>CM040437.1:36482150-37103924 GCA_022702705.1 Papilionanthe hookeriana x Papilionanthe teres | reverse complement strand
TGGTTTGAGGACGATTTTCTTCATCGAAGAACAATTAAGTTCGATTGTTCTTATAAGTATCCTATCATATTGAGGAAGTGCTTAAGAAGAATCTTAAACATCTTTTCGATATTGCTAGAATTATTTTAAGTCCAAATGAATTTAATTATACAAATGAATTAATCGTCCGAGAATTCAAGTTTTGTTATCTTGCTCGATTGAACTAGGACATTTGAATATCCTATAAGTGAAGTAACATTTCATTTAATGTTACTGTTTAGGAGTTATGATAACCAAAGTTTTCGAGGGCAAATTGGTGTTCAAATGGTTTGTGATTTGATTTCGGTTATCGGATTTAAATTTGGAATAGTGTTCGAGTTACTATATATTTAATTTCTTTATGTCTTAGGTGATGTTATTTAATTCAATTTAATTTAACTTTAATTTAATTTAATTTGGTTTTGTTTTAATTTTAATTTAATTTTAATTTTAATTTTAATTTTTAATTTTAATTTTAATTTTAATTTTTTTAATTTAATTTTAATTTTTAATTTAATTTTAATTTTATTTGATTTTATTTTAATTTAATTTAATTTAATTTAATTTAATTTAATTTAATTTAATTTAATTTAATATGTTTTAATTTAATTTAATTTAATTTAATTTAATTTAATTTAATATGTTTTAATTTAATTTAATTTATTTGATTTAATTTAATTTAATTTATTTAATTTGTTTTATTTTTTAATTTTAATTTAATTGAAAATTTAAAAAGAGTTTAATAATTTAACTTTAATTTAATTTAATGATTAAGTCCTTTAACATTTTAAAACTTAAATTTGAATTATCATTTTTAATTAGGAATTAAATATTATTGAGCTGATTAATTTAGGGATTTTTAAATTAAAGAATAAATCTCTTCCTAATAATATCCCTATTTAATAATTCCAATTTTATTATTCTTCCAAATTTAATCAATTATTTAATTAAGGTTTATTTTAATTATCTTCAAGTTATTTAGTAGGTTTCTATGCTTTAATTATTTGAATTTTAATCATCCAAATCAGATTAAGATCAAATATTTTATTTGTTAATTTTATTAAACCTAAAGTTTTAATTAAGGGTTAAAATTTTTTAATTACCATTTTGCCCTTCATGCTTAATAATTTCATAACTTACTAAATTGAGCTTAAATGAATTTAAAATTTTTATGTGACTTCACTCATATGTCAATAAAGACATGAGAGGAGAAAATGTGATTTTTATGTATTTAATTTATTTATATAATTATTTTTGGTAGAAAATAGGGATTTCCAAGGAAAATTTAATAACATGACCAAGGGAGAGTTTCTATCCTTAAGAAAATTATGGGACATTCCTAATGACCAGAGGACCACTTGGACCAATTTTGGTGATTTTTTGAATTATATTATTTTTATTATAATTATTTTAAGTTTTGGAGTATTAATTAATTTAAAAATAAAGTAAAGGTTGAAAAATTAATTTTATATTTTTCAAAACTCTGTCTGATATCAAGGAAATTAGAGAATCAATTTTTACAATTTTCTGATTTTTCTTTGATTTATTATAATTATTTTAGTGAAAATGCTAGAAAATACATTTTTTTAATTTTAAAATTACCCTAGGGCTTTAAAATTTAATATCTCATTAAATAGACCTAAGAAAAATATGGGGTTTGTTCCTAAGTTATTAAAATTCAAAATGTGACATTTTGGTGAATTTTATTATTTTTATGATTTTTATTATTTTTTAATTATTAAAATATTAAAATAATACCAAAAAATCAACTTTTTAGAAAATTGAAATTTTAATTTTCTTAAATTTCCCTGATATCAGAGAGGCTCCAAAACCAATTTGGTGAATTTTTGAAAAGTATTTTGAAAGTTATGGATTTGGGTCAATTGGGTAGGTTTGGTTTGACATTGGGTTCTCTTAGGGTTGGGTCAAATTGGGGGTTTTGATAAAAGTGGAGTAAATTGACAAAATTTGCCTATGGTGTAGTTGAACAAAATGAAATTGGGAATATTTGGGATTTTCTGGAATTTTCTGGGAATTTTCTGAATTTTTGGATTTTTGGGTCGAGAGGGGTATTTTGGGTATTTGGAGGGTATTGGGAGGTATTTTTTGAATTTTTGGTATGTTTGGCTATGGATGATCAATTTGAGTAATGTGGAAATGTTTGGGATTGGTTTTGGGGAATTTTTGGGTGATTTGGAAATTTTGGAGGATTTCGAGGTTTGGGTAAGTAAGCGGGTGTAGGGTCCCAGGGGTCAAAAATTGAAAATTTGGGAAATTGAAGATTAGGTGAATGTAAATGGAATGAAACCATTTTGGTTGAGCCATGAAGCCATACCAAGCCCACATGAGCCATGAAGGGACTCATTTGAGGCATCCATTATGTTGTTCCTAACCCTCTTAGCCAAGGGCTTAGGGGTTAAGAACCATCCATGTGAATCACCTACATGAGTCAGGAGATCAAGTTGGGTATAGGTATGTGAAAGTGTAGTGTATAAATGTAGTGCATGTGTAAGTCAGCCCCTTACCGGACCGGACCGCCGGGGGTAGTCCTAAGGCCGAAGAGCCACTATATGAACTCATCCTTTAAACTTCCGCATTTGATTTCGACCCTCCAGGTGATTAGGGGTCTACGGTCAAGTTTGTGGAGTTTGCGAGGAGTTAAGAAGTGGTTTGAACTTCTAAGTGGTGGATCCCAATTCTAATCCTCTAAGATATTCAAAGGAAAAGCCTAAGGCTAGATCCTAAGTACTAAAAAGAAGAAGAGAAGACCTCATCAAAAATGAGGACAACAAATGGACCCCCAATAGGTGTGGTGAGCTAACCAAGCACACCGCGCGTATTGGCGTTGACCGAAGAGATCAACAAAAACAACACAAAAGTCCAAGTGACAAACTTAGGAGAAAGTAGAAGAATTTCCGCTAGGGAGTGTCAAGTATATCTCTGAGACTGGAGATCCCTGAACTCTCGCTGGGGAAAGGAAAAGGAGGTGAATCCCAAATCACACGATGCGGGGAATTTCAATTTAGATTTTATTTTGTTTCGAGTTTAAGTTTTGATGTGTGAGCTTAAATTTTAGTTTGAGTTTCAATTTAAATTGAAGTTTTGTTAAAATTAATTTGAAGGGATTCAAACTTGAAATGAAAATTGGAATTTTGTGGTTTTAGATGTAACATCTTCAACCTCAAAAGAAAATTGAATTGATACGATTGAATCATTGCAATGAGGAGAGATCTCAGAGGATGTAAAATCCTTAACCTCAAGATTTTGATTTTGATGTATTTCATCGCGATAGGGAAAGAATCCTAAAGCAATGCAGTTTTAGATGTAAAATCCTCAACCCCAGGAATTTGACTTTGATGTATTTCATTGCGATAGGGAAGGAATCCTAAAGCAATGCAGTCTCGGATGTAGAATCCTCGACCCCAGAAGTTTGATTTTTTGATGTATTTCATTGCGATAGGGAAAGAGTCCTAAAGCAATGCAGTTTCGAATGTAAAATCCTCGACCCCAAAAGTTTGAATTTTGATGTATTTCATTGCGATAGGGAAAGAATCCTAAAGCAATGCAGTTTCAGATGTAAAATCCTCAACTCCAAAAGTTTGAATTTGGATGTATTTCATTGCGATAGGGAAAGAGTCCTAAAGCAATGCAGTTTCAGATGTAAAATCCTCAACTCCAAAAGTTTGAATTTGGATGTATTTCATTGCGATAGGGAAAGAGTCCTAAAGCAATGCAGTTTCGGATGTAAAATCCTCAACTCCAAAAGTTTGAATTTGGATGTATTTCATTGCGATAGGGAAAGAGTCCTAAAGCAATGCAGTTTCGGATGTAAAATCCTCGACCCCAAAAGTTTGAATTTGATGTATTTCATTGTGATTGGGAAATGATCCTAAAGCAATGCAGTCTCGGATGTAAAATCCTCAACTCCAAAAGTTTGATTTTGATGTATTTCATTGCGATAGGGAAAGGATCCTAAAGCGATGCGGTCTCGGATGTAAAATCCTCAACTCCAAAAGTTTGAATTTGATGTATTTCATTGCGATAG
This sequence comes from Papilionanthe hookeriana x Papilionanthe teres, assembly GCA_022702705.1. NCBI lineage: Eukaryota > Viridiplantae > Streptophyta > Magnoliopsida > Asparagales > Orchidaceae > Papilionanthe > Papilionanthe hookeriana x Papilionanthe teres. Next base: position 37,099,861 of record CM040437.1, on the reverse strand, counting down.
GGAAAGGATCCTAAAGCAATGCAGTCTCGGATGTAAAATCCTCAACCCCAAGAATTTGAATTTGATGTATTTCATCGCGATAGGGGAAGAACCTAAAGCAATGCAGTATCGGATGTAAAATCCTCAACCCCAAAAGTCTGAATTTGATGTATTTCATCGCGATAGGGGAAGAACCTAAAGCAATGCAGTCTCGGATGTAAAATCCTCAACCCAAAAGTTTGATTTTGATGTATTTCATTGACTTTGAAAAGATTTGTAGTGTTGATTTGAAAAGTGTGGAATTTTGGTGTTTCGAGAATTTCATAAAAGTTGTAAAAGACTTTCATGAAGGAAATAGATTAGGAGGGAATATGTAGATGTTACATACCCCGTTCAAAAGAGTTGAGTCACTGGTTTGGATTGGATATAATCCCTCGCCATCAGATTCGATCCGTGTCAATGGAATCAACCGCTTCCATCCCAGACAAGGGAGAGAATAGAACGGATTGGATTTCAGATTTGGAAGGTTGAGTTTGAATTTGATTGAGATTTGATTTGAAATTTGATTTGAGATTTGATTTGAGATTTGATTTGAGATTTGATTTGAGATCTGGAAGGATTGAATTTGAAATTTGATTTAAAATTTGATTTGAAATTTGGAAGATCGAATTTGAAATCTGATTGAGATTTGATTTGAGATCTGGAAGATCGAATTTGAAATTTGATTTAAAATTTGATTTGAAATTTGGAAGATCGAATTTGAAATTTGATTGAGATTTGATTTGAAATCTGGAAAGATTGAATTTGAAATCTGATTGAGATTTGATTTGAGATCTGGAAGATCGAATTTGAATTTGATTTAAAACTTGTGCTCATTTTGTTTGTCCTTTAACGATTCAAATTTATTTTATCGTTTATTTAATGTTCATGTGAGTTTGGTGTTTATCATTTTCAGATTTTTAAGGAAAGTTTTCTTTTATTTTTTTTTGTTTCTTTTCTGTTCTTTGTTCGAAGTTCATTTAACTTTAATGGCGTTTTCCAATCAATTTGCACAAAAGAGGTGAAGGCCAAAAAATGTGACATGGTCATTTTCATTCCAATCTTGTTGAAGATACATCATACAACTCGTTCTGGAATACATCTCATACAATCCATGTAGAGTCAAAACGGACTATGTATGATCTTTGTCGATCCATCCAAAAAGGTATCGTCAAAAATCCATGTACGAATAGCGAGGTACATGGTCGATAACATCACCTTCCAAGCCATCCTCGGCGAGGGTGCCGTATGGATGTACGTTGGAGGTGTGATATTTTCCATGTGACTCGCGGCTACGTAAGGCGGAGACTCTCTAGCTCCGAGGTCGCAGTCGGAAGTGGTAAGGTGTCTTCCTGTCGTCCATCCTTCGAAAGTAAGCGAGATCCGCTTCACTCGGTACTCCGGTATGCAATGTTTAGCGACATCCGCTCCGTTGCCCTTCGATATCATGACGGAACCTACCGTAATGGTATCTTTGCGGCCCTCGGAACTCACCTGGGCTTGCTATCCGAAGGTCGGATCCGAACATGATATTACATTCATTCGGAAAAGAAACCGTGCGAAAGGTCGACAAAGTCGTGGTGATGCTATGTGCGGGGGTATGCGGTCACTACACTTGTAAATATTAATGATGCAACTGTTGGGTATGCAATCGCGGCGATACCCTCCATGTTATCAATCTTTTTACCATTCTTTTGATGACCAATGGCATTGGATCCATCTGGCCATGACGGAGTATTCCCAGTGGGTTTCCTTTCCTGTCTTCTGCGAAGTTGTAGCAGCATCCACATTGTATTGTAATTCTTCCTTTCCATGGCATCCATCTCCGGGGTTCTGAGTAGGTGTTTTCTCTTAGGCGGCCCGCTCGGCCCATTCTTTTCAAATCCCGGATGCAGTCCACGATTTGTTGTTGTTCGTATTCTGAGAACACGTACGTATGTAGCTCGAGGCCTTCTAGTATATTGATCCTCCCGCCTCCGATTCTCTCGAAGTATTCAAAAGTTTTCTTCTCGACATTACGCATTCTTTCCGGCTCGTATTCCGGAATAATCCGCAAATGGCGGGGCCGGTGACGTATTGTGGGATATACGGCTCAATCCCTTCACGTTCTCCCGCATACCTCGGCTCCTCGGGGATGATGTCCGTCGGGACATCCTCGGGGGTTGCTTCTGCGACAAGGTTATGCATTGCGGTGGTTCTATCCGGTGGCGTGGTAGCCTTCTTTCTTCGATCTTCTTGAGATGTCCCTGGTTTCTTCTGTTATCCTAGGAGCTAGCCTCCTTCCTTCAGGTACTTGGTGAACTGGCGTCCTTGAAGTATATGTACTGGCAGTAGCAACTGCCTCGTCACGCTGGTCCACTGCTAGTTTGGTTAACATCTTGCGGATACGGCGATTTGTATTTCTTCGCTGAGTTGCTGTGAGAGTAGCTCTTCGTACTTCCTGAGTTTCTGTGGGCGCGGCGCTGACAAGCCTGCCTTCTACTGTAGCGACTACAAACTTGATTTTCTTGTCTTCTTCAGTGTTTGTTTTCCTTTTCTTGCTGCTGGATTGGTGGCTTGGGCCACTCACTTTCATTACTTGTCGGCTGGGCGGTTCCTCTCGATCAGCCGGGACCCGGTCACCTTCCTCGTATTGCGGGCCTGCCGGTGCAAAGTCCGAGTCAATCTCTATTATCGCTCCATCTTTCACCCTCTTTTCGTCGAGTGCAAGGCTTACTCCATTTCTAAATTTCGGGACCAACCGCCGGTTCGACATTTCCTGCGAAAAGACAAGGAAAAGGATCGAGGTCATACTAAGAACAAGAACATTAAGAAAATGTTTATTAAAGACGGTTTTTTATTTTTATTACTCTTATATTTTTAAATTTAACAGGAATGAAGTGGGATAAGATCAGGAAAGAGATTGTGATTTGGAAAAGAAAATAAGGAAAACTTCATTATCATGATTTATTTATTTTAGCACATTTTTTATTATTTTTGGGTTCGGACCCAGTCATAAGTAACTACTTCGCCCGTGCTTCTAGGGATGAAGAATTCATTCCTTCGAAACATTAGGTAGCATAATACTTTTTAAAGTATCGTCCATTGATCGGAAGCATATGTCTTTCTCCTTGGCAATTCACTAGCTGGTAGGAGCCTCCTGAGTATACTGCTTCAACCACAAACGACCCTTCCCAAGTGGGTTCAAATTTTCCTCCTATCTTGCGGTGTGCGAGAATAGGTCTTACGAGAACGAGAACTAAGTCACCAACTTTGAAGGTTCTCGGGCGGACCAATTTGTCATGGGCTTGAACCATCTTAGCTTGGTATAGTTCTAAATTCTGCTGCGCTGCAAGTCTTTTCCCTTCCAGGCTTTCTAATTCTTCTAGTCGTAATTTGGCATTCTCTTCTGTCGATCTTGTTTGCAAGCTGCAATTACGAGTGAAGGAAGGCTGGACCTCTAAGGGTAACACTGCCTCAGACCCATACACCAGAGCGTAAGGTGTAGCTTGAGTAGGAGTTCTGAAGGTTGTCCGGTAGGCCCATAAGGCTTCTGACAACTTCTCGTGCCAATTTCTCTTATTATCGTCTAAAGTTTTCTTTAAAATTTGAATGAGAGTTTTATTAAAATCCTCAGCCAGGCCGTTTGCTCTTGGGTAGTAAATTGTGGAATATCGCCAGTCGATTCCGTGTCTCCTGACAAAATTGTTGATTTGCGTGCTTCGAATGTCGACCCATTATACGAGATGATCTGCGCGGCACTCCGAAATGGTAGATAACTTAGTTCTTGAAAAGCCGTAGCACGTGGTGTGCTTTCACTTCTACCGAGTGGAGCCGCCTCCGCCCACTTGGAAAAGTAATCCGTAGCCGCAAGAATGAAGCGATGTCCTTTTGAAGATGGTGGTTCTATTGGACCCACTATGTCCGGTGCCCCAACATTCAAATGGCCGAGACGCAATTGTCGGATGTAGCACCTTTGGAGGTTGGTGTAGAACCACTCGGTGCACTCGCATTGGTGACGGCTCTTGGCGATTTTCATGCGATCGGTCATCATCGAGGGCCGGTAGTACTCTAATCTTTTAATTTTCATTTTCATCTTCGGACCCGATCGGTGAGCGCCACGGAGTCTCGAATGCACCTCTTTAGCGATTTCACGAGCCTCAAACCCGCTTAGGCATCTTAGCCACATTTGATCGAAAGACCTTCTGTATAACATGTTGTTTATTAATGCGTAGGACAGAGTTCTTTTCTTGATCTGATGAGCTAGCGACCTATCGTCTGGTAGTCTTCTCGTTTGCGAGTAGTACATTAATGGTCGTCGCCAATCTTCGTGTTTTTACGTCACTGCTGCAACTGATTCTTCTTTTTTTTTTCTTTTTCTGATTTGTGTATTGTGTCTTTGTCGAGCTGTGATAGGACCTGACATCCGTGAACTGACACTTCTACTGACTCATCTTGCAAACAGGAAAACTCTTTTGCGAGGCGAGCTAATGCATCTGCTATAGCGTTTTCTTTTCTGGGAATTTTGTAGATTGTCACATTCAGAATCTGTTCCAACAACTGTATGACAAACTGGAAGTATTGCTCGAGTCTTGGCTTTAAAATTCTGTACTGTCCGGCGATCTGTTGAATGATTAACTGTGAATCCCTATAGATGTTGATGTCTGTTATCCCCATTTGAATAGCTAATTCCAGTCCTGTTATGAAGGCTTTGTATTTTGCTTCGTTGTTTGTACATAGTTCTGTCAAGTGGTAGGAGTATCTTAAGATCCCCCGCTCCGGTGTTATAAAGATTAGTCCAATTCCTGCCTTACCGGGCACTATCACTTGCCATTCTTCGTCTTTGTGTGCTGAAGATGCTCCGTCGAAATATAATTCCCAACGTCGATCATCAGGGTCTGCTAGGCTCATTATTTGTTCATCTGGCAAATCGTCATTGAGAGGAGATTCTGCCGGCAAAGGGTGTGCTGCGAGGAAGTCTGCTAGGACTTGTCCCTTTACGGCACGAAGAGGCACGAAAGTTATATCGAATTGCAATAATATCATTGACCATCTGGCAAGTCCGCCGAAAGCGTTGGACGAGTCATCGAAGTCTTCGCAATGGATTAAATTTTGAGATCGAGTTGACCTTATGAGAAAGCATGTAGTGCACGAGCTTTTGAGCGGCGAAGATCGGGGCCAAACAATTCTTTTCAATTGCGGGATACCTTATTTCCGTCGGAAGTAAACGATGGCTTAGGTAGTAAAGAGCATTTTCTTTACCCTCATCATTGACTCCGAGCTAACGGGGCTCCGAGAGAGTCATCTAAAGCCGCGGTATAAAGTATCGACGGTCTACCTTAGACTGGGGCTGCTAAGACAGGAGGTGTCATTAAATATTGCTTAATGTCGTCGAAGGCCTTCTGGCATTTTTCTTCCCAAATAAATTTGGCGTCCTTTTTAACTAGTGCCGAGAAAGGCTGACACCTACCTGACAAGTTTGAGTTAAAGCGTCGAAGATATGCCAACTTCCCTTGAAAAGATCGTAGTTGTTTTAAGGTTTTGGGAGGCGGCATTTCTAAGCTAGCTTTAATCTTTTCCGGGTCGATTTCAATTCCACGATGTCGGACAACGAATCCTAAGAATTTCCACGAGGTGACGGCTGAAGGCGCATTTTAAGGGATTCATCTTAAGGTTAAATTGCCTTAATCGTTCGAAAACAATTCTCAAATCATACAAGTGGTTGTCCTTTACTTTGCTTTTGATGACCACATCGTCCACGTAGCATTCGACTTGATTGTGGATGAGATCATCAAAAATTCTTGTCATTGCTCTCGGTAGGTTGCTCCTACATTCTTCGATCCGAACGACATCATTCGTGTAGCAATATACTCCGATCGGCGTTCGAATGCCTGTAAGCTTTTCATATTCTGGAGCCATTTTTATCTGGTTGTATCCTGAAGATCCATCCATGAATGAGAATATCTCATGTGTCGAAGCAATGTCGATCATTAATTCTGGGATCGGTAGAAGAAATTCATCTTTTGGACATGCCTTGTTTAAATCTCTGAAATCTACACAAATTCGATCCGACCATTCTTCTTTACGAGTGGCACTACATTGGCTAGCCAAGTTGGGTATTGTTCTTCACGGACAAATTTGGCGTCTATTAGCTTTTTAACTTCGGCTATGACTTGTTGTTCGATTTCTAGACGCATTCTTACGGGACCTTGTCCGGCCGGGACGAAGTAGGATCCACTCCTAGCTTATGGACTGCGACCTCCGGAGCTAATCACGACATCTCATCGTAGCTCCAATCAAAACGAGTCTTTAAATTCCATTAATAACTTGATTATTTCTTCGGAGTCTTCCTTATTGAGTAAGGAGCTAACAAAGGTAGGTCTCAGGCTCTTCGCTAGTACCTAAGTTAACTTCCGTTAACTCATCTATTGTAGATTTAATCTCTTCTTCGAATTCGGTGGAGCGTCTCCGATTTGTAAATCTTCGAGTTCGTCCGTAGTTTCCATGCGGTTTTCATTAGATTCACAAGTGACAACCAAGTAAAATTCGGTATCGTTAAGCGATCTCTATCGTGCCGAATCCGAGACCATGCTTTGAATTGGGTGGACGTCCGAGTTATTCCATAATTTTTCAAAATGTTGTGATTGACCTTTTGTCCATTGTCGAGGTAAGAAACCACGCCGAATTAAATTTTGAACATAGGGAGAGTACCACTCAAAAGGTAATTTCATTAATTCTGATGAAGTGACATCTTTAAATTGTACATTATTTTCAGTTTTGGAGGAAGGAGCACCACGGTAGAATTTGATGGGCTTTGCACCGCCGCTATGTACCTCTTTGACCACCATACCCTCGACCTTATTAGAATGGATCGGGGTTAGGGTCATAGTATGTACATAATGGTTAATCTTCTCGTACATCGATTTGTATTCTTCGTTCTTCTCATTTTCGAGAGAGATCTTGAATTGCGGCTTCTTCCGACTTATTGTCGCTGCTTCTTGCTTGATCTCTTTTTCTTCTTCAGAACTGTCTTCCCAATCAACATTGATGGTTGGTTTCCTCTGTCCAACTGTCCTAACGTCTCTGTCACGACCTCGTCCCCGGCCTCGACCTCGGATGCGAGTTGTGGAGAAACCTTCACCATCTCGCCGTAAGGGAGTGGTGAGCGACTGTTATGGTATCTCTGGAGAAGATTGTTTTCTTCGGAGGTGCATAATAAGCTGCATCTTCATGGATTCCAATTTCATGTACGGAGAATGGTTGCAAGTCACCTTTGATGCACTGTTCCCCTCCATCGTAGTATTTGATGCACTAATGTAGAGATGATGGTACCATCCTGTTTTCATGTATCCATGGTCGGCCCAGTAGAGCGTTGAACGACGTTTCGAATCAATTATGTGAAATTTTGCGGTTGTCTTTGCTTAAGTCACCGGTCTTCATTAGTAGCGTTATTGATCCGAGGGCTCTTTCTCCTTTACGGTTGAATCCTCTTAATAACATTTTGTCGTCTTTGAGCTCGCGAGCATCAATTTCCAAATATGCTAGTGTTCGAAGACTCATTATATTAATTGATGCTCCTGGATCCACTAATACTCTGGAGAGTGTAAACTTTCCAATTGTAACTGAAATGTACAACGGTCGGTTGTGATTTGCTGTCCCAAGTAGTAGGTCATTGTCCAGTGAAGGTAACACCTCGTCGTTCCTTTAACGAACAAACCTCATCTAAGGAATCTCCGGTCATTTGAGTTAAGCAAATTTCGGATCGAGCCGAGCCTTGATCAGAGCTTCTCTCATCTCCTTTGATAAAATGAGAGCGTCGTAGATGCTCAGTTTGGCCAGTAGTTTCCTAAGATGGGCTAGCACATTGTAGTCCACTTTATTTTCATTTGTCTCGACGTCTTCCCGAATGGGTATTTCTTCTGCCGGGGTTGGTTCTTCCTGAACAACCACCTGCTTTCCTTTATCCTTTGGACCCATTCTCGGAGGTAGAACTCTTCCACTTCTTAAGTTAACTTCTGTAATTTCTTCTGACTCTAGTATTGAGCTTGCTAGTGTTTCCTCCTGAATCAGAATGACAGGTTCTTCTTGATTAGCTTCAGAGTCTGAAGGCTCTAACTCTATTGTGACTGGAGCTCCTCAAAACTCGCAGACAGATTCGTTGCTTGTTGAACTCTCGTAGCCTCCTTGATGGATGTCTTCTTCGTCATTGCGATCGTCGAGATTCTGTATGATTTTAGAATTGTCATTGGTATCGAAATCGATGTCCGGATTGTCGCTAGTTACGTAATGGTTAGAAACAATCAAAACGTAGCCAACGCCATCACCCTTATCATTATAAGATCCCACCGGAGTGAGCAGATAATCATACAGAGTCAGAGGTTCGAGGGATTTCTCCTCCGAATCCGAAATAACTATCCTAGAATAAGCAGCCCCTAGCCTAGCCTTAGAAGCCTCGGTCTTCTCTTCTTCATCAATTTTCTTCTTCTCTTCAATCGTCTCCTGTTGAGGTGGTTCTTCATCGCAAGTGATAGTGCCGAGCTTGACGGGTTTCAAACTCCGAGTTGATGCTAGCACCGAAGCGGTTTTGATGTGATCCAAAATCTTCTTCGCAGACTTTGTCCAAGCGGTAGTCCATCCATTATCAGTCGCATAGGGATCTATCGGAACAATGAGACCCGTCGAGATAACATTGACGGAACCTCCCTTCTGGGGTTCCTTCATGTACTCCTTCGGGATCGTTATATTCCCTTTCCGAAGATTGTCGTTGAGCCAACTTTTGAAGGTAATACAATCTTCTATCTTATGCCCGAAGCATCCGGTGGTAAGGGCAAAAGTTGGGATCACCTTTCTTGTCGGCTTCTTCGGTCTCTTAGGCTGCGGCGGCTAGAAATGCGGAGTCTTCATCGGACTACGGAACATTTTCGGCATCTGCCTCATTCTTGAATGGATATTCCACCGCTCGAAGCTCCCTTAATGTACGTTGCGGACGAGGAGGCCGTTCATACTTGTTGAGATGACTGATAGGCTGGGTCGGGGTTGTTGATAATTCCGTTGAGGTTCTTTGCGGCCTTTCGGACGATATTTGTATCGGTTGCTTGCCTTTGTCGACTCGCTGCAATGATCCCGAATTTCTTTTCGAAAGTCTTCACGAGGCTTTTGCTTGTCCGTCTTGTCGGCGAAACTTAATTGCTTCGCCTCCTCTTGCAAGCTCCTTGCCTTGCTTAACAACTTCTCAAAAGTCTTAATAGTGAATCCCTTGAGGAGAAGTGCTATCGGGCCGTGAATGCTCTTAAGTAAGATGCCGAGTTGCATGCTTGTTCTTGTAGTTGTGGTTCACACTTCATGCCGAGGTTCCTCCATCGAAGTATGTAATCCACCAAAGTTTCGTTCGGCTACGCTTCTCTACCACTAAATCACCTATAGTGATGTGGTGCTTGAGCTCCGATAAATCACTTGATGAAGAGGTTCTCTAGTTCTGAGAATGTCTTCACCGAACCATTCGGTAATTCTGCATACCAATCAAAGGCGATCCCTGACAGGCTGCTGACGAATTGTCGGAAGAGTAATGCATCGCTCCCGCCGGCATTACAACAACTGGTACGAAAGTGTGCAACATGCTGTCGGGTGTTCCTAGTTCCATCAAAGGTCTTGAACAGAGGTGGTACGAAGCCTTTTGGGTACTGGACAGCGTCGAATTCTTCAGGGTAAGGTCTACCCGTCCGAATGGATGCCCCGCTCTTTGATTGTGCTAAGGCTTCTCGCACCTGCTGTTCCACCAAGCTCTTGATATCCTTTTCTGGAATCATGCATTGTGTCTCATCTTTCTTTAGCTGATCATCCCCATTGACGGACGTAATCTCCTTTCCTCCATCTACGATGTGAATGACCTCTGGGGGTGTCTCTCTTTGGGGTTGCTCTTGACTTTGGAGAGTGGCTAGGGCTACAACCATCTCTTCCATCCTCTTCGCCATTTGGGCGATCGTATCGTCTTTCTCTTGAAGCTGCCTCCTCATTACTTCCGGCTCCTCTCAGGAGCACCTTGTGAAGCTGACGAAGCTCGTGTTTCAACCATGTTGATTTCTGCATACTCATCATCCATGAATTCTGATGAATCAATCTCATCTCCAAATTTCTCTTCTCTTTCTTTTGTTAATCGTCGAATATCAGTCCTCAACTTTTCCATAGCGTCCTCTAGCGGTCCTTTCGCGCATCCTTGCGGTTGTCGTGTGATAGGCTGTCGGGTTCCCTTCTCATGAGTCCCCTTTCTTGCGGTGGCGCTTTCTTCGCATTCGAGTCTCCGACGAGACTTTCCTTCTCGAGCCGTTGTTTCGATCTTAGTTGTCCAGGTAGTGGGACGCCATACCATCCTTCTAGCGACGAAGGTGCTAGGACCGGATGGTGCGTCGCCCAAATGTTGGAAGGTGGTATCCTCCCTAATCCGTAACCACCGAAACAACGATAGGCGGACTAGCCTTCATCCTTTTATTCGGCTTTTCCGTAACGATGGCGGAGTTCTACTCGGGGCCCGAGACGGGGTTTGGCCGACACCCGCCACTATCCTTCTTAGAATTTCGACACGGGGCACTTTTCCTTCTTTGCTAACTTCTCAATCACAGTCTGTAGTCGGGCAAATGGTGTGATCCTAGCCCTTTTCTTTCTGCTTTCGCTGTAGTATGCTGGTCGAGGTAATGTAGAAACAATCCTGCGGACATTTTCCTCGTCAGCTGAGGCGGAAAGGGGGTGGAATCTACTTCCTTCCAAAAAGGGTGTATCTTCAGGAAATGGTATGTATTCAGGTAGTGGTGTGTACTCGGGGATTTCGGGATTTCCTCGAGAAAGCAACTTCGGCGGCTACGGCCTTCCCGGCAATCTTCCTACTTGTTCCTTCTTTGGGTCCGTGTTAGTGATGAAATTCTTGAGCTGGACCCGATTTTAAAAATAGAAGGTCTCACAGGAAGGTCTGTACCCTCCACGGTAACAGGTTCACCATAGTTCTGGATTTCCTTCCCCTTTAATTTGGCAGAAGCCGGGGTAGGTGCAGAGATAACCAGACCAGTGGGGGTAGCAACAACAGTCCTCTCAGTTGGAATCTTTTGCAGGGGAGGAAACTCTTGAGTTGACCTAAGGTTGAACTCGTTCAATGGCTTCTCAGTTTCAGATACTTTGTTTGTCAGCGCGAAAAGGGAAACGTCGGTGATCTTGACATTTGTGTTCTCGAATCCTTGTCCAAACCGGATGATCCCATTGTCGGGCGACTCATCCTTGTAAACGGCGAAGTCCGATCCATTGGTGAAGGAGAAAATCGGCTTTGGGGCTTCCATTTCGTAGGGCGGATTCGATTGTCGATCCAAAGTTATGCTTCTTCTCATCGGGACGAAAAGAAAGGAATCGAAAGAGTCCGAACACATTCTTGTTCATGTATTTATAAGAAGGAGTTATTTGTTAAAAGAGTCATTCATTAGAGGGTTTGTTTATTTAGAACGACATGTTCGAAAGGTGTAAAGAAGGTAATGAGTCCGATTCGGAGTTGGAAAGGAAAAGAAAGTCTTATGCGAGACTTCTCGACTTGAAGGATTACTCCTAAGCTAACACCTGCGGGGTCCACCCCACCTCAGAAATGAGGTAAAAGGATCTCAGAACCTCTCTATTTAGGGGTGTCTAAATAGTGGCTCCTAAATCCAAGAGAATGTTGGCTATACTTGTTCAAGGTAGAAATGAACATAGTATCCTAACGGAAAGAAGGGTAGCTTGATCCATTAGGGACATGGATGCATTACCGATTTTTGAAAGCAGAACTATCTGATTAAAAATGGAGAGAGGAATTCTCCCCAGCGGAGTCACCAGAAATTGTACGACTTATTTTTAGGTCGTGTGTTTTATTTCGAAAAGGGGTCGCCTATCAGAAGTTGTCGGCGAGTTTTTTAATTTAATTTAAATAAATAATTTGAAAAGTAGTATTTGATTTTGAAAGTAATTTTAAGTTTGAAAATTTTAAGATATGAAATCAAGCCGATCTCACATCCCAAATAGTTTATATAAATGAGCGCCACATCACAAGTCGTGTATCTATCCCGAAGAATAGACACACTACTTGATGATGGGGCTCGATTAAATAAACTAGAAGATTTTGTGACATCCGTTTGGTCCGCGAACCAATTTTATAAGCCGACAAATTCCCTGCTAATATGAAAGCATTAAATAGGGTTTATATTACCAGGTTCTTAAAATTCCCTATAAGGACAAGCCCCTATAGTTAATTACATCTTAAGTGACGGGAATCACCTAAGAAAACTCTCGATAATAATCAGTAGTTCTGCTCTCAAGAATTTCAAAGTTTAAGTTTTCAAGGGGTTGAATTTTGGAATTTCAATGGGGAATGGATCAAATTTGGAACATTTTGTTTTGGGGATTCAAAGGAAGAAAGGTTGGAGAAATCACAGAGTCGAAGCGAACTTCGGTAATTTCCCGACTATCCTATTGTTTGGCTTGAATTTAGGAGAATTCTAATGTTTATTTAGTATTTCAATCTTGCCAATTTTAATTAATTAGGACTTATATTTGTATGACATGATCATACAAATAGCCTCGAAGATGTGAGGGTTTATGTCGTATCAGACGACTACCTAGGAGTCCTAAGACCGGTTAGGGCTAAATTTGCAATGCAAATGCCTAACGAAGAGGTTGAGGATTTATGTTGCGCCAAGAAAACTACCTCGAAATCCTATGGCTTTGTTGTTTAATTCTAGGAAAGTTTTGCTGAAGTGGACTCAGGTTTTGTTGATGACGATGGCTGTGCTGCCCACCATGCTCCGGGCTCCTTGTTGTTGCAGAGGTTTAGTTATAGAAGTCATAAATCAGGAGATGAGAAAAGTGTTTTGGTTTAGAGAAAATCTTAATTTCCAAGCATTTTTGTGTTTTAATTAAAACAAATCTTAAAGTTGATTATAACAACACCGGTTAAGATCCCATGGTTCCATCCTTCCGGCATCGTTATTTTTATCGGATTCACTTAGTCCAGATGAATTTGCTAAACTCAGCTGAATGAGTTCCACACTTTCATTTAGACCGTGGGAAATCCCGTTAGCAACACGTAGGTTACATCATCCGAGGTATTCCCGATCATCCAACAAGACGTTTTAATTTAGTTGTAATTGTAGTTTTGTGTTCTGTTTGTGATTAAATTTTGAAATGTTGTGGCGGTGAATTTTATCTTGTAATGACTTTTAATTTAGTTTTAATTTCAGTTTTAGGGACTATCCTAAAGGTGTGGGTTTTCATGCAACAATTGTTTATCATGCAAGAAAAGTAAGTGCAATGCGATTAAATAAATTGCAATAAGGTAAATTGCAATAAAATAAAAGCGTACCTGGAGGGTATTCCCGTCATCCCAAGCTGCACTTAAAACACAATTAGAATGTTTAAGCAAGTTCCTAGGTAAAGCTAAGGGACGGGTTATGGTTTTCTACCAAGTTCCTAATCCTATAGCTAGTCATTTCCTATGACGTCTAGGTTCTTGTGTTTTGGTTTGAGGATGATTTTCTTCATCAAAGAACAATTAAGTTCAATTGTTCTTATAAGTATCCTATCATATTGAGGAAGCGCTTAAGAAGAAACTTAAACATCTTTTCAATATTGCTAGAATTGTTTTAAGTCCAAATGAATTTAATTATACAAATGAATTAATCGTCCGAGAATTCAAGTTTTGTTATCTTGCTTAGTGAACTAGGACATTTGAATATCCTATAAGTGAAATAACATTTCATTTAATGTTATCGTTTAGGAGTTATGATAACGAAAGTTTTCGAGGGCGAATTGGTGTTCAAATGGTTTGTGATTTAATTTCGGTTATCGATTTAAATTTGGAATAATGTTCGAGTTACTTTATATTTAATTTCTTTATGTCTTAGGTGATGTTATTTAATTCAATTTAATTTAACTTTAATTTAATTTAATTTGGTTTAGTTTTAATTTTAATTTAATTTTAATTTTAATTTTAATTTTAATTTTAATTTTAATTTTAATTTTTAATTTTAATTTTTATTTTAATTTTTTTAATTTAATTTAATTTTTTAATTTAATTTTAATTTTATTTGATTTGATTTTATTTTTATTTTATTTTAATTTAATTTAATTTAATTTAATTTAATTTAATATGTTTTAATTTAATTTAATTTAATTTAATTTAATTTAATTTAATTTAATTTAATTTAATATGTTTTAATTTAATTTAATTTAATTGATTTGATTTAATTTAATTTAATTTATTTAATTTGTTTTTTTTTTAATTTTAATTTAATTGAAAATTTAAAAAAGAGTTTAATAATTTAACTTTAATTTAATTTTATGATTAAGTCCTTTAACATTTTAAAACTTAAATTTGAATTATCATTTTTAATTAGGAATTAAATATTATTGAGCTGATTAATTTAGGGATATTTAAATTAAAGAATAAATCTCTTCCTAATAATATCCCTATTTAATAATTCCAATTTTATTATTCTTCCAAATTTAATCAATTATTTAATTAAGGTTTATTTTAATTATCTTCAAGTTATTTAGTAGGTTTCTACCCTTTAATTATTTGAATTTCAATCATCCAAATTAGATTAAGATCAAATATTTTATTTGTTAATTTTATTAAACCTAAAGTTTTAATTAAGGGTTAAAATTTTTTAATTACCATTTTGCCCTTCAAGCTTAATAATTTCATAACTCACTAAATTGAGCTTAAATGAATTTGAAATTTTTATGTGACTTCACTCATATGTCAATAAAGACATGAGAGGAGAAAATGTGATTTTTCTGTATTTAATTTATTTATATAATTATTTTTGGTAGAAAATAGGGATTTCCAAGGAAAATTTAATAACATGACCAGGGGAGAGTTTCTGTCCTTAAGAAAATATGGGACATTCCTAATGACCAGAGGACCACTTGGACCAATTTTGGTGATTTTTTGAATTATATTATTTTTATTATAATTATTTTATGTTTTGGAGTATTAATTAATTTAAAAATAAAGTAAAGGTTGAAAAATTAATTTTATATTTTTCAAAACTCTCTCTGATATCAAGGAAATCAGAGAATCAATTTTTACAATTTTCTGATTTTTCTTTGATTTATTATAATTATTTTAGTGAAAATGCTAGAAAATACATTTTTTTAATTTTAAAATTACCCTAGGGCTTTAAAATTTAATATCTCATTAAATAGACCTAAGAAAAATATGGGGTTTGTTCCTAAGTTATTAAAATTCAAAATGTGACATTTTGGTGAATTTTATTATTTTTATGATTTTTATTATTTTTTAATTATTAAAATATTAAAATAATACCAAAAAATCAACTTTTTTAGAAAATTGAAAATTTAATTTTATTAAATTCCCCTGATATCAGAGAGGCTCCAAAACCAATTTGGTGAATTTTTGAAAAGTATTTTGAAAGTTATGAATTTTTAAAGTTTAAATTGACTAAATAGCTTAATCAACCCATTTAGTAGGGCTAACCAAGTCCAATTGACTTCAAATTTTTATGGTGGGTTCCTCTGATCCTCAAGGTCAGTGGAGAATTGATTTCAAGTCAATTTGATGTATGGTTAGCTCTAATTAATTAAGGGGCTATTTTGGATGTTTAAGCATATTAGGGTTATTTTAAATGAATTAATTCAAAACTTATTTTTCCTAGGGTCCTCTGGTCATAAGAGACATCACCAAATTTTCCTAGAATTTATTTCATAACATGCTAATTATTGGAATTAAAATACCCAAAACAGTAACATGAATTTGAAAAATCAATAACTTCTCATAGGGATGGCCTCTGACTTTGAAAAATTCAGGGAATGTCCCCAAATTCAGAGGCTTCAAAAGCCCTATGGTCTCATACCATGGTGAATTTCCTATATGCATGGAGAATTAAAACAATGCTGAAGGGAAATAAATCATTAAAAATAAAATACTTGATGAAATTAAATGATTTCTTTTCCACATTATTCTCCTCTGTTCACTAAGCAAGAGGGTATTTTTATTTTATTTTTCTGATTTTCCTACACAAAGTTATGAATTTTTGAAGTTTAGGGAATTAAATAAATCAGAAAATACCCTAATTTTCTATTTATCCACGCAGCGCCGCGTCAACCTCGGCAGCTCCGAAACGCCGCATGGCGCTCTCTGATTCGACGCCGCCATCTGACTCAGTGCTCCGGGGGCCCGCTGTGTCGTTCCATCTCCTGATCCGGCGCGATCCTGGCCGTCTGTCCGCACGTGTATTAAATGAACGGCATCCGTTCATCGTCCCCAGCGTCCTTACCCGAGAGCCGTCCGTCTTCTGAGCCTAAGATCTCACTCGATACTCGACGAAATGGAACGTTCTTATGCTCTATAGATTCGTCTCGAGAAGACGAACACATCCATACGGTTTATGTGGCATGAAATTGACTCGATGAAAATGGAGAATGTTCGAAGCTCGGGAAGAAGAGTGAGGCCATACCTTTGCTCGGAGAAGTGTGGCTTCGATCCGAGGGTTGTGTCACCTTCGATTGGATCCCGACAAGCTCCGGATGAAGTCTCTCGGTCCGGTGAATTGCTAGCTATGAAAGTGACCACAGTCCGATCACAAAGCTTGGAGGCTAGAGCAACCGGGTGGCCCGGTGATGGGGCTTTCGGTTGGGAAACTTCTCCTCTTGGTCCAGTGAAGGTGTAGGACCGATCGATTTGAGGATTGGTTCACCGTGGCAAAGTGTCCTGGTTTTGGGTGAAATTTCGGTTGAGAAATTGGATTCGTTGGTGGGGATTAGGGCGAAATTGACACCGGGGATCAACCGCTCTAAGTATGGAGAAGGGTTTGAAACAATTTTGGCGAGTTTCGGCAAGGTTTGTGCAACTCTCCTCTCATGGCCGTGAGGGGTCGGGTTTAAATAGAGGTGGTGGAGAGCCTCACGGGGATGGCCGAGGGCCGGGATCGCCTGCTCTCGGTCATGGGAAGAACAACCATGGTGGCCATTGGGCATGGGGCAACTCGGCGAAGGTGGAATTCCAAAGTTGGCTCACATGTGAGCTCTCGGGTGTGGTGTTTTCGGCGACTCGGTGGCTGGCCGGCCGAGCATCGGTCACCATCGGGGTCGGTGAGGTCGAGCTTGATTCCTGTGAGTTCAATTGATGGTTTCCATGTGTAAAGGTGGTGAATTGAAATGGAATGGGAAAGGGGTGATTTTGGCTTGGTTTAGGTCAACCCAAGTATTTGTGCTTGGTTCACCATCCGAGGCTTGACCTTGGGCTGAGGGGAATCATTTGGGTCGACTGAATTGTGGTAGTGAAGTCCCCATCCATGGTGAGGTGGCTAAACATGGTTTAGAGTGTATCATGCTTAAGGTAAAAAGGGCTTAAAAGGGTTTAAGAAAGAGACCCTCTCTCTTACCATTATTGGTTTGGTGAGGTGGAAAGTGGATTCCATGGCTCTCATGGCTCCTATGGGGCTCATGCATGGCTTCATGGCTTGTCTTTGGCTTGGGGAAAAGCTTGGTCAATTTCATGAAAATGGATCTTAGAAATTTTGGTAATTTGATGGGAATTTGTATGGGGCTTAATTTGGAATCATTTGATGATTGATTTGAACTTAGGGATGATTTTAATTAAGGGTATGATGAGAAGAATTTGTCATATGGGCTTTAGCATGAAGTTTGGGCTTTTAGGAAGGTTTAAGAAGGTGGGCCTTTGGTTTGAAAATAAATTTATGGATGGGAATTTTGTAAAGGATTGGGCCAAACAAATGTTGTGTTTAGTTCATAGATGTGTCATGAGTGATTTAAAGCAAATTGGGAGTGATTTGGGTTTGAATTGGGTTGAATTTGGGCTTCTTTGGTGAATGGGCTAATATGGGTCAAATTGGGCTAACTTGGGCCAATGTTGGGCTAGGGTTGAAATTAATGTAAAATAAATGTTGTGAAATGTTTATGGGAGTGTTTCAAAGAGGTTTTGGCTTTGGTTGGGTTTTGATTTTGGGGTTTGGGCTTATTTGGGTTAGGTTTGGGTTTAGGTCAAAATTGGGCCTTTTGGTTTTGGGTTGAATTTGAGTGGGGTTTGGGTCCAAATTTTGGGCAAATCATGTTAGGGTTTTGTTTGTAGGGATGTTAAGGGAGGTTTAGAAAAGATTTGGGTTTAATTGGAGTTGAATTGGGTGAGTTTGGGTTAGGTTTGGGTCATGGGTCCAAATTGGGCTTTAAGGCCAAAAGTGAAATTGGATCCAAATGTCAATCAAATTGGACTTGGGTTTGGTCTAGATTGGTATTGGGAATGTTGAATTTAAGCTTAGAATTGAATTGGACCAGGATTTGGGTCGATTGGGTAGGTTTGGTTTGACATTGGGTTCACTTAGGGTTAAAATGGGTCAAATTGGGGGTTTTGATAAAAGTGGAGTAAATTGACAAAATTGGCCTATGGTGTAGTTGCACAAAATGAAATTGGGAATATTTGGGATTTTCTGGAATTTTCGGGGAATTTTCTGAATTTTTAGATTTTTGGGTCAAGAGGGGTATTTTGGGTATTTGGAGGGTATTGGGAGGTATTTTTGGAATTTTTGGTATTTTTGGCTATGGATGATAAATTTGAGTAATGTGGAAATTTTTGGGATTGGTTTTGGGGAATTTTTGGGTGATTTGAAAATTTTGGAGGATTTCAAGGGTTTTGGGTAGGCTAAGCGGGTGTAGGGTCCCAGGGGTCAAAAATTGAAAATTTGGGAAATTGAAGATTGAGTGAATGTAAATGGAATGAAACCATTTTGGTTGAGCCATGAAGCCATACCAAGTCCACATGAGCCATGAAGGGACTCGTTTGAGGCATCCATTATGTTGTTCCTAACCCTCTTAGCCAAGGGCTTAGGGGTTAAGGACCATCCATGTGAATCACCTACATGAGTCAGGAGATCAAGCTGGGTATAGGAGTGTGAAAGTGTAGTGTATAAATGTAGTGTATGTGTAAGTCAGCCCCTTACCAGACCAGACCACCCAGGGTAGTCCTAAGGCCAAAGAGCCCTATATGAACTCATCCTTTAAACTTCCACATTTGATTTCAACCCTCTAGGTGATTAGGGGTCTACATTCAAGTTTGTGGAGTTTGCAGGGAGTTAAGAAGTGGTTTGAACTTCTAAGTGGTGGGTCCCAATTCTAATCCTCTAAGATATTCAAAGGAAAAGCCTAAGGCTAGATCCTAAGTACTAAAAAGAAGAAGAGAAGACCTCATCAAAAATGAGGTCAACAGACGATAAGTTCTTTCTCAAATTGACATGGACAATTTGCACAAAATAGGTGAAAACATGATAGTGACAATAATTAAAGAAGAAAAAGATGATTGGCTACAACCAATTATTCAATATCTACAACCCGGAAGGTTACCTGAAAACACTTCTATTTCCACTCAAATTAAACAAAGAACATTATCATATGCTCTAATAAATGATTTCCTTTATAAATAATATTTTGACGAAATGTGGTTAAGATGCTTAAACCAAGTTCAAGCTCAAGAGATTGTTAAAGAGGTCCATTTAGGTTTATGTGGTGCACACCAATCTGGACCTAAAATGAAAATGAAAATAAAGAGGATGAGATATTATTGTCCGACAATGATGACTGATTGTCTTGAGGTCGCGAAAAAATGTCATCAATGTCAAATACATGGAGTAGTTTTACACCATCGTCAAATGTATTACACCCAACCATAGCATCATAGCCATTTGAATGTTGGGGAACTGACATAGTGGGCCCTATAGACCCTCCATCGTCTAAAGGTCATAAATTTATTTTAGCAGCCACTGATTACTTCTCGAAATGGGCAAAAGGAATACCACTTAGAGAAGTTAAAGTGGAGCAAGTTCTCCATTTCTTCAAAACACACATTGTCTATAGATTTGGAATTCCTCGAAGGGTTAAATCAGACAATGGATTGGCCTTCAAAAATACAAAAATGAATAATTTTATTCAAAGGCTTGACATAGATTGGAGATATTCCACAATCTATTTTCTAAAAACTAATGGTTTAGCTGAAGCCTTCAATAAAACATTTATTCAAATTTTGAAAAAGACATTAATCAACAGTCCAAGACAATGACATGAATGATTAATAGAAGCTTTATGGGCCTATAGAACTACATATCAAACACCAATACAGTCAACACCGTTTGCTCTGACATACGGTTCTGAGGCTATTTTGCCACTGAAAATGCAAATTCCTTCTCTCAGAGTTGTGATCGCAAATAAAATAACTAAAGAAGAAAATGCTAAATTACGACTTGAAGAACTTGAGAGTTTAGGAGGCAAACGTCTACAAACTCAACAAAATCTTGAACTATATCAAACAAAAATGATACGGGCCCATGACAAATTGGTCTGACCAAGAACCTTTCAAATCGACAAATTAGTTTTAGTTCTCCGAAGACCTATACTAGCTCACCGAAAAATAGGTGGAAAGTTTGAACCAATATAGGAGGGCACATATCTAATTGAAAATACATTCTGAAGGATCTTACCAACTTGTAGATTATCAAGGAGAAAGAATTTTGCCTCCGATCAACGGGCGTTTCTTAAAAAAATATTATGCAACATAAAAAATGATGACTTGTTTATAAACTAGGATAATAATAATTTTTTTTCAAATTAAGTTTTGACTTCTGTGTTTTGTGATATCCTTTATACTTATTAAGGAAGTTATTATAAGAATGGTTCCTTAACATAATAAAAAGGGTTTAATAAGATACATTATCCTATTGTTTTCAGGGAAAATGTCTAACAACATACTTCTTTTTATATTCCAAAATGATGTTAGTCTGGCTTTGGACTGACGATGTATTGAAAAAGGATCTAAAATCCATTTTGATTTCGATCTTTCTCAAGTTGAATTACTCTATGATGAGCCCTTGTTATCTATTTCCAACAAAGAAGAAGCAAAAGGAAAGCTCTCTGCATTAGAATTTAAACTTCATCAACAAATTATTGAGACAGAGAAAGTTGATGAGAAATTAAAGACAGTAATAGTAGCTCCATCCCACGAAAATGGAATAGCATCTGCTAGAGAGTGAAGAAATTAGCCTCTGCAATGACTAGAGCCCAGAGAAGAAATCACAATAAACGACTCAAGAAACTTAAGGAGAAAGAAACACAAAATACAATACCGATGGAAGAAGAAGATGAGTTCGAGTTTCCAGAACTTGAAAATATTCCTAAGGAGACATATTATGTCTTAGGAGAAGAAATGATTGAAGAAGAGGAAAGAATTGAAAGAACAAAATTCACTCCCGCTCCTTACGAACCAACATTGGATCTCACGACAACAGAGGTAATAAATGTCAAACGTATTGCTTCTCAAGAAGAAGTGAGACGTATTCGAGCTATTAAAAGACAATCATTTGAACAATTTCAATGTATTAATGGTCAAACCATTAATATATTGGAAGGCGTTCAGTTGTTTACCCGAGTTTTTGACAAAGTGAAACAATGTGTCATTATTGAACATGTAATGGAAGCACGTGATCGCTGGCGAGCTGGACGCCAGAAAAGGAGGACGTACTCTAAACCTAATGGATGGATTAGTGGAAAAGGTCGTATGACTATTCAATATGGATGCTGCTATAATTATGCTATGGATAAATACGGTAATCCCCCAGGGATATTACAACATGAACAAGTAGATCCACTACCGACAGTGATTATTCAGATTATAGACGACTCATGACGTGGAATATAATTCCTACTGATTGTGTTCCAGATAGTTGTATTATAAATATATATGAGGAAGGTGACTGTATACCACCTCATATTGACAGTCGTGATTTTGAAAGACCCTTTTGCACTCTCTCCCTCATGAATAGGTGTTTTATTCTGTTTGGGAGAGAAATACAAATTGTGGGTCCTGGAGAATTTTGTGGATCTTATCAGATTCTCTTACCACGAGGATCAGTTTTAGTCTTGCAAATGTAGCTGATGTTTCAAAGCACTGTATACCAAGTGTGAGTCGACAGTGCATATAAATAACATTGAGAAGGATGCACCTTGAAAATTATCTCGATGTATATCAACCAATACCAGAACTCAACCCTTAGAGCTGCCACGACCCTATGAATATCTAAACACCTAAGAAATATGTGATAAACAATGTCTGAGAGTGTTAGATATTTGTGGAAGGTCTAGCAGTATCTGAGAACTTTTGACATGATAATGCACAAATAGTTTGCATGAAGTACTTGAAGTACTATTTTTTAATACATGAAGTACTGTTAACTCCCACCACATATGTACATTATTTGGTGTGAAATAATATCTTGTGAGATATTTCCTAGCTGACTACAATACATCGTCAGGTCCAAGAATGCCAAAATGAACTAAAATGACATGATGAATAACTTATGATAACTAACATGAGAATTATCATTCGACCTATACAAGTTAAATCCCTAGTGAATAACCCCAGCAAATATCATAGTTAGTCTGCCATCTCTACAGTTATTGGATATAAGTCCTCTTCCTGACAAGGAAAATTATGGCATTCTTCTAACTAGTCATCGACATTTGACGTTTCGAGAAATGGAGTATGACATCCATTTACTCTCTACAATTATTGGATATAAGTCCTTTTCCTGACACAGAAATCATGGCATTCCTCTAACTAGACATCAACATTTGACATTTCGAGAAAATGAAATATGAAATCCATTTTCTCTCTCCAAATATTGGATATAAGTCATTTTCCTGACATGGAAATTATGGCATTCCTCTAATTTGACATTGACATTTGACATTCCGAGAAATGAAATATGACATCCATTTTCTCTCTCCAGTTATTGGATATAAGACCTTTTCCTGACACAGAAATTATGGCATTCCTCTAATTTTACATCGATACATTTCGAGAAATAGAATATGACATCCATTTACTCGCTACAATTATTGGATATAAGTTCTATTCATGACACGAAAATTATGGCATTCCTCTAACTAGACATTGACATTTGACATTTCAAGAAATTAAATATGACATTCATTTTCTCTCTTTAGTTATTGGATATAAGTCCTTTTCCTGACAACAAAAATTATGGCATTTCAATGAGTATTCCTTTAAGAAAGGATATAAGTCACATAACATTCCTTCTCAAAACCAACATACAAACGTCTAACATTCTTTAGCAATTACATGACACCCACTTCTTTCCCAATTATTATGAGACATTTCTTGACAATAGATATTTAAACCATTTCGGTCAACACCAATATGTGCGGCATACTTATGTAGTATTCCACACATATTGGGGGCCCCTTTGTTGACCTCATTTTTATGAAAGGTCTCAATAAACCATAGTGACCCAACAAGTAACCTCTGACCCAAAAGGTCAACTCTGGTTAAAATGGTCAATCTTGACTCAATGACCAACCCTACTGATCCAACCGGTCAACCCCTGACCCAAAAGGTCAACTCTGGTCAAAATGATCAATCTTGACCCAATGACCAACCCTACTGACCCAACAGATGACCAACCCTACTGACCCAACAGGTCAACCTCTGACCCAAAAGGTCAACTCTGGTAAAAAATGGTCAATCCTGACTCAATAACCAACCCTACTGACCCAACAAGTCAACCCATGACCCAAAAAGTTAACTTTGGTCAAACTAGTAAATTTTTGACCCAATAAGCCAACTTTTGACCCAGAAAACAACTTTGGACAAATTAATCAATTTTTGACTTAAAGATCAACTATTGACTACCAAGTCAATCAAAACACTAAAATGGTCAAATATGATCCATTTAACCACCTAAAGATATTAAATGACCATTAAGACATCTTTGGTCAACCCTTAACCTAGATAGGTCAAAATTTGATTAAAATACCTAACCCATATGCCTTGGGTCACAAAATTGACTTCAATAATAGACACTAACATAATCAGGCTAACTCTGATCAAAATTACCAAAAGTTAACCCAAAAGTCACCACATTAACCTTTGGGTTGACTAAAACTCTAAATTTGGTCAACATGACCAATTTAAACCACAAAATGACAAAACCATCAATTTTATGACCAAATTAAACATGACAAGGTTGAGAAAGTCACATTAGACATCCTTGGACTAAAATTGATAAACCCAGGTCAACTTGAGTTAACTTGGGTCAATATTGGTCAACCTTAGTCGACACTCGTCAAATTTGGTCAAAATACTCAATTTTGAACCAAAAATAATATGATTAATCAAATAATTATTTCAAAATTATTTTGATTAATTAATTGGCCAATAAAATAATTTTTAATATTTTAGTTAATTAATTAATTAATTAAAATGAAAATATAATTAAAAGCCATGAAATAAGACAAAATTTAATTTTAAATATAAAATGACATAAAAATTAAGCAAATAATTAATTTGAAATTATTTTTAATTAATTAATTAATTAATTAATTAATTTCAACATTTTAATTAATGACATAATTAATTAAAATGGAAATTACATTAAGAAAGGGGTATGAAATGGAATTTTAACCCATGACACCATAATTTTCAAAAACTTCAACTCCCTTTATGACATCACAAATGACTTCAAATGAAGTCATCAATGGGTCACCCATGACCCATGGAATTTATTACATATGGGTTAACACATTAAATAACCCATAATCCACTACTTTAACCATTGTTAAAGAGCTTCATCGTGAAGGGAAATAAGGTGTCACCCTCTCCCAAGCTTAAGTCATGACTCACCTTCTTCATCAAGATGAGGTGGCTCACCACTTCAAGTGTGTCATGAAATCACCAATAGGAGTAAAACACCAATTAACCTCTCTTTGGTAACATGCTTAACTCAAGTTATATTTCATCGTGACTAAATTATAAAAAAATTTAAATGAGAGATTTATGTGTCATCCCCTCATCAAAGTTTAAATGACGTGTTGAAAGGAAGAGGGCTTGCCTTCTTGACTCACCATGCACCTCCTAGACCAACCAATGGAGGGGAAATAAAATTCAAACCCAATTCCACACCATGGTTAAAAGCCATCATGGCTAAGGCATGCATGGAATGACTAAGGGGCTAAGGTGTCACCATTCCTTCAAATGGAGTAAATGGATTTGGAAATTACTTAGGGGAGGTGAATTCAACAAGATTCACCAAGCCCAATCCACCTCACAAGGGATCTAATGAAGGCAAGACAAAATCCAAACTCAAAACCTTCACAATGGTTAAACCTATAATACCTAGGCTTGGAAATTGACAATCCATCATTACCATAGCCTAAAACCTACCCTTAGGCATTAATGAGGAAGTTAACATTTCCCCTAGATAAGCCTAGCTCAGCCATAACCATTGCCATGGCTATAAAAAGAGGCAAACCCAAGAAAAAAAGAGAGGAGAAGACACAGAGAAAGAAAAAGCCATAGATTCCCAAACATTGCCCAATTCCTCTCTCCCAACATCAAAAACTTAGTTCACAACCTAAGCAATAAGGCCCAATCGAAATTAGATCGAACCAGTCACCTGATCAAGCCAATTAAGTATAACCGAGACAAAATTACAAATTACCCACCTTTATTCTTGCACCTATATATTGAGTCCAAATTGAAGTGTGGAAAAGCATCCTTAGGACCACAAGAGGCCGCCAATCCAATTTAATTAAGCTCAAATTTGTTGTGGCTAAAGTATGAAATTTTATTTTTAAAAATATTTTGAATTTTTTGTAAATCTTGCACCAAATTAATTTGAAACCTTATGATCACCGTATGGATGTAATCTACATCCTTAGATGATTTCATAGGTTAAAAAATCACTCAATTCCGTTGAAATGAGCAAGATATTGAGCCTAGAAGATGGACGGCTCGGGAAAATCCTGAAAATAGCCAGATTAAATGACAGTCGTCCATTCCCGTTTTTCGGAATGGACGGCGCTGATCAAAAATCGCGGGATCCACTGTTTGACCTCTGCAGCAGATCGTCCCGCGCTTTTGACAGTACGAGGACACGCGGCGCCTCATGGTTATTTTGGATTTAATTAAATCCAAAACAACCTTAAAAAAATCGAATAATCATATCTTTTCAGAGAAAAATCACAAAAATAAAATAAAAATATCTCTGAAAAGAGGAAAAAGACGAGAAAATTGTGGAATAAAAATTTTTATTATTTGAGTTATATTTGATTTTTAATTAATTAATTGCTCTCTGGAGTAATTTAATTATTAAAAATTAATTATAACTCCAAAATTTATGAAATTTTCACCAAATCATCCACTGATGATATTACACATCCACTAATTTTCTAAGGACAGAGAAATTACTTAGGATGATATTTCATAATTTCTAAGCCACTTTGTAATTATTTTTAAAACTAATTATAAAAATTAAAAATTAAGAAAAATGAAATTGAAAAATGATTATAAATTTTTAGGGTGGAAGACAATAACCTTAGAAAAATAATTTCTAAGTCATTAAACAATTTTAAATGACATTTTAAAATTTGGGATTGAATTTTATTAAATTAATAAATTTAAATCCTAAAAATCATCTTTTTATAACTTAGCTTATTTTCCTTAATGGACTAAGTCAAAATGAGTCTAGCTCACACTAGACTTATGACAAACCTTAGTTAAGTCTAAGAGAACAAATTAGGCTTAATTATCACCTAAATCAAACCTTAATCAAGCTTAAAGACAAATTAAGCTTAATTACCCCAACTTAGCCTATTTCATAATAAGCTAAGTCAAAGCTGATTCCAATCCAAAATAAACTTATGAAAAATCCTAATTAGGTCTAAGAGACATAATTAGACTTAATTAATCATTAACGTTATCTAAATTAGGTTTAATATAAATCAAAACTTTAATTAGGTCTAAGAGACACAATTAGACTTAATTAATCATTAAACCTTAACTAAATTTGGTTTAATATAAATCAAAACCTTAATTAGGTCTAAGAGACATAATTCGACTAATTAAACATTAAACCTTAACTAAATTAGGTTTAATATAAATCAAAACCTTAATTAGGTCTAATAAACATAATTAGACATAATTAGTCATTAAACCATAATTAAATTAGGTTTAATCATATTCTAAACCCTAATTAGGTCTAAGACATCAATTAGACCTCATTAAACCTTGTTAAGCCTTAATCACATTAGGTTTAACACCATGAACTCTAATTAGATTTAACCCATATTAAACCTAATTAATCAACTTAAACCTTACTTACATTAGGTTTAACTAACCTTTAAACCCTAATTAGGTTTAACCCATATTAAACCTAATTAATAATTAAACCTTACCTACATTAGGTTTAATTAACCTTAAACCAATTCGACTTAACCCATATTAAGTCTAATAAATCAATTAAACCTTACCCAAATTAGGTTTGATTAGCCTTAAACCAATTAGAATTAACCCATTTTAAGTCTAATTAATCAATTAAACCTTACCCAAATTAGGTTTACTTAATCCCAAACTAATTAGACTTAACCCATATTAAGTCTAATTAATCAATTAAACATTACCTAAATTAGGTTTAATTAATCCTAAACTAATTAGACTTAACCCATATTAATTCTAATTAATCAATTAAACCTTACCCAAATTAGGTTTAATTAATCCTAAACCAATTAGACTTAACCTATATTAAGTCTAATTAATCAATGAAAACTTACCCAAATTAGGTTTAATTAATCCTAAACCAATTAGACTTAATCCATATTAAGTCTAATTAATCAATTAAACCTTCCCCAAATTAGGTTTAATTAATCCTAAACAAATTAGACTTAACCCATATTGTCTAATTAATCAATTAAACGTTACCCAAATTAGGTTTAATTAATCCTAAACCAATTAGACTTAATCCATATTAAGTCTAATTAATCAATTAAACCTTACCCAAATTAGGTTTAGTTAATCTTAAACCAATTAGACTTAACCCATATTAAGTTTAATTAATCAATTAAACCTTACCCAATTAGATAAGACTTAATCCATATTAAGTCTAATTAATCAATCAAACTTTACCCAAATTAGGTTCAATTAATCCTAAAATAGTTAGACTTAACTCATATTAAGTCTAATTAATCAATTAAACCTTACCCAAATTAGGTTTAATTAATCTTAAACTAATTAGACTTAACCCATATTACTTCTAATTAATCAATTAAACCTTACCTAAATTAGGTTTAATTAACTTTAAACCAATTAGACTTAACCCTAATTATCAATTAAACCTTACCCAAATTTAGTTTAATTAATCCTAAACCAATTAGACTTACCCATATTAAGTCTAATTAATCAATTAAACCTTACCCAAACTAGGTGACCCGATATAAATATATGCATACTAAAATCTTCTTCCCTGGCAACGGTGCCAAAAACTTGACCCGAAGTCCTATGAAGATCAGCATTCTAATTAATGCTTTCAAAAATATATGTTATGAATAATAATAGCGACTAGTGTATATAAATATAATTTTATGGAAAATATTTTACACACTAGGGGTTCTACGCAAGTATACGTATCTTTTCAAGTAATATAGGGCTTTGAAACAAAGACCCCAATATCGATCCCACGAGGAGAGAGTTATAGATCTTTAAATATTTTTACTTTAAAATATTTCTTTTATAATTAAAATAAAATATCTTTAATTTACTAGATGCAATAATAAAGCAGAAATAAAATAATTGATGTAAATAGCAATAAGAAAGCAACTTCTCCCTTTCAATTAATCCAAGATTTTCTAAGATAATGATAATATTCGTGGAGAATATAAATTTATGGTATTTTGCAAAATAGAAGCATTCATATTCTTTACCTTTGATCCAGGTGCAAAAAACATTGGCTAGCCTATAGATCAAGTCCGGATGTATTGTTAGTAGAATGGGTTAATCTAGGCTCACACTACTAGATGTCCAAGGGTGGCTATGATCGGCCCTACTAGTGACCCTTTCCTTTTCTATAAACCAAATCACAAGAATTTAGTCTGTCACTCTAAAAACTTATCAATTCTATGCCCAATATATAACATCTTCCTATTTATTTGCACTTCACCTTAAATAACCCGCACAAGGCCTTCGACTACCGAATGATTCATGTGATATCTACAAGTTAAGAATTCATCTCCTTCTAGGTCTCGAAACTCTTCAACAGGTTTTAACAATTTAAATGGCCAATTTAAATAGTAAATTAAGAACCGGTATTAATATCATCACAATGTTTTGAAAATATATGATTTTTAATTCTCCGACGAATATTGTATTATCTTATTTATCTTTTCATAATTGAAAGGAGAAAGTAAAGTAACTACTCAGAACACATTGAAATTAAATAACGAACATAATAAATAAACTTTGAATCAAAATAAAAATACTTATCTTAGATGTTTCTCCTACTGAACTTCTGATTCCTACTGACTCCACAGCGTAATGAACTACAGATGCATCAACTGTTTCAAACTCTAAATACAAACTCTAAAATAAACTCACTATTTTATGAATGAAAGTAAATAGGTGGCCCTAATATGATCTCTTTAATTCTCTCTCTAGATTGGACTCTAGATAGAGGGGGGTAGATGGGGCCTTTTTCTCTGAAGGAATACCCTCTTATTTATAGGCTTCAAGGGTTGCCTTAAGGCACCTCTTTAAAATGTGTCCACATTCAATGAATCTTCTAGAAGGTGTGTATGGCGCCTAGGCGCCGGACACCGCGTTCAGCTCTTTGTACCTCTTCGTGATTAAAACCGTTTTGAAGCGTCCAAATACATTGTATCACATGTCCTGTAAATCAGGAACAACTGTCAGTCTTCTAGAAGGTCCAATAACCGCTCATACCGTCAAAATAACCACCCAAAAGTCATCAAAAACTTAACAGTTTTGTGTATCGAGCTGCCGCTTAGGCGCCGGACTCTGGCGCTTAGGCGCCAGGCCAGTAATTTCGACAATTTTGCATTTTGGCTCTATTTTTGCTCCTTTTTGCTCCTTTTTCATATTTTTTTCATTCTTGAACATTTTTGTATCACCTACATCCAAAAACACAAAAATACCTTTCATTAAAGCATAATATCCTTAAAATTTAATAAAAATTAAGGCATAAAAATAGGTATTTTTTCTTGGATCAAAATCCCCCAAACTTAAACGTTACTTATCCTCAAGTAACCCTTTTTACTATATAAAATGTATAACATTTGGAATAAAAAGGTAAATATTTAAGACTCCTTATGATTTTTGATTTTATAAAGGCTTTAGTAAATCATTAACCAAATTTCAATAACTAAGTTTAATTTTAAGAACTTAAAGAATATTTTAACTACCAAATCATAAGACTTCAAAAATTTTTCATTCACTTCGAAAATAATTGTAGTTTATTATATTAAGATCACATTAATTATTCACAAAAAAAAAGATCTTGATGGAATTCTTTTCTAATAAAAATTCATGCATAAAAATTAAGTAATAAATGTAATTAGTTTTCTTTTTATAAATTAATTCAAGCGAAGCCAATTTTTGATTCGACATTTCCTCAAGCTTCTCCTCTATTTTTCGTTTTTTTTCTATCCTTTTTTTTAAGAGAGGATTATTGTATCTGGATAGCCTGTTAATGGTTTTGAACTTCACTATCCTTAACTTATATTTTCAAACTTATACATTTTCACTTAATTATTATAACATATATAGATTTCAAAAAGAATTTCAATCTATTCTTTTTCGAGTTATAATTTTTGATTTCTGAATACTTCTAAAATTCAATTATCTCTACTATGAATAGAAAAATTTCTTAATCTTATTCTTCTTCAAGTTGAATAATTCTATTCTTAAAATCAATCAAAGTTATTAAAATTTTTGATTAAGTCCACTAAATTATTTATAATTTCAAAAATTTAAGTGATCTTAAATAGATTCTTCATTCATCATGTTATGTTAAAAATTTTTATTTTAAGAAAATATTAGTTCTTAAAGGACAAATAAAATTTAAATTTGAATGTATTTTCTCTTTCCCCCAAACTTAAGTTTTGGTTTATCATGAATTTTTTTTTTGTAGTATGAGAGAAAGAAAAACATAATTTTAAAAAGGAATTTTTATAAGTATGTAAAAAAAAAATCTAGAAAGAAAAATTTACTTCTAAACATCCTTTTATGAATAATATTGAAATAATGAAGTAGGTATAAAAGTAAGTAGGCTCATTAGTAATTAAATTAAATGAATATACTACTTATAATAACAGAAATAGAACAACAATACTAATTACTAAACAGTAGGCTGAAACAAAAATAAACATAAATTTATCCAAATTTCAATCTTAAACACAATACTAAAAATACTTGATGTTTTGACCTCAAAATGGATCTAAGAGGTGTATTTTTGCGAAAATGGGGAAGAAGATGAAGCTTAGGCGTCATTCATGGCTAATGGGGTTTATATGGTGTTTTTCAGGTAAGCAGGCCGAACCGGCGCTTAGGCGCCGAATTTTGGTGCCTAGGCACCAGACTCGCCTTTCACAAAAATCACTCTAAATATTTTATTTTCCACCAAAATTCATAAATTCAACTTCCAATTACTTATATTAGAGTAGGGCTTCAGTTTCTAACTTCCAAAACATTTTCCAAAAATTTTAAAAATTAAATATTAAATCCATCAATCAAACACAAGGTTTAAATCAAACTCCTCTAATTTCCATTTATAATCTTCAATATTGGCTCAATACACTTCAGATAAGTATACTATAATGATTCAAGTCCTAACACACAATCAAACAACACAATTTGAAAACAAATACAACACACATTGAACATGAAAGCAAATACACAAATAACACAATCGATTCACTAAATCGATACAATGACTCACTAGATAAATCATGATATCACCAAATCACTATCTAATTTCCATTATCTTGGCAAGGAAAACTATTTAGCCCACTTGGGAAGAACACTAATTCTCTTGAAAAATCCGTAGCTGTTTTGTCGTTGATCCAATTGTTCTTCGCATACATCTCTACTTGAGCATCTTGATAAGCCGCTAGATGATCAAATTGGAGTTTCGCTTGCCATCCTAGATGTTCAATCTGATGATACATCTCATGGAGGCGATCTCCAATGCTTTTGAAATTCGCTTCAAATATATCAAGACGACTAGAAATTTTCTCCAAACTTACAACGATGAAACCATTGAAATAGGGTTGAGGATCTTTTGGACCTTTGTCTCTAACCTCTTCTCCAAGATTTCTCCTCTCCATTTCTACAAAAAACCTCTCTAATCTCTCAAGAATGAAGTGTAAGGGTTGAAA
Source organism: Papilionanthe hookeriana x Papilionanthe teres (assembly GCA_022702705.1). Classification (NCBI taxonomy): domain Eukaryota; kingdom Viridiplantae; phylum Streptophyta; class Magnoliopsida; order Asparagales; family Orchidaceae; genus Papilionanthe; species Papilionanthe hookeriana x Papilionanthe teres. Next base: position 37,067,593 of record CM040437.1, on the reverse strand, counting down.
TAATGATTGCATAGGGATTGGGGACGAAGATCGGTCAATTTAAAGGTGAAAATCGTGTGAAAAACTAAAAGTTTTCAATTTTTACACGACCTAGTAACTGTGGCGCTTAGGTGCCAAATCTGGCGCCTAGGCGCCGGACCCATCGATACACAACTTATTCTGGCGCTTAGGCACCGAGTTCTGGCGCCTAGGCGCCAGAACCATGTTCGACTCCGTTTCGCCTAACGTCAAATTTTAAGGTTTCATTCTCCAAAAATAGGTAAATTATAATGATAAGATCAGAACAATCTCAATAACACAATTATACATAATTTCAATGGAGGTTAACTTGATCTCCTTTTTACTCACATATGAAATGGAGTGATCCAAAGTCCAAACTTTATATATTTCAAGATAATTTTAAATTTTCTGAAGTTATATAAAATTAGTCAAGACTGAGGCATAACCATACATTAAAAATGTAAAAACACACTAAAAATAAAATCTATGGGTTGCCTCCCACTAAGCGCTTGGTTTAACGTCGTCAGCCCGACCTAAGTAATTCTTTAATCGGGTTAAGTTAATTCATAAGCCTCTTTATAAATCTTTTTAATGTCTCCCAAATAAGGCTTTAATCTTAATCCATTAACTATAAAAATTTTTCCCGTTTTGGGGTCTTTAATATCCATAGCTCCATATTGGGATACTTTTTCAATTATATATGGTCCTATCCATTTTGATCTCAATTTTCCAGGAAAAAGTCTTAAACGAGTATTAAATAGTAATACTTCTTGTCCAGGCTCAAATATTTTTCTTGAAATCTTTTTATCATGTAATTTCTTCATTTTCTCTTTATAAATTTTTGCATTATCATATGATTCATTTCTTAATTCATTCATCTCATTTAATTACAATAATCATTTTTCTCCTGCAGTATTTAAATCAGAATTAAACTCCTTTATCGCCCAATAAGCTTTATGTTCAAGTTCAACAGGTAAGTGACAGTGTTTTCCAAAAACTAACTGGTAAGGTGACATTCCGATTGGTGTCTTATAAGCTGTTCTATAAGCCCATAATGCAGAATCAAGTCTATTAACCCAATCAATTCTTTTAGGATTAACAGTCTTCTCTAAATTTCTTTTAATTTCTCTGTTTGATACTGTCGGCGAATTTTTAATTTAATTTAAATAAATAATTTGAAAAGTAGTATTTGATTTTGAAAATAATTTTAAATTTGAAGATTTTAAGATATGAAAACAAACCGATCTCACATCCCAAATAGTTTATATAAATGAGCACCACACCACAAACCGTGTATCTATCCCTAAGGATGACACACTGCTTCGACTGGTGGGGCTCGATTAAACAAACTAAAAGATTTGTGACATCCGTTTGGTCCGCGAACCAATTTTATAAGCTGACAAATTCCCACGCTTAATATGAAAACATTAAACAGGGTTTATATTACCTGGGTTCTTTAAAATTCCCTATAAGGGCAAGCCCCTATAGTCGGATCAGAAGACGGAACGATACAGCGGGCCCCGGGAGCGCTGAGCAGATGGCGGCGTCGAATGGGAGCGCGCCACGCGGCGTTTCGGAGCTGCCGAGGTTGACGCGGCGCCGCGTGGATAAATAGAAAATTAGGGATTTTTTTCTGATTTATTTAATTCCCTAAACTTCAAAAATTCATAACTTTGTGTAGAAAAATCGGAAAAATAAAATAAAAATACCCTCTTGCTCGGTGAACGGAGGAGAATAATGTGGAAAAGAAATCATTTAATTTCATCAAGTATTTTATTTTTTATAATTTATTTACTCTCTGCATACTTTTAATTCTCCATGCATGTATACAATTCACCATGGCATGAGACCATAGGGCTTTTGAAGCCTCCGAGTTTGGGAACATTCCCGAATTTTCCAAAGTCGGAGGCCATCCCTATGAAGAGTTATTGATTTTTCAAATTCATGTTACTCGTTTTGAGTATTTTAATTCCAATAAATAGCATGTTGTGAAATAAATTCTAGGAAAATTTGATGATGTTCCTTATGACCAAAGAACCCTAGGAAAAATAGGTTTTGAGTTAGTTCATTTAAAACAACCCTAATTGGCTTAAACACTCAAAATAGGTCTCTAATTAATTAGAGCTAACCATACATTAAATTGACTTCAAATCAATTCTCCACTGACCTTTAGGATCGGAGGAACCCACCATAAAAATTTGAGGTCAATTGGACTTGGTTAGCCCCACTAATTGGGTTGATTAAGCCACTTAGTCATTTTAAACTTTAAAAATTCATAACTTTCAAAATACATTTCAAAAATTCACCAAATTGGTTTTGGAGCCTCTCTCGATATTAGGGAATCTAAGAAAATTAAAATTTCAATTTTCTAAAAAAGTTGATTTTTAATATTATTTTAATATTTTTAATAATTAAAAAATAATAAAAATCACAAAAATAATAAAATTCATCAAAATGTCACATTTTGAATTTTAATCACTTAAGAACAAACCCCATATTTTTCTTAGGTCTATTTAGTGAGATATTAATTTTTAAAGCTTTAGGGTAATTTTAAAATTAAAAAAATATATTTTCTAGCTTTTTCATTAAAATAATTATAATAAATCATAGAAAAATCAGAAAATTGCAAAATTTGCTTCTCTGATTTCCTTGATATCAGAGAGATTTTTCAAAAATATAAAATTTATTTTTCAACATTTATTTTATTTTTAAATTAATTAACACTCCAAAACTTAAAATAATTATTATAAAAATAATATAATTCAAAAAATCACCAAAATTGGTCCTCTGGTCATTAGGAATGTCCCCTAATTTTATTAAGGACAGAAACTTTCCCTTGGTCATGTTATTAAATTTTCCTTGGAAATCTCTATTTTCTACCAAAAATAATTATATAAATAAATTAAATACGAGAAAAATCACATTTTCTCCTCTCATGTCTTTATTGACATATGAGTGAAGTCACATAAAAATTTCAAGTTCATTTGAGTTCAATTTAGTGAGTTATGAAATTATTAAGCTTAAAGGGTAAAAAAATGGTAATTAAAAATCTTAATCCTTAATTAAAACTTTAGGTTTAATAAAAAAATTAGCAAGTACAATCTTTGATCCTAATTTGATTTGGATGATTGAAATTTAAATAATTAAAGGGTAGAAACCCATTAAGCAATTTAAAATGATTAAACTTTAATTAAATAATTGATTAAATTTGGAAGAATAATAAAATTGGAATTATTAAAATAGGGATATTATTAGGAAGAGATTTATTCTTTAATTTAAAAATCCCTAAATTAATCATCTCATTAATATTCAATTCTTAATTAAAATGATAACTCAAATTCAAAACATTAAAAGACTTAATCATTAAACTAAAATTAAATTATTAAACTCTTTTAAAATTTTAATTAAAATTAAAAAAAATAAAATTAAATTAAAAAATTAAATTAAATTAAGTAAATTGAATTGAATTAACTTAAATTAAAATAAATTAAATAAACAAATTAAATTAAATTAAATTAAATCAAATTAAATTAAATTAAATTAAAAATTAAATTAAATTAAATCAAATTAAATTAAAATTAAATCAAATCAAATTAATTTAATGTAACATCAAATCAAACTAAATTGAATTAAATTGAATTAAATAGAATTAAAACTCAATTAAATTAAATTAAATTAAATTAAATTAAGTTGAATTAAATATAACATCACCAAAGACATAAAGAATTCAAAATAAATCTAAAATAACTTGAACACTATTCCAAATTTAAACCCATTAATGGAAATTAAACTGAATCACAAACCATTTGAACACCAATTTACCCTCAAAAGCTTTAGTTATCATAACTCCTAAAACGTAATATTAAATGAAATGTTACTTCATTTATAGGATATTCAAATGTCCTAGTTCATCGAGCAAGACAACAAAATTTGAATCCCTGGACGATTAATTCATTTATATAATTAAATTCATTTGGACTTAAAACAATCCTAGAAATATTGAAAAGATGTTTAAGATTTGTCTTAAGCACTTCCTCGATATGATAGGATGTTTATAAGAACAAGTAAATTTAATTATTCTTTGATGAAGAAAATCGTCCTCAAACCAAAACACAAAGACCTAGACGTCATAGGAAATGACTAGCTATAGGATTAGGAACTTGGTAGAAAACCATAACCCTTACCTTAGCCTTTACATAGGAACTTGCTTAAATATTCTAATTGTGTTTTAAGTGCAGCTTGGGATGACGGGAAGACCCTCCAGTACGTCGTTATGTTATTGCAATTTACTTTCTTGCAATTTACATTATTGCAATTTATTTAACCGCATTGCACTTACTTTTCTTGCATGATAAACAACTCGTTGCATGAAAACTCACACCTTTAGGATAGCCCCTAAAACTCGAAACCAAAACTAAATTAAAAGTCATTGCAAGATAAAATTCACCGCCACAACATTTCAAAATATAAAACAACTCAAAATTTAATCACAAACAGTAACACAAAACTACAATTACAACTAAATTAAAACGTCCCGTTGGATGATCGGGAATACCTCGGATGATGTAACCTACGTGTTGCTAACGGGATTTCCCACGGTCTAAATGAAAGTGTGGAACTCATTCAATTGAGTTTAGCAAATTCATCCGGACTAAGTGAATCCGATAAAAATAATGATGCCGGAAGGATGGAACCGTGGGATCTTAACCTAGTGTCGTTATAATCAACTTTAAGATTTGTTTTAATTAAAATATTGAAAACACTTGGAAATTAAGATTTTCTCTAAACCAAAACACTTTTCTCATCCCCCGATTTATGATTTCTAAAACTAAACCTCTCGCAACAACAAGGAGCTAGGAGCATGGTGGGCAAGCACGGCCATCGTCATCAGCAGAAACCCAAATCTACTTCAAGCAAAACTTTCTTAGAATTAAACAACCAAGCCATAGGATTTCGAGGCAGTTGCGCTTAGTGCAACATAAATCCTCAACCTTTTGTTAGTGCATTTGCACCGCAAATTAAGCCCTAACCGGTTTTAGGATTCCGAGGTAGTCGTCCGATACGACATAAACCCTCACATCTTCGAGGCTATTTCGTGTGATTTTATCATACAAATATAAGTCCTAATTAATTAAAATCGACAAGATCAAAACATTTAAATAAATATTAGGACTTTCCTAAACTCAAGCCAAACAATAGGATAGTCGGGAAATTACCGAAGTTCGCTTCGAATCCGTGATTTCTCCTACTTTTCTTCCTTTGGATTCCCAAAACAAAATGTTCCAAATTTGATCCATTCCCTATCGAAATTCCAAACTTCAATCCTTTCGAGAACTTAAACTTCGAAATTCTTGAGAGCGAAATTATTGATTATTATCGAGAGTTTTCTTAGGTGATTCCCGTCACTTAAGATGTAATTAACTATAGGGCTTGCCCTTATAGGAATTTTAAAGAACCTGTGTAATATAAACCCTGCTTAATGCTTTCATATTAAGCAGGGGAATTTGTCGGCTTATAAAATCGGTTCGCAGACCAAACAGATGTCACAAATCTTCTAGTTTATTTAATCGAGCCCCATCGTCAAGCAGTGTGTCTATTCTTCGGGATAGATACACGGTTTGTGATGTGGTGCTCGTTTATATAAACTATTCGGGATGTGAGATCGGCTTGATTTCATATCTTAAAATTTTCAAATTTAAAATTATTTTCAAATTCAAATACTACTTTCTAAATTATAAATATATTTAAATTAAATTTAAAATTTAAATTCGCCGACAACTTCTGTTAGGCGACCCCTTTTCAAAATAAAACATACAACCTAAAAAAATAAGCCGCACAAATTTCTGGCGACTCCGCTGGGGAAAATTCCTCTCTCCATTTTAGTCAAATAATTTTGCTTTCGAAAATCGGTAGTGTATCCATGTCCCTAATGGATCGAACTACCCTTCTTTCTGTTGGGATACTATGTTCATTTCTACCTCGAACAAGTATAGCCAACATTCTCGGATTTAGGAACCATCGTTTAGACACCCCTAAACATAGAGGTTCCGAGATCCTTTTACCTCATTTCCGAGGTGGGGTGGACCCCCGATAAGTGTTAGTTTAGGAATGATCCTTCGAGTCGAGAAGTCTTGCTTAAGACTCTCTTTTCCTTTCCAACTCCGAATCGATTCCTTACCTTCTCTACACCTCTGAACATTCCGTTCTAAATAAACAAACCCTCTAATAAGTGATTCTTTTAACAAATGATTCCTTCTTATAAATACATGAACAAGAATGTGTTCGGACTCTTTTCAATTCCTTTCTTTTCGTCCTAAAGAAAAGAAGCATAACTTGGGACCGACAACCGAATCTACCCCGCAAATGGAAGCCCCGAAACTGATTTTCTCCTTAACCAATGGACTGGACTTCGCTGTCTATAAGGATGAGCTGCCCTACAATGGGATCATCCGATTTGGACAAGGATTTGAAAACATGAATGTCAAGATCACCGACGTCTCCCTCTTTGCACTGACGAACAAGGTATCCGAAGCCGAGGAGCCACCGCTCGAGTTCAACCTTAGGTCGACCCAAGAGTTTCCTCCCCGCAAAGGATCCCGACTAAGAGGAGTACCGCCGTCCGCAGAGGACCGTTCTTACTACCCCCACTCGGTCTAGTTGTTTCTTCACCTACCCCGACTTCTCGCCAAATCAAAGGGGAAAGAAATCCGTAACTATGGTAAACCCGTTACCGTGGAGGGTACGGATCTTTCCGTAAGACCTTCTGTTTTGAAATCGTGTCCAGCTTCAAAGATTCCGTCACCGACAAGGATCCAAAGAAGAAACGAAGTAGAAGGATCGCTGGAGAAGCCGCAGCCGCCGAAATTGCTTTCCTAGAGGAAATTCCGTAGCCGCCGTAATATACACCGCTTGTGAATATACACCACTCGCCGAATACATACCACTCTTGGGAGGAAGCGGGTTCCATCCCCTCTCCGCCGCAGAGGATGAGGAGAATGTTCGCAAGATTGCCGCCACATTACCTCGGCCCGCATATTACAACGATAACCGCAAGAAAAGAACTAGAACTACGCCGTGTTGCTCGACCGCAAACTTTGGTAGAAAAGTTAGCAAAGAAGGAAAACCGCCCCGTATAGGAGATTCTACGAAGGATAGTGGCGGGTGCCGCCAAATCCCGTCTTGGGCCCCGAGTAGAACCCGTCATCATGATAGAAAAGCCAAGTAAAAGAATGAAGGCTAGTCCGCCCGTTGTCGTCTCGTGATTACGGATTAGTGAGGATACTACCTTCCGAGCATTTGGCCGACGCACCATCCGGTCCTGCACCTTCGTCGCTAGAAGGATGGTATGGCGTCCCACTACTGGGTAGTTAAGATTGAAACATCAGCCCGAGAAAGAAAGTCTCGCCAGGAGGCTGGAATCTGAAGAAAGTGCTATTGCGATAAAGGGGACTCGTGAAAAGGGGACCCGACAGCTATCGCACGACAACCGCAATGACACACAGAAAGCCCCGCTAGAAGATGCCATGGAAAAGTTGAGAACCGATATCCGACGGTTGGCAAAAGAAAGAGAAGAAAAGTTCGGAGATGAGATTGATTCATCGGAATTCATGGACGACGAATATGCGAAATCAACATGGTCGAGACACGAGCTTCATCGCCTTCGCAAGGTGCTCCTCGCAGCCGAGCAGAAGAGAGGAGCCGTAACCGATGAGAAGGCAGCTTCAGGAAAAGACGACACGATCGCTCAAATGGCGAAAAGGATGGAAGAGATGGTCGCAGCTCCGGCCACTCTCCGCAGTCAAGTACAACCACAAAGAGAGACACCCCCGCAGGTCATTCACATCGTAGACGGAGGAAAGGAGATTACATCCGTCAATGGGGATGATCAGCTAAAAAGGATACAACACAAAGTATGATCCCCGAAAAGGATATCAAGAACTTGGTGGAACAAAGAAAGCGAGAAGCCTTAGCACAATCGAAGAGCGGGACATCCATTCGGACGGGTAGACCTTACCCGGAAGAATTCGACGCCGTCCAATACCCGAAAGGCTTCGTACCACCTCTCGTTCAAGACCTTCGACGGAACCGGAACCCCCGACAAGCATGTTGCACACTTTCGTGCCGCTTGTTGTAATGCCGGCGGGAGCGATGCATTACTCTTCCGACAGCTCGTCGCCAGTCCGTCGAGAATCGCCTTCGACCGGTATGCGGAATTACCAAATGGTTCGATGAAGACGTTCTCGTAACTAGAGAACCTCTTCATCAAGCGATTCGGCGGAGCTCAGCACCACATCCCTATAGGTGATTTAGTGGTAGAGAAACAAAGGCCGAACGAAACTTTGGTGGATTACATACTTCGATGGAGGAACTTAAGCATGAAGTGTGAACCACAACTACAAGAACAACATGCGATCGGCATCTTACTTAAAAGCATTCACGGCCCGATAGCACTTCTCCTCAAAGGATTCACTATTAAGACTTTCGAGAAGTTGTTAAGCAAGGCCGGAAGCTTGCAAGAAGAGGCGAAGCAATTAAGTTTCGCCGACAAGACGGACAAGCAAAAGCCCGTGAAGACTTTTGAAAAGAAATCCGGGATCGTTGCAGCGAGCTGACAAAGGCAAGCAACCGATGCAAATACCACCGTAACGGCCGCAAAGAACCACAACAGACTACCAAGAACCCCGGCCCAACTATCGATCATCTCCACAAGATGAACAACCGCCTCGTCCGCAACATACATTAAGGGAACTTCGAGCGGAGAATATCCGTTCAAGAATGAAGCAAGCATCGAAAATGTTCCGTAGTCCGATGAAGACTCCGGATTTCCAATCGCCGAGCCTAAAAGACCGGAGGAAGTCAACAAGAAAGGTGATCCTAACTTTTGCCCATACCACCGGATGCTTGGGCACAAGATAGAAGATTGCATTACCTTTTAAAGTTGGCTCAACGACAACCTTCGGAAAGGGAATATAACAATCCCGAAGGAGTACATGAAGGAACCCCAGAAAGGAGGTTCCGTCAATGTTATCTCAACTGATCCCGTCATTCCGATAGATCCTTATGCAACTGACGATGGATGGATTACCGCCTGGACAAGGTCTTCGAAGAAGATTTTAGACAACGATCCGAACCGCCTCGGTGCGAGCTTCAATTCGTAGTTCGAGACCTCGTTAAGCCGGTACTATCACTTGCGATAGAAGAACCACCTCAATAGGAGACGATTGAAGAGAAGAAAAAAATCTACGAAGAAGAGAGGACCGAGACTCCTAAGGCTAGACTAGGGGCTGCTTATCCTAGGATAGTTGTTTCCGATTCGGGGGAGAAATCCCTCGAACCTCCGATTTTGTATGATTATCCGCTCACTTCGGTGGGATCATATAATGATAAGGTTGATGGCGTTGGCTACGTTTTGATTGTTTCTAACGATTACGTAACTAGCGACAATCCGGACATCGATTTCGATACCAACGACAATTCTCAAATCATACACGATCTCGACGAGCAAAATAACAAAGAAGACATCCATCAAGGAGGCTACGAGAGCTCAACAAGCAACGAATCTATTTGCGAATTTCGAGGAGCTCCAGCTCACAATAGAGTTAGAGCCTTCGCATTCCGAAGCTAATCCGTAAGAACTCGTCACTCCGATTCAAGAAGAGACACCGACAAGCTCAATACTAGATTCGGAGGAAATTACGAAGTCAACTCGAGAAGTGGAAAAGTTCTACCTCCAAGAATGGGTCCAAAAGACAAAGGAAAGCGTGTGGTTGTTCAAGAAGAACCAACCCCGGCGAAGAAATACCCATTCGAGAAGAAGCCGAGACGCATGAAAATAAAGTGGACTACAACGTACTAGCCCATCTTAGGAAACTACCGGCCAAACTGAGCATTTACGACGCTCTCATCTTATCAAAGGAGATGAGAAAAGCTCTAATCAAGGCCTTACCGGATCCGGAAATTCCGCTAGCTCAAATGGTCGGAGATTCCTTAGATGAGGTTTGTTCGTTAAAGGAACAATGAGGTGTTACCTTCACGGACAATGACCTACTACTTGGGACAGCAGATCACAACCGACAGTTGTACATTTCAGTTACAATTGGGAAGTTTACACTCTCCAGAGTATTGGTGGATCCAGGAGCATCAATCAATATAATGAGTCTTCAAACGCTAGCATACTTGGAAATTGATGCTCATGAGCTCGAAGTAGACAAAATGTTATTAAGAGGATTCAACCAGAAAGGAGAAAGAGCCCTCGGGTCAATAACGCTACTAATGAAGACCGGTGACTTAGCAAAGACAACCGCAAAATTTCACATAATCGATTCGAAACATCATTCAACGCTCCGTCTGGCCGACCGTGGATACATGAAAACAGGATAGTACCATCATCTCCGCATCGCTGCATCAAATACTACGATGGAGGGGAACAAAGTGCATCAAAGGCGACTTACAACCATTCTCCGTACATGAAATTGGAATCCATGAAGATGCGACTTATTATGCACCACCGAAGAAAACGATCTTCTCCGGAGATACCGTAACAAATGAAGCAAAGAAAGTTCGGGACAACGAAGAACCCGAAGTTCTAGTCCAACAGCTCACTCACCACTCCCTTCCGGCGAGATGGTGAAGGTTTCTCCACAACTCGCATCCGAGGTCGAGGCCGGGGACGAGGCCGTGGTAGAGACGTTAGGACAGTTGGACAGAGGAAACTAGCCATCAATGTTGATTGGGAAGATAGTTCTGAAGAAGAAAAAGAAATCAAACAAGAAGCAGCGACAATAAGTCGAAAGAAGCCGCAATTCAAGATCTCTCGAAGATGAAAAGAATGAAGAATATAAATCGATGTACGAGAAGATTAACCACTACGTACATACTATGACCCTAACCCCGATCCATTCTAATAAGATCGAGGGTATGGTGGTCAAAGAGGTACGTAACGACGGTGCAAGGCCAATCAAATTCTACCGTGGTGCTTCTTCCTCCAAAACCGAAAATCATGTACAATTCGAAGATGTCACTTCATCGAATTAATGGAATTACCTTTTGAGTGGTACTCTCCGTGTTCAAAATTTAATTCAACGTGGTTTCTTACCTCGACAATGGACAAAAGGTCAATCTCAACATTTTGAAAAATTATGGAATAACTCCGGTCGTCCTCCCAATTCAAAGTATGGACTCGGATTCGGCACAGTAGGATCAGTTGACGATACTGAATTTTGCTTGGTTGTCACTTGCGAGCCCAATGAAAACTGCATGGAAACTACAGACGAACTCGAAGATGTACAAATTGGAGACGCTCCACCGAATTCGAAGAAGAAATTAAATCTACAATAGATGAGTTAACGGAAGTTAACTTAGGTACTAACGAAGAGCCTAGACCTACCTTTGTTAGCTCCTTACTCAATAAAGAAGACTTCGAAGAAATAATCAAATTATTAATGGAATTTAAAGACTGTTTTGCTTCGGAACTATGACGAGATGCCAGGATTAGCTCCGCAGGTTGCAATCCATAAGCTAGGAGTGGATCCTACTTCGTCCCGATCGGACAAGGTCCCGAAGAATGCGTCTAGAAATTGAACAACAAGTCATACTGAAGTTAAAAAGCTAATAGACGCTAAATTTGTCCGTGAAGAACAATACCCGACCCGGCTAGCCAATGTAGTGCCGATCGAAAGAAGAATGGTCGGATCGAATCTGTGTGGACTTCGCAGATTTGAACAAGGCATGTCCAAAGGATGAATTCCCTCTACCGATCCCGAACCGATGATCGACATTGCTTCGACACATGAAATATTCTCATTCATGGATGGATCTTCGGGATACAACCAGATAAAAATGGCTCCGGAAGATGAAAAGCTTACAACATTCGAGACGCCGATCGGAGTATTTTGCTACACGATGATGCCATTCGGATCGAAGAACGCAGAGCAACCTACCAAAGAGCAATGACAAGAATTTTTGATGATCTCATCCACAATCAAGTCGAATGCTACGTGGACGATGTGGTCATCAAAAGCAAAGTAAAGGACAACCACCGTATGATTTGAGAATTGTTTTCGAACGGTTAAGACAATTTAACCTTAAGATGAATCCCTTAAAATGCGCCTTCGGCGTCACCTCCGGGAAATTCTTAGGATTCGTTGTCCGACATCGTGGAATTGAAATCGACCCGGAAAAGATTAAAGCTATCTTAGAAATGCCGCCTCCCAAAACCTTAAAACAACTACGATCTTTTCAAGGGAAGGTGGCATATCTTCGACGCTTTATCTCAAACCCGTCGGTAGGTGTCGACCTTTCTCGGCACTAGTTAAAAAGGACACCAAATTTATTTGGGAAGAAAAATGCCGAAGGCCTTCGAGGACATTAAACAATATTTAATGACACCTCCCGTCTTAGCAGCCCCAGCCTCGGTGTAGACCGTCGATACTTTACACCGCGGCTTTAGACGACTCTCTCGGAGCCCCGTTAGCCTGTGTCAATGATGAGGGTAAAGAAAACGCTCTTTACTACTTAAGCCGTCGTTTACTTCCGACGGAAGTAAGGTATCCCGTAATTGAAAAGCATTGTTTGGCTCGATCTTCGCAGCTCAAAAGCTCGGCACTACATGCTTTCTCATAAGGTCAACCTAATCTCGAAGTTTAATCCATTGCAATACTTGATGACTCGTCCAACACTTTCCTAGCAGACTTGCCGGATGGTCAATGATATTATCGCAATTCGATATAACTTTCGTGCCTCTGCGTGCCGTGAAGGGACAAGTCTTAGCGGACTTTCTCGCAGACACACCCTTTGCCGGCGAATCTCCTCTCAATGACGATTTGCCGGATGAACAAATAATGAACCTAGAAGACCTCGATGATCGAAGTTGGGAATTGTATTTCGATGGAGCATCTTCAAGCACACAAAGACGAAAAATCGCAAGTGATAGTGCCCGTAAGGTAGGAATCGGGCTAATCTTTATAACACCGTGAGCGGGGGATGTTAAGATACTCCTACCACTGACGTAACCGTGTACAAACAACGAAGCGTAATACGAAGCCCTCATAACGAGACCGGAATTAACTATTCAAATGGGGATAACGGACATCAACATCTACGGGGATTCGCAGCTAATCATTCAACGGATCGTCGGACAATACGGAATTTTAAAGCCAAGACTCGAACAATACTTCCAAGTATGCCATACAAATTGTTGGAACAGATTCCAAATGTAACGATCTACAAAATTCCTGAAAAGAAAATGCTTTAAGCAGATGCTTTAGCCCGTCTCTCAAAAGAATTTGCCCGTTTGCAAGATGAATCGATGGAAGTGTCAGTTCACTGGACGTCGGGTCCTATCACGGCTCGACATAGACACAATACACAAATCGAAAAAGAAAAAGAATCAATAGCAAGAAGTGACGTAAAACACGGAAGATTGGCGACAACCATCGATGGACTACTCCGCAAACAAGAAAGCTACCGGACGATAGGTCGCTAGCCCATCGCATCAAGAAAAGAACTCGTCTTACGCATTAATAAACAACACATCAGTACGGATGGTCTTTCGATCAAATGTGGCTAAGGTGCCTAAGCGGGTCCGAGGCCCGTGAAATTGTTAAGGAGATGCATTCGGGACTCGTGGCGCTCACCAGCCGGGTCCGAAGATGAAAATGAAAATTAAAAGACTAGGGTACTACCGGCCCTCGATGATGACCGACCGCATGAAAATCGCCAAGAGCCGTCACCAATGCCAAGTGCACGGAGTGGTTCTACACCAACCTCCAAATGTGCTGCACCCGACAATTGCGTCGTGGCCATTTGAATGTTGGGGCACAGATATAGTGGGTCCAATAGAACCACCATCTTCAAAAGGACATCGTTTCATTCTTGCGGCTACAGATTACTTTTCCAAGTGGGCAGAGGCGGTTCCACTTAGAGAAGTGAAAGCACACCACGTGCTACAGTTTTTCAAGAACCAAGTTGTCTACCATTTCGGAGTGCCGCGCAGATCATCTCGTATAATGGGTCAGCATTCGAAGCACACAAATCAACAATTTTGTCGGGAGACACGGAATCGACCGGCGATACTCAACAATTTACTACCCAAGAGCAAACGGCCTCGCTGAGGCTTTTAATAAAACTCTCGTTCAAATCTTAAAGAAAACTTTGGACGATAATAAGAGAAATTGGCACGAGAAGTTGTTAGAAGCCTTATGGGCCTACCGGACGACCTTCAGAACTCCTACTCAAGCTACACCTTACGCTCTGGTGTATGGGTCCGAGGCAGTGTTACCTTTAGAGGTTCAGCTTCCTTCACTCAGAATTGTAGTTGCGAACAAGATCACGACAGAAGAAAACGCCAAATTACGGCTAGAAGAATTAGAAAGCTTGGAAGGGAAAAGACTTGCAGCGCAGCAGAATTTAGAACTATACCAAGCTAAGATGGTTCAAGCCCATGACAAACTAGTCCGCCCAAGAACCTTCAAAGTTGGTGACTTAGTTCTCGTTCTCAAGAGACCTATTCTTGCACATCGCAAGATAGGAGGAAAATTTGAACCCACTTGGGAAGAACCGTTTGTGGTTGAAGCAAGATACTCGTGAGGTTCCTACCAGCTTAGTGAATTGCCGGGAGAACGACATATGCTTCCGATCAACGGACGATACTTGAAAAAGTATTACGCTACTCGATGTTTTCAAGGAATGAATTCTTCATCCCTAAGAAACACGGGCGAAGTAATTACTTATGATCGGGTCTGAACCCAAAAAATAATAAAATGTGATAAAATAAATAAAATCATGATAATTAAGTTTTCCTTGTTTTCTTTTCCAAATCAAAATCTCTTTCCTGATCTTATCCCGCTTCATTCCTGTTAAATTTTAAAATATAAGAGAAAAAAAAATTTCTTTAATAAACGTTTTCTTAATGTTCTTGTTCTTAGTACAACCCTTATCATTTTCCTTGTCTTTTCACAGGGAAATGTCGAACGGGCGGTTGGTCCTGAACTTTAAGAATGGCGTAAGCCTTGAACTCGATGAAAAGAGGGTGAAAGATGGAGCGATAATCGAGATCGACTCAGGATTTCGCACCGGCAGGCCTACAAGTACGAGGAAAGTGACCGGGTCCCGCTTGACCGAGAAGAATCGCCCGGCGGACAAGTGATGAAAGTGGGTGGCCCAAGCCACCAATCCAAAGACGAAGAAAAGAAAGGCAAATACTGAAGAAGACAAGAAAATGAAATCTGTAGTCGCTACAACAGAGGGCAGGCTTGCCAGCACCGCGCCCACAGAGGTTCAAGAAGTGCGGAGAGCTACTCTCACAGCAACGCAACGAAGAAATAAGAATCGCCGTATCCGTAAGATGTTAACAAAACTAGCTGCGGACCAGCGCAACGAGACGAGTCACTACGCGGCACGTACACTTCGAGGACACCGGTTCACCAGGAACCCGAAGAAAGGAGGCCGACTCCCAGATAACAGAAAGAACCAGGGAAATCTCACAAAGACCAGAAGAAAGAAGGCTACCACGCCACCGGATAGAACCACCAGGTGATGCATGACCGTGTTGCGAGAGCAACCCCGGGGATGTCCCGACGTGCATCATCCCCGAGGAGCCGAGGTATGCGGGAGAACGTGAAGGGATTGAACCGTATATCCCACAATATGTCACAAGGCCTCGCCATCGCGGATCATTCCGGAATACGAGTCGGAGAGAATGCAGAATGTTGAAAAGAAAATCTTTGAATACTTCGAGAGAATTAAAGGTAGAAGAATCAATATACTAGAGGGCCTCGAGCTACATACAGACGTATTCTCCGAGTATGAACAACAACAAATCGTGGATTGCATCCGGGATTTAAAAAGAATGGGCCGAGCAGGCCGCCTGAGGGAAAACACATACTCGGAACCCCGGAGATGGATGCCAGGGAAGGGAAGAATCACAATACAATGCGGATGTCGCTACAACTTTGCGGAGGACAGGAAGGGAAACCCACCGGGAATACTCCGTCATGGGCAAGTGGATCCGATGCCATTAGTCATCAAGAGAATGGTAAAGAAATTGATAACATGGAGGGTACGCGCCGATTGCATACCCGATAGCCTGCATTATTAACATCTACAAGCGGAGGTGACCGCATACCCCCGCACATAGATCACCACGACTTTGTCGGACTTTCCGCACGGTCTCTTTCCCGAACGAGTGTAACATCATGTTCGGATCGACCTCCGGATAGCGAGCCCGGGTGAGTTCCGAGGGCCGGTGAAGATACCTTTACCGGTAGGTTCCGTCATGATACCGAAGGGCAACGGAGCGGATATCGCTAAGCATTGCATACCGAGAGTACCGATGAAGCGGATCTCGGCTACTTTCGAAGGATGGACGACGACAAGACACCTTATCATTTCCAGCCGGACCGGAGCTAGAGAGCCTCCGGCCTTACGAGCCGCGAGTTACATGGAAAATATCACACCTCCAATGTACATCCATACGGCATCCTTGCCGAGGATGGCTTGGAAGGTGATGTTATCGACCATGTACCCCACTATTCGGACATGGATTTTGACGGATGCTTCTTTGATGGATCAACAAAGATCATACATAGTCCGTTTCGAGTCTACATGGATTGTATGAGATGTATTCCGGATCGAGTTGTATGATGTATTTTCAACATGATTGGAATGAAAGTGACCATGTCACATTTTTGGCCTTCACCTCTTTTGTGCAAATTGACTGGGAAACGCCATTAAAGTTAAATGAACTTCGAACAAAGAACAGAAAAGAAATAAAAAAAAGAGAATAAAAGAAAACTTTCTAGAAAAAATCTAAAAAATGACGAACACCAAATTCACATGAACATTAAATAAACAATAAAGTAAAATTTGAATCATTAAAAGATAAACAAAATCAACATAAGTGTTAAATCAAATCTAAAATCAAATTCTCAATCAAATTTCGAATCCAATCTCGATCAAATTTCAAATTTGATCTTCCAAATTTCAAATCAAATCTTAAATCAAATTTCAATCGAGTTCAAACTCATCCTTCCAAATTTCAAATTCAATCTATCCAGATTCCAAATCTAATCTCGATCAAATTTCAAATTTGATCTTCCAAATTTCAAATCAAATCTTAAATCAAATCTCAACCGAGTTCAAACTCATCCTTCCAAATCTCAAATTCAATCTTTCCAGATCTCAAATATCAATCAAATTCAAATTCAATTTCTTCCAGATCTCGAATCAAATCTCAATCAAATTCAAACTTTTGGGTCGAGGATTTTACATCCAAGACTGCACTGCTTTAGGATTCTTTCCTATTGCACTGAAATACATCAAAATCAAACTTTTTGGGTCGAGGATTTTACATCCAAGACTGCACTGCTTTAGGATTCTTCCCTATTGCACTGAAATACATCAAATTCAAATTTTTGGGTCGAGGATTTTACATCCAAGACTGCACTGCTTTAGGATTCTTTCCCTATTGACCTTGAAATACATCAAAATCAAACTTTTTGGGTCGAGGATTTTACATCCAAGACTACATCGCTTTAGGATTCTTCCCTATTGCAGTGAAATACATCAAATTCAAATTTTTGGGTCAAGGATTTTACATCCAAGACTGCACTTCTTTAGGATTCTTTCCCTATTGCACTAAAATACATCAAAATCAAACTTTTTGGGTCGAGGATTTTACATCCAAGACCGCATCGCTTTAGGATTCTTCCCTATTGCACTCGAAATACATCAAATTCGAACTTTTGGGTCGAGGATTTTACATCCAAGACTCGCATCGCTTTAGGATTCTTTCCCTATCGCACTCGAAATACATCAAATTCAAACTTTTGGGTCGAGGATTTTACATCCAAGACCGCACTCGCTTTAGGATTCTTTCCCTATTGCACCGAAATACATCAAATTCAAATTTTTTGGGTCGAGGATTTTACATCCAAGACCGCATCGCTTTAGGATTCTTTCCCTATTGCTACTGAAATACATCAAAATCAAACTTTTTGGGTCGAGGATTTTACATCCAAGACTGCACTTTGCTTTAGGATTCTTCCCTATTGTACTGAAATACATCAAATTCAAACTTTTGGGTCGAGGATTTTACATCCAAGACTGCACTGCTTTAGGATTCTTTCCCTATTGCACTGAAATACATCAAAATCAAACTTTTTGGGTCGAGGATTTTACATCCAAGACTGCACTGCTTTAGGATTCTTTCCCTACAGCAATGAAATACATCAAAATCAAACTCTTGAGGTTAAGGATTTTACATCCAATACCGCATTGCTCTGAGATCTCTCCTCATTGCAATGATTCAATATGATCAATTCAATTTTCTTTCGAGGTTGAAGATGTTACATCTAAAACCTCATAATTCCAATTTTCATTTCAAATCAAATCCCTCAAATTAATTTTGACAAAACTTCAATCTAAATTAAAACTCCAAACTAAAATCTAAGTTCACACGTCAAACTTAAACCGAAACAAAATAAAATCTAAATCGAAATTCTCCCGAGTCATGTGATTCGAATTCACCTCCTTTTCTTTTCCCCAGCCGAGAGTTCGAGTATCTCCAGTTTTGGGAACATACCCGATACTCCCCGGTGGAAATTCTTTTGCTTCGTCCTAAGTTTGTCACTTGGACGTTTGTGTTGGTTTTGTTGATCGCTTCGGTCAACACCAATACGCGCGGTGTGCTCCGTCGACTCACCACACCTATTGAGGTCCATTTGTTGACCTCATTTTTGATGAGGTCTTCTCTTCTTCTTTTAGTGCTTAGGATCTAGCCTTAGGCTTTTCCTTTGACTATCTTAGAGGACTAGAATTGGGACCCACCTTTTAGAAACTCAAACCACTTCTTAACTCCCTTCAAACTCCACAAACTCGACTATAGACCCCTAATCACCTGGAGGGTCGAAATCAAATGCGGAAGTTTAAGGATGAGTTCCTATAGGACTCTTTGGCCTTAGGACCGCCCCGGGTGGCCTCGGTCCGGTGAAGGGGCTGACTTACACACACACTACACTTATACACTACACTTTCACACACTTCCTAAAACACACCCATACCCAACTTGACCTCCTGACTCATGTAGGTGATTCACATGGATGGTCCTTAACCCCTAAGCCCTTGGCTAAGAGGGTTAGGAACAACATAGTGAATGCCTCAAATGAGTCCCTTCATGGCTCAACCAAAATGATTTCACTCCACTTACATCCACCCAATCTTCAATTTCCCAAATTTTCAATTTTTGACCCCCGGGACCCTACACCCGCTTAGCCTACCCAAAACTCTTGAAATTACCCAATTTTTTTCAAAATTTCCTAAATCACCCAAAATTCTCCAAAATCATTCCCAAACATTTCCACATCACTCAAATTGCTCATCCATACCCAAAAATACCAAAAATTCCAAAAATACCTCCCAATACCCACCAAATACCCAAAATACCCCTCTTGGCCAAAAAATCCAAAAATTCAGAAAATTCCCAGAAAATTCCAGAAAATCCCAAATATTCCCAATTTCATTTTGTTCAACTACACCTTGGGCCAATTTTGTCAATTTACCCCACTTTTATAAAAATCCCAATTTGACCCATTTTAACCCAAAGTGAACTCAATGTCAAACCAAACCTACCCAATTGACCCAAATTCTGGTCCAATTCAATTCTAAACTTCAATTCAACATTCCAAATACCAATCTAGACCAAATCCAAGTCCAATTTGATTGATATTTGGATCCAATTTCACTTTTGGCCTTAAAGCCCAATTTGGACCCATGACCCAAACCTAACCTAAACTCACCCAATTCAACTCCAATTAACCCCAAATCTTTTCTAAATCTTCCTTAACATTCCCAGAAATAAAACACTAGCATGATTTGCCCAAAATTTAGACCCAAACCCCACTCAAATTCAACCCAAAGCTAAAAGGACCATTTTTGACCTAAACCCAAACCTAACCCAAATGAGCCCAAACCCCAAAATCAAAGCCCAACCAAAGTCAAAACCTCTTTGAAACACTCCCATAAATATTTCTCAACATTAATTTTACATCAATTTTAACCCTAGCCCAACATTGGCCCAAGTTAGCCCAATTTGACCTACATAGGCCCACTTACCAAATAAATCCAAATTCAAACCAATTCAACCCCAAATCACACTAAATTGACTCCAAGCCCTTCATAGAACATCCCTAAACCAATTATAACACTTATTTGACAAGGTCTTTCACAAAATCTTCACCCAAATGCCCATCCTAAAATCAAAAAGCCCATTCCCCTTAAACTTTCCTAAAAGCCCACTTCCTTCAAATTCAAAAGCCCAAATTCATCTAAAGCCCACATGGCACTTCCCCTCATCATCCATTTAATCAAAATTGCCCCTAAGTTTCAAAGTCATCAATTAAACAATTCCAAATCAAGCCCCATACAAATTCCCATCAAAATATCAAAATTTTCTTAAATCCCTTTTTATGAAATTGACCCAAGCTTTTCCCAAGCCAAATGGAGCCAAGGGTGAGCCATTCACAAGCCATATGGAGCCATGAAAGTTTGGCATGTGACCATGCCATTAATGGTAAAAGGAGGGGCTCCTTTCCTAATCTTTCATTAAGCTTTTTAACCTTATCCATGACACACTCTAAACCATGTTTAGCCACCTCATCATGGATAGAGACCACACCATTCTCTCTTGGCCGACCCAACTGATCCTCTCGACCCAAAATCGAGGCCATGGGGAGGTGCACCCAACCCAAACCAATGGGTTGACCAAATTGAAACCAAAATGACCCCTTCTCCATTCCATTTTAATTCAAAGCCTTTACACATGTCAAACTCCACTGACTTCACCAACTTCAAGCCCCGGACTCCCCGACCCCGAAGGTGACCCATGCCTCGCCGGCCACTCGCCCGGATCGCCGGAAAACACCATGGCCGAGACCTCGGGAGGAGCCAAACTTTGGAATTCCACCTTGCCGAGCTGCCCCATGCCCAATGGCCACCATGGTCGTTCTTCCCATGACCAGAGCAGCTGATCCCAACCCTTGGCCATCCCTGGGAGGCTCTCCAGCCACCTCTATTTAAACCCGACCCCCTCACGGCCATGAGAGGAGAGTTGCACAAACCTTGCCGAAACTCTGCCAAAATTGTTCCAAACCTTCTCCACCCTTAGAGCAGTTGATCCCCAGTGTCAATTTGCCCTAATCCCCACTGACAAAACCCAATTTCTCAACTGAAATTCCACCCAAAACCAGGACACTTCTCCACAGTGAGCCAATCCCCAAATTAATTGGTTCTACACCTTCACCAGACCAGGGGAAGGTGTCCACCAGACAAAAGCCCCATCTCCGGGCCTCCCAGGCTGCTCCGACCTCCAAGCTTTGTGATCGGCTGTGGTCGAAATCCAACCTAGATAATTCACCAGACCAGGAGACTTCATCTGGAGCTTGTTAGGATCCAATCGAAGGTGCAACAACTCTCAGATTGAAGCCACACTTCTCTGAGCAAAGGTATGAGCTAATTCTTCATCCCGAGCTTCTGGAGATTCTCCATTTCAAATGCTTTAATTTCAATGCATGATAACCGTATAGATGTGTTCATCTCTTCAAGACGAATCCATAGAGCATAAGAACATGAAAATCCATTGAGTATCGAGTGAGATATTAGAGATTTAGTGTGGACGGCTCTCGGGTGAGGACACTTGGGGACGATGAACGGATGCCGTTCATTTAATACACGCGCGGACGGATGGCCAGGATCACGTCGGATCAGAAGACGGAACGATACAGCGGACCCGGGAGCGCTGAGTCAGATGGCGGCGTCGAATGGGAGCGCGCCACGCGGCGTTTCGGAGCTGCCGAGGTTGACGCGGCGCCGCGTGGATAAATAGAAAATTAGGGATTTTTTTTTGATTTATTTAATTCCCTAAACTTCAAAAATTCATAACTTTGTGTAGAAAAATCAGAAAAATAAAATAAAAATACCCTCTTGCTCAGTGAACAGAGGAGAATAATGTGGAAAAGAAATCATTTAATTTCATCAAGTATTTTATTTTTTATAATTTATTTACTCTCTGCATACTTTTAATTCTCCATGCATGTATACAATTCACCATGGCATGAGACCATAGGGCTTTGAAGCCTCTGAATTTGGGAACATTCCCCGAATTTTCCAAAGTCGGAGGCCATCCCTATGAAGAGTTATTGATTTTTCAAATTCATGTTACTGTTTTGAGTATTTTAATTCCAATAAATAGCATGTTGTGAAATAAATTCTAGGAAAATTTGATGATGTTCCTTATGACCAGAGAACCCTAAGAAAAATAGGTTTTGAGTTAGTTCATTTAAAACAACCCTAATTGGCTTAAACACTCAAAATAGGTCTCTAATTAATTAGAGCTAACCATACATTAAATTGACTTCAAATCAATTCTCCACTGACCTTTAGGATCAGAGGAAACCACCATAAAAATTTGAGGTCAATTGGACTTGGTTAGCCCCACTAATTGGGTTGATTAAGCCACTTAGTCATTTTAAACTTTAAAAATTCATAACTTTCAAAATACCTTTCAAAAATTCACCAAATTGGTTTTGGAGCCTCTCTGATATTAGGGGAATCTAAGAAAATTAAAATTTCAATTTTCTAAAAAAGTTGATTTTTAATATTATTTTAATATTTTTAATAATTAAAAAATAATAAAAATCACAAAAATAATAAAATTCATCAAAATGTCACATTTTGAATTTTAATCACTTAGGAACAAACCCCATATTTTTTTTAGGTCTATTTAGTGAGATATTAAATTTTAAAGCTTTAGGGTAATTTTAAAATTAAAAAAATATATTTTCTAGCTTTTTCATTAAAATAATTATAATAAATCATAGAAAAATTAGAAAATTGCAAAATTTGCTTCTCTGATTTCCTTGATATTAGAGAGATTTTTTAAAAATATAAAATTCATTTTTCAACATTTATTTTATTTTTAAATTAATTAACACTCCAAAACTTAAAATAATTATAATAAAAATAATATAATTCAAAAAATCACCAAAATTGGTCCAAGTGGTCCTCTGGTCATTAGGAATGTCCCCTAATTTTATTAAGGACAGAAACTTTCCCTTGGTCATGTTATTAAATTTTCCTTGAAAATCTCTATTTTCTACCAAAAATAATTATATAAATAAATTAAATACAGAAAAATCACATTTTCTCCTCTCATGTCTTTATTGACATATGAGTGAAGTCACATAAAAATTTCAAGTTCATTTGAGTTCAATTTAGTGAGTTATGAAATTATTAAGCTTAAAGGGTAAAAAAATGGTAATTAAAAATCTTAATCCTTAATTAAAACTTTAGGTTTAATAAAAAAATTAGCAAGTACAATCTTTGATCCTAATTTGATTTGGATGATTGAAATTTAAATAATTAAAGGGTAGAAACCCATTAAGCAATTTAAAATGATTAAACTTTAATTAAATAATTGATTAAATTTGGAAGAATAATAAAATTGGAATTATTAAAATAGGGATATTATTAGGAAGAGATTTATTCTTTAATTTAAAAATCCCTAAATTAATCATCTCATTAATATTCAATTCTTAATTAAAATGATAACTCAAATTCAAAACATTAAAAGACTTAATCATTAAACTAAAATTAAATTATTAAACTCTTTTAAAATTTTAATTAAAATTAAAAAAAATAAAATTAAATTAAAAAATTAAATTAAATTAAGTAAATTGAATTGAATTAACTTAAATTAAAATAAATTAAATAAACAAATTAAATTAAATTAAATTAAATCAAATTAAATTAAATTAAATTAAATTAAAAATTAAATTAAATTAAATCAAATTAAATTAAAATTAAATCAAATCAAATTAATTTAATGTAACATCAAATCAAACTAAATTGAATTAAATTGAATTAAATAGAATTAAAACTCAATTAAATTAAATTAAATTAAATTAAGTTGAATTAAATATAACATCACCAAAGACATAAAGAATTCAAAATAAATCTAAAATAACTTGAACACTATTCCAAATTTAAACCCATTAATGGAAATTAAACCGAATCACAAACCATTTGAACACCAATTTACCCTCAAAAGCTTTAGTTATCATAACTCCTAAACGTAATATTAAATGAAATGTTACTTCATTTATAGGATATTCAAATGTCCTAGTTCACTCGAAGCAAGACAACAAAATTTGAATCCCGGACGATTAATTCATTTATATAATTAAATTCATTTGGACTTAAAACAATCCTAGAAATATTGAAAAGATGTTTAAGATTTGTCTTAAGCACTTCCTCGATATGATAGGATGTTTATAAGAACAAGTAAATTTAATTATTCTTTGATGAAGAAAATCGTCCTCAAACCAAAACACAAAGACCTAGACGTCATAGGAAATGACTAGCTATAGGATTAGGAACTTGGTAGAAAACCATAACCCTTACCTTAGCTTTACATAGGAACTTGCTTAAATATTCTAATTGTGTTTTAAGTGCAGCTTGGGATGACGGGAAGACCCTCCAGGTACGCTGTTATGTTATTGCAATTTACTTTCTTGCAATTTACATTATTGCAATTTATTTAACTGCATTGCACTTACTTTTCTTGCATGATAAACAACCGTTGCATGAAAACTCACACCTTTAGGATAGCCCCTAAAACTGAAACCAAAACTAAATTAAAAGTCATTGCAAGATAAAATTCACCGCCACAACATTTCAAAATATAAAACAACTCAAAATTTAATCACAAACGTAACACAAAACTACAATTACAACTAAATTAAAACGTCCCGTTGGATGATCGGGAATACCTCGGATGATGTAACCTACGTGTTGCTAACGGGATTTCCTACGGTCTAAATGAAAGTGTGGAACTCATTCAGTTGAGTTTAGCAAATTCATCTGGACTAAGTGAATCCGATAAAAATAATGATGCCGGAAGGATGGAACCGTGGGATCTTAACCGGTGTCGTTATAATCAACTTTAAGATTTGTTTTAATTAAAATATTGAAAACACTTGGAAATTAAGATTTTCTCTAAACCAAAACACTTTTCTCATCCCCTGATTTATGATTTCTAAAACTAAACCTCTGCAACAACAAGGAGCTAGGAGCATGGTGGGCAGCACGGCCATCGTCATCAGCAAAACCCGAATCTACTTCAGCAAAACTTTCTTAGAATTAAACAACCAAGCCATAGGATTTCGAGGCAGTTTGCCTAGTGCAACATAAATCCTCAACCTTTTGTTAGGCATTTGTACTGCAAATTAAGCCCTAACCGGTTTTAGGATTCCGAGGTAGTCGTCCGATACGACATACACCCTCACATCTTCGAGGCTATTTGTGTGATTTTATCATACAAATATAAGTCCTAATTAATTAAAATTGACAAGATCAAAACATTTAAATAAATATTAGGACTTTCCTAAACTCAAGCCAAACAATAGGATAGTCGGGAAATTACCGAAGTTCGCTTCGAATCTGTGATTTCTCCTACTTTTCTTCCTTTGGATTCCCAAAACAAAATGTTCCAAATTTGATCCATTTCCTATTGAAATTCCAAACTTCAATCCTTTGAGAACTTAAACTTTGAAATTCTTGAGAGCAGAATTATTGATTATTATCGAGAGTTTTCTTAGGTGATTCCCGTCACTTAAGATGTAATTAACTATGGGGCTTGCCCTTATAGGGAATTTTAAAGAACCTGTGTAATATAAACCCCGCTTAATGCTTTCATATTAAGCTGGGGAATTTGTCGGCTTATAAAATCGGTTCGCAGACCAAACGGATGTCACAAATCTTCTAGTTTATTTAATCGACCCCCATCGTCAAGCAGTGTGTCTATTCTTCGGGATAGAGACACGGTTTGTGATGTGGTGCTCGTTTATATAAACTATTCGGGATGTGAGATCAGTTTGATTTCATATCTTAAAATTTTCAAATTTAAAATTATTTTCAAAATCAAATACTACTTTCTAAATTATAAATATATTTAAATTAAATTTAAAATTTAAATTCGCCGACAACTTCTGTTAGGCGACCCCTTTTCAAAATAAAACATACGACCTAAAAAAATAAGCCGCACAAACTTCTGGCGACTCCGCTGGGAAAAATTCCTCTCTCCATTTTAGTCAAATAATTTTGCTTTCGAAAATCGGTAGTGTATCCATGTCCCTAATGGATCGAACTATCCTTCTTTCTGTTGGGATACTATGTTCATTTCTACCTTGAACAAGTATAGCCAACATTCTCGGATTTAGGAACCACTGTTTAGACACCCCTAAACATAGAGGTTCCGAGATCCTTTTACCTCATTTCTGAGGTGGGGTGGACCCCCAATAGGTGTTAGTTTAGGAATGATCCTTCGAGTCGAGAAGTCTTGCTTAAGACTCTCTTTTCCTTTCCAACTCCGAATCGGATTCCTTACCTTCTCTACACCTTTGAACATTCCGTTCTAAATAAACAAACCCTCTAATAAGTGATTCTTTTAACAAATGATTCCTTCTTATAAATACATGAACAAGAATGTGTTCGGACTCTTTTCAATTCCTTTCTTTTCGTCCTAAAGAAAAGAAGCATAACTTGGGACTGACAACCAGAATCTACCCTGCAGAAATGGAAGCCCCGAAACTGATTTTCTCCTTAACCAATGGACTGGACTTCGCTGTCTATAAGGATGAGCTGCCCTACAATGGGATCATCCGATTTGGACAAGGATTTGAAAACATGAATGTCAAGATCACCGACGTCTCCCTCTTTGCACTGACGAACAAGGTATCTGAAGCTGAGGAGCCGCTGCTTGAGTTCAACCTTAGGTTGACCCAAGAGTTTCCTCCCCTGCAAAGGATCCCGACTAAGAGGAGTACTGCCGTCCGCAGGAGGACTGTTCTTACTACCCCCACTCGGTCTAGTTGTTTCTTCACCTACCCCGACTTCGCCAAATCAAAGGGGAAAGAAATCCGTAACTATGGTAAACCCGTTACCGTGGAGGGTACGAGATCTTCCTCTAAGACCTTCGTTTTCGAAATCGGGTCCGAGCTCAAAGATTCCGTCACCGACAAGGACCCAAAGAAGAAACGAAGTAGAAGGATCGCTAGAGAAGCCGTAGCCGCTGAAATTGCTTTCTAGAGGAAATTCCAGTAGTCGCGGAATATACACCGCCGCCGAATATACACCACCGCCGGAATACATACCACTCTTGGGAGGAAGCGGGTTCCATCCCCTCTCCGCCGCAGAGGATGAGGAGAATGTTCGCAAGATTGCTCGCCACATTACCTCGGCCCGCATATTACAACGATAGCCGCAAGAAAAGAACTAGAACTACGCCGTTTGCTCGACCGCAAACTTTGGTAGAAAAGTTAGCAAAGAAGGAAAACTCGCCCGTATCGGAGATTCTACGAAGGATAGGGCGGGTGCCGGCCAAATCCCGTCTTGGGCCCCGAGTAGAACCCGTCATCATGACGGAAAAGCCAAGTAAAAGAATGAAGGCTAGTCCGCCCGTTGTCGTCTCAGGATTACAGATTAGGGAGGATACTACCTTCCAGCATTTGGCCGACAGACCATCTGGTCCTAGACCTTCTGCTGCTAGAAGGATGGTATGGCGTCCCACTACTGGGTAGTTAAGATTAAAACAGCAGCCCGAGAAAGAAAGTCCGCTGGGGAGTGTCAAGCATATCTCTGAGACTGGAGATCCCTGAACTCTCGTTGGGGAAAGGAAAATGAAGTGAATCCCAAATCACATGATCTGGGGAAATTTCAATTTAGATTTTATTTTGTTTCAATTTAAGTTTTGATGTGTGAGCTTAGATTTCAATTTGGAGTTTTAATTTAAATTGAAGTTTGTCAAAATTAATTTGTAGGGATTTGATTTGAAAATGGAATTTTGAGGTTTTAGATGTAACATCTTCAACCTCAAAAGAAAATTGAATTGATTGGATTGAATCATTGCAATGAGGAGAAATCTTAGAGCAATGCGGTATCGGATGTAAAATCCTTAACCTCAAGAGTTTGATTTTGGTGTATTTCATTGCGATAGGGAAAGGATCCTAAAGCAATGCAGTCTCGGATGTAAAATCCTTAACCTCATGAGTTTGATTTTGGTGTATTTCATTGCAATAGGGAAAGAATCCCAAAGCAATGCAGTCTCGGATGTAAAATCCTTGACCCCAGGAATTTGATTTTGATGTATTTCATTACAATAGGGAAAGAATCCCAAAGCAATGCAGTTTCAGATGTAAAATCCTCAACCCCAAGAATTTGATTTTTTTTTGATGTATTTCATTGCGATAGGGAAAGGATCCTAAAGCAATGTAGTCTCGGATGTAAAATCCTCAACCCCAAGAATTTGATTTTGATGTATTTTATTGCGATAGGGAAAGAACCTAAAGCAATGCAGTCTCGGATGTAAAATCCTCAACCCCAAAAGTTTAATTTTGATGTATTTCATTGCGATAGGGAAAGAACCTAAAGCAATGCAGTCTCGGATGTAAAATCCTCAACCCCAAAAGTTTGATTTTGATGTATTTCATTGCGATAGGGAAAGAACCTAAAGCAATGCAGTCTCGGATGTAAAATCCTCAACCCGATAGGGAAAGAACCTAAAGCAATGCAGTCTCGGATGTAAAATCCTCAACCCCAAAAGTTTGATTTTGATGTATTTCATTGCGATAGCAATGCAGTCTCGGATGTAAAATCCTCAACCCCAAAAGTTTGATTTTGATGTATTTCATTACGATAGGGAAAGAATCCTAAAGCAATGCAGTCTCGGATGTAAAATCCTCAACCCCAAAAGTTTGATTTTTTGATGTATTTCATTGCGATAGGGAAAGAACCTAAAGCAATGCAGTCTCGGATGTAAAATCCTCAACCCCAAAAGTTTGATTTTGATGTATTTCATTGCAATAGGGAAAGAACCTAAAGCAATGCAGTCTCGGATGTAAAATCCTCAACCCCAAAAGTTTGATTTTGAATAGTCATTGACTTTGCAAAGATTTGTAGTGTTGATTTGAAAGATGTGGAATTTTGGTGCTTCGAGAATTTCATGAAAGTTGTAAAAGACTTTCATGGAAGGAAATAGATTAGGAGGGAGTATGTAGATGCTGCATATCCCATCCAAAAGGGTTGATTGGAAGTTGCTGGTTTGGATTGGATACAATTCCTCGCCATCAGATTCGATCTGTGTCAATGGAATCAACCGCTTCCATCCCAGACAAGGGAGAGGGTAGAACGGATTGGATTTCAGATTTGGGAGATTGAATTTGAACTTGATTGAAATTTGATTTGAAATTTGATTTGAGATTTGGAAGGATTGAATTTGAAATTTGATTGAAAATTTGATTTGAAATTTGATTTGAGATTTGGAAGGATTGAATTTGAAATTTGATTGAAAATTTGTGGTCATTTTGTTTGTCCTTTAATGATTCAAATTTTATTTTATCGTTTATTTAATGTTCATGTGAATTTGGTGTTCATCATTTCTAGATTTTTAAGGAAAGTTTTCTTTTATTCTTTTTGTTTCTTTTCTGTTCTTTGTTCGAAGTTCATTTAACTTTAATGGTGTTTCCCAATCAATTTGCACAAAAGAGGTGAAGGCCGAAAATGTGACATGGTCACTTTCATTCCAATCATGTCGAAGATACATCATACAACCCGATCTGGAATACATCTCATACAATCCATGTAGACTCAAAACGGACTATGTATGATCTTTGTCGATCCATCCAAAGAAGCATCTGTCAAAAATCCATGTCTGAATAGTGGGGTACATGGTCAATAACATCACCTTCCAAGCCATCCTTGGCAAGGATGCCGTATGGATGTACATCGGAGGTGTGATATTTTCCATGTAACTCACGGCTCATAAGGCTGGAGGCTCTCTAGCTCCGGTCCGGCCGGAAGTGGTAAGGTGTCTTTCTCGTCGTCCATCCTCCCGAAAGTAACCGAGATCCGCTTCACCGGTACTCCCGGTATGCAATGCTTAGCGATATCCGCTCCGTTGCCCTTCGCATCATGACGGAACCTACCGGTAATGGTATCTTCACCGGCCCTCGGAACTCACTCGGGCCTCGCTATCCGGAGGTCGGATCCGAACATGATGTTACACTCGTTCGAGAAAGAGACCGTGCGTAAAGGTCCGACAAAGTCGTGGTGATCTATGTACGGGGGTATGCGGTCACCACCGCTTGTAAATATTAATAATGCAACTGTTGGGTATGCAACCGCCGGCAATACCCTCCATGTTATCAATCTCTTTACCATTCTCTTGATGACTAATGGCATTGGATCCACTTGGCCATGACGGAGTATTCCCGGAGGGTTTCCCTTCCTGTCTTCCGCAAAGTTGTAACAGCATCCACATTGTATTGTGATTCTTCCTTTCCCTGACATCCATCTCCGGGGTTCTGAGTAGGTGTTTTCTCTTAAGTGGCCCGCTCGGCCCATTATTTTCAAATCCCAGATGCAATCCACGATTTTTTGTTGTTCATATTCTGAGAATACGTCTGTATGTAGCTCGAGGCCTTCTAGTATATTGATCCTTCTGCCTCTGATTCTCTCGAAGTATTCAAAGGTTTTCTTTTCGACATTCTGCATTCTTTCCAGCTCATATTCCGGAATAATCTGCAAATGGCGAGGCCTGGTGACGTATTGTGGGATATACGGCTCAATCCCTTCACGTTCTCCTGCATACCTCGGCTCCTCGGGGATGATGTCCGTCGGGACATCCTCCGGGGTTGCTTCTGCAACAAGGTCATGCATTACTGGTGGTTCTATCTGGTAGCGTGGTAGCCTTCTTTCTTCTGATCTTCGTGAGATTTCCATGGTCCTTTCTATTATCCTAGGAGCTGGCCTCCTTTCTTCAGGTTCCTGGTGAACCGGTGTCCTTGAAGTGTACGTACTGGCAGTAGCAGCTGCCTCGTCGCGCTGGTCCGCTGCTAGTTTGGTTAACATCTTACGGATATAGCGATTCTTATTTCTTTGTTGCGTTGCTGTGAGAGTAGCTCTTCGAACTTCTTGAATCTATGTGGGCGCGGCGCTGACAAGCCTGCCCTCTGCTGTAGCGACTACAGACTTGATTTTCTTATCTTCTTCAGTGTTTGCCTTTCTTTTCTTGTCGTTGGATTGGTGGCTTGGGCCACCCACTTTCATCATCGTCCGCTCGGGCGGTTCCTCTCGGTCAACCGGGATCCGGTCACTTTCCTCGTACTTGCGGCCCGCCGGTGCGAAGTCCGAGTCAATCTCGATTATCGCTCCATCTTTCACCCTCTTTTCATCGAGTGCAAGGCTTACGCCATTTCTAAAGTTCAAGACCAACCGCCCGTTCGACATTTCCCTGCGAAAAGACAAGGAAAAGGATCAGGGGCTGTACTAAGAACAAGAACATTAAGAAAATGTTTATTAAAGACAAATTTTTCTATATTATTTTTTGTATTTTTAAATTTAACAGGAATGAAGTGGGAAAAGATCAGGAAAAAGATCTGGATATCGAAAAGAAAACAAGGAAAATTTTATTATCATGATTTTATTTATTTTAGCACATTTTTTATTACTTTTGGGTTTGGACCCAGTCATAAGTAATTACTTCACCCGTGCTTCTAGGGATGAAAGATCCATTCCTTCGAAACATCAGGTAGCGTAATATTTTTTCAAGTATCGTCCGTTGATCGGAAGCATATGTCGTTCTCCCGGGCAATTCACTAACTGGTAGGAACCTCCTGAGTATACTGCTTCAACCACAAACGGCCCTTCCCAAGTGGGTTCAAATTTTCCTCCTATCTTGCGGTGTGCAAGAATAGGTCTCTGGAGAACAAGAACTAGGTCACCAACTTTGAAGGTTCTTGGGCGGACCCGACCTGTCATGGGCTTGAACCATCTTAGCTTGGTATAATTCTAAATTCTGCTGCGTTGCAAGTCTTTTCCCTTCCAGGCTTTCTAATTCTTCTAGTCGTAATTTGGCATTCTCTTCTGTCGTGATCTTATTTGCAACTGCGATTCTGAGCGAAGGAAGCTGAACCTCTAAGGGTAACACTGCCTCGGACCCATACACCAGAGCGTAAGGTGTAGCTTGAGTAGGAGTTCTGAAGGTTGTCCGGTAGGCCCATAAGGCTTCTAATAACTTCTCGTGCCAATTTCTCTTATTATCGTCCAAAGTTTTCTTTAAGATTTGAACGAGAGTTTTATTAAAAGCCTCGACCGAGCCATTTGCTCTTGGGTAGTAAATTGTTGAATACCGCCGCCGATTCCGTGTCTCCCGACAAAATTGTTGATTTGTGTGCTTCGAATGCCGACCCATTATCCGAGATGATCTCGCGCGGCACTCCGAAACGGTAGACAACTTGGTTCTTGAAAACCGTAGCACGTGGTGTGCTTTAACTTCCGTGAGTGGAACCGCCTCGCCCACTTGGAAAAGTAATCCGTAGCCGCAAGAATGAAGCGATGTCCCTTTGAAGATGGTGGTTCTATTGGACCCACTATATCCGTGCCCCAACATTCAAATGGCCACGACGCAATTGTCAGATGTAGCACATTTGGAGGTTGATGTAGAACCACTCCGTGCACTTGGCATTGGTGACGCCTCTTGGCGATTTTCATGCGGTCGGTCATCATCGAGGGCCGGTAGTACCCTAGTCTTTTAATTTTCATTTTCATCTTCGGACCCGATCGGTGAGCGCCACAGAGTCCTGAATGCACTTCTTTAACAATTTCACGGGCCTCGGACCCGCTTAGGCATCTTAGCCACATTTGATCGAAAGACCTTCTGTATAACGTGTTGTTTATTAAAGCGTAGGACAGAGTTCTTTTCTTGACCTGATGGGCTAGCGACTCGTCGTCCGGTAGTTTTCCTCGTTTGCGTGTAGTCTATTAACGGTTGTCGCCAATCTTCCGTGTTTTCCGTCACTCGTTACAACCGATTCTTCTTCTTTTCCGATTTGTGTATTGTGTCTTTGTCGAGCTGTGATAGGACCTGACGTCCGTGAACTGACACTTCCACTGACTCATCTTGCAAACAGGCAAACTCTTTTGCGAGGCAAGCTAACGCTTCTGCTAAAGCATTTTCTTTTCTGGGAATTTTGTAGATTGTCACATTTGGAATTTGTTCCAACAATTGTATGGCATACTAGAAGTATTGCTCGAGTCTTGGTTTTAAAATTTTGTACTGTCCGGCGATCTGTTGAATGATTAACTGCGAATCCCCGTAGATGTTGATGTCTGTTATCCCCATTTGAATAGTTAATTCCAGTCCTGTTATGAGGGCTTCGTATTCTGCTTCGTTATTTGTACACGGTTCTGTCAGGTGGTAGGAGTATCTTAACATCTCCCGCTCCGGTGTTATAAAGATTAATCCGATTCCAGCCTTACCGGGCACTATCACTTACGATTCTTCGTCTTTGTGTGCTGAAGATGCTCCGTCGAAATATAATTCCCAACGTCGATCATCAGGGTCTTTTAGGCTCATTATTTGTTCGTCCGGCAAATCGTCATCGAGAGGAGATTCGCCAGCAAAGGGTGTGTCGCGAGGAAGTCTGCTAAGACTTGTCCCTTTACAACGACGAAGAGGCACGAAAGTTATATCGAATTGCAATAATATCATTGACCATCCGGCAAGTCCGCTGGAAAGTGTTGGACGAGTCATCAAGTATTGCAATGGATTAAACTTTGAGATCAGGTTGACCTTATGAGAAAGCATGTAGTGCCTGAGCTTTTGAGCAGCGAAGATCAGGGCCAAACAATGCTTTTCAATTGCGGGATACCTTATTTCCGTCGGAAGTAAACGACGGCTTAGGTAGTAAAGAGCATTTTCTTTACCCTCATCATTGACTCCGGCTAACGAGGCTCCGAGAGAGTCGTCTAAAGCCGCGGTATAAAGTATCGACAGTCTACCCGAGACCGGGGCTGCTAAGACAGGAGGTGTCATTAAATATTGTTTAATGTCCTCGAAGGCCTTCTGACATTTCTCTTCCCAAATAAATTTGGCGTCCTTTTTAACTAGTGCCGAGAAAGGCTGACACCTACCTGACAAGTTCGAGATAAAGCGTCGAAGATATGCCAACTTCCCTTGAAAGGATCGTAGTTGTTTTAAGGTTTTGGGAGGCGGCATTTCTAAGATAGCTTTAATCTTTTCTGGTCCGATTTCAATTCCACGATGTCGGACAACGAATCCTAAGAATTTCCCGGAGGTGACGCCGAAGGCGCATTTTAAGGGATTCATCTTAAGGTTAAATTGCCTTAATCGTTCGAAAACAATTCTCAAATCATACAAGTTGTTGTCCTTTACTTTGCTTTTGATGACCACTTCATCCACGTAGCATTCGACTTGATTGTGGATGAGATCATCAAAAATTCTTGTCATCGCTCTCTGGTAGGTTGCTCCTGCGTTCTTCAGTCCGAATGGCATCACTGTGTAGCAATATACTCCGATCGGCGTTCTGAATGCTGTAAGCTTTTCATCTTCTGGAGCCATTTTTATCTGGTTGTATCCTGAAGATCCATCCATGAATGAGAATATTTCATGTGTTGAAGCAATGTCGATCATTAGTTCTGGGATTGGTAGAGGGAATTCATCTTTTGGACATGCCTTGTTTAAATCTCTGAAGTCCACACAAATTCTGATCTGACCATTCTTCTTTCTGACTAGTACTACATTGGCTAACCAAGTCGGGTATTGTTCTTCACAGACAAATTTAGCGTCTATTAGCTTTTTAACTTCAGCTATGACTTGTTGTTCGATTTCTAGACGCATTATTCTAGGAACTTGTCTGACTGGGATAGAAGTAGGATCCACTCCTAGCTTATGGACTGCGACCTCTGGAGCTAATCCTGGCATCTCATCGTAGCTCCAAGCAAAATAGTCTTTAAATTCCATTAATAACTTGATCATTTCTTCGGAGTCTTCTTTATTGAGTAAGGAGCTAACAAAGGTAGGTCTAGGATCTTCGCTTGTACCTAAGTTAACTTCCGTTAACTCATCTATTGTAGATTTGATCTCTTCTTCGAACTATAGTGGAGCGTCTCCAATTTGTAAATCTTCAAATTCTTCTGTAGTTTCCATGCAGTTTTCATTAGACTCGCAAGTGACAACCAAGCAAAATTCAGTATCGTCAACTAATCCTACTGTGCCGAATCCGAGACCATGTTTTGAATTGGGTGGACGACCGGAGTTATTCCATAATTTTTTCAAAATGTTGTGATTGACCTTTTGTCCATTGTCGAGGTAAGAAACCACGCTGAATTAAATTTTGAACACATGGAGAGTACCACTCAAAAGGTAATTCCATTAATTCTGATGAAGTGACATCTTCAAATTGTACATTATTTTTAGTTTTGGAGGAAGGAGCACCACGGTAGAATTTGATTGGCTTTGCACCGTCGCTACGTACCTCTTTGACCACCATACCCTCGATCTTATTAGAATGGATCGGGGTCAGGGTCATAGTATGTACATAGTGGTTAATCTTCACGTACATCGATTTGTATTCTTCATTCTTCTCATCTTCGAGAGAGATCTTGAATTACGGCTTCTTCCGACTTATTGTCGCTGCTTCTTGTTTGTTCTCTTATTCTTCTTCAGAACTGTCTTCCCAATCAACATTGATGATCGGTTTCATCTCGTCCAACTCGTCCTAACGTCTCTACCACGACCTCATCCCGGCCTCGACCTCGGATGCGAGTTGTGGAGAAACCTTCACCATCTCGCCGTAAGGGAGTGGTGAGTGATCGTTGGACTAGAACTTCAGTGTTCTTCATTGTCCCGAACTTCCTTTGCTTCATTCATTATGGTATCTCTGGAGAAGATTGTTTTCTTCGGAGGTGCATAATAAGCTGCATCTTCATGGATTCCAATCTCATGTACGGAGAATGGTTGTAAGTCACCTTTGATGCACTGTTCCCCTCCATCGTAGTATTTGATGCACCGATGTAGAGATGATGGTACCATCCCGTTTTCATGTATCCATGGTCGGCCCAAGTAGAGCGTTGAACGACGTTTCTGAATCAATTATGTGAAATTTTGCGGTTGTCTTTGCTAAGTCACCGGTCTTCATTAGTAGTGTTATTGATCCGAGGGCTCATTCTCCTTTCTGGTTGAATCCTCTTAACAACATTTTGTCTGCTTCGAGCTCGCGAGCATCAATTTCCAAGTATGCTAGTGTTCGAAGACTCATTATATTAATTGATGCTCCTGGATCCACCAATACTCGGAGAGTGTAAACTTCCCAATTGTGAATCGAAATGTACAACTGGTCGGTTGTGATCCGTCATCCCAAGTAGTAGGTCATTGTCCGTGAAGGTAACACCTCGTCTGTTCCTTTAACGAGCAAACCTCATCTAAGGAATCTCCGGCCATTTAAGCTAAGCAAATTTCCGGATCAAGTAAAGCCTTGATCGAGCTTCTCTCATCTCCTTTGATAAGATGAGAGCGTCGTAGATGCTCGGCTTGGCCGGTAGTTTCCTAAGATGGGCTAGCACGTTGTAGTCCACTTTATTTCCATGTGTCTCGGCTTCTTCTCGAATGGGTATTTCTTCTACAGGGGTTGGTTCTTCTTGAACAACCACCTGCTTCCCTTTGTCCTTTGGACCCATTCTCGGAGGTAAAACTCTTCCACTTCTTAAGTTAACTTCTGTAATTTCTTCGAATCTAGCGTTGAGCTTCGTCGGTGTTTCTTCTTGAATCGGAATGACGAGTTCTTCCGGATTAACTTCGCAGTCCGAAGGCTCTAACTCTATTGTGACTGGAGATCCTCTAAACTCGCAGATAGATTCGTTGCTTGTTGAACTCTCGTAACCTCCTTGATGGATGTCTTCTTCGTCATCGTGATCGTCGAGATTGTGTATGATTTGAGAATTGTCGTTGGTATCGAAATCGATGTCCGGATTGTTGCTAGTTACGTAATCGTTAGAAGCAGTCAAAACGTAGCCAACGCCATCACCCTTATCATTATAGGATCCCACCAAAGTGAGCAGATAATCATACAGAGTCAGAGGTTCGAGGGATCTCTCCCCCGAATCCGAAATAACTATCCTAGGATAAGCAGCCCCTAGTCTAGCCTTAGGAGCCTCGGTCTTCTCTTCTTCATCAATTTTCTTCTTCTCTTCAATCGTCTCTTGTTGAGGTGGTTCTTCTATCGCAAGTGATAGTGCCGACTTGACAGGTTTCGAATTCTGAATTGAAGCTCGCACCGAGGCGGTTTAGATGCTGTCTAAAATCTTTTTCGAAGACCTTGTCCAAGCGGTAGTCCATCCATCGTCAGTTGTATAGGGATCTATCGGAAGAATGAGATCAGTCGAGACAACATTGACGGAACCTCCTTTCCGGGGTTCCTTCATGTACTCCTTCGGGATTGTTATATTCCCTTTCCGAAGGTTGTCATCGAGCCAACTTTTGAAGGTAATGCAATCCTCTATCTTCTGTCCAAGCATCCGGTGGTAAGGGCAAAAGTTGGGATCACCTTTCTTGTTGACTTCTTCTGGTCTTTTAGGCTCTGACAGCTGGAAATCTGGAGTCTTCATCAGACTACGGAACATCTTTGCACCGCCTCATTTTTGAATGGATATTCCCCGCTCGAAACTCCCTTAATGTACGTTGCGGACGAGGCGGTTGTTCATACTCGTGGAGATTACCGATAGCCGGGTCGGGGTTGCTCGGTAATTTTGTTGAGGTTGTCGTGGCCGTTCGACGATATTTGTATCGGCTTGCTTGCCTTTGTCGATCGCTGCAACGATCCCGCATTTCTTTTCAAAAGTCTTCGCGTGCTTTTGCTTGTCCGTCTTATCGGCGAAACTTAATTGCTTCGCCTCTTCTTGCAAGCTCCCGGCCTTGCTTAACAACTTCTCGAAAGTCTTAATAGTGAATCCTTTCGAGGAGAAGTGCTATCGAGCCGTGAATGCTTTTAAGTAAGATGCCGATCGCATGCTCGTTCTTGTAATTGTGGTTCACACTTCATACTTAGATTCCTCCATCGAAGTATGTAATCCACCAAAGTTTCGTTCGGCTTCGCTTCTCTACCACTAAATCACCTATAGTGATGTGGTGCTGAGCTCCGGCGAATCGCTTAATGAAGAGGTTTTCTAGCTCTGAGAACGTCTTCACTGAACCATTCGGTAATTCTGCATACCAATAGAAGGCGATTCCTGACAGGCTGCTGACGAACTGTCGGAAGTGTAATGCATCGCTCCCACCGGCATTGCAACAACCGGCACGAAAGTGTGCAACATGCTCGTTCGGGATTCCTGGCTCCATCAAAGGTCTTGAACGAGGTGGTACGAAGCCTTTTGGGTACCTGGACGGCGTCGAATTCTTCCGGTAAGGTCTACCCGTCCGAATGGATGTCCCGCTCTTTGATTGTGCTAAGGCTTCTCGCACTCGCTATTCCACCAAGTTCTTGATATCTTTTTCTCGGAATCATGCTTTGTGTTGTATCTTTCTTTAGTCGATCATCCCCGTTGACGGATGTAATCTCCTTTCCTCCGTCCACAATGTGAATGACCTCTCGGGGCGTCTCTCTTCGGGGTTGCACTCGACTCCGGAGAGTGGCTGGGGCTATAGCCATCTCTTCCATCCTCTTCGCCATTCTGGGCGATCGTATCGTCTTTCTCTTGAAGCCGTCTTCTCATCACTTCGGCTCCTCTCTTCGCGCGGCCGCAGGAGCACCTTGTGAAGCTGACGAAGCTCGTGTTTCGACCATGTTGATTTCTGCATACTCATCGTCCATGAATTCTGACGAATCAATCTCGTCTCCGAATTTCTCTTCTCTTTCTTTTGCTAGTCGTCGAATATCAATCCTCAACTTTTCCATAGCGTCCTCTAGCGGTCTTTTCTGTGCATCCTCACAGTAGTCGTGTGATAGCTGCCGGGTTCCCTTCTCACGAGTCCCCTTTACCGCAGTGGCGCTTTCTTCAGATTCAAGTCTCCTGACGAGACTTTCCTTCTCGGGCTGTTGTTTCAATCTTAACTATCCAAGTAGTGGGACGCCATACCATCCTTCTAGCAACGAAGGTCTAGGACCGGATGGTCCGTCGACCCAAATGCTGGAAGGTGGTATCCTCCCTAATCTGCAACCCTGAAACAATGATAGGCGGACTAGCCTTCATCCTTTTATTTGGCTTTTCTGCAACGATGACAGGTTCTACTCGTGGCCCAAGACGGGATTTGACTGGCACCCGCCCTATCCTTTGTAGAATCTCCGATACGGGGCATTTCTCTTTCTTTGCTAGCTTCTCGATCACAGTCTGTAGTAGGGCAAATGACGTGATCCTAGCCCTTTTCTTTCTGTTGTCGTTATAGTATGCCGGTCGAGGTAATGTAGAAACAATCCTACGGACATTTTCCTCGTCAGCTGCGGCGGAAAGGGGATGGAATCTACTTCCTTCCAAAAAAGGTGTGTCTTCAGGCAATGGTATGTATTCAGGTAGTGGTGTGTACTCAGGGATTTCTGGATTTCCTCCAGAAAGCAACTTCGGCAGCTCCGGCCTTCCCGGCAATCTTCCTACTTCGTTCCTTCTTTGGGTCCGTGTTAGTGATGGAATTCTTGAGCTGGACCCGATTTCAAAAACGAAGGTCTCACAGAAAGTCCGTACCCTCCAAGGTAGCAGGGTTCACCATAGTTCTGGATTTCCTTCCCCTTTAATCGGCGTAGCCGGGTAGGTGCGGAGACAACTAGACCAAGTGGGGGTAGCAAGAACAGTCCTCCTGCGGACAGCAATACTCCTCTCAGTTGGAATCTTTTGCAGGGGCGGAAACTCTTGAGTTGACCTAAGGTTGAACTCGATCAACGGCTTCTCAGCTTCAGATACTTTGTTTGTCAATGCGAAAAGGGAAACGTCGGTGATCTTGACATTTGTGTTCTCGAATCCTTATCCAAACCGGATGATCCCATTGTCGGGCAGGCTCATCCTTGTAAACAGCGAAGTCCATCCATTGGTGAAGGAGAAAATCAGCTTTGGGGCTTCCATTTCTGCAGGGCAGATCCTGATTGTCAGTCTCAAGTTATGCTTCTTCTCATCAGGACGAAAAGAAAGGAATCGAAAAGAGTCCGAACTCATTCTTGTTCATGTATTTATAAGAAGGAATTATTTGTTGAAAGAGTCATTCATTAAAGGGTTTGTTTATTTAGAACGGAATGTTCAAAGGTGTAGAGAAGGTAAGGAATCTGATTCAGAGTTGGAAAGGAAAATAAAGTCTTATGCAAGACTTCTCGACTCGGAGGATCACTCCTAAACTAACACCTATTGGGGGTCCACCCACCTCGGAAATGAGGTAAAAGGATCTCAGAACCTCTCTGTTTAGGGGTGTCTAAACAGTGGCTCCTAAATCCGAGAGAATGTTGGTTATACTTGTTCAAGGTAGAAATGAACCTAGTACCCCAACGGAAAGAAGGGTAGTTTGATCCATTAAGGACATGGATGCACTACCCATTTTTGAAAGCAGAATTATCTGATTATAATGGAGAGAGGAATTCTCCCCAGCGGAGTCGCCAGAAATTGTCGGCGAATTTTTAATTTAATTTAAATAATTAATTTGAAAAGTAGTATTTGATTTTGAAAATAATTTTAAATTTGAAGATTTTAAGATATGAAATCAAACCGATCTCACATCCCAAATATTTTATATAAACGAGCACCACACCACAAACCGTGTATCTATCCCTAAGGATAGACACACCGCTTCGACTGGT
Source organism: Papilionanthe hookeriana x Papilionanthe teres (assembly GCA_022702705.1). Taxonomy (NCBI): domain Eukaryota; kingdom Viridiplantae; phylum Streptophyta; class Magnoliopsida; order Asparagales; family Orchidaceae; genus Papilionanthe; species Papilionanthe hookeriana x Papilionanthe teres. The sequence goes on along the minus strand of CM040437.1, from coordinate 37,026,917 downwards.
GGGGCTCGATTAAACAAACTAAAAGATTTGTGACATCCGTTTGGTCCGCGAACCAATTTTATAAGCCGACAAATTCCCCGTTTAATATGAAAGCATTAAACAGTGGTTTATATTACTCAGGTTCTTTAAATTCCCTATAAGGGCAAGCCCCTATAGTTAATTACATCTTAAGTGACGGGAATCACCTAAGAAAACTCTCGATAATAATCAATAATTCTGCTCTCAAGAATTTCAAAATTTAAGGTTTTCAAAGGATTAGATTTTGGATTTTCAATAGGGAATGGATCAAGTCTGGAGCATTTTGTTTTGGGAATTCAAAGGAAGAAAAGTAGGAGAAATTACGGATTCGAAGCGAACTTCGGTAATTTCCCGACTATCCTATTGTTTGGCTTGGATTTAGGAAAGTCCTAATGTTTATTTAATGTTTTGATCTTGCCAATTTTAATTAATTAGGGCTTATATTTGTATGATAGAATCATACAAATAGCCTAGAAGTTATGAGGGTTTATGTCGTACCGAACGACTACCTCGGAATCCTAAGACCGGTTAGGGCTTAATTTGCAATGCAAATGCCTAACAAAAGGTTGAGGATTTATGTTGCACTAGGAAAACTACCTCGAAGTCCTATGGCTTGGTTATTTAATTCTAAGAAAGTTTTGCTGATGTAGATTCAAGTTTTGCTGATGACAATGGTCGTGCTGCCCACCATGCTCCGAGCTCCTTGTTGTTGCGAGAGGTTTAGTTATAGAAGTCATAAATCGGGAGATGAGAAAAGTGTTCTGGTTTAGAGAAGTCTTAAAATCCAAGTGTTTTTAATATTTTAATTAAAACAAATTTTAAAGTTGATTATAACGACACCGGTTAAGATCCCACGGTTCCATCCTTCCGGCATCGTTATTTTTATCGGATTCACTTAGTTCAAATGAATTTGCTAAACTCAACTAAATGAGTTCCACACTTTCATTTAGACCGTGGGAAATCCCGTTAGCAACACGTAGGTTACATCATCCGAGGTATTCCCGATCATCCAACAGGACGTTTTAATTTAGTTGTAATTGTAGTTTTGTGTTCCGTTTGTGATTAAATTTTGAGTTGTTTTATATTTTGAAATGTTGTGGCGGTGAATTTTATCTTGCAATGACTTTTAATTTAGTTTTGGTTTCAGCTTTTAGGGACTATCCTAAAGGTGTGGGTTTTCATGCAACGAGTTGTTTATCATGCAAGAAAAAGTAAGTGCGATGTGATTAAGTAAATTGCAATAAAGTAAATCGCAATAAAATAAAAGCGTACCTGGAGGGTCTTCCCGTCATCCCAAGCTGCACTTAAAACACAATTAGAATGTTTAAGCAAGTTCCTAGGTAAAGCTAAGGGAAGGGTTATGGTTTTCTACCAAATTCCTAATCCTATAGCTAGTCATTTCCTATGACGTCTAGGTTCTTGTGTTTTGGTTTGAGGACGATTTTCTTCATCAAAGAATAATTAAATTTAGTTGTTCTTATAAACATCCTATCATATTGAGGAAGTGCTTAAGAAGAATCTTAAACATCTTTTCAATATTGATAGGATTGTTTTAAGTCCAAATGGATTTAATCAATCAGGTGAAGTAATCGTCCGAGGTTTAGTTAAGTTTTGTTGTTATCTTACTCAGTGAACTAGGACATTTGAATATCCTATAAGTGGAATACCATTTCATTTAATGTTCTATTTAGGAGTTATGATAATACAAATTTTCGAGGACAAATTGGTGTTCCAATGATTTGTGATTTAGTTTACCTTCGCTTAAAGGGTTTAAATTTGGAATAGTTGTTCAAGTTGTTTTATATTTAATTTTTTTATGTCTTAGGTGATGTTATTTAATTCAATTTAATTTAACTTTAATTTAATTTAATTTGGTTTAGTTTTAATTTTAATTTTGATTTAATTCAATTTAGTTTGATTTGATGTTAAATTAATTTAGTTTAATTCGACTTGATTTAATTTAATTTGATTTAATTTTAATTTAATTTAATTTGATTTAATTTTAATTTAATTTAATTTAATTTAATTTAATATGTTTTAATTTAATTTAATTTAATTTAATTTAACATTTTTTTAATTTAATTTAATTTAATTTAATTTATTTATTTAATTTAATTTAATTTAATTTAATTTATTTATTTAATTTAATTTAATTTACTTAATTTGTTTGATTTAATTTAATCTTTAATTTAATTTTATTTTTAATTTTAATTTAATTGAAAATTTAAAAAAGTGTTTAATAATTTAACTTTTTAATTTAATTTAATGATTAAGTCCTTTAACATCTTAAATCATTTTAATTAAGAATTAAATATTATTGAAATGATTAATTTAGGGATTTTTAAGTTACAGAATAAATTTCTTCCTAATAATATCCCTATTTAATAATTCCAACTTTATTATTCTTCCAAATTTAATCAATTATTTAATTAAGGTTTATTTTAATTATTTTCAAATTGTTTAATAGGTTTCTATCCTTTAATTATTTAAATTTCAATCATCCAAATCAGATTAAGATCAAATATTTTACTTGTTAATTTTTTATTAGACCTAAAGTTTTAATTAAGGGTTAAATTTTTTTTAATTACCATTTTGCCCTTCAAGCTTAATAATTTCATAACTCACTAAATTGAACTTAAATGAACTTGAAAATTTTATGTGACTTCACTCATATGTCAATAAAGACATGAGAGGAGAAAATGTGATTTTTCTGTATTTAATTTATTTATATAATTATTTTAGGTGGAAGATAGGAATTTCCAAGGAAAATTTAATAACATGACCAAGGGAGAGTTTCTGTCCTTAAGAAAATTATGGGACATTCCTAATGACCAGAGGACCACTTGGACCAATTTTGGTAATTTTTTGAATTATATCATCTTTATTATAATTATTTTAAATTTTGGATTATTAATTAATTTAAAAATAAAATAAGGGTTGAAAAATGAATTTTATATTTTTCAAAAATCTCTCTGATATCAAGGAAATCATAGAACCAATTTTTACAATTTTCTGATTTTTCTTTGATTTATTATAATTATTTTAGTGAAAATGCTAGAAAATACATTTTTTAAATTTTAAAATTACCCTAGGGCTTTAAAATTTAATATCTCATCAAATAGACCTAAGAAAAATATGAGATTTGTTCCTAAGTGATTAAAATTCAAAATTTGACATTTTGGTGAATTTTATTATTTTTATGATTTTTATTATTTTTTAATTATTAAAATATTAAAATAATGCAAAAAATTAAATTTTTTAGAAAATTGAAATTTTAATTTTCTTAAATTCTCCCGATACTCGGAGAGGCTCCAAAACCAATTTGGTGAATTTTTTAGAAGTGTTTTGAAAGTTATGAATTTTTAAAGTCCAAATTGACTAAATGGCTTAATCAACCCATTTAGTAGTAGCTAACCAAGTCCAAGTTGACTTCAAATTTTTATGGTGGGTTCCTCTCGATCCTAAAGGTCGAGTGGAGAATTGATTTCAAGTCAATTTGATGTATGGTTAACTCTAATTAATTAGGGATCTATTTTGGGTGTTTAAGCCAATTAGGGTTATTTTAAATGAACTAATTCAAAACCTATTTTTCCTATGGTCCTCTGGTCATAAGAGACATTACCAAATTTTCCTAGAATTTATTTTACAACATGCTAATTATTGGAATTAAAATACTCAAAACAGTAACATGAATTTGAAAAAATCAATAACTTCTCATAGGGATGGCCTCGACTTTGGAAAATTCGAGGAATGTTCCCAAATTCGTAGGCTTCAAAAGCCCTATGGTCTCATGCCATGGTGAATTTCCTATATGCATGGAGAATTAAAACAATGCAGAAGGGAAATAAATCATTAAAAATAAAATACTCGATGAAATTAAATAATTTCTTTTCCACATTATTCTCCTCTCGTTCACTGAGCAAGAGGGTATTTTTATTTTATTTTTCTGATTTTTCTACACAAAGTTATGGATTTTTCAAGTTTAGGGAATTAAATAAATAGAAAAATACCCTAATTTTCTATTTATCCACGCGCCGCCGCGTCAATCTCGGCAGCTCCGAAACGCCGCGTGTCGCGCCCCCATTCGACGCCGCCATCTGACTCAAAGCTTCGGGGCCCCGCTGTGTCATTCCATCTCCTGATCCGACGCCATCTGAGCCGTCCGTCCGCGCGTGTATTGAATGAACGACATCCGTTCGTCATCCCCAAGCGTCCTCACCTGAGAGCCATCCACACTAAATCCCTAATATCTCACTCAATACTCAATGGATTTTCGTGTTCTTATGCTCTATGGATTCGTCTTGAAGAGACGAACACATCTATACGGTGATCATGCATTGAAATTAAAGCATTTGAAATGGAGAATCTCCGAAGCTCGGGATGAAGAATTAGCTCATACCTTTGCTCGTAGAAGTGTGGCTTCAATCCGAGGGTTGTGTCACCTTCGATTGGATCCCAGTAAGCTCCAGATGAAGTCTCCTGGTCTGGTGAATCGCCTAGGTATGATTTCGACCAAGCCTGGTCACAAAGCTTGGAGTCTGGAACAGATGGGTGGCCTGGAGAGGGGGCTTTTGTTGGTGGACTCCTTCTCTTGGTCTGGTGAAGGTGTAGGACCAATCAATTTGAGGATTGGTCCACTGTGGAGAAGTTTCCTGGTTTTGGGTGGAATTTCAGTTGAGAAATTGAGTTCTGTTGGTGGGGATTAGGCAAATTGACACCTGGGATCAACTCGCTCTAAGGATGGAGAAGGGTTTGGAACAATTTTGGCGAGTTTCGGCAAGGTTTGTGCAACTATCTTCTCATGGCCGTGAGGGGGTCGGGTTTAAATAGAGGAGGCTGGAGGGCCTCCCAGGGAGAGTTAGGGCTTGGGATCAGCTGCTCTGGGCATGGGAAGAACAACCATGGTGACCATTGGACTTGGGGCAGCTCAGCAAGGGAGAATTCCAAAGTTGGCTCACATGTGAGCTCTCGGCCATGGTGTTTTCCGGCGACCCAGGCGGCTGGCCGGCAGGCATGGGTCACCCTCGGGTCCAGTGGGTCGTGGCTGGAGGTTTGTGAAGTCAATCGGCCATGGACATGTGTAAAGGGTTTGAATCAAAATGGAATGGGAAAGGGCTAGTTTTGGGTCTAAATGAGTCAACCCTTGGTTTTGGGTTAGGTTCACCCTCCAAGGTCAATTTGGGCTGAAGGGAAAGTCACTTGGCTCAGCTTGATTAGTGGGGTCAAGTCACAATCCAAGTACAATTAAGTTTAAGCATGGTTTAGTGGAGTCATGGAAGTGGTTAATCACTCTTAAGAGAATATGGAAAGGGCCTCCTCCTCTTGCCATCTTGGGTATGGTGAGGTGGAAAGTAGATTCCATGGCTCTCATGGCTCCCATGTGGCTCATGCATGGCTTCATGGCTCACTTTTGGCTTGGGAAAAGTTAAGTCAATTTCATGGAAATGGATTTAAGAAAAATTTTGGTATTTTGATGGGAATTTCTATGGGGCTTAATTTGGAATGGCTTCATGATGAATTTTCAAACTTAGGGATTGATTTTAATTAAGGGCATGATGAGAAGAATTGTCATATGGGCTTTAGTATAAAATTTGGGCTTTTAGGAAGGTTTCATGTAAGTGGGCTTTTGGTTTAAAAATAGATTTATGGATGGGAATTTTGTAGAAGTTTGGGCCAAATAATTGTTGGGTTTAGCTCATAGATGTGTCATGAGTGACTTGAAGCAAATTGGGAGTGATTTGAGTTTGAATTGGGTTGAATTTGGGCTTCTTTGGTGAATGGGCCAATGTAGGTCAAATTGGGCTAGCTTGGGCCAATGTTGGGCTAGGGGTGGAATTGGTGTAAAATAAATGTTGGAAAATGTTTATGGGAGTGTTTGAAAGAGGTTTTGACTTTGGTTGGGCTTTGATTTTGGGGTTTGGGCTCATTTGGGTTAGGTTTAGGTTTAGGTCAAAATTGGGCTTTTTGGTTTTGGATTGAATTTAAGTGGGGTTTGGGTCTAAATGTTGGGAAAATCATGTTAGTGTTTTGTTTGTGGGAATGTTAAGGAAGGTTTAGAAAAGATTTGGGGTTAATTGGAGTTGAATTGGGTGAGTTTGGGCTAAGTTTCGGGTCATGGGCCCAAATCGGGCTTTAAGGCCAAAAGTGAAATTGGATCCAAATGTCAATCAAATTGGACTTGGATTTGGTCTAGATTGGTGTTGGGAATGTTGAATTGAAGTTTAGAATTGAATTGGACCAGAATTTGGGTCAATTGGGTAGGTTTGGTTCGACATCGGGTTCACTTAGGGTTAAAATGGGTCAATTGGGGGTTTTGACAAAAGTGGGGTAAATTGACAAAATTGGCCCATGGTGTAGTTGGACAAAATGAAATTGGGAATATTTGGGATTTTCTGGAATTCTGTGGGAATTTGCTGAATTTTTGGATTTTTGGGTCAAGGGGGGTATTTTGGGTATTTGGAGGGTATTGGGAGGTATTTTTGGAATTCTTGGTATTTTTGGGTATGGATGGTCAATTTGAGTGATGTGGAGATGTTTGGGAATGGTTTTGAGGAATTTTGGGCAATTTAGGTGATTTTGCAAATTTTGGGTAGTTTCAAGGGTTTTGGGTAGGCTAAGCGGGTGTAGGGTCCCCGGGGTCAAAAATTGAAAATTTGGAAAAATGAAGATTGGATGAATATAAATGGAATGAAATCATTTTGGTTGAGCCATGAAGCCATGTCAAGCCCACATGAGCCATGAGGGGACTCATTTGAGGCATCCAATATGTTGTTCCTAACCCTCTTAGCCAAGGGCTCAGGGGTTAAGGACCATCCATGTGAATCACCTACATGAGTCAGGAGGTCAAGTTAGGTATAGGTGTATGATTTTAGGAGGTGTGTGCAAGTGTAGTGTATGAGTGTAGTGTGTGTGTAAGTCAGCCCTTCACTGCACCGAGCCACCTGTAGGCGATCCTAAGGCCAAAGAGTCCTATAGGAACTCATCCTTTAAACTTGCACATTTGATTTCAACCCTTTAGGTGATTAGGGGTCTATAGTCAAGCTTGTAGAGTTTGCAGGGAGTTAAGAAGTAGTTTGGGTTTCTAAGTGGTGGGTCCCAACTCTAGTCCTCTAAGATAGTCAAAGGAAAAGCCTAAGGCTAGATCCTAGGTACTAAAAAGAAGAAGAGAAGACCTCATCAAAAATGAGGTCAACAGATACTTCAGCCATTCCACTTATTTGTGGGTGACATGCAGTTGTAATTTTATGTTTGATTCCAAATTTTTGCAGTAATGATTGAATTCTTGTATTTCTAAAATGACTTCCACCATTTGTGATAATTACCTTAGGCATTCCAAATCTTGAAAAAATCATCTTCTTTAAAAATTTAGACACACTTTTGGAGTCACAGTTTGGCAAAGCTTAAAGGCATTTCATCTTCTTTAAAAATTTCAACTTCCAATATATAGTTTAAAGGCATTTCATCTTTCTTGTATATATTTCCTATCCTTTGACATTGATCACATGTTTTAACATAATGTCTTACATCTCTAAATAAAATAGGCCAATAAAATCCTGAATTTAAAATTTTAAATGTAATTTTATCTATTCCAAAGTGTCCTCCATAATTGGAATCATGACATTTTTGAATAATAGCAAAAGTTTCTTCATAAGGTACGCATCTTCGAATTATAGAATCTCTTCCTAATTTAAATAAATGAGGATCTTCCCAAATATAATATTTAGCATCATTTTTAAATTTCTTAATAAATTTTACATCCTATCCATAAGGTAGAATATTGCTAACTAAATAGTTAACTAAATCCGCATACCAAGGTGTTTGGTATCCTTGAATAACATATAAATGTTCATCAGGAAATTTCTCATTTATGTTTTCTTCAGTAATAACATCATTCTTAATTTTAGATAAATGATCAGCAATTTGGTTGTCCGTTCCTTTTCTATCCACTATTTGAAAATCAAACTCTTGTAGAAGTAAAAACCATCTTATTAGTCTAGATTTAGCATCCTTTTTTGACATTAGATATTTAATAGCGGAATGATCAGTATGAACTATGCATTTAGTACCAAGAAGATAAGGTCTAAATTTATCAAAGGCATACATAGCTAGAAGCTCTTTCTCAGTAGTAGTGTAATTTCTTTGAGTTTCAGTAAGAGTTTTACTAGCATAATATATAACTTTGAAAGTTTTTTCATATTTTTGTCCCAATACAACTCCAATTGCAAAATCACTTGCATCGCACATTAATTCTAAAGATTTATTCCAATTAGTTGCAACAATGATAGGTGCAGTAATTAATTTTTCTTTTAAAATATTAAAAGCATTAACACAGTCTTTGTTAAATTCAAATTTAGCATCTTTTTCCAATAAATGATAAAGAGGTTTAGCAATTTTTGAAAAATCCTTTATATATCTTCTATAAAATCCAACATGACCTAGAAAACTTCTCACATCAGTAACGGTAGTAGGTGGTTGTAATTCAGCAATAATTTTCACTTTTGCTTGATCTACTTCCATCCCTTTTTGTGAAATCATGTGACTAAGTACAATGCCTTCTGTGACCATGAATTGACATTTTTCCCAGTTAAGAACTAAGTTTGTTTCTACACATCTTTTCATAATTTTGGAAATACTTTCCAAACAAGATTCAAAAGAAGTTCCAAAAACTGAAAAATCGTCCATGAATATTTCATTTCCTTTATCAATCAAATCACAAAATATTGACATCATACATCTTTGAAAAGTTGTAGGTGTATTACATAAACCAAAAGACATTCTTCTAAAGGCAAATGTTCCATAAGGACTTGTAAATGTTGTTTTCTCTTGGTCTTCAAGAGCGAGGGATAATTGATGATAACCAGAATATCCATCCAGAAAATAGAAATATGAGTGTCCAACTAATTTATCAAGCATTTAATCCAAGAAAGGTAAAGAAAAATGATCCTTTCTAGTGGCGTCATTTAATTTCCTATAATCAATGCAAATTCGCCATCCAGTAACTTGTCTTGTAGGAATTAGTTCATTTTTATCATTGACAATGACAATTACTCCTCTTTTCTTTGGAATACAATGAATAGGACTTACCCATTGGCTATCCGAAATAGAATAAATAATACCAACATCTAACCATTTAACAATTTTTTTAACAACCTCTTTCATGGTAGGATTTAATCTTCTTTGTGGTTCAATAGTAGGTTTAAATTTTCTTTCATTAAAATTCTATGCATACAAATGGACGGGCTTATTCCTCTTATGTCAGCAATTGTCCAACCAAATGCTTTCTTATAATTCTTTAACACTCCTATCAATTTTTCTTCTTGATCTTTACTTAGCTCGAAGAAATAATAACGGTAAAGTTAATGAATTTCCCGTAAATGCATACTTTAAATGTGAAGGTAACATTTTTAATTCCAAGTCAGGGCTTTTTTAATCGAGGGTAAAAGTATATCATTTTGAGTTATCTCCAAAGTTTCCCAATTATCTTTAATATAATGAGTTTCTTCTTCTTTTAGTTCTTCATCTTCACCGGTTAATAATTCAAATTTTTCTTCAGAAATGACTTTACATTTTTCTTGATAATGTTTCTTAATTAAATAATCAATTATATCCATTCGATAACATTTTTGTTTGTTAGGGTACTTCATTGATTTAAGGACATTAAATTTAATCTCTTGATCATTAACTCTCATGGTTAATTCTCCTTTTTTCACATTAATCATAGCTCGTCCGGTCGCTAGAAAAGGTCTCCCTAAAATATCAGGTATTTCTTTATCTTCTTCCATATCAAGTACAATGAAATCTACAGGTAAGATAAATTTATCTACTTTAACAAGAACATCCTCTATAACTCCTTTAGGGTAAGTGTTAGATCTATCAGCTAGTTGAAGGGTTACAGTGGTGGGAGTAATCTCTCCTAAATTCAACCTTCGATAAATAGAAAATGGCATGAGATTAATACTTGCTCCTAAATCACATAAAGCTTTTCAACAAAACTTTTCTCCAATAGCACAAGGTATAGTAAAACTTCCAGGATCTTTAAGTTTTTGAGTTAATTTCTTTTGAATTAGTGCACTACATTCTTCACTTAATGCAACAGTTTCAAAAGCTTCAAATCTTCGTTTCTTACTTAAAATATCTTTCATAAATTTTGCATAAGTTGGCATCCGTTCCAAAGCTTCAAATGAAAGGTATGTTTATAGAAAGTTTCTTAAAAATTTCAAGGAACTTAGAAAATTAATGATCAAGCTTCTGCTGTTTAAGTCTTTGAGGAAAAGGTGGTGGTGCTTTTTCAACTTCCATATTAATAGAAATATCAATTTGATCTTTATTAGGTGAAGGAATTTCTTTAGATTTTTCAATCTCTTCAACCTTAATCTCATTTTCAATTTCATTCTGCATTCTTTCTTTTAATTCCTTTCCACTTCTAAGTTGTACAGCTTTAACATATTTATGTTCTTTTCCAGTTTCTTTTGGATTGATTTCAACATTACTAGGAAGTGTTCCTGGGGGTCTATAATTAATTAAATTAGCGATTTGTCCCATTTGATTCTCAATATTACGAATAACGTGTGTTTTGATTTTGTAATTGATTACTTAGTTGTAAAATTAATTCTTCTATAGATAACTTTTTCTCGTTGATTGTTTAGTTTGAATTAACTTGATTATTCCAATTTCCAAATGGGATGAGATCGATTATTACCCCATTGTTGTGAATTATTCCAGCTTAAAATTAGGATGATTTTTCCATCCAGGATTATAATAATTTGAATAAGGATTATTTTTACTAGCAATAACTTGTAATGTTTCAATAGTTCGAGAATCTTCAATATTAGCAGAGTTATTATGTGATATATTAATAGCAAAACTATCTAATTTCTTAGACATTGCTGCTACTTGTGAAGCTAAAATAGAAAAAGCTTCATTATCATGAATACTTGTCATTCTTTTAGGATTCATCCTTTCAGAAGGCTATTGAAAATTATTATTAGTCATTTCTTCAATTAAAGTGTAAGCTTCTTCAAATGATTTAAACATTAAAGAACCTCCAAAGAACAACATCAATAATTGATTTTAAAGATCTAATTAATCCGTTATAAAATGTTTGAATAATTAACCAATCGAGTAAAGCATGATGAGGACATTTTCTTAATAGTTCTTTAAATCTTTCCCAAGTTTCATAAATTGTCTCCCCGTCAAATCGACTAAATGAAGGAATATCATTTCTTAATTTAGCAGCTTTTAGAAGGAGGAAAATATTTAGCAAGGAATTTTTGTGCCATTTCAGTCCATGTTTTAATAGAACCCGTTGCTAATGAGTTCAACCACATCTTTGTTTTATCTCTTAAAGAAAAAGGAAAGAGTCTAAGCCTAATAAGCATCATCGTAAACATTGTTATATTTAAAGGTAAGCACAAAGTTCTAAAAAACTAGCAAGGTGTAAATTTGGATCCTCATTTGGTATTCCACTAAATTGATTGTTTTGAACCATTTGAATAATAGACGGTTTAAGCTCAAAAGAATTAGCATCTACAAAGGGTATTTGAGTACTACTATGAAGTTCATCAACTCGTAGGGTTAGCATAATCCCTTAATGGTTTATAAACATTTTGATCATTAATTTCAATTGGATTTTGTAAATTGTTATGTAAATTAGTCATTTATTGAAATTTTTGAATTTGTTTTCCTTTTTTAATTCTTCTAACAGTTCTTTCTAATTCATAATCTAAAGGTAATAATCCTTCAGATCCAAAATTAAGCATAAAAAGTCAATTAGCAAGAATTAAAATAAATATTATTATTATATATATGTTTTTTTTGTTTTTTTATAATAAAGAAAAATAAATAAAATAAAAAAATACTTAAAATCTAAAAGTTTGCCTGTGCTCTCCATGTGCAACGGCGCTAAAAACTTAACCAGATATAAATATATGCGTACTAAAATCTTCTTCCCTGGCAATGGTGCCAAAAACTTGACCCGAAGTCCTCTGAAGATGAACATACTAATTAATGCTTTCAAAAATATATGTTATAAATAATAATAGCGACTAGTGTATATAAATATAATTTTATGAAAAATATTTTACACACTAGGGGTTCTACGCAAGTATACGTATCGTTTCAAGTAATATAGGGCTTTGAAACAAAGACCCCAGTATCGATCTCACGAGGAGAGAGTTATAGATCTTTAAATATTTTTATTTTAAAGTATTTCTTTTATAATTAAAAATAAAATATCTTTAGTTTACTAGATGCAATATTAAAGCAGAAATAAAATAATTGATGTAAATAGCAATAAGAAAGTAACTTTCTCCCTTTCAATTAATCCAAGTTTTTCTACGATAATGATAATATTCATGGAGAATATAAATCTATGGTATTGTGCCAAATAGAAGCATTCATATTCTTTACCCTTTGATCCAGGTGCAAAGAACATTGGCTAGTCTATAGATCAGGTCCGGATGTATTGTTAGTAGAATGGGTTAATCTAGGCTCACACTACTAGATGTCCAAGGGTGGCTATGGTCGGCCCTACTAGTGACCCTTTCCTTTTCTATAAACCAAATCACAAGAATTTAGTCTGTCACTCTAAAAACTTATCAATTCTACTCCCAATATATAACATCTTCCTATTTATTTGCACTTCACCTTGAATAACCCGCACAAGGCCTTCGACTACCCAAGAATTCATGTGATATCTACAAGTTAAGAATTCATCTCCTTCTAGGTCTCAAAACTCTTCAAAAGGTTTTAACAATTTAAATGGCCAATTTAAATAGTAAATTAAGAACCGGTATTAATATCATCACAATTTTTTGAAAATAAATGATTTTTAATTCTCCGACGAATATTGTATTATCTTATTTATCTTTTCATAATTGAAAGGAGAAAGTAAAGTTACTACTCAAAACACATTGAAATTAAATAACAAAACATAATAAATAAACTTTGAATCAAAATAAAAATACTTATCTTAAATGTTTCTCCTACTGAACTTCTGATTCCTACTGACTCCACAACGTAATGAACTACAGATGCACCAACTCTTTCAAACTCTAAATACAAACTCTAAAATAAACTCACTAATTTATGAATGAAAGTAAAAAAGGTGGCCCAAATATGATCTCTCTAATTCTCTCTCTAGTTTGGACTGTAGATAGAGGGGGGTAGATGGGGCCTTTTTCTCTGAAGGAATACCCTCCTATTTATAAGCTTCAAGGGTTGCATCAAGACACCTCTTTAAAATGTGTCCATATTCAATGAATCTTCTAAAAGATGTGTCTGGCACCTAAGTGCTGGAATCTGGTGCCTAGGCGCCAGACACCTCATCCAGTTCTTCGCACCTCTTTGCAATTAAAACCGTTTTGAAGCATCCAAATACATTGTATCACATGTCCTATAAACCAGGAATAACTGCTAATCTTCTAAAAGGTCCAGTAACCGCTCATACCGTCAAAATAACCGCCCAAAAGTCGTCAAAACTTAACAGTTTTCTATATCGAGCTGGCGCTTAGGCTTCGGACACTGGCGCCTAGGCGCCATGCCAGTAATTTTGACAATTTTGCATTTTGGCTCTATTTTTGCTCCTTTTTGCTCCTTTTTGCTCCTTTTTCATATTGTTTTCCTTCTTGAACATTTTTGTATCACCTACATCCAAAAACACAAAAATACCTTTCATTAAAGCATAATATCCTTAAAATTTAATAAAAATCAAGGCATAAAAATAGGTATTTTTTTCTTGAATCACTAGGTTTACTTAACCTTAAACCAATTAGACTTAACCTTAATTAAGTCTAATTAATCAATTAAACCTTTTCCAAATTAGGTTTAATTAACTATAAACCAATCCTAATTAAGAAAAATCAATCTTAAAATAACTCAAACTTGAGTTCAACCCATATTGAACTTAAAGTAAGCCTTAAGTCTAGGTTCAACCTAACTTAAATCAAACTTAAATCAAACTTGAGTTCAATCCACATTGAACTTAAGTTAACCTTAAGTCTAGGTTCAACCCAACTTGAACCTAACTTAACTCAAACTTAAATCAAACTTGAGTTCAACCTACATTGAACTTAAGTTAACTTTAAGTCTAGGTTCAACCCAACTTGAACCTAACTTAACTCAAAATTAAATCAAACTTAAGTTTAACCCACATTGAATTTAAGTTAACCTTAAGTCTAGGTTCAACCTAACTTGAACCTACCTTAACTCAAACTTAAATTAAACTTAAGTTCAACCCACATTGATCTTAAGTTGACCTTAAGTCTAGATTCAACCTAACTTGAACCTAACTTAACTCAAACTTAAACCAAACTTGAGTTCAACCCACATTGAACTTAAGTTAACCTTAAGTCTAGGTTCAACCTAACTTGAACCTATCTTAACTCAAACTTAAATCAAACTTGAGTTCAATCCCCATTGAACTTAAGTTAATCTTAAGTCTAGATTCAACCTAACTTGAACCTAACTTAACTCAAACTTGAGTTCAACTCACATTGAACTTAAGTTATCCTTATGTCTAGGTTCAACCTAACTTCAACCTAACTTAACTCAAACTTAAATCAAACTTGAGTACAACCCATATTAAACTTAAGTTAACCTTAAGTCTAGGTTCAATCTAACTTAAACCAAACTCAAATCACACCCAATTTTAAGTCCAACCCACATTGGATTTAAGTCAAAATTTTGAACCTGACTTGAACCTAATTTAAGCAAACCTAAACTTAAGTTCAACTCACATTAAACTTAAGTAAAACCCTAGGTTTAATCTAACCTAACTCAAAGCCAGACTTCAATTCTAACCTCGGGTTTAACCCAAACTGAACCTAAATCGACATAAACTTAGGTTCAACCTAAACTGAACCTAAATTAACATAAACCTTAGGTTAACCTAAACTGAACCTAAATTGACACGAACCTTAGGATTAACCTAAACTGAACCTAAATCAACATAATCATTAGATCCAACTTAAACTAAACCCAAACCGACATGAATTTTAAGTTCGATCCACATCGAACTTAACTTGAATAAAATTAAACATAAATCAACATAAAATTCAAAATCAGATCCAAATCAACATAAATTGATATGAACCCGACCCAAATTAACATTCAAGGCATACTAAATTGACATTTGAAATTAAACTTGGACATCCAACAATTCTAAAACAATGGAAATTCTTATCAAATAATCTAAATATTCTTATGACATTATTTCTAATAATGTTTTGCAGGACGAAGACAAGTTTCGTTTAGATTTCTTTTGCATGTTATAGGGTGTGCTAACTCTGTTTTGTTGGACAACATTCAGGAAATGAGACAAACAACAATGACATCAAAACAATGACATTGACAAAACAAAGCATAACAAAACAAATTTAAAATAACAAAACCAAAACTTTTAGGATAGCTACTAAACAAACAAATAACAACAACAAAAATGATAAACAAAAAAAACAAAAAAAGGACAAACAACAAAACAAAAATGATAAACAAGATGACATGACAATAAGATAAAACTGACATGAAAAAATGACATTTAGGATTGATAGTGGATACATCTTTCCTTAAAAACTTTCTAGAAAACAAGTGATTAACATTAATCAAAAGTTTTCTTAGACAATTATAAATTGCCTAAGATGTAATTAACTTTAAGAGCTTGCTTCTATTGGAGAATTAAAGAACTCGGAATAGATCTTATATCTAAAAATCTCTAGTTACCAAAATCCTTATATAGAATCTCTAGGATAAGAGAATCCTAAAATTTTCATTTCGAGGATTATCACCGACACCTCTTTTTCTACTGTTTTCTATATTATTAGCCCTTATTTTCTTCAAATTTCTTATTATATAAAGATTCTTTTATAAAACCCAAAGAAATAAGATTTATTAGGGCAATATTATAGATAAACAGAGTGGAGACTCCAAATCGACATCGACACGTCAGAAAATCTTCGACACGGTGAAGAAACTGCCATCAAACATCAATAGGCATCCCCATTTGAATACAATAGTTCATAATAGCACACTCCTTAGTTACTTTACTGATTTTCATAGTTGGGAGCAATTTTGCACATATGAAATAATGCAAGTGCTTCGACGTAGGATTTAACAATGTGGTCGAGAAACTTACATACCTGTTATTTCTTATCTCTCATTCATCACTTTCATCCGACAGATATCTGTATATATCACTCATATTGTCCTTCATCGGGGTAAAATTTGAATCGTGGCAGATTGTCACATTCTCAATCATGTATAAATCATTAATCTTTGCAGAAGTAAATGTGACAAACCTACCTCACACATAAACTGATCCTTGGTTGATTCCATGAAGATTTGCGTAAAACTCTTTCACAACCGGTACAACTACGGCGGTAGTAGTATAACACAATACTTTCCAACGTCTCTGAACAATAATTTCATCGTCGGGGTAAAATTTGAATCGTGGCAGATTGTCACATTCTTAATCATGTATAAATCATTAATCTTTGCAGGAGTAAATGCGACAAACCTATCTCACACATAGACCGATCCTTAGTTGATTCCATGATGATTTGCGTAAAACTCATTCACAACTGGTACAACTATGGCGGTAGTAGTATAACACAATACTTTCCAACATCTCTGAACAATAATTTCATCAATTCTAGTGGTAGGAGAATTCGTACCTCGATTCACAAAGCCTCGCTCCTTAATCGATCTCATTTCAAGATATTTTTGTTGAATAAGCATTGCACTTCGAAACTGATGAACTTTCTACGGTTGAAAACTTGAAATCTTGAAATTTCCATCGAGTTGGAATCCATTTGGACAAGATTTTGGATCTTCCTCTTCATTCCTTTGGTAGTTCTTGTGTTTAAGGGTGGTTTTTGGGAGTTCTAATGGAAGAATTACCGCCTAGAACCACAAAACTCAAATTTAAAGAAGAGAAACTATTTTCTGAACAGCGGTGCGGTTTGGCGCTAGTTCAAATTTCACCAAACTTCACTTTGTCCAAAATATTTCCAAACTTCGATTCGATTCATTTCTTAAAAGTTGTTAATGATAATAAATGAAGAATAAGACTTAATTAAGTAACAAACAGACACAAATAACACATCAAACAAATCAAACACTCAATAACTGTGGGTTGCCTCCCACAAAGCAATTGGTTTAACGTCGTCAGCCTGACATAACTTCCAGTTATTCAGGTTGATCCAACATTAAAACCTCTTTAAAATAAGGTCTATTGCCTTCAAAATATGTTTTTAATCTTTGGCCATGAACTTTGAATATTCCTCCATATTTAGGGTCTTCGATAATCACAGCTCCACACTGATATATTTTTATGACAATGAAATGTCCTGTCCATCTAGATTTCAGTTTCCTAGGAAAAATTTTCAATCTTGTATTGTATAATAAAAATTTTTGTCTTGGTTCAAATTCATTTTCAAAAATCTTCCGATCATACCATATTTTTCTTCTCTGCTTATATATTCTATAATTATCATATGATTCATTTCTGATTTCTTCCAATTCATTCAATTACAACTGTCTCCTCTCACCAGCCTCTTTCAATTAAAATTCAACTTCTTTATCGCCCAATATGCTTTATATTCTAATTAAACTGACAAGTGACAAGTTTTTCCAAAGATTAATCTGTAAGGGGACATTCCTATATGAGTTTTATAAGCAGCTCTGTATGCCCTTAAAGCAACATCTAATATAACAGACCAATCCAATTTCTCAGGATTAATGACTTTCTCCAAAATTCGTTTAATTTCATGATTAGATACCTCTGCTAAACCATTAGTTTGGTGATGATAAGCTATAGAGATTCTATGCATAATATTATATGTTTCCACCAATCTCTGAATCAGATTATTATTAAAATGGAATCCTCAATCAGTGATGATTACTCTAGGCATTTCATAGCTTGTGAAAATATTTTTCATTAAAAACCCTCGAAACACTTCTAGCATCACACCTAGGTAAAGCTATTGCCTTAATCCATTTTGATACATAATCAATAACAATCAGTATATATATAAATATTTCCAAAATGAAGGTATAAATGGTCTCATAAAATCTAATCCCCAAGCATAAAAAATTTCAACTTCCAAAGTAAAATTAAGAGGCATTTCATTTCTTCTAGATATATTGTCTATTCTCTGACATCGATCACAAGTTTTGATAAATCTATAAACATCTCTGAAAAATGTAGGCAAATAAAATCCAGATTACAAAATCTTATGTGCAGTTCTATCAATTCTGAAATGTCCTCCAAATTTAGAATCATGACATTCTTGAATAATTCTATCAGTTCCTTCATAAGGCACACATCTCCTAATAATAAGATCTTTACATTGCTTGTATAGATAATGATCATCCTAGAAATAAAATTTAGCATCATGCTTAAACTTTTTTTTGTTGTTGCATTATTAAGTCAGTTGGCAAGATATTACTAACAATTTAGTTCACAATATCAGCATACCACAATAAATTTCCTTCAATAATATTATATAATTGCTCATCAAAAAAAGTTTCAGTGATTTTCTTTTTAAAATCCTCCAAATTGGGTTGTTCAAGTCTAAATAAATGATCAGCTATTTAATTTTCGACCCTATTTCTATTAACGATCTCAAAATCAAATTCTTGCATTAAAAGTATCCATCAAATCAGTCTTAGTTTTGCATCCTTCTTGTGCATTAAATATTTAATAGCAAAACGATCAATATGCATTATACATTTAGCTCTAATTAAGTAAGATCTAACTTTTTTGAAGTTATAAACGATTGTTAATAACTCTCTTTCAATAGTGGTGTAATTAATTTGAGCACTAGTAAGAGCCTTACTAGCGTAGAATATAACTTTAAACATTTTGTCATTTCTTTGCCCTAAAACGAATCCAATAGCATAATCGCTAACATCACACATTAATTCAAATGGTTTCTCTCAGTCAGGTGAAACTATTATAGGGGCAACGATTAATTTTTCCTTCAAAATTCCAATCATTTTCCAAAAGTTGGCATAGAGGCTTAGTAATTTTGGAAAAGTCTTTAATATACCGACTGTAAAATCCTACATGTTCCAAAAAACTTCTTACCCCTCTCATAGTTATTGGAGGTGGTAATTTTTCTATAATTTGAATCTTCTTAGGATATAATTCCATGCCATATTCAGATATTTTATGCCCAAGCACAATTCCTCCTACAACCATAAATTGACACTTTTCTCAGTTTAGAACTAAATTTTTTCTTTCACATACCTCTAAAACTTTTTCTAAGTTGCATAAGCATGAACCAGAAGAATCTCCAAATACTGAGAAATCATCCATAAACACTGCTAGTCCATCATCTATTAATTTGTTAAATATGGACGTCATACATCTTTGAAATGTTTGCAGATGCATTACATAATCAAAAGGGCATTCTTCTAAAAGCAAAAATTCTATAAGGGCTAGTAAATGTAGTTTTCTCTTGATCCTCAGGAGTAATATTTATTTGGTAATAACCGGTATATCCATCTAAAATGCAATAGTACTTTTGTTCAGCAAGTCTGTCTAGCATTTGGTCTAAAAAAAGTAAAGGAAAGTGATCTTTTCTGGTGGCGGCGTTTAATTTTCTATAATAAATATATATTTACCAACTAGAGACTTGTCTTGTCGGTATAATTTCATTTTGATCATTTACGTCAACATTCACTCCTCCTTTCCTAGGAACACAATGAATTGAGCTTACCCAAACACAATCATAAATAGGATATATAATTCCAGCATCTAACCACTTTAAAATCGCTTTTTTAACCACTTCTTTCATTATTGGGTTCAGTCTCCTTTGTGGATTAACTCTAGGTTTATGTGGTTCATTCAACAAAATTTTGTGCATACAGATCGATGGACTGATTCCTTCAATATCAGCTATGGACCAACCAAAAGCCTTTTTGTATATTTTTAAGTTGTTTAATAATTTTTGTTCTTGATATTCATTTAAAATCGAAGATACAATGACTGGTAAAGTAGATGATTCTCCTAAAAATATATACTTTAAATGATTAGAGAGAATTTTCAGCTCAAGTTCAGTGGGTTTAATGATAGATGGAATTAAAATTTTATCTCCATTATTCATATTATCCAATCTTCAAATTTTTCCTGAACAAATTCTAACTTTTCATTCTTCGTATCATCCAAATCATCTTCACTTTCACTTTCATATTCATCCTCACATTCCATATTTTCTTCAAATACTTCTTTAAAATGACCCTCTCAAATAATCACAAATTTCCATTGGAAAGCACTCATCATCTTTTTCAGTTAAAGGGTATTTCATAGATTTCAGAATATTAAAAGTTACCTCTTGATCATTAACTCTCATAGTTAATTCTCCTTTTTGAACATTGATCATAGCTCTCCCAGTAGCAAGGAATGGTATTCCCAAAATAATTAGAATTTCTTATCTTCCTCCATATCTAATACAATAAAGTCCACAGGAAAGATAAATTTATCTAAATTTACTAATACATCTTTCACAACTCCTTTAGGATAAGTGATAGAGCGATCAGCCAGTTGAAGAGTCACAGATGCAAGTGAAATTTCTCCTATTCCCAATCTTTTTAAAGTTGATAAAGGCATAAGATTAATACTAGCTCTAAGATCACATAAAGCTCTTCCGAAAAATTTCTCACCTATACCACACAGGATAGTGAAACTACCTGGGTCTTTAAGTTTTTCAGGAAGCTTTTTCTGAATAATTGCAATACACTCACCGCTAAGTGCAACAGTCTCATGGTCTTTGAACTTTCTTTTCTTTTTAAGAATATTCTTCATAAACTTTGCAAAATCAAGCATCTGTTCTAATGCTTCAACAAAAGGAATATTAATCATTAATTTCTTAAGAATTTCCAAAATTTTTGCAAATTTGTTATCCCTATTATGTTTCTTTAGTCTTTGAGGAAAAGAAGGAGGTGGTCTTTCAACAATTAACTTTATTGGTTCTAGCGGATATTCGTCTCGATATATCCTATTAGAACCTTTCTCAATGTTCACTTCCTCTCTTTCAACTTCGACTTCTTTTTGAACTCTTGGTTCCAATTCTTTTCCACTCCTTAATTGAATAGCCTTAATTTGCTCCTTGTTTTGATCTTTTAGGTTGATCTCAACATTGCTAGGAAGATTCCTAGAAGGTCTATTATTAAGCACAGTAAAGATATGTCCCAATTGATTCTCAATGTTCTTCACTGCAACATTTTGAGCTTGAATTTAATTACCCATATTCAGAATCATTTCTTCAGTAGACACTTCTTTTCCTTAAATTGGTGATTACTATTAAAACCAGGAGGATAAGAAGGTCTATAAATGGTATTTCCTTCGTTGTTCAGATTTCCAACTGGATTCATAGGATTGTTTTCCCATTGCTGGTTAACAACAACATTGGTGTTATTCCAGTTGAAGTTCAGGTGATTCCTCCAGCTAAGATTATAATAATTTGAATAAGGATTATTGACTTTGTTATTCATGGCATTCAAGGTTTCATAAGACATTTGAGAGTCTGTCATTTGTCCTGATGAATTTTCTTCTAACATTGGGGGTGTTGGAGAATAATTCATTCCATTTTGATCTATTTTCTTAGAAAGTGCAGCAATTTGAGAGACTATCATAGTTATCGCATTAGAATCATGAATACTAGCTACTCTCTTAGGATTTACCCGCTTAGAGGACTATTGAAAATTATTTGACAGAAACTTTTGTGAAAACTCTCACCAGTTCTAATAGATCCAGGTGCTAACAAATTTAACCACGTCTTAGCCTTATCCCTTAATGAAAAAGGAAAAAGTCTAAGCCTAACAACATCATTTGATAGTCCATCATATTTAAAATAGCACACAATTCTAGAAAACTAGCAGATGTAAGTTAGGATCTTCATTAGGTGTTCCTCCAAATTGATTATTCTATACAATTTGGATAATAACAGGTTTAAACTCAAATGAATTAGCAACAACATCAGGGTTTTGGATAGTTAAGTGAATTTCATCTTTTGTTGGATTAACATAATCTCTTAATGGTCTTGGTATAATTTTTTTTTGATTATTCAAGGTGTTTGCCATTTTGTGATAATTTGCAGTTTTTTTTTGTTATTTTCGAATTTTTCTAATAGTACACTCTAATTCAGAATTGTAAGACACTAAACCTATAGATTCGATACTACGCATATAGACACAATAAGCACACTAACAATAAACAAACACACATAATTATGACTTGCAATTCAAATATAAGATTTCAAATACTACAAAATTAAATTTTAGCAGTTACCTTTCTTATCGTACTTTTCCTTACCTCCCCGACAACGACATCAAAAAATCGGTGCGACTTTTTTAATATGCCAAAATTTATGAACTCAGATTTATATATATATATATATATATATATATGTTTTCCTCATTTTTTGGTGAGGTCTTTTCTCTCCTTAGTGCTTCTTAGGATCTAGCCATAAGGTTTCTCATTGACTATCCTAGAGGACTAGAATTGGGACCCACCCTTTAGCAATTCAGGCCTACTTCGACTCCTCTCGGGATCCCACTTGACCTCTAAATCACCTTGGAAGGTTAAAATAACCATATGGGCAATCAATAGTGAGTTCCTATATGATTGTTTGGATTTAGGGTGACCCTGGGTGCCCCGAGCTTCTCTTGCGCACACACACACACTCCTAAGCCATTTTACCCTTTAACCCTAAACTTTGAACTCTGCCCCTTTCACCATTTAAGAAACTCACATAATTTAACTGAAGCCACTGATCTTTGATTAAGATGGCTATGGTCAATATGTGAAGAATCATAAAGTGGTTACCATTTGGCTAAGCTTAGTCCCAAAGTGGTTAGACTTGGTTGAGATCCATAAGCCTACCCCTATAGCCAAGAGCCTACCCCAAAACTCTCCAAAAACTTCCAAAAAATACCCAAAATTCCTAAAAATCATTTCAAAATAACCCCCACCTTTTAAATTCACCAAAATACCCCAATACCCTCCAAATAACCTCTTGATACCCTAAAATACCCTTTCGGCCCAAAATTCCAAAAATTCCAAAAATTCCCATAAAATTCCAGAAAATCCCAAATATTCCCAATTTCATTTTGTTCAACTACACCATGGGTCAATTTTGTCAATTTAGCCCACTTTTGTTAAAATCCCCAATTTGACCCAATCCTATCCCAAGTGGGCCCAATGTCAAACCAAATTAGCCCAATTGATCCCAATTTTGATCAAATTCAATCCTAAACTTCAATTCAAAATTCTTTTACTGAGCTATCCCATTCCAATTGGACTCCATGGCTCTTCTTCTTCTCCTCGTGGTACTCGATCGCAGCCTCTTAATCGCCCCCTGGAAGCCCTCCGACCGCCTATTTAAACACCACACCTCTCGGCCATGAAAGGTGTTGAACCTAACCTTAAGGAAACTCTGCCAAAATCACTCCAGAACTCATCCTAGCCAAGAGAAGCTCATCCCCACTGTTCTCCTGCCTTGAATCCCCCCAGTTGAGCCCAATTTCTCGGCTAAAATTTAGGCTAGAAACAGGACACTCCCCAATTCTTCACCAAATCTAAATTAACTCCTCTCACACCTTCACCAGAGGTAGAGAAGGTGTTCCCCAGTGAAAGCCCCCTCTCCAGTGCCACCCGCTTGTTCCAGCCTCTCCAAGCTTTGTGATCGGGCTCGGCGGAAATCAAGTCTCAGGCGTTTCACCACGCCTCCGTACTTCATCCCTAGCCTCCTGGACTCCAAAGAACGTGCCGAGCATCTCCGATCGAGGCTTCACCTCTCAGAGCCAAGGTATGGACTCTTCTTTCCTCCCCAGCTTCAGTGAATTCTCCATTTAGTTTGGCTTAATTTCATGGCATGTTAACCGTATGGATGTGTTCGTCTTCTCAAGACGAATCCATAGAGCATAAGAACTCGAAAATCCATTGAGAATCGAGGGAGATATTAGGGTTAGAAGGTCGACGGTCACGGGTGCACACCAGTCGGAGATGATGATCGACCACCGTCGGATTGCGCGTGTATCGAACGAACGACTCAGATGGCGTCAGACCAGGAGATGGAACGTGAACCGCGGACCGCATGGCAGCTGAGTCGAATGGCAGTGCTGAACCAGAAGACGACACGTGGAGTTTGATCAGCCCTAGGTTGACGCGGCGTCGACGTGGATACGTAGGAAAATAGGATTTTCTGATTTAATTAAATAGCCAGAACTTAAAAAATTCATATATTTGCATAGAAAAATCACAAAAATAAAAGAAAAATACCCACTTACTCAGTGAACAGAGGAGAATAATTTGAAAAAATAATTGAGTTAATTTGATGAGTATTTTATTTTTAATTAATTATTTACTCATTTTGGTATTTATATTCTCCATTTGCATAAACATTTCACCATGGCATGAGACCATGTGGCTTTCAAGCCTCCGACTTGGGGAACATTCCCTGAATTTTTCAAGGTCAGAGGCCATCCCTATGACAAGTTATGTATTTTTCATGTTCATGACACTGTTTTTGATATTTTAATTCCAAAAATTAGCATATTTCTTAGAAAATTCTAGGAAAATTTGGTGAAGTTCCTTAGGACCAGAGGACCCTTGGATAATTATGGTTTGAGTTAATTCATTAAGGATAATCATAATTGGCCTAATCACTCTAAATTGAACTTTAATTAATTAGAGTTAATCACACATTAAAATGACTTAAAAATAATTCTCCACTGATCTTTAGGATTAAGGGAACCTCACATAAAAATTTGAAGTCAATTGGAAATGTTTAACCCTATTAAATGGATCAATTAAGCCACATAATCAAAATTAAACTTAAAAAATTCATAACTCCAAAAATACATTTCAAAAATTCACCAAATTGATTTTGGGTCTTCTTTGATACCAGAGGGTCTAAGAAAAATAAAATTGGAATTTTCTAAAAATTTTCATTTTTAAGCATATTTTAATATTTTTAATAATTAAAAAATAATAAGAATCACAAAAATAATAAAAATCATAAAAATGTCATATTTGGTCTCCTAATCACTTAGGAACCAATCAAATATTTTTCCTAAGTCTCTAGGTTAAGATATTTAATTTCAAACCCTTAAAACAATTTTTGAATTTAAAAAATGTATTTTCTAGCCTTCCCAATAAACTAATTCTAATAAATCAAAGAAAAATCATAAAAATGTAAAAATTATTTCTTTGACTTTCTTTGTAAAATTTATTTCTTTGACTTTCTTGAGGTCAGAGAGATTTTTGAAACATATAAAATCCATTTTTCAACTTTTATTTTATTTTATAATTAATTAACACTCCAAAACTTAAAATAATTATAATAAATAAAATATAATTCAAAAAATCACCAAAATTGGTCCAAGTGGTCCTCTAGTTATTAGGAACATCCCATAATTTTCTTAAGGACATAAACATTACCTTGGTCATGTTGGTGAATTTTCTTTTAAAACCCCGATTTTCCATTAAAAATAATTATATGAATAAATTAAATTCAGAAAAATCACATTTTCTCCTCTAATGTCTTAATCTACATGTGTGTGAAGTGGCATAAAAATTTTAAGTTCATTTAAGCTTAATTTAATGAGTTATAAAATAAATAGGCTTAAAGGGGCATAAAGGTAATTAAAAGATTTTAACCCATTATTAAAACTTTAAGTTTAATAAAAATGGAAGTAAAATATATGATTTTAATTTTCTCTTAGATGATTGAAACTTTGGGAAATCAATGGGTAGGAACCCATTAATCACTTTAATAAACCAAAAATGAAACTTTAATTAATTAAATAATTTAAATTTAGGAAGATTAATTAAAATTGGATTATTAAAATGGGGATATAATTTAAGAAGACACTGATTCTTTAATTTAAAAATCCCTAAATAAACCACTTAATAATATTTAACTCTTAAACTTAAGAGGATAAGTGGAATTAATAATTAAATGATTAAAAGTAAATAATTCTTAATTTAATTAAAACCTACATCATTAAATAATTTAATAATTGATTAAAGCCAAAAATGTTAAATAATTAAAACGTAAATTAAAATATTTGAAACTAATGTAAAATCATTTCAAAACAAACTTAAATCAAATTTGCAAATTTTAAATAATTTTAAGATAACTTACCTTAAAACATAATGTAAAAATTAAATTAATTAATATAATTAATCCAAATTAAATTAATTAATATAATTTATCCAAATTAAATCATCAAAATTTAATAAATAATTTGAACACCCCTTTTGACCCAAGTTAATCTAAAAAATTAAATTAACATAAAATATTGATAGCATTTATAAAAGGTTTAACTTAAATAAATCAAACACCATTCCAAACTTAAAATCATTGATTACAATTTCATAATTAAATCACATTAAAGTAAATCACCAACTTTAACTTCAAATCATTAAAATCTTTAACAAATTAACTTGCCCCTGAAAGCTTTAAATTATTATAACTATTAAAAGAAGTGTTAAGTGAAATGTCACTTCACTCATAAGATAATTAAACATTCTAGTTCACTGAGCAAGGGAACAAAACTTAACTAAACCCTTGGATGATTAATTTTCCTGTGTAATTAAATTCACTTGGACTCAAAACTGTCCCAGAGGTATTGAAAAGATGTTTAGGATTTGATCTAATCACTTCCTCAATACGATGGGTAGTTTTAAAAAACAATTGAACTTAATTGTTCTTTGGTGAAAAAAATCATCCTTAACCAAAATCAAGAACCTAGACGTCATAGGAAATGACCAGCTATAGGATTAGGATTCTGGTAGACAACCAAAACCCTTCCTTTAGTCTTTACCTAGGTACTTGTTGAAATATTTAAATGCTTTAATATGTGTTTTAAAGTGTAGCTTGGAATGACGAGAAGACCCTCCATGTACTCTTTTATGTTATTGCAATTTACTTTATTGCATTTTCTTTACCTACACTGCGCTTTACTTTTATTGCATGTTAAACAAGAATGTTGCATAAAAACTAAAACCTTTTGGATAGTCCCTGAACTGAAACCAAAACTAAATTAAAAGTCACAACAAGATAAAATTCACCACCACAACATTTCAAAATATAAAACAACTCAAAATTTAATCACAAACAGAACAACAAAACTACAACTTTAACTAAATTAAAACGTCTTGTTGGATGATCGGGAATACCTCGGATGATGTAACCTACGTGTTGGTAACGGGATTTCCCACGGTCTAAATGAAAGTGTGAAACTCATTCAGTTGAGTTTAGCAAATTCATCTGGACTAAGTGAATCCGATAAAAATAACGATGCAGGAAGGATGGAACCGTGAGATCTTAACCGGTGTTGTTATAATCAATTTTAAGATTTCCCTAATAAAACATTAAAGACATTTGGATTTTAAGATTTCTCTAAACCAAAACACTTCTCTCATCCTTTGATTTATGACATTTAAAACTAAACCTCTGCAACAACAAGGAGCTTGGAGCATAGTGGGCAGCACGACCATCGTCATCAGCAAAATCTTTCTTAGAATTAAATAACCAAGTCATAGGATTTTGAGGTAGTTTGTCTAGTGCGACATAAATCCTCAACTTTTTGTTAGGCATTTGTTTGATCATGTTATGCAAATTATGCCCTAACCGGTCTTAGGACTCCGAGGTAGTTGTTTGGTACGACATAAACTCTCACATCTTTGAGGCTACTTGTGTGATTATATCATACAAGCATAAGTCCTAATTAATTAAAATTGGCGAGATTGAAACATTAAATAAAATCCCAAATTGAAGCCAAATAATAGGATAGTTCGGGAAGTTGCCAAGATTCTTCTCGGATCTCCACACTTCTCCTACCTCTCTTCCATTGGACTCCAAAATAAACTATTCCAAATTTGAGCTAACCCCTTTCGAAATTCCAAAATTCAATCCTTTCGAAAACCTTAAACTTTGAAATTCTCGAGAGCAAAACCACTGATCATTATAGAGAGTTTTCTTAAATGATTCCCGTCATTTAAGATGTAATTAACCATAGGGGCTTGCCCTTATATGGAACTTTAAGAACCCAGGTAATATAAACCCTGTTTAATTTCTTTATATTAAGCAGGGGAACTTGTCGGCTTATAAAATTGGTTCGCAGACCAAACGGATGTCACAAATCTTCTAGTTTATTTAATCGAGCCCCATTATCAAGCAGTGCGTCTATTCCTCGGAACAGATACACGGTTTGTGATGCGGTGCTCGTTTATATAAACTATTTAGGATGTGAGATCGGTTTAATTTTATATCTTAAAATTATTCAAACTTAAAATTATTTTCAAAATCAAATACTACTTTTCAAATTATACATTTAAAATTCACCGACAATTTCTGTAGGCGACCCCTTTTTAAAATCCAACACATAACCTAAAAATATGCCGACAACTTCTGGCAACTCCGCTGGGGACTAGTTCCTCTCTCCATTTTGATCGGATGGTTTTGCTTTCATAAATCGGTAGTAAGTCCATGCCCCTAGTGGATCATACTACCCTTCTTCTGTTGACATATCTTGTTCATTTCTATCTTGAACAAGTATGATCAACTCTTCTTGGATTTTGGAGCCACTGTTTAGACACTCCTAAATAGAGAGGTTCTGAAATCCTCCTTTTGATACCTCTCCGAAGAGGCGAGGTAGACCCCCAATAGGTGTTAGCTTAGGAGTGGTCCTTTGAGTTGAGAAATCCTACTAGATTTTCCCTTCCTTTCTAAGCTCTGGATTGGGTCCTTTACCCTCTCTAATCTCCTCTCATTTTTAACGAATAAACTAACCTCTTAACAAACCAACTCTTTTCTAAATCATAAATGCATAAATAAAACTTAAATAAATTGTGTTATGACTCCTTTCAATTTCTTTTGTTTCGTCCTGACGAAGGAAGCATAATTCAGGACTGATAATCGAAACTTGCCTTGCAGAAGATGTCTGCCTCGAAGCTGATTTTCTCCTTTACCAATGGACTTGTCTTAGCTGTCTACAAGGATTAACTGTCTGACAATGGGATCATCCATTTTGGACAAGGGTTCGATAACACGGACGTTAAGTTTACCGATGTTACTCTTTTCGCACTGATGAACAAAGTGCCTGAGACTGAGGAGCCTATGATTGAGTTTAACCTGAAGTCGACTCAAGAGTTCCCTCCCCTGCAGAGGGCCCCGGTTGAAAGAGACACCGCTCGTTCACGTGAGGTCGACCGCTACCCTCAGAACTGTCGTCTCTACCCCCACCGGTCTGGTCATTACTGCACCTACCCCGGTTCCCGCCAAACTGAAAGGAAAAGAAGTACAAGTCAGTTATGAACCTGTCACCGTGGAGGGTTCAGACTTCGTTGCGATTCCGTCTATTTTTGAGATAGGGTCCAGTTCGAAGTATAGGCCCTTAATCCGGACATAGAGGAGGAATAAAAACAGGAAGTTTGCTAAGATCAGGAAGGTCAGAGAAGCTGAAGCCGCCTGTCTTGAAGAAATCCCTGAAGAGAAAGAGGAAAAACTGCCAGAATACTCACCACTGTTGGAAGGAAATAGATTCCACCCTCTCTCTGCTGCATCTGATGAAGTAGATGCCAAAAAGATTGTCACTGCGTTACCCCGGCCTGCATATTAGATTGACAGTAAGAAGAAGAAGAAGAGCAAGGCTACATCGCTTACCCGATTGCGTGCGGTAGTCGAGAAATTAGCCAGAAAAGAAGGATGTCCTGTATCAGAGATTCTGAGAAGAATGGGACGAGCGCCAGTTAAGTCCCACCTCAGTCCGCGAGTAGAGCCTGCTACTGTTCCTGAAAGACCGAAGAAAAAGGTGTGAGCTAGCGAGGGAGGCTCACCCGTTGTTGTATCGGGTCTCCTTATTAGGGAGCACACCACCTACTTACGCACCGCCAACAGACCAGCCTGTCCTAGGCCTTCTGCTATGAGAAAGATGGTGTGGCGACCTATTATTGCCAAACCAATACCAACAAAACATTCTGGAAAGAGATGTCTCGCTGAAGATCCTAGATATGAAGAAAGTACTGCAGTAAAAGAAACTCCTGAAGAAGAGGTTCAACAGTCGTCTCCTGACAACCATGAGATCATTCAGAAAAGGCCACTTGAGGATGCCATAGGGCAACTAAAAATGGACATCTGACGGCTAGCAAGAGAAAAAGGAGAAGAATTAAGGGACGAAGTGGATTCGTCAGAATTCATGGATGAAGAGTATGTTGAGGTCAACATGGTTGAGACACGAGCATCGTCAGCTTCGCAGGGAGTTCCGCCAGCCTTAGAAAGAGATGAGCCAGATTAATGAGAGCACAGCTTCAGGAAAGAGATGATACGATTTCCCAGAAGGCGAAAAGGATGGAAGAGATAGCTGCCGCCTTAGCCACTCTCCAGAGTCAGACCCCGCCTCAAAAAGAAATACCTCCGGAGGTCATCCATATTACAGATGGAGGAAAAGAGATTACATCTGTTAATGGAGATGATCAACTAAAGAAAGATTCTGCACAGAACATGATTCCCAAAAATGATATTAAGAGCATTAGAATAGTAGGTGCGAGAAGCCTTAGCTCGACCCAAGAGTGGAACATCTATTCGACGGCGTACCTTACCCCGAAGAATTTAATGCACCCAATACCCGAAGGGCTTTGTACCACCTCTCGTTTAAGACTTTCGATGGAACGGAAACCCCCGCAACGTGTTGCACATTTTCGTACCCGCTTGCCGTAATGTCTCGTGGTAGAGACGCTTTGCTTTTCCGACGCTTCGTCGCCAGCTTGTCGTGGATCGCCTTCGACTGGTATGCAGAATTGCTGAATGGATCAGTCAACACTTTTACAGAATTGGAAAATCTCTTCGTTAAGCGGTTTTTCGGAGCTCAGCACCACATCACTATCGGTGATCTAGTGGTGGAGCGACAGAAACCAAATGAAACTTTGGTGGATTACATACTTTGATGGAGGAACCTGAGCATGAAGTGTGAACCACGACTTCAGGAACAACATGTGGTCGGTATCTTGCTTAAGAGTATCCATGGCCCGATAGCACTTCTCCTTAAGGGATTCATCATTAAGACTTTCGAGAAGTTGCTTAGCAAGGCCGGGAGCTTGCAGGTGGAAGCGAAACAGCTAAGTTTCATCGAGAAGACCGATAAGCAGAAGCCTGTAAAAGCTTTAGAGAAGAAATCCGGGACCGTCGCAGCAGTGGACAAAGGTAAATAGCCAGTGCAAATACGGTCAGAGCGACCGTAGCTGAGTTATCAACCACCGCAACAGACTTATCAACACTCTCAGTAGAATTATCAGCCTCAGCAGAGTTTCAGCCTCGACCAAGTTATCAGTCGCCGCAGTATGATCAGCAGCCGCCTCGTCCGCTCCGTCCCCTAAAGGAACTTTTGAACAAACAATACCCCTTCAAGACTGAGGCAGTGGCTAAGATGTTTAGCAGTTTAATGAAGACGCCCGACTTTCAGTTGCCAGAGCCCAAGAAGCCCGAAGAAGTCAACAAGAAGGATCATCCAAACTACAGTCCCTACCACAGGATGCTCGGACATAAGATTGAAGACTGCTTCACTTTCAAGAACTGGCTAGAAGATAATCTTTGGAGAGGGAACATAACGATCCCAAAGGGATACATGAAGGAACCCCAAAAAGGAGGTTTCGTCAATGTTATCTCGATGGAGCCTATTGTTCCGATCGACCCGTACACGACCAACGATGGATGTAATACAGTTTGGACGAAGTCATCAAAGAAAATTTTGGATCACATCCAGACCGCTTTGGTGCGCGCTTCAACTTAAAGTTTGAAACCTGCCAAGCTGGTACTATCGCTAGAGATTGAAGAACCGCCCCAGGAGAAGGAGAAGATTGTGGAAGAAGAGAAGACTGAGGTTCCAAAGGGTAGATTAGGGGTTGCTTTTCCTAAAATGGTTGTTTCTGATTCGAGGGAAAAATTCCTCGAACCTCTGACTCTGTATGATTATTTGCTCACCCCAGCGGGATCTTATAATGATAAGAGTTATGGAGTTGGCTACGTTTTGACTGTTTCTAACAATTACTTAACTAACGACAACCAACCTAATCTGAATCTCGATTTCGATATGAATAACGATTCTCAAATCATACAAAACTTAGATAACCACTGTTGACCTCATTTTTGAAGAGGTCTTCTCTTCTTCTTTTTAGTACTTAGGATCTAGCCTTAGGCTTTTCCTTTGACTATCTTAGAGGACTAGAAGTGGAACCCACCACTTAGCAATTCAAACCACTTCTAAACTCCCTGCAAACTCCACAAACTTGATTGTAAACCCCTAATCACCTAGAGGGTTGAAATTAAGTGTGGAAGTTTAAAGGATGAGTTCCTATAGGACTCTTTGGCCTTAGGACTACCCTGGGTGGCCTGGTCTGGTGAAGGGCTGACTTACACACACACTACACTCATACACTATACTTTCATACACCTCCTAAAACCACACCTATACCCAACTCGACTCCTTGACTCTTGTAGGTGATTCACATGGATGGTTCTTAACCCCTAAGCCCTCGGCTAAGAGGGTTAGAACAACATAGCTGAATGCCTCAAATGAGTCCCTTCATGGCTCATGTGGGCTTGATATGGCTTCATGGCTCAACCAAAATGATTTCATTCCACTTACATTCACCCAATCTTCAATTTTCCAAATTTTCAATTTTTGACCCCCGGGACCCCGGACCCGCCTAGCCTACCCAAAACCCTTGAAATTACCTAAAATTTTCAAAATTTCCAAATCACCCAAAATTCCCCAAAATTAACTTTGAGCATTTCCTCACCACTCAAATTGATCATCCATAGCCAAAAATACCAAAAATACCTCCCAATACCCTCCAAATACCCAAAATGCCCCTCTTAGCCAAAAAATCCAAAAAATTCAGAAAATTCCCAGAAAATTCCAGAAACTTTCCCTTGGTCATGTTGTTGAATTTTTCTTGAAAATCCTTATTTTCCACAAAAAAATAATTATATAAATAAATTAAATACAGAAAAATCACATTTTCTCCTCTAATGTCTTGATTGACATATGAGTGAAGCCACATAAAAATTTCAAATTCATTTAAGCTCAATTTAGTGAGTTATGAAATTAGTAAGTTTAAAGGGCAAAATAAGTAATTAAAATTTTAACCTATAATTAAAAATTTTTAGGTTTAATTAAAAGGGTGGGTAAAATATTTGATATTAAGTTGATTTTGAATGTTTGAAACTTAGGTATTTAAAGGGTAGAAACCTACCAAATAATTTGAAAATAATCAAAATAAACCTTAATTAACTAAATTAATTAAATTTGGAAGAATAATAAAAAAATTGGAATTATTAAAGTAGGGATATTATTAGGAAGAAATTTATTCTCTAATTCAAGAGTCCTAAATTAATCACCTCAATAATATTTAATTCCTAATTAAAATGATAATCCAAATTCAAAACTTAAAATTCTTAATCATTAAATTAAATTAAAATTAAAACATTTAAATTAAATCCTTTTAAAATTTCAATTAAATTAATACTTTAACAATTAAAATTAAATCATCCCTAAAGCATAAAAAATAAAATATTAAATTAAAATTAAAAGAAAAATAATAAAATTAAATTAAAATTCAAATTAAATTAAAATTAAAAAAATAAAACTAAATTAAAATTTAAATTAAATTAAATTAAATTAAATTAAATTAAATCACATTAAATTAAATTAAATTAAAACATATTAAATTAAACTAAATTAAAATAAAAAAAATAATAATAAAATCAAGTTAAAATAAAATTAAAATTAAATTAAATAAATAAAATTAAATTGAATTAAATATAACATCACTTAAGACATAAAGAATTCAAAAATAAATCTAAAACAACTTGAACACTATTCCAAACTTAAAACCATTAATTGAAATTAAGTTAAATCACAAATCATTTGAACATTAATTTGCCCTCAAAAGCTCATGTTGCCATAACTCCTAAATGGAGTGTTAAGTGAAGTATTACCCCACTCATAGCATATTCAAATGTCCTAGTTCACTGAGCAAGATAATAAAACTTGAACTCCTGGATGATTGATTCATTGTATAATTAAATTCTCTTGGACTTAAAACAATCCTAAAAGTATTGAAAAGATGTTTAAGATTCGTCTTAAGCACTTCCTTAGTACGATAGGATGTTTATAAGAACAACTGAACTTAATTGTTCTTTGATGAAGAAAATCGTCCTTAAACCAAAACACAAGAACCTAAACGTCATAGGAAATGACTAGCTATAGGATTAGGAACTTGGTAGAAAACCATAACCCTTCCCTTAGCTTTACTTAGGAACTTGCTTTAAATGCTTAAATATTCTAAATTGTGTTTAAATGTAGCCTGGGATGACGGGAAGATCCTCCAGGTACGCTTTTATTTTATAGTAATTTACTTTCTTGCAATTTACTTTATTGCAAATGCATTTTACTTTTCTTGCATGATAAACAACTGTTGCATGAAAACCCACACCTTTAGGGTAGCCCCTAAAACCGAAACCAAAACTAAATTAAAAGTCATTACAAGATAAAATTCACCGCCACAATATTTCAAAATATAAAACAACTCAAAATTTAATCACAAACAAAACAACACAACCACAACTACAACTAAGTTAAAACGTCTTGTTGGATGATCGGGAATACCTCGGATGAAGTAACCTACGTGTTGCAAACGAGATTTCTCATGGTCTAAATGAAAGTGTGGAACTCATTGAGTTGAGTTTAGCAAATTCATCTGGACTATGTGAATCCGATAAAAATAACGATGCCGGAAGGATGGAACCGTGGGATCTTAACCGGTGTTGTTATAATCAACATTAAGATTTGTTTTAATTAAAACATAAAAAAAACACTTAGATTTTAAGATTTCTAAAACCATACTCTTATCTTCTCTTTTGATTACAATCTTCTAAAACTAAACCCTCTGCAACAACAAGAAGCTCGAAGCATGGTGGGCAGCACGGCCATCGTCATCAGCAAAACCTAAGTCTACTTCAGCAAAACTTTCTTAGAATTAAATGACTAAGCTATAGGACTTCGAGGTAGTTTGCTTAGTGCAACATAAATCCTCAACCTTTTGTTAGGCATTTGCATTGCAAATTAAGCCCTAACCGGTCTTAGGACTCCGAGGTAGTCGTTTGGTACGACATAAACGCTCACATCTTCAAGGCTATTTGTATGGTCATGTCATACTAATATAAGTCCTAATTAATTAAAATTGGTAAGATCAAAACATTAAATAAATATTAGGACTTTCCTAAATTCAAGCCAAACAATAGGATAATCGAGAAATTACCGAAGTTCGCTTCAAATCTGTAATTTCTCCTACCTTTCTTCCTTTGAATTCCCAAAACAAAATGTTTCAAACTTGATCCATTCCCTATTGAAATTCCAAAATTCAATCCTCGAAAACCTTAAACTTTCGAGATTCCCGAGAGCAGAACCATCGATTATTATCGAGAGTTTTCTTAAGTGATTCCCGTCACTTAAGATGTAATTAACTATGGGGCTTGCCCTTATAGGGAATTTTAAGAACCTGAGTAATATAAACCCTGTTTAATTCATTTATATTAAGCAGGGGAATTTGTCGGCTTATAAAATTGGTTCGCAGACCAAACGGATGTCACAAATCCTCTAATTTATTTAACCGAACCCCATCACCAAACAGTGTGTCTATTCTTCGAGATAGATACACGGTTTGTGGTGCGGTGCTCGTTTATATAAACTATTTGGGATGTGAGATCAGTTTAATTTCATATCTTAAAATTTTCAAACTTAAAATTATTTTCAGAATCAAATACTACTTTTCAAATTATTTATTTAAATTAAATTAAAAATTCGCCGACAATTTCTGTAGGAGACCTCTTTTCAAAAATACAACACTCAACCCAAAAATAAGCCATACAATTTCTGGCGACTCCGCTGGGGATAACTCCTCTCTCCATTTTTAATCAGATAATTCTGCTTTCAAAAATCGATAGTGTACCCATGTCCCTAGTGGATCAAACTACCCTTCTTTCCGTTGGAGTACTATGTTCATTTCTACCTTGAACAAGTACAGCCAACATTCTCTCGGATTTAGGAGCCACTGTTTAGACACCCCTAAACAGAGAGGTTTCGAGATCCTTTTACCTCATTTCTGAGGTGGGGTGGACCCCCAATAGGTATTAGTTTAGGAGCGATCTTGAGGGTCGAGAAGTTTCTACCAAACTTTCTCTTCCTTTTCCAGTTCCTAATCAATTCCTTTTATCCCTCCTACAACTCTCCTTCTTTTAATAACTCTCTATCTTAACGAACGAATCTTTTCGAAAAACAATTTTCTTTTAATATCACAAATACACTAAGGTAAACGAAAATGTGTTCGGACTCTTTCTTTTTCGTCATAAGTTTTACGATAAGAAGAAGCACGATTCGGGGACTAACACTTGGAAATCTGCCCTGCAGAAATGGAAGCCCCAAAATTGATCTTCTCCTTCGTCAACGGACTAGACCTGGCTGTGTTCAAGGACGAACTGCCTGATAATGGAATCATTCGATTCGGACAAGGATTCGGGGACACCGACATCAAAATCCCCGACGTCACTCTCTTTTCACTCACAAGCAAAGTACCGAAAACTGAGAAACCGTTGATTGAGTTTAATCTCAAGTCAACTCACGAATTCCCTCCTCTGCAAAAGATTCCAACTGAGAGGAATACTGTTGTTCGCAGAAGGACTGTTGTTACTACCCCCACTGGTCTAGTTGTTTCTGCACCTACCCCGGCTCGCCAAATTAAAGGGAAAGGAAATTCGGAACCGTGATGAACCCGTTACCGCGGAGGGTACGGATCTTCCCGTGAAACCTTCGTTTTTGAAATCGGGTCCAATCGAAGAATTCCATCACCGACACGGACTCGCAGAAGGAACGAGTAGAAGGATTGCTAGAGAAGCCAGAGCTGCTGAAGTTGCTTTCCTAGAGGAAATCCTAGAATTGCCCGAGTATACACCGCTGCCTGAATACATACCACTTTTGGGAGGAAGTAGGTTCCATCCCCTCTCCGCCGCAGAGGATGAAGAAAATGTCCGCAAAATTGCCGCTGCGTTGCCTCGGCCCGCATATTACAACGATGGCCGTAAGAAAAGGGCTAGAATTACGACATTTGCTTGACTGCAAACCCTGATAGAAAAGTTAGCAAAGAAAGAAAAATGCCCTATATCAGAGATTTTAAGAAGGATAGGGCGGGTGCCGGCCAAATCGCGTCATGGGCCGCGAGTAGAACCTGCTATCGCTGCGGAAAAGCCAAATAAGAGAATGAAAGCTAGTCCACCTGTCGTTGTTTCAGGACTGCAAATTAGGGAGAAAACCACCTTCCAGCATTTGGCTGACAGACCATCCGGTCCCAGACCTTCTGCTGCTAGGAGGATGGTATGGCGTCCCACTAACGGACAATTAAGATTAAAACAACAACCTGAGATGGAGAATCTCGTCAGGAAACTTGAATCCGAAGAAAGCACTACCGCAGTGAAGGGGACTCATGAGAAGGAAACCCGACAGCTATCACATGACAACTGCAAAGATGTACAGAAAAGACCATTATAAGATGCTATGGAAAAGCTAAGAACCGATATTCGGCGATTAGCAAGAGAAAGAGAAGAGAAATTCGGAGATGAAGTTGACTCGTCAGAGTTCATGGATGATGAATATGCAGAAATTAACATGGTTGAAACGTGAGCTTCGTCAGCTTCACAAGGTGCTCCTGCAGCCGCAGAAAGAGAAGAGCCTGAAGTAATGAGGATGCAGCTTCAGGAGAAAGATGATACGATCGCCCAAATGGCAAAAAGGATGGAAGAGATGGTTGTAGCCCTAGCCACTCTCCAGAGTCAGGTTCAACCCCAAAGAGAAACACCCCCAGAAGTTATTCACATTGTAGACGGAGGAAATGAGATTACATCCGTCAACGGGGATGATCAATTAAAAAAGGACACAACACAAAACATGATTCCGAAAAGGATATCAAGAGCATGGTGGAACGACGAGTGCGAGAAGCCTTGGCACAGTCAAAGAGTGGAACATCCATTCGGACGGGTAGACCTTACCCCGAAGAATTTGACGCTGTCCAATACCCGAAAGGCTTCGTACCACCTTTATTCAAGACCTTTGATGGAACCGGGAACCCCCGACAGCATGTTGCACATTTTCGTGCCAGTTGTTGCAATGCCGGCGGAAGCGATGCTTTACTCTTCCGACAATTTGTCAGCAGCCTGTCAGGAATCGCCTTTGATTGGTATGCGAAATTACTGAACGGTTTGGTGAAGACATTTTCAGAATTAGAGAACCTCTTCATCAAGCGATTTGTCGGAGCTCGAGCACCACATCACTATAGGTGATTTAGTGGTAGAGAAGCGTAGTCGAACGAAACTTTGGTGGACTACATACTTCGATGGAAAAATCTAAGTATGAAGTGTGAGCCACAACCGCAAGAACAACATGCGATCGACATTTTACTTAAGAGCATTCATGGCCCGATAAAGCACTTCTCCTCAAGGGATTTACTATTAAGACTTTCGAGAAGTTGTTAAGCAAGGCCGGGAGCTTGCAAGAGGAGGCGAAGCAATTAAGTTTCACCGACAAAACAGACAAACGGAAGCCCGTGAAAACTTTTGAAAAGAAGTCCAGGATCGTCGCGGCTGTCGATAAAGGCAAGCAGCCAATACAAATACCGCCAGAACGGTCACAACAAACTCAACAGAATTACCAGCAACCCCGACCCAGCTATCAATCATCTCAACAGTATGAACAACCGCCTCGTCCACAACGTACGCTAAAGGAGCTTCTGAGCAAAGAATATCCATTCAAGAATGAGACAGTGTCGAAAATGTTCCGCAGTCTGATGAAGACTCCAGATTTTCAACTGCCAGAACCTAAGAGACCAGAAGAAGTCGACAAGAAAGGTGATCCCAACTTTTGTCCTTACCACCGGATGCTTGGACACAAGATAGAAGATTGTATTACCTTCAAAAGTTGGCTCAACGACAATCTTCGAAAAGGGAATATAACGATCCCGAAGGAGTACATGAAGGAACCCCAGAAAGGAGGTTCCGTCAATGTTATCTCGACGGATCTCATTGTTCCAAAAAATCCCTATGCGACTGATGATGGATGGACTACCGCTTGGATAAAGTCTTCGAAGAAGATTTTGGATCACATCCAAACCGCTTTGGTGCGAGCCTCAATTCGGAGTTCAAAACCTGTCAAGTCGGCACTATCACTTGCGATAGAAGAACCACCTCAACAAGAGACGATTGAAGAAAAGAAGAAATTTGATGAAGAAGAGAAGACCGAGGCTCTTAAGGCTAGACTAGGGGCTGCTTATCCTAGGATAGTTGTTTCCGATTCAGGGGAGAAATCCCTCGAACCTCTGACTCTGTATGATTATTTGCTCGCTCCGGCGGGATCTTATAGTGATAAGGGTTATGGCGTTGGCTACATTTTGATTGTTTCTAACGATTACATAACTAGCGATAACCAACCAAATCCGGACATCTATTCCGATACAAGTGACAATTCTCAAATCATACACAATCTCGACGATCACAATGGCGAAGAAGGCATCCACCAGGGAGGCTACGAGAGTTCGACAAGCAATGAATCTATTTGCGAGTTTCGAGGAGCTCCAGTCACAATAGAGTTAGAGCCTTCAGACTCTGAAGCTAATCCAGAAGAACCTGTCATTCCGATTCAGGAGGAGACACCGGCAAACTCAATACCGGATTCAGGAGAAATTACAGAAGTCAACTTAAGAAGTGGAAGAGTTCTACCTCCGAGAATGGGTCCAAAGGACAAAGGAAGCGGTGGTTGTTCGGGAAGAACCAACCCCGCGGAAGAAATACCCATTCGGGAAGAAATCGAGACACATGGAAATAAAGTGGACTACAACGTGCTAGCCCATCTTAGGAAACTACCGGCCAAACTAAGCATCTATGACGCTCTCATCTTATCAAAGGAGATGAGAGAAGCTCTGATCAAGGCCTTACTTGATCCAGAAATTTGCTTAGCTCAAATGACCGGAGATTCCTTAGGTGAGGTTTGCTCATTAAAGGAACAGCGAGGTGTTACCTTCACGGACAATGACCTACTACTTGGGACGGCAGACCATAACCGACCGTTGTACATTTCAGTTACAATCGGGAAGTTTACACTCTCCAGAGTATTGGTGGATCCAGGAGCATCAATCAATATAATGAATCTTCGGACGCTAGCATACTTGGAAATTGATGCTCGCGAGCTCGAAGCGGACAAAATGTTATTAAGAGGATTCAACCGTAAAGGAGAAAGAGCCCTCGGATCGATAACACTGCTAATGAAGACCGGTGACTTAGCAAAGACAACCGCGAAATTTCACATAATTGATTCAGAAACTCATTCAACGCTCTACTGGGCCGACCATGGATACATGAAAACAGGATGGTATCATCATCCCTACACCAGTGCATCAAATACTACGATGGAGGAGAACAGTGCATCAAAGGTGACTTACAACCGTTCTCCATACATGAAATTGGAATTCATGAAGATGCAGCTTATTACGCACCCCCGAAGAAAACAATCTTCTCCAGAGATACCATAACAAATGAAGCAAAGAAAGTTCGGGACGACAAAGAACCTAAAGTTCTAGTCCAACAGTCACTCACCACTCCCTTACGGCGAGATGGTGAAGGTTTCTCCACAACTCGCATCCGAGGTCGAGGCCGGGGACGAGGTCATGGCAGAGACGTTAGGACAGTTGGACAGAGGAAACCAGCCATCAATGTTGATTGGGAAGATAATTCTGAGGAAGGAAAAGAGATCAAACAAGAAGCATCGACAATAAGTCGGAAGAAGCCGCAATTCAGGATCCCTCTCGAAGATGAAAAGAACGAAGAATAGAAATCGATGTACGAGAAGATTAACCACTATGTACATACTATGACCCTGACCCCGATCCATTCTAATAAGATCGAGGGTATGGTGGTCAAAGACGTACGTAGCGGCGGTGCAAAGCCCATCAAATTCTACCGTGGTGCTCCTTCCTCCAAAACTAAAAATAATGTACAATTTGAAGATGTCACTTCATCAGAATTAATAGAATTACCTTTTGAGTGGTACTCTCCTCCGTTCAAAATTTAATTCGAGCGTGGTTTCTTACCTCGACAATGGACAAAAGGTCAATCACAACATTTTGAAAAAATTATGGAATAACTCCGGTCGTCCACCCAATTCAAAACATGGTCTCGGATTCGGCACGGTAGGATCGGCTGACGATACTGAATTTTGCTTGGTTGTCACTTGCGAGTCTAATGAAAACTGCATGGAAACTACAGAAGAATTTGAAGATTTACAAATTGGAGATGCTCCACCAGAGTTCGAAGAAGAGATCAAATCTACAATAGATGAGTTAACGGAAGTTAACTTAGGTACAAGCGAAGAGTCTAGACCTACCTTTGTTAGCTCCTTACTCAATAAAGAAGACTCCGAAGAAATGATCAAGTTATTAATGGAATTTAAAGACTGTTTTGCTTGGAGCAACGATGAGATGCCAGGATTAGCTCCAGAGGTGGCAGTCCATAAGCTAGGAGTGGATCCTACTTCTATCCCAGTCAGACAAGTTCCTAGAATAATGTGTCTAGAAATCGAACAACAAGTCATAGCTGAAGTTAAAAAGCTAATAGACGCTAAATTTGTCCGTGAAGAACAATACCTGACTTGGCTAGCCAATGTAGTACCAGTCAGGAAGAAGAATGGTCAAATCGGAATTTGTGTGGATTTCAGAGATTTAAACAAGGCATGTCCAAAAGATGAATTCCCTCTACCGATCCCGGAATTAATGATTGACATTGCTTCAACACATGAAATATTCTCATTCATGGATGGATCTTCGGGATACAACCGGATAAAAATGGCTCCGCAGATGAAAAACTTACGAGCATTCGAACGCCGATCGGAGTATATTGCTACACAGATGATGCCATTCGGATCGAAGAACGCAGGAGCAACCTACCGGAGAGCAATGACAAGAATTTTTGATGATCTCATCCACAATCAAGTCGAATGCTACGTGGACGATGTGGTCATCAAAAGCAAAGTAAAGGAAAACCACCTGTATGACTTGAGAATTGTTTTCGAACGATTAAGACAATTTAACCCTAAGATGAATCCCTTAAAATGCGCCTTCGGCATCACCTCCGAGAAATTCTTAGGATTCGTTGTCTGACATCTTGGAATTGAAATCGATCCGGAAAAGATAAAAGCCATCTTAGAAATGCCACCTCCTAAAACCTTAAAACAACTACGATCTTTTCAAGGGAAGTGGGCATATCTTCGACGCTTTATCTAAAACTTGTCAGGTAGGTGTCAGCCTTTCTCGGCATTAGTTAAAAAGGACGCCAAATTTATTTGGGAAGAGAAATGCCAGAAGGCCTTTGAGGACATTAAACAATATTTAATGACACCTCCCGTCTTAGTAGCCCCGATCTCGAGTGTAGACCATTGATACTTTATACTCGCGGCTTTAGACGACTCACTCGAGCCCCGTTAGCCTGTGTCAATGATGAGGGTAAAGAAAATGCTCTTTACTACCTATGCCGTCGTTTACTTCCGACGGAAATAAAGTATCCGACAGTTGAAAAGCACTGTTTGGCCCTTATCTTCGCCGCTCAAAAGCTCAGGCACTACATGCTTTCTCATAAGGTCAACCTGATCTCGAAATTTAATCCATTGCAATACTTTGATGACCCGTCCAACGCTTTCTGGCAGACTTGCCAGGTGGTCAATGATATTATTGCAATTCGATATAACTTTCGTGCCTCTTCGTGCCGTAAAGGGACAAGTCCTAGCAGACTTCCTCGCAGCACACCCTTTGCCGGTAGAATCTCCTCTCAAAGACGACTTGCCAGATGAACAAATAATGAGCTTAGAAGACCCTAATGATCGATGTTGGGAATTATATTTCGACGGAGCATCTTCAGCACACAAAGATGAAGAATCGCAAGTGATAGTGCCCGATAAGGCAGGAATCGGACTAATCTTTATAACACCGGAAGCGGGGGATGTTAAGATACTCCTACCACTTAACAAAGCCATGTACAAACAACGAAGCGTAATACGAAGCCCTCATAACGGACTGGAATTAACTATTCAAATGGGGATAACAAACATCAACATCTACGGGGATTCGCAGTTAATCATTCAACAGATCACCGGACGGTACAGAATTTTAAAGCCAAGACTCGAGCAATACTTCCAGTATGCCATACAGTTGTTGGAACAGATTCCGAATGTGATGATTTACAAAATTCCCAGGAAAGAAAACACTTTAGCAGATGCGTTAGCCCGCCTCGCAAAAGAATTTTCTTGCTTGCAAGATGAATCAGTGGAAGTGTCAGTTCACGGACGTCAGGTCCTATCACAGCTCAACATAGACACAATACACAAATCAGAAAAAGAAAAAGAATCAGTTGCAGCAGTAACAAAGAAAACACGGAAGATTGGCAACAGCCATTAATAGACTACTTGCAAACAGGAAAACTACCAGACGATAGGTCGTTAGCCCATCAGATCAAGAAAAGAACTCTGTCCTACGCATTAATAAACAACACGTTATACAGAAGGTTTTTCATCAAATGTGGCTAAGATGCCTAAGCGGGTTCGAGGCCCGTGAAATTGTCAA
This sequence comes from Papilionanthe hookeriana x Papilionanthe teres, assembly GCA_022702705.1. Taxonomy (NCBI): domain Eukaryota; kingdom Viridiplantae; phylum Streptophyta; class Magnoliopsida; order Asparagales; family Orchidaceae; genus Papilionanthe; species Papilionanthe hookeriana x Papilionanthe teres. Next base: position 36,983,185 of record CM040437.1, on the reverse strand, counting down.
AGAGGTGCACTCAGGACTCTGTGGCGCTCACCAGTCGGGTCCGAAGATGAAAATAAAAATTAAAAGATTAGGGTACTACTCGCCCTCGATGATGACCGACTACATGAAAATCGCCAAGAGCTGTCACCAATGCCAAGTGCACGGAGTGGTTCTACACCAACCTCCAAATGTGCTACATCCGACAATTGCGTCATGGCCATTTGAATGTCTGGGGCACGAATATAGTGGGTCCAATAGAACCACCATCTTCAAAAGGACATCGTTTCATTCTTGCGACTACAGATTACTTTTCCAAGTGGGCGAGGCGGTTCCACATAGAGAAGTGAAAGCACACCATGTGCTACAGTTTTTCAAGAACCAAGTTGTCTACCATTTCGGAATGCCGCGCAGGATCATCTCAGATAATGGATCAGTATTCAGAAGCACGCAAATCAATAATTTTGTCAGGAAACACGGAATCGACTGGCGGTATTCAACAATTTACTATCCAAGAGCAAACGGCACTAGTCGAGGCTTTTAATAAAACTCTCGTTCAAATTTTAAAGAAAACTTTGGACGGTAATAAGAGAAATTGGCACGAGAAGTTATTAGAAGCCTTATGGGTCTACCGGACAACCTTCGTAACTCCTACTCAAGCTACACCTTACGCTCTCGGTGTATGGGTCCGAGGCGGTGTTACCCTTAGAGGTCCAGCTTCCTTCACTCAGAATTGCAGTTGCAAACAAAATCACGATAGAAGAGAATGTCAAATTACGACTAGAGGAGTTGGAAAGCCTGGAAGGGAAAAGACTTGCAGCGCAGCAGAATTTAGAATTATACCAAGCTAAGATGGTTCAAGCCCATGACAGATTGGTCCGCCCAAGAACCTTCAAAGTTAGTGACTTAGTTCTCGTTCTCAAGAGACCTATTCTTGCACACCGCAAGATAGGAGGAAAATTTGAACCCACTCGGGAAGGACCGTTTGGTGGTCGAAGCAGTATACTCAGGAGGCTCCTACCAGTTAGTGAATTGCCAAGGAACGACATATGCTTCCGATCAACGGACGATACTTGAAGAAGTATTACGCTACCTGATGTTTCGAAGGGATGAATTCTTCATCCCTAGAAGCATGGGCAAAGTAATTACTTATGACTGGGTCCGAACCCAAAAATAATAAAAATGTGCTAAAATAAATAAAATCATGATAATAAAATTTTCCTTGTTCTCTCTTCCAAATCAAAATCTCTTCCCCGATCTTTTCCCACTTCATTCCTGTTGAATTTTAAAAAAATAATATAAAAGAAAACTCTGTCTCTAATAAACATTTTCTTAATGTTCTTGTTCTTAGTACAACCCCTGATCCTTTTCCTTGTCTTTTCGCAGGGAAATGTCGAACGGGCGGTTGGTCCTGAACTTTAGAAATGGCGTAAGCCTTGCACTCGATGAAAAGAGGGTGAAAGATGGAGCGATAATAGAGATCGACTCGGACTTCGCACCGGCAGGCCTCGCAATACGAGGAAGGTGACCGGGTCCCGGCTGACCGAGAGGAACCGCCCGGCCGGATAGTAATGAAAGTGGGTGGCCCAAGCCACCAACCCAAGAAGCAAGAAAAGGAAAAAAACACCGAGGAGGACAAGAGAATCAAGTCCGTAGTCGCTACGGCAGAGGGCGAGCTTGTCGCCGCCGCGCCCACAAAGATTCGGGAAGTACGAAGAGCTACTCTCACAAAGAACTCGGCGAAGAAATAAAAATCGCCTTATCCGCAAGATGTTAACTAAACTAGCAACGGACCGGCGCGACGAGGCGAGTCGCTACTACCAGAGTGCATATACTTCAAGGATACCGGTTCGCCGAGAACCCGAAGAAAGAAGGCCAGCTCGGAGGATAACGGAAAAGACCGGGGAAATTTCAAGAAGATCGAAGAAGGAAGGCTACCACGCCACCGGATAAAGCCACCGCAATGCATAACCTTGTTGCAGAAGCAACCCCGGAGGATGTCCCGACGGAGACTATCCCTGAGGAGCTGAGGTATGCAAGAGAACGCAAAGGGATTGAGCCATATATCCCACAGTACGTCACCAGGCCTCGCCATTTGCAAATTATTCCAGAATACGAGCTAGAAAGAATGCAGAATGTCGAGAAGCAAACTTTTGAATACTTCGAGAGAATTAGAGGCGGGAGGATCAATATACTAGAAGGCCTCGAGCTACATACAAACATGTTCTCGAATACGAACAACAACAAATCGTGGACCGCATCCGAGATTTGAAAAGAATGGGTCGAGCGAGCCGCTTAAGAGAAAACACCTACTCGAACCCGGAGATGGATGCCGGGGAAATGGAGAATTACCATACAATGTGGATGCTGCTACAACTTCGCAGAAGACAGGAAGGGAAACCCACCGGGAACACTCCGTCATGGAAAGGTAGATCTAATGCCATTAGTCATCAAAAGGATGGTAAAGAGAATGATAACATGGAGGGTACTGCCAGCAGATTGCATACCCAACAGTTGCATCATTAACATCTACAAGAAGGGTGATCGCATACCCCCGCACATCGATCACCACGACTTTGTCGGACCTTCTACGCACGGTTTCTTTTCGAACGAGTGTAATATCATGTTCGGATCCGACCTCCGGATAGCAGAGCCCGGTGTGAGTTCCGAGGGCCGGTAAAGATACCATTACCGGTAGGTTCCGTCATGATACTAAAGGGCAACGGAGCGGATGTCGCCAAACATTGCATATCGGGAGTACCAATGAAGCGGATCTCGGCTACTTTCGAAGGATGGATGACGAGGAAAGCACCTTACCACTTCCGACCGGACCCGGAGCTAGAGAGCCTCCGGCCTTACGAGTCGTGAGTTACATTGAAAATATCACACCTCCAACGTACATCCATACGACATCCTTGCCAAGGATGGCTTGGAAGGTGATGTTATTGACCATGTACCTCACTATTCAGACATGGATTTTTGACAGATGCTTTTTTGGATGGATCGACAAAGATCATACATAGTCCGTTTTGAGTCTACATGGATTGTATGAAATGTATTCCGGATCAAGTTGTATGATGTATCTTCAGCATGATTGGAATGAAAGTGACCATGTCACATTTTGGCCTCCACCTCTTTTGTGCAAATTGACTGGGAAATGCCATTAAAGTTAAATGAACTTCGAACAAAGAACAGAAAAGAAACAAAAAGAATAAAAGAAAACTTTCCTTAAAAAATCTAAAAAAAAATGATGAACGCCAAATTCACACGAACATTAAATGAATGATAAAGCAAATTTGAATCATTAAAGGACAAACAAAATGAACACAAATTTTAAATCAAATCTCAATCAAATTCAAATTCAACCCTCCAGATCTCAAATCAAATCTCAATCAAATTCAAACTCAACCTTCCAAATCTGAAATCCAATCCGTTCTACTCTCTCCCTTGTCTGGGATGGAAGCGGTCGATTCTATTGACACGTAGCCACGAGGTTTTCGATTTGGATCTAGTGGCGAGGAATTGTATCCAATCCAAACCAGCAACTTCGATCAACTCTTCTGAATGGGATATGTAGCATCTACATATTCCCTCCTAATCTGTTTCTTTCCACAAAATCTTTTACAACTTCCATGAAATTCTTGAAACACCAAAATTCCACACTTTTCAAATCAACATTGCAAATCTTCTGCAAAATGAAATACATCAAAATAAAATTCTTGGGGTTGAGGATTTTGCATCCGAGACTGCATTGCTTTAGGATTCTTTCCCTATAGCAATGAAATACATCAAAATCAAATTCTTTGGGTTGAGGATTTTACATCCGAGACTGCATTGCTTTAGGATTCTTTCCCTATTGCAATGAAATACATCAAAATCAAATTCTTGGGGTTGAGGATTTTACATCCGAGACTGCATTACTTTAGGATTCTTTCCCTATTGCAATAAAATACATCAAAATCAAATTCTTGGGAATGAGGATTTTACATCCGAGACTGTATTGCTTTAGGTTCTTTCCCTATTGCAATGAAATACATCAAATTCAAACTCTTGGGGTTGAGGATTTTACATCCGAGACTGCATTGCTTTAGGATTCTTTCCCTATTGCAATGAAATACATCGAAATCAAATTTTTGGGGTAGAGGATTTTACATCCGAGACTACATTGCTTTAGGATTCTTTCCCTATCGCAATGAAATACATCAAAATCAAACTCTTGAAGTTAAGGATTTTACATCCAATACCGCATTGCTCTGAGATCTCTCCTCATTGTAATGGTTCAATCCAATCAATTCAATTTTCTTTTGAGGTTGAAGATGTTACATCTAAAACCACAAAATTCCAATTTTCATTTCAAGTTCAAATCCCTTTAACAATCTTCAATCTAAATTGAAACTCAAACTAAAATCTGAGCTCACACATCAAAACTTAAACTGAAACATAATAAAATCTAAATTGAAATTCCCCCAGATCATGTGATTTGGGATTCACCTCCTTTCCCTTTCCCCAGCGAGAGTTCAGGAATCTCCAATCTCAGAGATATACTTGACACTCCCCAGCGGAAATTCTTTAACTTTGTCCAAAGTTAGTTACTTGGACTTTTGTGTTGGTTTTGTTGATCACTTCGGTCAACACCAATACGCGCGGTGTGCACTATCAGCTCACCACACCTATTGGGGGTCCATTTGTTGACCTCATTTTTGATGAGGTCTTCTCTTCTTCTTTTTAGTACTTAGGATCTAGCCTTAGGCTTTTCCTTTGACTATCTTAGAGGACTAGAAGTGGAACCCACCACTTAGCAATTCAAACCACTTCTAAACTCCCTGCAAACTCCACAAACTTGATTGTAAACCCCTAATCACCTAGAGGGTTGAAATCAAGTGTGGAAGTTTAAAGGATGAGTTCCTATAGGACTCTTTGGCCTTAGGACTACCCTGGGTGGCCTGGTCTGGTGAAGGGCTGACTTACACACACACTACACTCATACACTATACTTTCATACACCTCCTAAAACCACACCTATACCCAACTCGACTCCTTGACTCTTGTAGGTGATTCACATGGATGGTTCTTAACCCCTAAGCCCTTGGCTAAGAGGGTTAGGAACAACATAGTGAATGCCTCAAATGAGTCCCTTCATGGCTCATGTGGGCTTGATATGGCTTCATGGCTCAACCAAAATCAATTCATTCCACTTAAATTCACCCAATCTTCAATTTTCCAAATTTTCAATTTTCCAAATTTTCAATTTTCCAAATTTTCAATTTTCCAAATTTTCAATTTTCCAAATTTTCAATTTTCCAAATTTTCAATTTTTGACCCCGGGACCCCGGACACTCTAACTTTACCCAAAACCCTCGAAATTACCCAAATTTTTCAAAATTTCCAAATCACCAAAAATTCCCCAAAATTAACTTTGAGCATTTCCTCACCACTCAAATTGATCATCCATAGCCAAAAATACCAAAAATTCCAAAAATACCTCCCAATACCCTCCAAATACCCAAAATGCCCCTCTTAGCCAAAAAATCCAAAAAATTCAGAAAATTCCCAGAAAATTCCAAAAAATCCCAAATAGTCCCAATTTGATTTTGTTTAACTTCACCATGGGCCAATTTTGTCAATTTACCCTACTTTTGTCAAAATCCCCAATTTGACCCATTTTGACCCAAAGTGAACCCAATGTCAAACCAAACCTACCCAATTGACTCAAATTCTAGTCCAATTCAATTCTAAACTTCAATTCAACATTCCCAACACCAATCTTGACCAAATCCAAGTCCAATTTGATTGACATTTGAATCAAATTTCACTTTTGGCCTTAAAGCCCAATTTGGACCCATGACCCAAACCTAGCACAAACCAAACCAACTTAACTCCAATTAACCCCAAATCTTTTCTAAACCTTCCCTAACATCCCTAAAAACAAAACACTAACATGATTTTCTCAAAATTTGGATCCAAACCCCACTCAAATTCAACCTAAAACCAAGAGGCCCAATTTTGACCTAAATCCACCCCTAACCCAAATGAACCCAAATCCCAAAATCAAAATCCAACCAAAGTTGGAACCTTTTTCAAACACTCCCATAAATATTTCCCAACATCAATTTTACATCAATTTCAACCCTAACCCAACATTGGCCCAAGTTAGCCCAATTTGACCTACATATGACCTTTTACCAAATGAACCCAAATTCAACTCCATTCAAACCTAAATCACTCCAAACTTATTTCAAATCATTCATGACATACCCCTAAACCAAACCCAACAATTATTTGGCCCAAGCCTTTACCAAACTTTCATCCTAAAATCCATTTTAAAATCCAAAAGCCCACTTCCCTAAACCATTTTAAAAGCCCATCTTCACTAAATTTCAAAGGCCCAAAATTCATCCAAAGTCCATATGACACTCTTCTTCATCATGCATTCAATTAAAATCATCCCTTAAGTCCTAAATAAATCATCAAATGATTCCAAATCAATCCATATGCCAAATCCCATAAAATCACCCCTAAATTACCAAAATTTCTAAAATCCATTTTCATGAAATTGACCAAGCTTTTCCCTAAGCCAAAGGCAAGCCATGAAGCCACTCTTAAGCCACATGCAAGCCATGTGAGTTGCTCACATGTGACCTTACCACATTGGGAAAAAGGAGGAGATCCTTTCCACATTCCCTTAAGGTGATTAACCACTCCCATGATTCCCCTTAACCATGCTTATGCCTAATTGTGCTTGGATGGTGACTTGACCCTACTGATTATGCTCGAGCCAAATCACTTTCCCTTCGACTTAAACCAAGCATTGGGTGGTGCACCTAGCCCAAAAGGATGGGTTGACCCATTTGGAGCCAAAATGGCCTCTCCCCCGTACCATTTTAATCCAAGCCCTTTACACATGGCATTGGCCAATTGCCTACACTAAACACCAGCCCTGACCCACCTGATCAAGATGGTGACCAGGTGCTCGGCCGGCCGACCACCGAGCCGCCGGAAAACGCCATGGCCGAGACATGGGGAGAAGCCAAACTTTGGAATTCCACCTTGCTGAGTTGCCCCATGCCCAATGGCCACCATGGTTGTTCTTCCCTTGACCTGAACAGCTGATCCCAAGCCCTAACTCCCCTTAGGAGGCCCTCCAGCATCTCCTATTTAAACCCCACCTCTCTCGGCCATGGAAGAGGTGCTGAATCAACCTTAAGGAAACTCTGCCAAAATCACTCCAGACTCTCCCCACACCCAGAAGCACTTGATCCCCATCTGTCCTCCCCGCCCTAATCCCCACTAATTGAGCTCGATTTTGGAGCTCGATTCTCGAGCCGAACGGGACATTCCCAAATCCTTCACCAAAGTCAAATTAAACTCACCTACACTTGCACGAGGTCAAGAGGAGAAGTTCCCTAGTGAAAGCCCCCTCTCCAGGCCACCCATCTGTTCCAGACTCCAAAGGTTGAAATCGGGCTTGGTCAAAATCATACCTGGATAATTCACGAGATCAGGAGACTTCATCTGGAGCTTGCTTGGACCCAATCGAAGGTGACACAACCCTCAGATCTAAGCCACACTTATCTGAGCAAAGGTATGGTCTCACTCTTCTTCCCTAGCTTCTGAACATTCTATATTTTTATTGAATCAATTTCATGCTACATAAACCATATGGATGTGTTCGTCTCTTCAAGACGAATCCATAGAGCACAAGAACACGAAAATCCGTTGAGAAATGAGTGAGTTCTTAGGGTTTTAGTGTGGACGGTTCTCGGGCTAGGAGGCTTGGGGACGATGAACGGATGTCGTTCATTCAATACACGCGCGGATAGACGGCTTAGATCAGGTCGGATCAGCGGATGATATGCGGAAGGCGGGACCCGGGCTGCTGACTTAAATGGCGGCGTCGAATGGGAGCGCGCCGCGTGGTCGTTCGGAGATGCCGAGGATGACAGGGCGCCGCGCTGGATAAGTAGGAAAATAGGCATTTTCTTATTTATTTAATTCCCTAAACGTCAAAAATACATAACTTTGTGTAGAAAAATCAGAAAAATAAAATTAAAATACCCTCTTGCTCAGTGAACAGAGGAGAATAATGTGGAAAAAAATCATTTAATTTCATTGAGTATTTGATTTTTAATAATTTATTTACTCTCTGAACTATTTCAATTCTCCATGCATGTATACAATTCACCATGACATGAGACCATAAGGCTTTTGAAGCCTCTGAATTTGGGAACATTCCCTGAATTTTCCAAAGTCAGAGGCCACCCCTATGAAGAGTTATTGATTTTTCAATTCTAGGCCACTATTCTGAATATTTTAATTCCAATAATTAGCATGTTGTGAAATAAATTCTAGAAAAATTTGAGGATGTTTCTTATGACCAGAGGACCCTAGGGAAAATAGTTCTTGAGTTAATTCACTTGTAATGACCCTAATTGGCTTAAACACCCAAAATGGAACCTTAATTAATTAGAGCTAATCATACCTAAAATTGATTTGAAATCAATTCTCCACTGAACTTTAGGATCAGAGGAACCCACCATAAAAATTTGAAGTCAATTGGACTTGGTTAGCCCTACCAAATGGGTTGATTAAACCATTTAGCCAACTTAAACTTTAAAAATTCATAACTTTCAAAATACTTTTCAAAAATTTACCAAATTGGTTTTGGAGCCTCTCTGATATTAGGGAATTTAAGAAAATTAAAATTGTAATTTTCTAAAAAAGTTGATTTTTTGCATTATTTTAATATTTTTAATAATTAAAAAATAATAAAAATCACAAAAATAATAAAATTCACCAAAATGTTATATTTTGAATTTTAATCACTTAGGAATAAACCCCATATTTTTCTTAGGTCCCTATGATGATATATTAAATTTTAAAACCCTAAAGTAATTTTAAAATTAAAAAAAATGGTATTTTCTAGTACTTCCATTAAAATAATTCTAATAAAACAAAGAAAAATCCGAAAATTATAAAAAATTGGTTCTCTGGATTCCTTGATATCAGAGAGATTTTTAAAAAATATAAAATTCATTTTTCAACCTTTATTTTATTTTTAAATTAATTAATACTCCAAAACTCAAAATAATTATAATAAAAATAAAATAATTCAAAAAATCACCAAAATTGGTCCAAGTGGTCCTCTGGTCATTAGGAATGTCCCATAATTTTCTTAAGGACAGAAACTTTCCCTTGGTCATGTTGTTGAATTTTCCTTGAAAATCCTTATTTTCCACAAAAAATAATTATATAAATAAATTAAATACAGAAAAATCACATTTTCTCCTCTAATGTCTTGATTGACATATGAGTGAAGCCACATAAAAATTTCAAGTTTATTTAAGCTCAATTTAGTGAGTTATGAAATTAGTAAGTTTAAAGGGAAAAATAAGTAATTAAAATTTTAACCTATAATTAAAAATTTTTAGGTTTAATTAAAAGGGTGGGTAAAATATTTGATATTAAGTTGATTTTGGATGTTTGAAACTTAGGTATTTAAAGGGTAGAAACCTACCAAATAATTTGAACGTAATCAAAATAAACCATAATTAAATAATTAATTAAATTTGGAAGAATAATAAAAAAAATTGGAATTATTAAAATAGGGATATTATTAGGAAGAAATTTATTCTCTAATTCAAGAATCCCTAAATTAATCACCTCAATAATATTTAATTCCTAATTAAAATGATAATCCAAATTCAAAACTTAAAATGCTTAATCATTAAATTAAATTAAAATTAAAACATTTAAATTAAATCCTTTTAAAATTTCAATTAAATTAATACTTTAACAATTAAAATTAAATCATCCCTAAAGCATAAAAAATAAAATATTAAATTAAAATTAAAAGAAAAATAATAAAATTAAATTCAAATTCAAATTAAATTAAAATTAAAAAAATAAAACCAATTTAAAATTTAAATTAAAATTTAAATTAAATTAAATTAAATTAAATTAAATTTAAATTTAAATTAAATTAAATTAAATTAAATCACATTAAATTAAATTAAATTAAAACATATTAAATTAAACTAAATTAAAATAAAAAAAATAATAATAAAATCAAGTTAAAATTAAATTAAAATTAAATTAAAATTAAATTAAATTAATAAAATTAAATTAAAATTAAAGCTAAATCAAATTAAATTAAATTAAAATAAAATTAAATTAAATTAAATTAAATTGAATTAAATATAACATCACTTAAGACATAAAGAATTCAAAAATAAATCTAAAACAACTTGAACACTATTCCAAACTTAAAACCATTAATTGAAATTAAGTTAAATCACAAATCATTTGAACATTAATTTGCCCTCAAAAGCTCATGTTGCCATAACTCCTAAATGGAGTGTTAAGTGAAGTATTACTCCACTCATAGCATATTCAAATGTCCTAGTTCACTGAGTAAGATAATAAAACTTGAACTCCTGGATGATTGATTCATTGTATAATTAAATTCTCTTGGACTTAAAACAATCCTAAAAGTATTGAAAAGATGTTTAAGGTTCGTCTTAAGCACTTCCTTAGTACGATAGGATGTTTATAAGAACAATCGAACTTAATTGTTCTTCGATGAAGAAAATCATCCTTAAACCAAAACACAAGAACACTAGACGTCATAGGAAATGACTAAGCCATAGGATTAGGAACTTGGTAGAAAACCATAACCCTTCCCTTAGCTTTACTTAGGAACTTGCTTTAAATGCTTAAATATTCTAAATTGTGTTTAAATGTAGCCTCAGGATGACGGGAAGACCCTCCAGTACGCTTTTATTTTATCGTAATTTACTTTCTTGCAATTTACTTTATTACAAATGCACTTTACTTTTCTTGCATGATAAACAATCGTTGCATGAAAACCCACACCTTTAGGGTAGCCCCTAAAACTAAAACCAAAACTAAATTAAAAGTCATTACAAGATAAAATTCACCGCCACAATATTTCAAAATATAAAACAACTCAAAATTTAATCACAAACAAAACAACACAACCACAACCTACAACTAAGTTAAAACGTCTTGTTGGATGATCGGAATACCCTGGATGATGTAACCTACGTGTTGCTAACGGGATTTCCCACGTGCCTAAATGAAAGTGTGGAACTCATTTAGTTGAGTTTAGCAAATTCATCTGGACTAAGTGAATCCGATAAAAATAACGATGCCGGAAGGATGGAACGTGGGATCTTAACCGGTGTTGTTATAATCAACCTTAAGATTTGTTTTAATTAAAACATAAAAAAAACACTTGGATTTTAAGATTTCTAAAACCAAACTCTTCTCTTCTCTTTTGATTACAATCTTCTAAAACTAAACACTCTGCAACAACAAGAAGCTCGAAGCATAGTGGAAGACGACCATCGTCATCAGCAAAACCTAAGTCTACTTCAGCAAAACTTTCTTAGAATTAAATGACTAAGCTATAGGACTTCGAGGTAGTTTGCTTAGTGCAACATAAATCCTCAACCTTTTGTTAGGCATTTGCATTGCAAAATAAGCCCTAACCAGTCTTAGAACTTCGAGGTAGTTGTTTGGTACGACATAAACCCTCACATCTTCAAGGCTATTTGTATGGTCATGTCATACGAATATAAGTCCTAATTAATTAAAATTGGCAAGATCAAAACATTAAATAAATATTAGGACTTTCCTAAATTCAAGCCAAACAATAGGATAGTCGGGAAATTACCGAAGTTCGCTTCAAATCTGTAATTTCTCCAACCTTTCTTCCTTTGAATTCCCAAAACAAAATGTTCCAAACTTGATCCATTCCCTATTGAAATTCCAAAATTCAATCCCTTGAAAACCTTAAACTTTGAGATTCCTGAGAGCAGAACTACTGATTATTATCGAGAGTTTTCTTAAGTGATTCCCGTCACTTAAGATGTAATTAACTATAGGGGCTTGCCCTTATAGGGAATTTTAAGAACCCAGGTAATATAAACCCTATTTAATTCATTTATATTAAGCATGGGAATTTGTCGGCTTATAAAATTGGTTCGCAGACCAAATGGATGTCACAAATCTTCTAATTTATTTAATTGAACCTCATCACCAAACAGTGTATCTATTCTTCGGGATAGATACACGGTTTGTGGTGCGGTGCTCGTTTATATAAACTATTTGGGATGTGAGATCAGTTTGATTTCATATCTTAAAATTTTCAAACTTAAAATTATTTTCAGAATCAAATACTACTTTTCAAATAATTTATTTAAATTAAATTAAAAATTCGCCGACAATTTCTGTAGGCGACCTCTTTTCAAAAATACAACACTCAACCCAAAAATAAGTCGTACAATTTCTGGCGACTCCGCTGGGGATAATTCCTCTCTCCATTTTTAATCAGATAGTTCTGCTTTCAAAAATCGGTAGTGTACCCATGTCCCTAGTGGATCAAACTACCCTTCTTTCCGTTGGAGTACTATGTTCATTTCTACCTTGAACAAGTATAGCCAACATTCTCTCGGATTTAGGAGCCACTGTTTAGACACCCCTAAACAGAGAGGTTCCGAGATCCTTTTACCTCATTTCTGAGGTGGGGTGGACCCTCAATAGGTATTAGTTTAGGAGCGATCTTGAGGGTCGAGAAGTTTCTACCAAACTTTCTCTTCCTTTTCCAGTTCCTAATCAATTCCTTTTATCCCTCCTACAACTCTCCTTCTTTTAATAACTCTCTGTCTTAACGAACAAATCTTTTCAAAAAACAATTTTCTTTTAATATCACAAATACACTAAGGTAAACGAAAATGTGTTCGGACTCTTTCTTTTTCGTCATAATTTTTACGATAAGAAGAAGCACGATTCGGGGACTAACACTTGGAAATCTGCCCTGCAGAAATGGAAGCCCCAAAATTGATCTTCTCCTTCGTCAATGGACTAGACCTGGCTGTGTTCAAGGACGAACCGCCTGATAATGGAATCATTCGATTCGGACAAGGATTCGGGGACACCGACATCAAAATCCCGACGTCACTCTCTTTTCACTCACAAGCAAAGTACGGAATCGAGAAACCGTTGATCGAGTTTAATCTCAAGTCAACTCATGAATTCCCTCCTCCGCAAAAAGATTCCAACCGAGAGGAATACCGTTGTTCGCGAAGGACCGTTGTTACTACCCCCACCGGTTTAGTTGTTTCGCACCTACCCCGGCTCGCCAAATTAAAGGGAAAGGAAATTCGAAGCCGTGATGAACCCGTTACCGCGTGCAGGGTACGGATCTTCCCGTGAAACCTTCGTTTTTGAAATCGGGTCCGGCTCGAGAATTCCATCACCGACACGGACTCGGCAGAAGGAACGTAGCTAGAAGGATTGCTAGAGAAGCCGCAGTTGCTGAATTTGCTTTCCTAGAGGAAATCCCAGAATTACCCGAGTATACACCGCTGCCTGAATACATACCACTTTTGGGAGGAAGTAGGTTCCATCCCCTCTCCGCCGCAGAGGATGAAGAAAATGTCCGCAAAATTGCAGCTGCGTTGCCTCGGCCCACATATTACAACGATGGCCGTAAGAAAAGGGCTAGAATTACGCCATTTGCTCGACTGTAAACCCTGATAGAAAAGTTAGCAAAGAAAGAAAAATGCCCTGTATAAAAGATTTTAAGAAGGATAGGGCGGGTGCCGGCCAAATCCCATCTTGGGCCTCGAGTAGAACCTGTTATCGCTGCGGAAAAGCCAAATAAGAGAATGAAAGCTAGTCCACCTGTCATTGTTTCAGGACTACAAATTAGGGAGGATACTACCTTCAAGCATTTGGCTGACAGACCATGCGGTCCCAGACCTTCTGCTGCTAGGAGGATGGTATGACGTCCCACTACCGGACAATTAAGATTAAAACAACAACCTGAGAAGGAAAATCTCGTCAGGAGACTTGAATCCGAAGAAAGCGCTACCACAATGAAGGGGACTCATGAGAAGGAAACCCGACAGCTATCACATGACAACTGCAAAGATGTACAGAAAAGACCATTAGAAGATGCTATGGAAAAGCTAAGAACCGATATTCGGCGATTAGCAAGAGAAAGAGAAGAGAAATTCGGAGATGAAGTTGACTCGTCGTAGTTCATGGATAATGAATATGCGTAAATTAACATGGTTGAAACGCGAGCTTCGTCAGCTTCACAAGGTGCTCCTGCAGCCGCAGAAAGAGAAGAGCCTGAAGTAATGAGGATGCAGCTTCAGGAGAAAGATGATACGATCACCCAAATGGCAAAAAGGATGGAAGAGATGGATGTAGCCCTAGCCACTCTCCAAAGTCAGGTTCAACCCCAAAGAGAAACACCCCCAGAAGTTATTCACATTGTAGACGGAGGAAAGGAGATTACATCCGTCAACGGGGATGATCAATTAGAAAAGGACACAACACAAAACATGATTCCGGAAAAGGATATCAAGAGCATGGTGGAATAGCAGGTGCGAGAAGCCTTGGCACAGTCAAAGAGTGGAACATCCATTCGGACGGGTAGACCTTACCCCGAAGAATTCGACGCTGTCCAATACCCGAAAGGCTTGGTACCACCTCTGTTCAAGACCTTTGATGGAACCAGGAACCCCCGACAGCATGTTGCACATTTTCGTGTCGCTTGTTGCAATGCCGGCGGAAGCGATGCTTTACTCTTCCGACAATTTGTCAGCAGCCTGTCAGGAATCGCCTTTGATTGGTATGCGAAATTACTGAACGGTTTGGTGAAGACATTTTCAGAATTAGAGAATCTCTTCATCAAGCAATTTGCCGGAGCTCGGCACCACATCACTATAGGTGATTTAGTGGTAGAGAAGCAGAAGCCGAAGGAAACTTTGGTGGACTACATACTTCGATGGAGGAATCTAAGTATGAAGTGTGAGCCACAGCTGCAAGAACAACATGCAGTCGGCATTTTACTTAAGAGCATCCATGGCCCGATAACACTTCTCCTCAAGGGATTTACTATTAAGACTTTCGAGAAGTTGTTAAGCAAGGTCGGGAGCTTGCAAGAGGAGGCGAAGCAATTAAGTTTCACCGACAAAACAGACAAACAGAAGCCCGTGAAAACTTTTGAAAAGAAGTCAAGGATCGTCGCGGCTGTCGATAAAGGCAAGCAGCCAATACAAATACCGCCGTAACCGGTCACAACAAACTCAACAGAATTACCAGCAACCCCGACCCAAGTATCAGTCATCTCAATAGTATGAACAACCGCCTCGTCCACAACGTACGCTAAAGGAGCTTCTGAGCAAAGAATATCCGTTCAAGAATGAGGCAGAGTCTGAAAATGTTCCAGCGATCCGATAAAGACTCCGCATTTTCAACTCGCCGAACCTAAGAGACTAGAAGAAGTCGACAAGAAAGCTGATCCCAACTTTTGTCCTTACCACCGGATGCTTGGACACAAGATAGAAGATTGTATTACCTTCAAAAGTTGGCTCAACGACAATCTTCAAAAAGGGAATATAACGATCCCGAAGGAGTACATGAAGGAACCCCAGAAAGGAGGTTTCGTCGATGTTATCTTGACGGATCTCATTGTTCCGATAAATCCCTATGCGACTGATGATGGATGGACTACCTCTTGGACAAAGTCTTCGAAGAAGATTTTGGATCACATCCAAACTGCTTCGGTGCGAGCCTCAATTTGGAGTTCGAAACCTGTCAAGTCGGCACTATCACTTGCGATAGAAGAACCACCTCACCAAGAGACGATTGAAGAAAAGACGAAATTTGATGAAGAAGAGAAGACCGAGGCTCTTAAGGCTAGACTAGGGGCTGCTTATCCTAGGATAGTTGTTTCGATTCGGGGAGAAATCCCTCGAACCTCCGACTCTGTATGATTATTTGCTCGCTCCGGCGGGATCTTATAATGATAAGGGTTATGGCGTTGGCTACGTTTTCGATCGTTTCTAACGATTACGTAACTAGCGATAACCAACCTAATCCGGACATCGATTCCGATACAAGTGACAATTCTCAAATCATACACAATCTTGACGATCACAATGACGAAGAAGACATCCACCAGGGAGGCTACGAGAGTTCGACAAGCAATGAATCTATTTGCGAGTTTTCGAGGAGCTCCGGTCATAATAGAGTTAGAGCCTTCGGACTGCGAAGCTAATCCGAAGAACCTCGTCATTCCGATTCGGAGAGGAGACACCGGCAAACTCAATACCGGATTCAGGAGAAATTACAGAAGTCAACTTAAGAAGTGGAAGAGTTCTACCTCCGAGAATGGGTCCAAAGGACAAAGGAAAGCAGGTGGTTGTTCAGGAAGAACCAACCCCCGCAGATGAAATACCCATACGGGAAGAAATCGAGACACATGGAAATAAAGTGGACTACAACATGCTAGCCCATCTTAGGAAACTACCGGCCAAACTAAGCATCTATGACGCTCTCATCTTATTAAAGGAGATGAGAGAAGCTCTGATCAAGGCCTTACTTCGATCCGAAAATCGCTTAGCTCAAATGACCTGGAGATTCCTTAGGTGAGGTTTCGCTCATTAAAGGAACAGACGAGGTGTTACCTTCACCGGACAATGAACTACTACTTGGGACGTGCAGACCACAACCGACCGTTGTACATTTCGCTTACAATCGGGAAGTTTACACTCTCCGCAGTATTGGTGGATCCAGGAGCATCAATCAATATAATGAATCTTCGGACGCTAGCATACTTGGAAATTGATGCTCGCGAGCTCGAAGCAGACAAAATGTTATTAAGAGGATTCAACCAGAAAGGAGAAAGAGCCCTCGGATCGATAACACTGTTAATGAAGACAGGTGACTTAGCAAAGACAACCGCGAAATTTCACATAATTGATTCAGAAACGTCATTCAACGCTCTACTGGGCCGACCATGTGTACGGCTTATTTTTAGGTCGTGTGTTTTATTTCGAAAAGGGGTCGCCTAACAGAAGTTGTCGGCGAGTTTTTTAATTTAATTTAAATAAATAATTTGAAAAGTAGTATTTGATTTTGAAAGTAATTTTAAGTTTGAAAATTTTAAGATATGAAATCAAACAGATCTCACATCCCAAATAGTTTATATAAATGAGCGCCACATCACAAGCAGTGTATCTATCCCGAAGAATAGACACACTACTTGATGATGGGGCTCGATTAAATAAACTAGAAGATTTTGTGACATCCATTTGGTCCGCGAACCAATTTTATAAGCCGACAAATTTCCTCGCTTAATATGAAAGCATTAAACAGGGGTTTATATTACACTAGGTTCTTAAAATTCCCTATAAGGGCAAGCCCCTATAGTTAATTACATCTTAAGTGACGGGAATCACCTAAGAAAACTCTCGATAATAATCAGTAGTTCTGCTCTCAAGAATTTCAAAGTTTAAGTTTTCAGGGGGTTGAATTTTGGAATCATTTGATGATTGATTTGAACTTAGGGATGATTTTAATTAAGGGTATGATGAGAAGAATTTGTCATATGGGCTTTAGCATGAAATTTGGGCTTTTAGGAAGGCTTAAGAAGGTGGGCCTTTGGTTTGAAAATAAATTTATGGATGGGAATTTTGTAAAGGATTGGGCCAAATAAATGTTGTGTTTAGTTCATAGATGTGTCATGAGTGATTTGAAGCAAATTAGGAGTGATTTGGGTTTGAATTGGGTTGAATTTGGGCTTCTTTGGTGAATGGGCTAATATGGGTCAAATTGGGCAAACTTGGGCCAATGTTGGGCTAGGGTTGAAATTAATGTAAAATAAATGTTGGGAAATGTTTATGGGAGTGTTTCAAAGAGGTTTTGGCTTTGGTTGGGTTTTGATTTTGGGGTTTGGGCTTAATTGGGTTAGGTTTGGGTTTAGGTCAAAATTGGGCATTTTGGTTTTGGGTTGAATTTGAGTGGGGTTTGGGTCCAAATTTTGGGCAAATCATGTTAGGGTTTTGTTTGTAGGGATGTTAAGGGAGGTTTAGAAAAGATTTGGGGTTAATTGGAGTTGAATCGGGTGAGTTTGGGTTAGGTTTGGGTCATGGGTCCAATCTGGCTTTAAGGCCAAAAGTGAAATTGGATCCAAATGTCAATCAAATTGGACTTGGATTTGGTCTAGATTGGTGTTGGGAATGTTGAATTGAAGTTTAGAATTGAATTGGACCAGAATTTGGGTCAATTGGGTAGGTTTGGTTTGACATTGGGTTCACTTAGGGTTAAAATGGGTCAAATTGGGGGGTTTGATAAAAATGGAGTAAATTGACAAAATTGGCCCATGGTGTAGTTGAAGAAAATAAAATTGGGAATATTTGGGATTTTTTGGAATTTTTTGGGAATTTTCTGAATTTTTGGATTTTTGGGTCAAGAGGGGTATTTTGGGTATTTGGAGGGTATTGGGAGGTATTTTGGAATTTTTGGTATTTTTGGCTATGGATGATCAATTTGAGTAATTTGGAAATGTTTGGGATTGGTTTTGAGGAATTTTGGGTGATTTGGAAATTTTGGGGGATTTCAAGGGTTTTGGGTAGGTAGGCTGGTGTAGGGTCCCGGGGGTCAAAAATTGAAAATTTGGAAAATTGAAAATTTGGAAAATTGAAGATTTGGAAAATTGAAGATTGGGTAAATGTAAGTGGAATAAAATTATTTTGGTTGAGCCTTGAAGCCATATCAAGCCCACATGAGCCATGAGGGGACTCATTTGAGGCATCCACCATGTTGTTCCTAACCCTCTTAGCCAAGGGCTTAGGGGTTAAGGAGCATCCATGTGGATCACTTTCATGAGTCAGGAGATCAAGTTGGGTATAGGTGTGTTTTTTAGGATGTTTGTGAAAGTGTAGTGTATAGGTGTAGTGTGTGTGTAAGTCGACCTCTTCACTGCGACCGTGCCACCGGTAGGCGGCCTCTAAGGCCAAAGAGTCCTATGGAACTCATCCTTTAAACTTCCACATTTGATTTCAACCCTCTAGGTGATTAGGGGTCTACGGTCAAGTTTGTGGAGTTTGCGGGGAGTTAAGAAGTGGTTTGATGTTCTAGGTGGTGGGTCCCGATTCTAATCCTCTAAGATAGTCAAAGGAAAAGCCTAAGGCTAGATCCTAAGTACTATAGAGAGAAGAGAAGACCTCATCAAAAATGAGGTCAACAAATGGACCCCCAATAGGTGTGGTGAGCTGACCAAGCACACCGCGCGTATTGGTGTTGACCGACACGATCAACAAAACCAACACAAAAGTCCAAGTGACAAACTTAGGACGAAGTAGAAGAGTTTCCGCTGGGGAGTGTCAAGTATATCTCTGAGGCCTGGAGATCCCTGAACTCTCGCTGGGGAAAGGAAAAGGAGGTGAATCCCAAATCACATGATCTGGGGGAATTTCAATTTAGATTTTATTTTGTTTCAGTTTAAGTTTTGACGTGTGAGCTTAAATTTCAGTTTGAGTTTCAATTTAAATTGAAGTTTTGTTAAAATTAATTTGAAGGGATTCGAACTTGAAATGAAAATTGGAAATTTGTGGTTTTAGATGTAACATCTTCAACCTCAAAAGAAAATTGAATTGATTGGATTGAATCATTACAATGAGGAGAGAACTCAGAGCAATGCGGTATTGGATGTAAAATCCTTAACCTCAAGAGTTTGATTTTGTTGTGTTTCATTGCGATAGAGAAATGATCCTAAAGCAATGCAGTCTCGGATGTAGAATCCTCAACCCCAAGAATTTGATTTTTGATGTATTTCATTGCGATAGGGAAAGGATCCTAAAGCAATGCAGTCTTGGATGTAAAATCCTCAACCCCAAGAATTTGAATTTTGATGTATTTCATTGCAATAGGGAAATAATCCTAAAGCAATGCAGTCTCAGATGTAAAATCCTCAACTCCAAGAATTTGAATTTGATGTATTTCATTGCGATAGGGAAAGAATCCTAAGGAATTGCAGTTTCGGATGTAAAATCCTCAACCCCAAAAGTTTGAATTTGATGTATTTCATTGCAATAGGGAAAGAATCCTAAAGCAATGCAGTCTCGGATGTAAAATCCTCAACTCCAAGAATTTGAATTTTGATGTATTTCATTGCGATAGGGAAAGAATCCTAAAGCAATTCAGTCTCGGATGTAAAATCCTCAACTCCAAGAATTTGATTTTGATGTATTTCATTGCAATAGGGAAAGAATCCTAAAGCAATGCAGTCTCGGATGTAAAATCCTCAACTCCAAGAATTTGAATTTTGATGTATTTCATTGCGATAGGGAAAGGATCCTAAAGCAATGCAGTCTTGGATGTAAAATCCTCAACCCCAAGAATTTGAATTTTGATGTATTTCATTGCAATAGGGAAAGAATCCTAAAGAAATGCAGTCTCAGATGTAAAATACTCAACTCCAAAAGTTTGAATTTGATGTATTTCATTGCGATAGGGAAAAAATCCTAAAGCAATGCAGTCTCGGATGTAAAATCCTCAACTCCAAAAGTTTGAATTTGATGTATTTCATTACGATAGGGAAAGAATCCTAAAGCAATGCGAGTCTCGGATGTAAAATCCTCAACTCCAAGAATTTGAATTTTGATGTATTTCATTGCGATAGGAAAGAATCCTAAAGCAATGCAAGTCTCGGATGTAAAATCCTCAACTCCAAAAGTTTGAATTTGATGTATTTCATTGCGATAGGAAAGAATCCTAAAGATACGGTCTCGGATGTAAAATCCTCAACTCCAAGAATTTGAATTTTGATGTATTTCATTGCTATAGGGAAAGAATCCTACAGCAATGCAGTCTCGGATGTAAAATCCTCAACTCCAAGAATTTGATTTTGATGTATTTCATTGCGATAGGGAAAGAATACTAAAGCAATGCAGTCTCGGATGTAAAATCTTCAACTCCAAGAATTTGATTTTGATGTATTTCATTGCAATAGGGAAAGAATCCTAAAGCAATGCAGTCTCGGATGTAAAATCCTCAACTCCAAGAATTTGAATTTTGATGTATTTCATTGTGATAGGGAAAGGATCCTAAAGCAATGCAGTCTTGGATGTAAAATCCTCAACCCCAAGAATTTGAATTTTGATGTATTTCATTGCAATAGGGAAAGAATCCTAAAGCAATGCAGTCTCGGATGTAAAATCCTCAACTCCAAGAATTTGAATAGTCATTGACTTTGCAAAGATTTGTAGTGTTGATTTGAAAAGTGTGGAATTTTGGTGTTTCGAGAATTTCATAAAAGTTGTAAAAGACTTTCATAAAGGAAATAGATTAGGAGGGAATATGTAGATGTTACATACCCCATTCAAAAGAGTTGATCGGAAGTCACTGGTTTGGATTGGATATAATCCCTCACCATCAGATTCGATCCGTGTCAATGGAATTAACCGCTTCCATCCCAGACAAGGGAGAGAATAGAACGGATTGGATTTCAGATTTGGAAGGTTGACTTTGAATTTGATTGAGATTTGATTTGAAATTTAATTTGAGATTTGATTTGAGATTTGATTTGAGATCTGGTTTGAGATCTGGAAGGATTGAATTTGAAATTTGATTTAAAATTTGATTTGAAATTTGGAAGATCGAATTTGAAATCTGATTGAGATTTGATTTGAAATCTGGAAGATAGAATTTGAAATTTGATTTAAAATTTGATTTGAAATTTGGAAGATCGAATTTGAAATTTGATTGAGATTTGATTTGAAATCTGGAAAGATTGAATTTGAAATCTGATTGAGATTTGATTTGAGATCTGGAAGATCGAATTTGAATTTGATTTAAAACTTGTGCTCATTTTGTTTGTCCTTTAACGATTCAAATTTATTTTATCGTTTATTTAATGTTCATGTGAGTTTGGTGTTTATCATTTTCAGATTTTTAAGGAAAGTTTTCTTTTATTTTTTATTTTTTGTTTCTTTTCTGTTCTTTGTTCGAAGTTCATTTAACTTTAATGGCGTTTCCCAGTCAATTTGCACAAAAGAGGTGAAGGCCAAAAAATGTAACATGGTCATTTTCATTCCAATCATGTTGAAGATACATCATACAACTCGATCTGGAATACATCTCATACAATCCATGTAGAGTCAAAACGGACTATGTATGATCTTTGTCGATCCATCCAAAAAGGTATCTGTCAAAAATCCATGTCTGAATAGCGAGGTACATGGTCAATAACATCACCTTCCAAGCCATCCTTGGCAAGGGTGCCGTATGGATGTACGTTGGAGGTGTGATATTTTCCATGCAACTCACAGCTCGTAAGGCCGGAGGCTCTCTAGCTCCGGTCCGGGCCGGAAGTGGTAAGGTGTCTTCCTGTCGTCCATCCTTCCGAAAGTAACCGAGATCCGCTTCACCGGTACTCCCGGTATGCAATGTTTAGCGACATCTCGCTCCGTTGCCCTTCGGTATCATGACGGAACCTACCGGTAATGGTATCTTTACCGGCCCTCGGAACTCACTCCGGGCCTCGCTATCCGGAGGTCAGATCCGAACATGATATTACACTCGTTCAGAAAAGAAACCGTGCAAAAAGGTCTGACAAAGTCGTGGTGATCTATGTGCGGGGGTATGCAGTCACCCTGCTTGTAAATATTAATGATGCAACTGTTGGGTATGCAATCTGCCGGCAATACCCTCCATGTTATTAATCTTTTTACCATTCTTTTCGATGACCAATGGCATTGGATCCACCCGGCCATGACGGAGTATTTCCGGTGGGTTTCCTTCCCGTCTTCTCGCGAAGTTGTAGCAAGCATCCGCATTGTATTGTAATTCTTCCTTTCCCCGGCATCCATCTCCGGGGTTCCGAGTAAGTGTTTTCTCTTAGGCGGCCTCGCTCGGCCCATTCTTTTCAAATCCCGTATGCATCCACGATTTGTTGTTGTTCGTATTCCGAGAACACGTCCGTATGTAGCTCGAGGCCTTCTAAGTATATTGATCCTTCCGCCTCCGATTCTCTCGAAGTATTCAAAAGTTTTCTTCTCGACATTCCGCATTCTTTCCAGCTCGTATTCGGAATAATCCGCAAATGGTGAGGCTCGGTGACGTATTGTGGGATATATGGCTCAATCCCTTCATGTTCTCCCGCATACCTCGGCTCCTCGGGGATGATGTCCGTCGGGACATCCTCCGGGGTTGCTTCTGCAACAAGGTTATGCATTACTGGTGGTTCTATCTGGTGGCGTGGTAGCCTTCTTTCTTCTGATCTTCTTGAGATTTCTCTGGTTTCTTCTATCATCCTAGGAGCTGGTCTCCTTCTTTCAGGTACCTGGTGAACCGGTGTCCTTGAAGTGTATGTACTGGCAGTAGCAACAGCCTCGTCGCGCTGGTCCGCGGCTAATTTAGTTAACATCTTGCGGATACGGCGATTTTTATTTCTTCGTTGAGTTGCTGTGAGAGTAGCTCTTCGTACTTCCCGAATCTCCGTGGGCGTGGCGCCGACAAGCTCGCCCTCTGCCGTAGCGACTACGTACTTGATTTTCTTGTCTTCTTCGGTGCTTGTTTTCCTTTTCTTGTCGTCGGATTGGTGGCTTGGGCCACCCACTTTCATTACCGTCCGATCGGGCGGCTCCTCTCGGTCAACTCGGGATCCAGCCACGTTCCTCGCATCGTAGGCCTCGCCGGTGCGAAGTCCGAGTCAATCTCGATTATCGCTCCATCTTTCACCCTCTTTTCGTCGAGTGCAAGGCTTACGCCATTTCTAAAGTTCGAGACCAACCGCCCGTTCAACATTTCCCCGCGAAAAGACAAGGAAAAGGATCGTAGGCCGTACTAAGAACAAGAACATTAAGAAAATGTTTATTAAAGACAGTTTTTTTTTATTACTCTTATATTTTAAAATTTAACAGGAATGAAGTGGGATAAGATCAGGGAAGAGATTTTGATTTAGAAGAGAAAACAAGGAAAACTTTATTATCATGATTTTATTTATTTTAGCACATTTTTATTATTTTTGGGTTCGGACCCGACCATAAGTAATTACTTCGCCCGTGCTTCTAAGGATGAAGAATTCATTCCTTCGAAACATCGGGTAGCGTAATACTTTTTCAAGTATCGTCCGTTGATCGGAAGCATATGTCGTTCTCCTCGGCAATTCACTAGCTGGTAAGAGCCTCCTGAGTAGACTGCCTCAACCACAAACGGCCCTTCCCAAGTGGGTTCAAATTTTCCTCCTATCTTGCGGTGTGCAAGGATAGGTCTCTTGAGAATGAGAACTAAGTCACCAACTTCGAAGGTTCTCGGGCGGACCAATTTGTCATTGGCTTGAACCACTTTAGCTTGATATAGTTCTAAATTTTGCTGCGCTGCAAGTCTTTTCCCTTCCAGGCTTTCCAATTCTTCTAGTCGTAATTTGGCATTCTCTTCTATCGTGATTTTGTTTGCAACTCGCAATTCCGAGTGAAGGAAGCCGGACCTCTAAAGGTAACACTCGCCTCGGACCCATACACCCGTAGTGTAAGGTGTAGCTTCGAGTAGGAGTTCGACGGTTGTCCCAGTAGGCCCATAAGGCTTCTAATAACTTCTCATGCCAATTTATCTTATTGTCGTCCAAAGTTTTCTTTAAGATTTGAACGAGAGTTTTATTAAAAGCCTCGACCAGGCCGTTTGCTCTTGGGTAGTAAATTGTTGAATATCGCCGCCGATTCCGTGTCTCCCGACAAAATTGTTGATTTGTGTGCTTCCGAATGCCGACCCATTATCCGAGATGATCTCGCGTGGCACTCCGAAAAGGTAGACAACTTGGTTTTTGAAAACCGTAGCACGTGGTGTGCTTTCACTTCTCAAGTGGAACTCGCCTCTCGCCCACTCGGGAAAAGTAATCCGTAGCCGCAAGAATGAAGCGATGTCCTTTCGAAGATGGTGGTTCTATTGGACCCACTATATCCGTGCCCCAACATTCAAATGGCCACGACGCAATTGTCTGGATGTAACACATTTGGAGGTTGGTGTAGAACCACTCCGTGCACTTGGCATTGGTGACGCTCTTCGGCGACTTTCATGCAGTCGGTCATCATCGAGGGCCGTAGTACCCTAGTCTTTTAATTTTCATTTTCATCTTCGGACCCGATCGGTGAGCGCCACAGAGTCCCGAATGCACCTCTTTAACGATTTCACGGGCCTCGGACCCGCTTAGGCATCTTAGCCACATTTGATCGAAAGACCTTCCGTATAACGTGTTGTTTATTAATGCGTAGGACGGAGTTCTTTTCTTGATCCGATGGGCTAACGACCTATCGTCCGGTAGTTTTCCCGTTTGCATGTAGTCTATTAATGGCCGTCGCCAATCTTCTCGTGTTTTCCGTCACTGCCGCAACCGATCCTTTCTCTTTTCTGATTTGTGTATTGTGTCTATGTCGAGTTGTGATAGGACCTGACGTCCGTGAACTGACACTTCCACTGATTCATCTTGCAAGCAGGCAAATTCTTTTGCGAGGCGGGCTAACGCATCTGCTAAAGCGTTTTCTTTTCTGGGAATTTTGTAGATTGTCACATTCGGAATCTGTTCCAACAACTGTATGGCATACTGGAAGTATTGCTCGAGTCTTGGTTTTAAAATTCTATACTGTCCGGCGATCTGTTGAATGATTAACTGCGAATCCCCGTAGATGTTGATGTCTCGTTATCCCCATTCGAATAGTTAATTCCAGTCCCGTTATGAGGGCTTCGTATTCTCGCTTCGTTGTTCGTACACTGGTTCCGTCAAGTGGTAGGAGTATCTTAACATCCCCCGCTCCGTGTTATGAAGATTAGTCCGATTCCTCGCCTTACCGGCACTATCACTTGCGATTCTTCGTCTTTAGTGTGCTCGAAGATGCTCCGTCGAAATATAATTCCCAACGTCGATCATCGTGGTCTTCTAGGCTCATTATTTGTTCATCCGACAAATCTTCATCGAGAGGAGATTCTGCGGCAAAGGGTGTGTCTGCGAGGAAGTCTCGCTAAGACTTGTCCCTTTACGGCACGAAGAGGCACGAAAGTTATATCGAATTGCAATAATATCATCGACCATCCGGCAAGTCTGCCGGAAAGCGTTGGACGAGTCATCAAGTATTGCAATGGATTAAATTTCGAGATCGGGTCGACCTTATGAGAAAGCATGTAGTGCTCGAGCTTTTGAGCGGCGAAGATCGTGGCCAAACAATGCTTTTCAATTGTGGGATACCTTATTTCCGTCGGAAGTAAACGACGGCTTAAGTAGTAAAGAGCATTTTCTTTACCCTCATCATCGACCCAGCTAACAGGGCTCCGAGAGAGTCGTCTAAAGCCGCGATATAAAGTATCGGCGGTCTACCCGAGACTCAGGGCTGCTAAGACGAGGAGGTGTCATTAAATATTATTTAATGTCCTCGAAGGCCTTCTCGGCATTTCTCTTCCCAAATAAATTTGGCGTCCTTTTTAACTAGTGCCGAGAAAGGCCGACACCTACTCGACAAGTTTGAGATAAAGCGTCGAAGATATGCCAGCCTTCCTTGAAAAGATCGTAGTTGCTTTAAGGTTTTGGGAGGCGGCATTTCTAAGATGGCTTTAATCTTTTCGTGGTCGATTTCAATTCCACGATGTCGGACAACGAATCCTAAGAATTTCTCGGAGGTGACGCCGAAGGCGCATTTTAAGGGATTCATCTTAAGGTTAAATTGCCTTAATCGTTCGAAAACAATTCTCAAATCATACAAGTGGTTGTCCTTTACTTTGCTTTTGATGACCACATCGTCCACGTAGCATTCGACTTGATTGTGGATGAGATCATCAAAAATTATTGTCATTGCTCTCCGGTATGTTGCTCCTGCGTTCTTCAGTCCGAATGGCATCACTGTGTTGCAATCTACTCCGATCGGCATTCTGAATGTTGTAAGCTTTTCATCTTCTGGAGCCATTTTTATCTGGTTGTATCCTGAAGATCCATCCATGAATGAGAATATTTCATGTGTCGAAGCAATGTCGATCATTAATTCTGGGATCGGTAGAGGGAATTGATCTTTTGGACATGCCTTGTTTAAATCTCTGAAGTCCACACAAATTCTGATCTGACCATTCTTCTTCTTGACTGGTACCACATTGGCTAACCAAGTCGGGTATTGTTCTTCACGGACAAATTTAGCGCCTATTAGCTTTTTAACTTCAGCTATGACTTGTTGTTCGATTTCTAGACGCATTCTTCCGGGACCTCGTCCGACCAGGACGAAGTAGGATCCACTCCTAGCTTATGGATCGCGACCTTCGGAGCTAATCCTGGCATCTCATCGTAGCTCCAAGAAAAACAGTCTTTAAATTCCATTAATAACTTGATTATTTCTTCGGAGTCTTCTTTATTGAGTAAGGAGCTAACAAAGGTAGATCTAGGCTCTTCGCTAGTACCTAAGTTAACTTCCGTTAACTCATCTATTGTAGATTTAATCTCTTCTTCGAATTCTGGTGGAGCATCTCCAATTTGTAAATCTTCGAGTTCGTCTGTAGTT
The DNA here is from genome assembly GCA_022702705.1 of Papilionanthe hookeriana x Papilionanthe teres. Classification (NCBI taxonomy): domain Eukaryota; kingdom Viridiplantae; phylum Streptophyta; class Magnoliopsida; order Asparagales; family Orchidaceae; genus Papilionanthe; species Papilionanthe hookeriana x Papilionanthe teres. The sequence goes on along the minus strand of CM040437.1, from coordinate 36,955,856 downwards.
TCCAGGCAGTTTTCATTAGATTCGCAAGTGACAACCAAGCAAAACTCAGTATCGTCAACTAATCCTACTGTGCCGAATCTGAGACCATGCTTTGAATTGGATGGACGTCCGGAGTTATTCCATAATTTCTCAAAATGTTGTGATTGGCCTTTTGTTCATTGTCGAGGTAAGAAACCATGCTGAATTAAATTTTGAACACAGGGAGAGTACCACTCAAAAGGTAATTCCATTAATTCTGATGAAGTGACATCTTCAAATTGTACATTATTTTCAATTTTGGAGGAAGGAGCACCACGGTAGAATTTGATGGGCTTTGCACCTCCGCTATGTACCTCTTTGACCACCATACCCTCGACCTTATTAGAATGGATCGAGGTTAGGGTCATAGTATGTACATAGTGGTTAATCTTCTCGTACATCGATTTGTATTCTTCGTTCTTCTCATTTTCGAGAGAGATCTTGAATTGCAGCTTCTTCCGACTTATTGTCGCTGCTTCTTGCTTGATCTCTTTTTCTTCTTCGAACTCGTCTTCCCAATCAACATTGATGGTTGGTTTCCTCTCGTCCAACTCGTCCTAACGTCTCTGCCACGACCTCGTCCCCGGCCTCGACCTCGGATGCGAGTTGTGGAGAAACCTTCACCATCTCGCTGTAAGGGAGTGGTGTGTGACTGTTGGACTAGAACTTCAGGTTCTTCGTTGTCCCGAACTTTCTTGTCGACTTTCTTGTCGACTTCTTCTGGTCTCTTAGGCTCTGGCAGCTGGAAATCTGGAGTCTTCATCAGACTATGGAACATTTTCGGCACTCGCCTCATTCTTGAATGGATATTCCCCGCTCGAAGCTCCCTTAATGTTCGTTGCGGACGAGGCGAGTTCGTTCATCTCGTTGAGATGACCGATAGCTTGGGTCGGGGTTGTTGATAATTCCGTTGAGGTTGTTGCGGCCGTTCGGACGATATTTGTATCGGTTGCTCGCCTTTGTCGACCGCCGCAATGATCCCGCATTTCTTTTCAAAAGTCTTCGCAGTGCTTTTGCTTGTCTGTCTTGTCGGCGAAACTTAATTGCTTCGCCTCCTCTTGCAAGCTCCCGGCCTTGTTTAACAACTTCTCAAAAGTCTTAATAGTGAATCCCTTGAGGAGAAGTGCTATCAGGCCGTGAATGCTCTTAAGTAAGATGTCGATTGCATGTTGTTCTTGTAGTTGTGGTTCACACTTCATACTGAGGTTCCTCCATCGAAGTATGTAATCCACCAAAGTTTCGTTCGGCTTTCGCTTCTCTACCACTAAATCACCTATAGTGATGTGGTGCCGAGCTCCGACAAATCGCTCGATGAAGAGGTTCTCTAGTTCGAGAATGTCTTCACCGAACCATTCGGTACTCCCGCATACCAATCAAAGGCGATCCCCGACAGTGCCGCCGACGAATTGTCGGAAGAGTAATGCATCGCTCCCGCCGGCATTGCAACAACTGGCACGAAAGTGTGCAACATGCTATTGGGGGTTCTCTGTTCCATCAAAGGTCTTGAACAGAGGTGGTACGAAGCCTTTTGGGTATTGGACAGCGTCGAATTCTTAAGGGTAAGGTATACCCGTCCGAATGGATGCCCCGCTCTTTGATTGTGCTAAGGCTTCTCGCACCTGCTGTTCCACCAAGCTCTTGATATCCTTTTCTGGAATCATGCTTTATGTCGCATCTTTCTTTAGTTGATCATCCCCGTTGACAGACGTAATCTCCTTTCCTCCGTCTACGATGTGAATGACCTCTGGGGGTGTCTCTCTTTAGGGTTGCACTCGACTTTGGAGAGTGGCTAGGGCTACGCCCATCTCTTCCATCCTCTTCGCCATTCGGGCGATCGTATCGTCTTTCTCTTGAAGCCGCCTCCTCATTACTTCCGGCTCCTCTCTTCCTGCGGCTGCAGGAGCACCTTGTGAAGCTGACGAAGCTCGTGTTTTGACCATGTTGATTTCTGCATACTCATCATCCATGAATTCTGATGAATCAATCTCATCTACGAATTTCTCTTCTCTTTCTTTTGCTAATCATCGAATATCAATCCTCAACTTTTCCATAGCGTCCTCTAGCGGTCCTTTCTGCGCATCCTTTCAGTTGTCGTGCGATAGCCGTCGGGTTCCCTTCTCATGAGTCCCCTTACTGCAGGTGGCGCTTTCTTCGCATTCAAGTCTCCCCGACGAGACTTTCCTTCTCGGGCCGTTGTTTCAATCTTAGTTTTCCAAGAAGTGGGACGCCATACCATCCTTCTAGCAACGAAGGTCTAGGACCGCATGGTCCGTCGCCCAAATGCCGGAAGGAGGTATCCTCCCTAATCCGTAACCCCGAAACAACGATAGGCGGACTAGCCTTCATCCTTTTATTTGTCTTTTCCGTAACGATGGCAGGTTCTACTCTGGGCCCAAGACGGATTCGACCGGAACCCGCCCTATCCTTCTTAGAATTTCCGACACGGGGCACTTTTCCTTCTTTGCTAACTTCTCAATCACAGTCTGTAGTTGGGCAAATGGTGTGATCCTAGCCCTTTTCTTTCTGCTGTCGCTGTAGTATGCTGGTTGATGTAATGTAGAAACAATCCTGCGGACATTTTCCTCTTCAGCTGCGGTGGAAAGGGGGTGGAATCTACTTCCTTCCAAAAAGGGTGTATCTTCAGGCAATGGTATGTATTCAGGTAGTGGTGTGTACTCAGGGATTTCTGGGATTTCCTCCGGAAAGCAACTTCAGCAGCTCTAGCCTTCCTGGCAATCTTTCTACTTCTGTTCCTTCTTTGGGGTCCGTGTTAGTGATGGAATTCTTGAGGCTGGACCCGATTTCAAAAACGAAGGTCTCCCAGAAGGTCCGTACCCTCCACGGTAACGGGTTCACCATAGTTATGGATTTCCTTCCCCTTTAATTTGGCGTGAAGCCGGGGTAGGTGCGGAGACAACCAGACCGGTGGGGGTAGCAACAACGGTCCTCCCGTGGACAGTAGTACTCCTCTCAGTTGGAATCTTTTGCAGGGGAGGAAACTCTTGAGTTGACCTAAGGTTGAACTCGATCAACGGCTTCTCAGTTTCAGATACTTTATTTGTCAGCGCGAAAAGGGAAACGTCGGTGATCTTGACATTTGTGTTCTCGAATCCTTGTCCAAACCGAATGATCCCATTCTCGGGCAGCTCATCCTTGTAAACAGCGAAGTCCAGTCCATTGGTGAAGGAGAAAATCAGCTTTGGGGCTTCCATTTCGCGGGGCGATTCGATTGTCAGTCCCAAGTTATGCTTCTTCTCATCAGGACGAAAAGAAAGAAATCGAAAAGAGTCCGAACACATTCTTGTTCATGTATTTATAAGAAGGAGTTATTTGTTAAAAGAGTCATTCAATAGAGAGTTTGTTTATTTAGGACGGAATGTTCAAAGGTGTAGAGGAGGTAATGAATCCGATTCAGAGTTGGAAAGGAAAAGAAAGTCTTATGCAAGACCTCTCGACTCGAAGGATCACTCCTAAACTAACACCTATTGGGGGTCCACCCCACCTCAGAAATGAGGTAAAAGGATCTCGGAACCTCTCTCGTTTAGGGGTGTCTAAACAGGTGGCTCCTAAATCCAAGAGAATGTTGGCTAAACTTGTTCAAGGTAGAAATGAACATAGTATTCCAACGGAAAGAAGGGTAGCTTGATCCATAAGGGACATGGATACACTACTGATTTTTGAAAGTAGAATTGTCTGATTAAAAATGGAGAGAGGAACTATTCCCCAGCGGAGTCGCCAGAAGTTGTACGGCTTATTTTTAGGTCGTGTGTTTTATTTCGAAAAGGGGTCGCCTAACAGAAGTTGTCGGCGAGTTTTTTAATTTAATTTAAATAAATAATTTGAAAAGTAGTATTTGATTTTGAAAGTAATTTTAAGTTTGAAAATTTTAAGATATGAAATCAAACTGATCTCACATCCCAAATAGTTTATATAAATGAGCGCCACATCACAAGCTGTGTATCTATCCCGAAGAATAGACACACTACTTGATGATGGGGCTCGATTAAATAAACTAGAAGATTTTGTGACATCCGTTTGGTCTCGCGAACCAATTTTATAAGCCGACAAATTTCCTCGCTTAATATGAAAGCATTAAACGAGGTTTATATTACTCCGGGTTCTTAAAATTCCCTATAAGGGCAAGCCCCTATAGTTAATTACATCTTAAGTGACGGGAATCACCTAAGAAAACTCTCGATAATAATCAGTAGTTCTGCTCTCAAGAATTTCAAAGTTTAAGTTTTCAAGGGGTTGAATTTTGGAATCATTTGATGATTGATTTCAACTTAGGGATGATTTTAATTAAGGGTATGATGAGAAGAATTTGTCATATGGGCTTTAGCACGAAATTTGGGCTTTTAGGAAGGCTTAAGAAGGTGGGCCTTTGGTTTGAAAATAAATTTATGAATGGGAATTTTGTAAATTATTGGGCCAAACAAATGTTGTGTTTAGTTCATAGATGTGTCATGAGTGATTTGAAGCAAATTGGGAGTGATTTGGGTTTGAATTGGGTTGAATTTGGGCTTCTTTGGTGAATGGGCTAATATGGGTCAAATTGGGCTAACTTGGGCCAATGTTGGGCTAGGGTTGAAATTAATGTAAAATAAATATTGGGAAATGTTTATGGGAGTTTTTCAAAGAGGTTTTGGCTTTGGTTGGGTTTTGATTTTGGGGTTTGGGCTTATTTGGGTTAGGTTTGGGTTTAGGTCAAAATTGGGCCTTTTGGTTTTGGGTTGAATTTGAGTGGGGTTTGGGTCCAAATTTTGGGCAAATAATGTTAGGGTTTTGTTTTTAGGGATGTTAAGGGAGGTTTAGAAAAGATTTGGGGTTAATTGGAGTTGAATTGGGTGAGTTTGGGTTAGGTTTGGGTCATGGGTCCAATTTGGGCTTTAAGGCCAAAAGTGAAATTGGATCCAAATATCAATAAAATTGGACTTGGATTTGGTCTAGATTGGTGTTGGGAATGTTGAATTGAAGTTTAGAATTGAATTGGACCAGAATTTGGGTCAATTGGGTAGGTTTGGTTTGACATTGGGTTCACTGAGGGTTAAAATGGGTCAAATTGGGGGTTTTGATAAAAGTGGAGTACATTGACAAAATTGGCCCATAGTGTTGTTGAACAAAATGAAATTGGGAATATTTGAGATTTTTTGGAATTTTTTGGGAATTTTCTGAATTTTTGGATTTTTGGGTCAAGAGGGGTATTTTGGGTATTTGGAGGGTATTGGGAGGTATTTTGGAATTTTTGGTATTTTTGGCTATGGATGATCAATTTGAGTAATGTGGAAATGTTTGGGATTGGTTTTGAGGAATTTTGGGTGATTTGGAAATTTCGGGGATTTCGAGGGTTTCGGTAGTAGGCTAGACGGTGTAGTGGTCTCGGGGTCAAAAATCGAAAATTTGGAAAATCGAAGATTGGGTAAATGTAAGTGGAATAAAATCATTTTGGTTGAGCCTTGAAGCCATATCAAGCCTACATGAGCCATGAGGGGACTCATTTGAGGCATCCACCATGTTGTTCCTAACCCTCTTAGCCAAGGGCTTAGGGGTTAAGGAGCATCCATGTAGATCACTTTCATAAGTCAGGAGATCAAGTTGGGTATAGGTGTGTTTTTTAGGATGTGTGTGAAAGTGTAGTGTATAGGTGTAGTGTGTGTGTAAGTCAGCCCTCTTCACCAGACCAGGCCACCTAAGGCCAAAGAGTCCTATAGGAACTCATCCTTTAAACTTCCACATTTGATTTCAACCCTCTAGGTGATTAGGGGTCTACAATCAAGTTTGTGGAGTTTGCAGGGAGTTAAGAAGTGGTTTGAACTTCTAAGTGGTGGGTCCCAATTCTAATCCTCTAAGATATTCAAAGGAAAAGCCTAAGGCTAGATCCTAAGTACTATAGAGAGAAGAGAAGACCTTATCAAAAATGAGATCAACACCATGGATACATGAAAATAGGATGGTACCATCATCCCTACACCAGTGCATCAAATACTACGATGGAGGAGAACAGTGCATCAAAGGTGACTTACAACCGTTCTCCGTACATGAAATTGGAATTCATGAAGATGCAGCTTATTACGCACCCCCGAAGAAAACAATCTTCTCCAGATATACCATAACAAATGAAGCAAAGGAAGTTCGGGACGACGAAGAACCTGAAGTTCTAGTCCAACAGTCACTCACCACTCCCTTACGGCGAGATGGTGAAGGTTTCTCCACAACTCGCATCCGAGGTCGAGGCCGGGACGAGGTCGTGGCAGAGACGTTAGGACGATCTGGACGAGAGGAAACCAGCCATGAATGTTGATTGGGAAGATAATTCTGAAGAAGGAAAAGAGATCAAACAAGAAGCAACGACAATAAGTCGGAAGAAGCCGCAATTCAGGATCCCTCTCGAAGATGAAAAGAACGAAGAATATAAATCGATGTACGAGAAGATTAACCACTATGTACATACTATGACCCTGACCCCGATCCATTCTAATAAGATCGAGGGTATGGTGGTCAAAGAAGTACGTAGCGGCGGTGCAAAGCCCATCAAATTCTACCGTTGTGCTCCTTCCTCCAAAACTGACAATAATGTACAATTTGAAGATGTCACTTCATCAGAATTAATGGAATTACCTTTTGAGTGGTACTCTCCCTTTGTTCAAAATTTAATTCAGTGTGGTTTCTTACCTCGACAATGGACAAAAGGTCAATCACAACATTTTGAAAAAATTATGGAATAACTCCGGTCGTCCACCCAATTCAAAACATGGTCTCGGATTCAGCACGAGAGGATCAGCTGACGATACCGAATTTTTCTTGGTTGTCACTTGCGAGTCTAATGAAAACCGCATGGAAACTACGAAGAATTTGAAGATTTACAAATTGGAGACGCTCCACCAGAGTTCGAAGAAGAGATCAAATCTACAATAGATGAGTTAACGGAAGTTAACTTAGGTACAAGCGAAGAGCCTAGACCTACCTTTGTTAGCTCCTTACTCAATAAAGAAGACTCCGAAGAAATGATCAAGTTATTAATGGAATTTAAAGATCGTTTTGCTTCGAGCTACGATGAGATGCCGTGATTAGCTCCGCAGGTCGCAGTCCATAAGCTAGGAGTGGATCCTACTTCTATCCCGACCGACAAGTTCCCGTAAGAATGCGTCTAGAAATCGAACAACAAGTCATACCGAAGTTAAAAAGCTAATAAGCGCTAAATTTGTCCGTGAAGAACAATACCCGACTGGCTAGCCAATGTGGTACCGATCGAGAAGAAGAATGGTCAAATCGAATTTGTGTGGATTTCGTAGATTTAAACAAGGCATGTCCAAAAGATGAATTCCTCTACCGATCCCAAAATTGATGATCGACATTGCTTCAACACATGAAATATTCTCATTCATGGATGGATCTTCGGGATACAACCGGATAAAAATGGCTCCGGAAGATGAAAAACTTACAAGCATTCGTAACGCCGATCGGAGTATATTGCTACACGAATGATGTCATTCGGACCGAAGAACGCAGAGCAACCTACTAGAGAGCAATGACAAGAATTTTTGATGATCTCATCCACAATCAAGTCGAATGCTATGTGGACGATGTGGTCATCAAAAGCAAAGTAAAGGAAAACCACCTGTATGACTTGAGAATTGTTTTCGAACGATTAAGACAATTTAACCTTAAGATGAATCCCTTAAAATGCGCCTTCGGCATCACCTCCGGGAAATTCTTAGGATTCGTTGTCTGACATCTTGGAATTGAAATCGATCCGGAAAAGATAAAAGCCATCTTAGAAATGCCACCTCCCAAAACCTTAAAACAACTACAATCTTTTCAAGGGAAGTGGGCATATCTTCAACGCTTTATCTCAAACTTGTTAGGTAGGTGTCAGCCTTTCTCGGCATTAGTTAAAAAGGACGCCAAATTTATTTGGGAAGAGAAATGCCAGAAGGCCTTTGAGGATATTAAACAATATTTAATGACACCTCCTGTCTTAGCAGTTCCTGAGCCTCGTGTAGACCATTGATACTTTATACCGCGAGCTTTAGACGACTCACTCGAGCCCCGTTAGCTGTGTCAATGATGAGGGTAAAGAAAATGCTCTTTACTACCTAAGCCGTCGTTTACATCCGACGGAAATAAAGTATCCCACAATTGAAAGCACTGTTTGGCCCTGATCTTCGCCGCTGAAAAGCTCAGGCACTACATGCTTTCTCATAAGGTCAACCTGATCTCGAAATTTAATCCATTGCAATACTTGATGACCCGTCCAACGCTTTCGGCGTACTTGCTGGTGGTCAATGATATTATCGCAATTCGATATAACTTTCGTGCCTCTTCGTCTGTAAAGGGACATGTCCTAGCAGACTTCCTCGCAAGACACCCTTTGCCGGTAGAATCTCCTCTCAAAGACGACTTGCCGTGATGAACAAATAATGAGCTTAGAAGACCCCGATGATCGACGTTGGGAATTATATTTCGACGGAGCATCTTCAAGACACAAAGATGAAGAATCGCAAGTGATAAGTGCCTGTAAGGCAGGAATCGACTAATCTTTATAACACCGGAGCAGGGGATGTTAAGATACTCATACCACTTAACAGAGCCATGTACAAACAAAGAAGCAGAATACGAAGCCCTCATAACAGGACTGGAATTAACTATTCAAATGAGGATAACAAACATCAACATCTATGGGGATTCGTAGTTAATCATTTAACAGATCACTAAAGCCAAGACTCGAGCAATACTTCTAGTATGCCATACAGTTGTTGGAACAGATTCCGAATGTGACGATTTACAAAATTCCCAGGAAAGAAAACACTTTAGCAGATGCGTTAGCCCGCCTCGCAAAAGAATTTGCCTGCTTGCAAGATGAATCAGTCGAAGTGTCAGTTCACGGACGTTAGGTCCTATCACAGCTCGACATAGACACAATACACAAATCAGAAAAAGAAAAAGAAGCGATTGCAGCGATGAACGTAAAACACGGAAGATTGGCGACGGCCATTAATGAACTACTTGCAAATAGGAAAACTACCAGACGATAGGTCGTTAACCCATCAGATCAAGAAAAGAACTCTGTCCTACGCATTAATAAACAACACGTTATACAGAAGGTCTTTGATCAAATGTGGGTAAGATGCCTAAGCGGGTCTGAGGCCCCTGAAATTGTCAAAGAGGTGCACTCAGGACTCTGTGGCGCTCACCAGTCGGGTCCGAAGATGAAAATGAAAATTAAAATATTAGGGTACTACTGGCCCTCGATGATGACCGACTGCATGAAAATCTCTAAGAGCTGTCACCAATGCCAAGTGCACGGAATGGTTCTACACCAACCTCCAAATGTGCTACATCCGACAATTGCGTCATGGCCATTTGAATGCTGGGGCACAGATATAGTATTACGCTACCTGATGTTTCGAAGAAATGAATTCTTCATCCCTAGAAGCACGGGCAAAGTAATTACTTATGACTGGGTCCGAACCCAAAAATAATAAAAATGTGCTAAAATAAATAAAATCATGATAATAAAATTTTCCTTGTTCTCTCTTCCAAATCAAAATCTCTTCCCCGATCTTTTCCCACTTCATTCCTGTTGAATTATAAAAAAATAATACAAAAGAAAACTATGTCTCTAATGAACATTTTCTTAATGTTCTTGTTCTTAGTACAGCCCCTGATCCTTTTCCTTGTCTTTTCGCAGGGAAATGTCGAACGGGCGGTTGGTCCTGAACTTTAGAAATGGTGTAAGCCTTGCACTCAGATGAAAAGAGGGTGAAAGATGGAGCGATAATAGAGATTGACTCGGACTTCGCACCGACAGGCTCCGCAATACGAGGAAGGTGACTCGCGTCCCGGCCGACCGAGAGGAACCGCCCGCCGGACGAGCAATGAAAGAGGGTGGCCCAAGCCACCAACCCAGCAGCAAGAAAAGGAAAACAAACACTAAGGAGGACAAGAGAATCAAGTCTGTAGTCGCTACAACAGAGGGCAGGCTTGTCAGCGCCACGCCCACGAAGATTCAGGAAGTACGAAGAGCTACTCTCACAGCAACTCAGCGAAGAAATAAAAATCACCGTATCCGCAAGATGTTAACTAAACTAGCAGCGGACCAGCGCGACGAGGCAGTCGCTACTTCAAGTGCATATACTTCAAGGATACCGGCTTGCCGAGAACCCGAAGAAAGAAGGCCGCCTCCGAGGATAACGAAAAGACCGGGGAAATTTCAAGAAGATCAGAAGAAGGAAGGCTACCACGCCACCAGATAAAGCCACCAGTAATGCATAACCTTGTTGCAGAAGCAACCCCGGAGGATGTCCCGACGGAGACTATCCCTGAGGAGTCGAGGTATGCAAGAAAACGTGAAGGGATTGAGCCATATATCCCACAGTACGTCACCAGGCCTTGCCATTTGCAGATTATTCCAGAATACGAGCTAGAAAGAATGCAGAATGTCGAGAAGCAAACTTTTGAATACTTCGAGAGAATTAGAGGCAGGAGGATCAATATACTAGAAGGCCTCAAGCTACATACAAACGTGTTCTCAGAAAACGAACAACAACAATTCGTGGACTGCATCTGAGATTTGAAAAGAATGGGTCGAGCAGGCCGCTTAAGAGAAAACACCTACTCAGAACCCCGTAGATGGATGCCAGGGAAAGGGAGAATTACCATACAATGTGGATGCTGTTACAACTTCGCAGAAGACAGAAGGGAAACCCACCGGGAATACTCCGTCATGGAAAGGTAGATCCAATGTCATTAGTCATCAAAAGGATGGTAAAGAGAATGATAACATGGAGGGTACTGCCAGCAGATTGCATACCCAACAGTTGCATCATTAACATCTACAAGCAGGGTGACTGCATACCACCGCACATCGATCACCACGACTTTATAAGACCTTTCTGCATAGTTTCTTTTCTGAACGAGTGTAATATCATGTTCGGATTCGACCTCCGGATAGCGGTGCCCAGTGTGAGTTCCGAGGGCCGCAGAAGATACCATTACCGGTAGGTTCCGTCATGATACTAAAGGGCAACGGAGCGGATGTCGCCAAACATTGCATACCGAGAGTACCAATGAAGCGGATCTCGGTTACTTTCGGAAGGATGGATGACAGAAAGCACCTTACCACTTCCAACCGTACCCGAGCTAGAGAGCCTCCGCCTTACGTAGTCGCGAGTTACATGAAAAATATCACACCTACAACGTACATCCATACGGCATCCTTGCAAAGGATGGCTTGGAAGGTGATGTTATCGACCATGTACCTCACTATTCGTACATGGATTTTTGACAGATGCCTTTTTGGATGGATCGACAAAGATCATACATAGTCCGTTTTGAGTCTACATGGATTGTATGAAATGTATTCTGGATCAAGTTGTATGATGTATCTTCAGCATGATTGGAATGAAAGTGACTATGTCACATTTTGGCCTCCACCTCTTTTGTGCAAATTGACTGGGAAACGCCATTAAAGTTAAATGAACTTCGAACAAAGAACAGAAAAGAAACAAAAAGAATAAAAAAAACTTTCCTTAAAAAATCTAAAAAAAATGATGAACGCCAAATTCGCACGAACATTAAATGAATGATAAAGCAAATTTGAATCGTTAAAGGACAAACAAAATGAACACAAATTTTAAATCAAATCTCAATCAAATTCAGATTCAACCCTCCAGATCTCAAATCAAATCTCAATCAAATTCAAACTCAACCTTCCAAATCTGAAATCCAATCTGTTCTACTCTCTCCTTGTCCGGGATGGAAGCGGTCGATTCCATCGACACGAGCCACGAGGTTTTCGATTCGGATCTAGTGGCGAAGAATTGTATCCAATCCAAACCAAGCAACTTCGATCAACTCTTCCGAATGGGATATGTAGCATCTACATATTCCCTCCTAACTCGTTTCTTTCCACAAAATCTTTTACAACTTCCATGAAATTCTCGAAACACCAAAATTCCACACTTTTCAAATCAACATTGCAAATCTTCGCAAAATGAAATACATCAAAATCAAATTCTTGGGGTCGAGGATTTTGCATCCGAGACCGCATTGCTTTAGGATTCTTTCCCTATACGCAATGAAATACATCAAAATCAAATTCTTTGGGTCGAGGATTTTACATCCGAGATCGCATTGCTTTAGGATTCTTTCCCTATCGCAATGAAATACATCAAAATCAAATTCTTGGGGTCGAGGATTTTACATCCGAGACCTGCATTGCTTTAGGATTCTTTCCCTATTGCAATGAAATACATCAAAATCAAATTCTTGGGGATGAGGATTTTACATCCGAGACTGCATTGCTTTACGTTCTTTCCCTATTCCAATGAAATACATCGAAATCAAATTTTTGGGGTAGAGGATTTTATATCTGATACTGCATTGCTTTAGGTTCTTTCCCTATTGCAATGAAATACATCAAAATCAAATTCTTGGGGTTGAGGATTTTACATCCGAGACTGCATTGCTTTAGGATTCTTTCCCATAGCGAATGAAATACATCAAAAATCAAATTCTTGGGTCGAGGATTTTACATCCGAGACCGCATCGCTTTAGGATTCTTTCCCTATAGCAATGAAATACATCAAAATCAAATTCTTGGGGTTGAGGATTTTACATCCGAGACCGCATTGCTTTAGGATTCTTTCCCTATAGCAATGAAATACATCAAAATTAAATTCTTGGGGTTGAGGATTTTACATCCGAGACCGCATCGCTTTAGGATTCTTTCCCTATAAGCAATGAAATACATCAAAATCAAATTCTCGAGGTCGAGGATTTTACATCCGAGATCGCATTGTTTTAGGATTCTTTCCCTATTGCAATGAAATACATCAAAATCAAATTCTTGGGGTTGAGGATTTTACATCCGAGACGCATTGCTTTAGGATTTTTTCCCTATTGCAATGAAATACATCAAAATCAAATTCTTGGGGTTGAGGATTTTACATCTGAGACTGCATTGCTTTAGAATTCTTTCACTATTGCAATGAAATACATCAAAATCAAATTCTTTGGGTTGAGGATTTTACATCCGAGATCGCATCGCTTTAGGATTCTTTCACTATTGCAATGAAATACATCAAAATCAAATTCTCGGGTCGAGGATTTTACATCCGAGACCGCATTGCTTTCGGATTCTTTCCCTATTGCAATGAAATACATCAAAATCAAATTCTTGGGGTTCAGGATTTTACATCCGAGACTGCATTGCTTTAGGTTCTTTCCCTATTGCAATGAAATACATCAAATTTAAACTCTTGGGGTTGAGGATTTTACATCCGAGACTGCATTGCTTTAGGATTCTTTCCCTATTGCAATGAAATACATCGAAATCAAATTTTTGGGGTAGAGGATTTTATATCCGATACTGAATTGCTTTAGGTTCTTTCCCTATCGCAATGAAATACATCAAAATCAAATTCTTGGGGTCGAGGATTTTACATCCGAGACCGCATCGTTTTAGGATTCTTTCCCTATAAGCAATGAAATACATCAAAATCAAATTCTTGGGGTCGAGGATTTTACTTCCGAGACCGCATCGCTTTAGGATTCTTTCCCTATAGCAATGAAATACATCAAAATCAAATTCTTGGGGTCGAGGATTTTACATCCGAGACTGCATTACTTTAGGATTCTTTCCCTATCGCAATGAAATACATCAAAATCAAATTCTTGGGGTTGAGGATTTTACATCCGAGACTGCATTGCTTTAGGATTCTTTCCCTATTGCAATGAAATACATCAAAATCAAATTCTTGGGGTTGAGGATTTTACATCCGAGACTGCATTGCTTTAGGATTCTTTCCCTATTGCAATGAAATACATCAAAATCAAATTTTTGGGGTAGAGGATTTTATATCTGATACTGCATTGCTTCAGGTTCCTTCCCTATTGCAGTGAAATACATCAAAATCAAATTCTTGGGGTTGAGGATTTTACATCCGAGAGTGCATTGCTTTAGGATTCTTTCCATATAGCAATGAAAAACATCAAAATCAAATTCTTGGGGTTGAGGATTTTACATCCGAGACCGCATCGTTTAGGATTCTTTCCCTATCGCAATGAAATACATCAAAATCAAATTCTTGGGGTTAAGGATTTTGCATCCTAGATCGCATCGCTTTAGGATTCTTTCCTCATAAGAATGAAATACATCAAAATAAAATTCTTGGGGTCGAGGATTTTGCATCCGAGATCGCATTGCTTTAGGATTCTTTCCCTATAGCAATGAAATACATCAAAATCAAATTCTTTGGGTCGAGGATTTTACATCCGAGACCGCATCGCTTTAGGATTCTTTCCCTATCGCAATGAAATACATCAAAATCAAATTCTTGGGGTCGAGGATTTTACATCCGAGACCGCATTGCTTTAGGATTCTTTCCCTATCGCAATAAAATACATCAAAATCAAATTCTCGGGAATGAGGATTTTACATCCGAGACTGTATTGCTTTAGGTTCTTTCCCTATCGCAATGAAATACATCAAATTCAAACTCTTGGGGTCGAGGATTTTACATCCGAGACTGCATTGCTTTAGGATTCTTTCCCTATTGCAATGAAATACATCGAAATCAAATTTTTGGGGTAGAGGATTTTACATCCGAGACTACATTGCTTTAGGATTCTTTCCCTATCGCAATGAAATACATCAAAATCAAACTCTTGAAGTTAAGGATTTTACATCCAATACCGCATCGTCTCCGAGATCTCTCCTCATCAGTAATGGTTCAATCCAATCAATTCAATTTTCTTTTGAGGTCGAAGATGTTACATCTAAAACCACAAAATTCCAATTTTCATTTCAAGTTCAAATCCCTTCAAATTAATTTTAACAATCTTCAATCTAAATTCGAAACTCAAACTAAAATCCGAGCTCACACATCAAAACTTAAACCGAAACATAATAAAATCTAAATCGAAATTCCCCGCATCATGTGATTTGGGATTCACCTCCTTTCCCTTTCCCCAGCGAGAGTTCAAGAATCTCCAGTCTCAGAGATATACTTGACACTCCCCAGCGAAAATTCTTTAACTTTGTCCTAAGTTTGTTACTTAGACTTTTGTGTTGGTTTTGTTGATCACTTCAGTCAACACCAATACGCGCGGTGTGCACTATCACTCACCACACCTATTGGGGGTCCATTTGTTGACCTCATTTTCGATGAGGTCTTCTCTTCTTCTTTTAGTACTTAGGATCTAGCCTTAGGCTTTTCCTTCGACTATCTTAGAGGACTAGAAGTGGAACCCACCACTTAGCAAGTCAAACCACTTCTAAACTCCTCGCAAACTCCACAAACTCGATTGTAAACCCCTAATCACCTAGAGGGTTGAAATCAAGTGTGGAAGTTTAAAGGATGAGTTCCTATGGACTCTTCGGCCTTAGGACTACCCCAGGTGGCCCGGTCGCAGTGAAGGGCCGACTTACACACACACTACACTCATACACTATACTTTCATACACCTCTTAAAACCACACCTATACCCAACTCGACTCCTTGACTCATGTAGGTGATTCACATGGATGGTCCTTAACCCCTAAGCCCTCAGCTAAGAGGGTTAGGAACAACATAGTGAATGCCTCAAATGAGTCCCTTCATGGCTCATGTGGGCTTGATATGGCTTCATGGCTAAACCAAAATGAATTCATTCCACTTATATTCACCCAATCTTCAATTTTCCAAATTTTCAATTTTTGACCCCCGGGACCCCGACACTCTTAACCTACCCAAAACCCTTGAAATTACCCAAATTTTTCAAAATTTCCAAATCACCAAAAATTCCCCAAAATTAACTTTGAGCATTTCCTCACCACTCAAATTGATCATCCATAGCCAAAAATACCAAAAATTCCAAAAATACCTCCCAATACCCTCCAAAAACCCAAAATGCCCCTCTTAGCCAAAAAATCCAGAAAATTCAGAAAATTCCCAGAAAATTCCAGAAAATCCCAAATATTCCCAATTTCATTTTGTTTAACTACACCATGGGCCAATTTTGTCAATTTACCCCACTTTTGTCAAAATCCCCAATTTGACCCATTTTGACCCAAAGTGAACCCAATGTCAAACCAAACCTACCCAATTGACCCAAATTCTGGTCCAACTCAATTCTAAACTTCAATTCAACATTTCCAATACCAATCTCGACCAAATCCAAGTCCAATTTGATTGACATTTGAATCCAATTTCACTTTTAGCCTTAAAGCCCAATTTGGACCCATGACCCAAACCTAGCCCAAACCAAACCAACTTAACTCCAATTAACCCCAAATCTTTTCTAAACCTTCCCTAACATCCCTAAAAACAAAACACTAACATGATTTTCTCAAAATTTGGATCCAAACCCCACTCAAATTCAACCTAAAACCAAGAGGCCCAATTTTGACCTAAATCCACCCCTAACTCAAATGAACCCAAATCCCAAAATCAAAATCCAACTAAAGTTGGAACCTTTTTCAAACACTCCCATAAACATTTCCCAACATCAATTTTACATCAATTTCAACCCTAACCCAACATTGGCCCAAGTTAGCCCAATTTGACCTACATATGCCCTTTTACCAAATGAACCCAAATTCAACTCCATTCAAACCTAAATCACTCCAAACTTATTTCAAATCATTCATGACATACCCCTAAACCAAACCCAACAATTATTTGGCCCAAGCCTTTACCAAAATTTCATACTAAAATCCATTTTAAAATCCAAAAGCCCACTTCCCTAAACCATTTTAAAAGCCCATCTTCACTAAATTTCAAAGGCCCAAAATTCATCCAAAGTCCATAAAACACTCTTCTTCATCATGCATTCAATTAAAATCATCCCTTAAGTCCTAAATCAATCATCAAATGGTTCCAAATCAAGCCATATGCCAAATCCCATAAAATCACCCCTAAATTACCAAAATTTCTAAAATCCATTTTCATGAAATTGTCCAAGCTTTTCCCTAAGCCAAAGGCAAGCCATAAAGCCACTCTTAAGCCACATGCAAGCCATGTGAGTTGCTCACATGTGACCTTACCACATTGGGAAAAATGAGGAGATCCTTTCCACATTCCCTTAAGGTGATTAACCACTCCCATGATTCCCCTTAACCATGCTTATGCCTAATCGTGCTTGGATGGTGACTTGACCCTACCGATTATGCCGAACCAAATTACTTTCCCTTCGAACCTAAACCAAGCATTGGGTGGTGCACCAAGCCCAAAAGGATGGGTTGACCCATTTGGAGCCAAAATGGCCTCTCCCCCGTACCATTTTAATCCAAGCCCTTTACACATGGCATCGGCCAATCGCCTACACTAAACACCGACCCCGACCCACCGAACAAGATGGTGACCAGAGCACCGGCCGGCCACCACCGAGCCGCCGAAAACGCCATGGCCGAGACACGGGAGAAGCCAAACTTTGGAATTCCACCTGCCGAGTTGCCCCATGCCCAATGGCCACCATGGTTGTTCTTCCCTCGACCCGAACAACTCGATCCCAAGCCCTAACTCCCCTTGGGAGGCCCTCCAAAGCATCTCCTATTTAAACCCCACCTCTCTCGGCCATGGAAGAGGTGCCGAATCAACCTTAAGGAAACTCGCCAAAATCACTCCGCACTCTCCCCACACCCGCAGCACTTGATTCCCACCGTCCTCCTGCCCTAATCCCCACTAATTGAGCTCAATTTTGGAGCTCAATTCTCAGACCAGAACAGGACATTCCCAAATCCTTCACCAAAGTCAAATTAAACTCACCTACACTTGCACAAGGTCAAGAGGAGAAGTTCCCTAGTGAAAGCCCCCTCTCCGGGCCACCCATCTGTTCCAGACTCCAAAGGTTGAAATCGGGCTTGGTCAAAATCATACTCGGATAATTCACCGGATCGGGAGACTTCATCCGGAGCTTGCTTGGACCCAATCGAAGGTGACACAACCCTCAGATCGAAGCCACACTTCTCTGAGCAAAGGTATGGTCTCACTCTTCTTCCCGAGCTTCTGAACATTCTATATTTTTATTGAATCAATTTCATACTACATAAACCATATGGATGTGTTCGTCTCTTCAAGACGAATCCATAGAGCACAAGAACACGAAAATCCGTTGAGAAATGAGTGAGTTCTTAGGGTTTTAGTGTGGACGGTTCTCGGGCTAGGAGGCTTGGGGACGATGAACGGATGCCTTTCATTCAATACACGCGCGGATAGACGGCTTAGATCAGGTCGGATCAGCGGATGATATGCGGAAGGCGGGACCCGGGCTGCTGACTCAAATGGCGGCGTCGAATGGGAGCGTGCCGCGTGGTCTTTCGGAGATGCCGAGGATGACAGGGCGCCGCGCTGGATATGTAGGAAAATAGGCATTTTCTTATTTATTTAATTCCCTAAACTTCAAAAATACATAACTTTGTGTAGAAAAATCAGAAAAATAAAATAAAAATACCCTCTTGCTCAGTGAACAGAGGAGAATAATGTAGAAAAGAAATCATTTAATTTTATTGAGTATTTGATTTTTAATAATTTATTTACTCTCTGCACTATTTCAATTCTCCATGCATGTATACAATTCACCATGGCATGAGACCATAGGGCTTTTGAAGCCTCTGACTTCGGGAACATTCCCTGAATTTTCCAAAGTCGAGGCCACCCCTATGAAGAGTTATTGATTTTTCAATTCTAGGCCACTATTCTAAATATTTTAATTCCAATAATTAGCATGTTGTGAAATAAATTCTAGAAAAATTTGAGGATGTTTCTTATGACCAGAGGACCCTAGGGAAAATAGTTCTTGAGTTAATTCACTTGTAATGACCCTAATTGGCTTAAACAACCAAAATGGAACCTTAATTAATTAGAGCTAATCATACATAAAATTGATTTGAAATCAATTCTCCACTGACCTTTAGGATCAGAGGAACCCACCATAAAAATTTGAAGTCAATTGGACTTAAGTTAGCTCTACCAAATGGGTTGATTAAGCCATTTACGCCAACTTAAACTTTAAAAATTCATAACTTTCAAAATACTTTTCAAAAATTTACCAAATTAGTTTTGAAGCCTCTCTGATATTAGGGAAATTTAAGAAAATTAAAATTGTAATTTTCTAAAAAAGTTGATTTTTTGCATTATTTTAATATTTTTAATAATTAAAAAATAATAAAAATCACAAAAATAATAAAATTCACTAAAATGTTATATTTTGAATTTTAATCACTTAGGAACAAACCCCATATTTTTCTTAGGTCCCTATGATGATATATTAAATTTTAAAGCCCTAAAGTAATTTTAAAATTAAAAAAAATGTATTTTCTAGTATTTCCATTAAAATAATTCTAATAAAACAAAGAAAAATCAGAAAATTATAAAAAATTGGTTCTCTAGATTCCTTGATATCAGATAGATTTTTGAAAAATATAAAATTCATTTTTCAACCTTTATTTTATTTTTAAATTAATTAATACTCTAAAACTCAAAATAATTATAATAAAAATAAAATAATTCAAAAAATCACCAAAATTGGTCCAAGTGGTCCTCTGGTCATTAGGAATGTCCCATAATTTTCTTAAGGACAGAAACTTTCCCTTGGTCATGTTGTTGAATTTTCCTCGAAAATCCTTATTTTCCACAAAAAATAATTATATAAATAAATTAAATACAGAAAAATCACATTTTCTCCTCTAATGTCTTGATTCACATATGAGTGAAGCCACATAAAAATTTCAAGTTCATTTAAGCTCAATTTAGTGAGTTATGAAATTAGTAAGTTTAAAGGGAAAAATAGTAATTAAAATTTTAACCTATAATTAAAAATTTTTAGGTTTAATTAAAAGGGTGGGTAAAATATTTGATATTAAGTTGATTTTGGATGTTTGAAACTTAGGTATTTAAAGGGTAGAAAACTACCAAATAATTTGAAAGTAATCAAAATAAACCTTAATTAAATAATTAATTAAATTTGGAAGAATAATAAAAAAATTGTAATTATTAAAATAGGGATATTATTAGGAAGAAATTTATTCTCTAATTCAAGAATCCCTAAATTAATCAGCTCAATAATATTTAATTCCTAATTAAAATGATAATCCAAATTCAAAACTTAAAATGCTTAATCATTAAAT
The DNA here is from genome assembly GCA_022702705.1 of Papilionanthe hookeriana x Papilionanthe teres. Lineage (NCBI taxonomy): Eukaryota > Viridiplantae > Streptophyta > Magnoliopsida > Asparagales > Orchidaceae > Papilionanthe > Papilionanthe hookeriana x Papilionanthe teres. The sequence goes on along the minus strand of CM040437.1, from coordinate 36,935,728 downwards.
TAAATTAAAATTAAATCATTTAAATTAAATCCTTTTAAAATTTCAATTAAATTAATACTTTAACAATTAAAATTAAATCATCCCTAAAGCATAAAAAATAAAATATTAAATTAAAATTAAAAGAAAAATAATAAAATTAAATTAAAATTCAAATTAAATTAAAATTAAAAAAATAAAACCAAATTAAAATTTAAATTAAAATTTAAATTAAAATTTAAATTAAATTAAATTAAATTAAATTTAATTAAATCACATTAAATTAAATTAAATTAAAACATATTAAATTAAACTAAATTAAAATAAAAAAATAATAATAAAATCAAGTTAAAATTAAATTAAAATTAAAGCTAAATCAAATTAAATTAAATTAAAATCAAATTAAATTAAATTAAATTAAATTAAATTAAATATAACATCACTTAAGACATAAAGAATTCAAAAATAAATCTAAAACAACTTGAACACTATTCCAAACTTAAAACCATTAATTGAAATTAAGTTAAATCATAAATCATTTGAACATTAATTTGCCCTCAAAAGCTCATGTTGCCATAACTCCTAAATGGAGTGTTAAGTGAAGTTTTACTCCACTCATAGGATATTCAAATGTCCTAGTTCACTGAGCAAGATAACAAAACTTGAACTCCTGGATGATTGATTCATTGTATAATTAAATTCTCTCGACTTAAAACAATCCTAAAAGTATTGAAAAAGATGTTTAAGATTCATCTTAAGCACTTCCTTAAGTACGATAGGATGTTTATAAGAACAACTCGAACTTAATTGTTCTTCGATGAAGAAAATCATCCTTAAACCAAAACACAAGAACCTGGACGTCATAGGAAATGACTAGCTATAGGATTAGGAACTTGGTAGAAAACCATAACCCTTCCCTTAGCTTTACTTAGGAACTTGCTTTAAATGCTTAAATATTCTAAATTGTATTTAAATGTAGCCTGGGATGACGGGAAGACCCTCCAGATACGCTTTTATTTTATTGTAATTTACTTTCTTGCAATTTACTTTATTGCAAATGCACTTTACTTTTCTTGCATGATAAACAACTGTTGCATGAAAATCCACACCTTTAGGGTAGCCCCTAAAACTGAAACCAAAACTAAATTAAAAGTCATTACAAGATAAAATTCACCGCCACAATATTTCAAAATATAAAACAACTCAAAATTTAATCACAAACAAAACAACACAACCACAACTACAACTAAGTTAAAACATCTTGTTGGATGATCTGGAATACCTCTGATGATGTAACCTACGTGTTGCTAACGGGATTTCCCACTGCCTAAATGAAAGTGTGGAACTCATTTAGTCGAGTTTAGCAAATTCATCTCGACTAAGTGAATCCGATAAAAATAACGATGCCTAAGGATGGAACCGTGGGATCTTAACCGGTGTTGTTATAATCAACTTTAAGATTTGTTTTAATTAAAACATAAAAAACACTTGGATTTTAAGATTTCTAAAACCAAACTCATCTCTTCTCTTTGATTACAATCTTCTAAAACTAAACCCTCTCGCAACAACAAGAAGCTCGAAGCATGGTGGCAAGCACGGCCATCGTCATCGCACAAAACCTAAGTCTACTTCAAAGAAAACTTTCTTAGAATTAAATCACTAAGCTACAGGACATCGAGGTAGTTTGCTTAGTGCAACATAAATCCTCAACCTTTTGTTAGGCATTTGCTTTGCAAATTAAGCCCTAACCGGTCTTAGGACTCCGAGGTAGTCGTTTGGTACGACATAAACCCTCACATCTTCAAGGTTATTTGTATGGTCATGTCATACGAATATAAGTCCTAATTAATTAAAATTGGCAAGATCAAAACATTAAATAAATATTAGGACTTTTCTAAATTCAAGCCAAACAATAGGATAGTCGGGAAATTACCGAAGTTCGCTTCGAATCTGTAATTTCTCCTACCTTTCTTCCTTTGAATTCCCAAAACAAAATGTTCCAAACTTGATCCATTCCCTATTAAAATTCCAAAATTCAATCCTCGAAAACCTTAAACTTCGAGATTCCCGAGAGCAGTTAACTACCGATTATTTTCGAGAGTTTTCTTAAGTGATTCCCGTCACTTAAGATGTAATTAACTATAGGGGCTTGCCCTTATAGGGAATTTTAAGAACCTGTGTAATATAAACCCCGTTTAATTCATTTATATTAAGCAGGGAAATTGTCGGCTTATAAAATTGGTTCGCGTACCAAACGGATGTCACAAATCTTCTAATTTATTTAATCGAACCCCATCACCAAACAGAGCTGTGTCTATTCTTCGGGATAGATACACTGGCTTGTGGTGCGGTGCTCGTTTATATAAACTAATCGGGATGCGAGATCGCCTTGATTTCATATCTTAAAATTTTCAAACTTAAAATTATTTTCGTAATCAAATACTACTTTTCAAATAATTTATTTAAATTAAATTAAAAATTCGCCGACAATTTCGTAGGCGACCTCTTTTCAAAAATACAACACTCAACCCAAAAATAAGTCGTACAATTTCTCGGCGACTCACTGGGATAATTCCTCTCTCCATTTTTAATCGTATAGCTTCGTTTTCAAAAATCGAGTAGTGTACCCATGTCCCTAGTGGATCAAACTACCCTTCTTTCCGTCGGAGTACTATGTTCATTTCTACCTCGAACAAGTACGTACCAACATTCTCTCAAATTTAGGAGCCACCGTTTAGACACCCCTAAACAGAGAGGTTCCGAGATCCTTTTACCTCATTTCGAGGTGGGGTGGACCCCCAATAGTATTAGTTTAGGAGCGATTCGAGGGTCGAGAAGTTTCTACCAAACTTTCTCTTCCTTTTCCAGCTTCCTAATCAATTCCTTTTATCCCTCCTACAACTCTCCTTCTTTTAATAACTCTCTGTCTTAACGAACAAATCTTTTCAAAAAACAATTTTCTTTTAATATCACAAATACACTAAGGTAAACGAAAATGTGTTCGGACTCTTTCTTTTTCGTCAAAAGTTTTACGATAAGAAGAAGCAAGATTCGGGGACTAACACTCGAAATCGCCCCGCGAAATGGAAGCCCCAAAATTGATCTTCTCCTTCGTCAACGGACTAGACTCCGGTCAGTAGTTCAAGGACGAACCGCTCGATAATGGAATCATTCGATTCGGACAAGGATTCGGGGACACCGACATCAAAATCCCCGACGTCACTCTCTTTTCACTCACAAGCAAAGTACCGAAATCGAGAAACCGTTGATCGAGTTTAATCTCAAGTCAACTCATGAATTCCCTCCTCCGCAAAAGATTCCAACCGAGAGGAATACTCGTTGTTCGCGTATGACCGTTGTTACTACCCCCACCGGTCTAGTTGTTTCGCACCTACCCCGCTCTCGCTAAATTAAAGGGAAAGGAAATTCGGAACTCGTGATGAACCTCGTTACCGTGGAGGGTACAGATCTTCCCGTGAAACCTTCGTTTTTGAAATCGGGTCCGCCCGAGAATTCCATCACCGACACGGACTCGCAGAAGGAACGTAGTGTATGATTGCTGGAGAAGCCGTAGCCGCTCGAAGTCGCTTTCCTGCAGGAAATCCCGTAATCGCCCGAGTATACACCGCCGCTCGAATACATACCACTTTTGTGAGGAAGTAGGTTCCATCCCTCTCCGCCGCAGAGGATGAAGAAAATGTCCGTAAAATTGCTCGTCGCATCGCCTCGACCCGCATATTACAACGATGGCCGTAAGAAAAGGGCTAGAATTACGCCATTTGCTCGACCGCAAACCCCGATAGAAAAGTTAAGCAAAGAAAGAAAAATGCCCCGTATCGAAGATTTTAAGAAGGATGTGGCGGGTGCCGCCAAATCCCGTCTCGGGCCGCGAGTAGAACCCGCTATCGCCGCTGAAAAGCCAAATAAGAGAATGAAAGCTAGTCCACTCGTCATTGTTTCGAGACTACAAATTAGGGAGGATACTACCTTCAAGCATTTGGCCGACGCACCATGCGGTCCCGCACCTTCGCCGCTAGGAGGATGGTATGGCGTCCCACTACCGGACAATTAAGATTAAAACAACAACCCGAGAAGGAAAATCTCGTCGGAGACTCGAATCCGAAGAAAGCGCTACCACAATGAAGGGGACTCATGAGAAGGAAACCCGACAGCCTATCACATGACAACCGCAAAGATGTACGTAAAAGACCATTAGAAGATGCTATGGAAAAGCTAAGAACCGATATTCGGCGATTAAGCAAGAGAAAGAGAAGAGAAATTCGGAGATGAAGTTGACTCGTCGTAGTTCATGGATAATGAATATGCGTAAATTAACATGGTTGAAACGCGAGCTTCGTCACTTCACAAGGTGCTCCTGCAACATGCAGAAGAGAAGAGCCTGAAGTAATGAGGATGCAGCTTCAGGAGAAAGATGATACGATCACCCAAATGGCAAAAAGGATGGAAGAGATGGCTGTAGCCCTAGCCACTCTCCAAAGTCAGGTTCAACCCCAAAGAGAAACACCCCCAGAAGTTATTCACATTGTAGACGGAGGAAAGGAGATTACATCCGTCAACTGGGATGATCAATTAAAAAAGGACACAACACAAAACATGATTCCAGAAAAGGATATCAAGAGCATGGTGGAACAGCAGGTGCGAGAAGCCTTGGCACAGTCAAAGAGTGGAACATCCATTCGGACGGGTAGACCTTACCCGAAGAATTCGACGTTGTCCAATACCCGAAAGGCTTCGTACCACCTCTGTTCAAGACCATTGATGGAACCGGGAACCCCCGACAAAGATGTTGCAAATTTTCGTGCCAGTTGTTGCAATGCTGGCGGAAGCGATGCTTTACTCTTCCGACAATTTGTCAACAGCCTATCTGGAATCGCCTTTGATTGGTATGCAAAATTACCGAACGGTTCGGTGAAGACATTTTCAGAATTAAAGAATCAAGCAATTTGCCGGAGCTCAGCACCACATCACTATAGGTGATTTAGTGGTAGAGAAGCGTAAGCCGAACGAAACTTTCGTGGACTACATACTTCGATGGAGGAATCTAAGTATGAAGTGTGAGCCACGACTGCAAGAACAACATGCGACCTGCATTTTACTTAAGAGCATTCATGGCCCAATAAGCACTTCTCCTCAAGGGATTTACTATTAAGACTTTCGAGAAGTTGTTAAGCAAGGCCGGAAGCTCGCAAGAGGAGGCGAAGCAATTAAGTTTCACCGACAAAACATACAAACGAAGCCCGTGAAAACTTTTGAAAAGAAGTCCGAGATCGTCGCAGCTCGTCGATAAAGGCAAGCAGCTAATACAAATACCGCCAGAACTGTCACAACAAACTCAACAAAATTACCAGCAACCCCGACCCAGCTATCAGTCATCTCAACAGTATGAACAACCGCCTCGTCGACAACGTACGCTAAAGGAGCTTCTGAGCAAAGAATATCTGTTCAAGAATGAGGCAGTACCGAAAATGTTCCGCAGTCTGATGAAGACTCCAGATTTTCAACTGCCAGAACCTAAGAGACTAGAAGAAGTCGACAAGAAAGGTGATCCCAACTTTTGTCCTTACCACCGGATGCTTGGACACAAGATAGAAGATTGTATTACCTTCAAAAGTTGGCTCAACGATAATCTTCGAAAAGGAATATAACGATCCCGAAGGAGTACATGAAGGAACCCCGTAAAGGAGGTTCCGTCAATGTTATCTCGATGGATCTCATTGTTCCGATAAATCCCTATGCGACCGATGATGGATGGACTACCGTCTGACAAAGTCTTCGAAGAAGATTTTGGATCACATCCAAACCGCTTCGTGCGAGCCTCAATTCGGAGTTCGAAACCCGTCAAGTCCGCACTATCACTCGCGATGAAGAACCACCTCAACAAGAGACGATCGAAGAAAAGAAGAAATTTGATGAAGAAGAGAAGACCGAGGCTCTTAAGGCTGGACTAGGGGCCGCTTATCCTAGGATAGTTGTTTCCGATTCTGGGGAGAAATCCCTCGAACCTCCGACTCGTATGATTATTTCCGCTCGCTCCGGCGGGATCTTATAATGATAAGGGTTATGGCGTCTGGCTACGTTTTCGATCGTTTCTAACAATTACGTAACTAGCGATAACCAACCTAATTCGACATCGATTCCGATACAAGTGACAATTCTCAAATCATACACAATCTCGACGATCACAATGACGAAGAAGACATCCACCGTGGAGGCTACGAGAGTTCGACAAGCAATGAATCTATTTGCGAGTTTCGAGGAGCTCCAAATCACAATGAGTTAGAGCCTTCGGACTCGAAGCTAATCCGAAGAACCCGTCATTCCGATTCGGAGGAGACACCGCAAACTCAATACCGGATTCGGGAGAAATTACGAAGTCAACTTAAGAAGTGGAAGAGTTCTACCTCCGAGAATGGGTCCAAAGGACAAAGGAAAGCGTGTGGTTGTTCGAGAAGAACCAACCCCGCAGAAGAAATACCCATTCGGGAAGAAATCGAGACACATGGAAATAAAGTGGACTACAACGTGCTAGCCCATCTTAGGAAACTACCGCCAAACTAAGCATCTATGACGCTCTCATCTTATCCAAGGAGATGAGAGAAGCTCGATCAAGGCCTTACTTCGATCCGGAAATTTGCTTAGCTCAAATGACCGGAGATTCCTTAGGTGAGGCTCGCTCATTAAAGGAACAACCGAGGTGTTACCTTCACGGACAATGACCTACTACTGGGACCGGCAGACCACAACCGACCGTTGTACATTTCGCTACAATCGGGAAGTTTACACTCTCCGCAGTATTGGTGGATCCAGGAGCATCAATCAATATAATGAATCTTCGGACGCTAGCATACTTGGAAATCGATGCTCGCGAGCTCGAAGCGGACAAAATGTTATTAAGAGGATTCAACCAGAAAGGAGAAAGAGCCCTCGGATCGATAACACTGTTAATGAAGACCGGTGACTTAGCAAAGACAACCGCGAAATTTCACATAATTGATTCAGAAACGTCATTCAACGCTCTACTGAGCCGACCATGGATACATGAAAACAGGATGGTACCATCATCCCTACACCGATGGCATCAAATACTACGATGGAGGAGAACAAAGGCATCAAAGGTGACTTACAACCGTTCTCCGTACATGAAATTGGAATTCATGAAGATGCAGCTTATCACGCACCCCCGAAGAAAACAATCTTCTCCAGAGATACCATAACAAATGAAGCAAAGGAAGTTCGGGACGACGAAGAACTCGAAGTTCTAGTCCAACAGTCACTCACCACTCCCTTACGGCGAGATGGTTAAGGTTTCTCCACAACTCGCATCCGAGGTCGAGGCCGGGGACGAGGTCGTGCGCAGACGTTAGTGACAGCTGGACGAGGAAACCACCATCAATGTTTATCGGGAAGATAATTCGAAGAAGGAAAAGAGATCAAACAAGAAGCAAGCGACAATAAGTCCGAAGAAGCCGCAATTCAGGATCCCTCTCGAAGATGAAAAGAACGAAGAATATAAATCGATGTACGAGAAGATTAACCACTATGTACATACTATGACCCTGACCCCGATCCATTCTAATAAGATCGAGGGTATGGTGGTCAAAGAAGTACGTAGCGGCGGTGCAAAGCCCATCAAATTCTACCGTGGTGCTCCTTCCTCCAAAACCGAAAATAATGTACAATTTGAAGATGTCACTTCATCGAATTAATGGAATTACCTTTTGAGTGGTACTCTCCCCGTGTTCAAAATTTAATTCAGATCAGTGGTTTCTTACCTCGACAATGGACAAAAGGTCAATCATAACATTTTGAAAAAATTATGGAATAACTCCCGTCGTCCACCCAATTCAAAACATGGTCTCGGATTCGGCACAGTAGGATCAGTTGACGATAATGAATTTTGCTTGGTTGTCACTTGCGAGTCTAATGAAAACTGCATGGAAACTACAGAAGAATTTGAAGATTTACAAAGTGGAGTCGCTCCACCAGAGTTCGAAGAAGAGATCAAATCTACAATAGATGAGTTAACGGAAGTTAACTTAGGTACAAGCGAAGAGCCTAGACCTACCTTTGTTAGCTCCTTACTCAATAAAGAAGACTCCGAAGAAATGATCAAGTTATTAATGGAATTTAAAGACTGTTTTGCTTGGAGCTACGATGAGATGCCAGGATTAGCTCCAGAGGTCGCAGTTCATAAGCTAGGAGTGGATCCTACTTCTATCCGAGTCAGACAAGTTCATAGAAGAATGCGTCTAGAAATCGAACAACAAGTCAAAGCAGAAGTTAAAAAGCTAATAGACGCTAAATTTGTCCGTGAAGAACAATACCCGACTTGGCTAGCCAATGTGGTACCAGTCAGGAAGAAGAATGGTCAGAACAGAATTTGTGTGGATTTCGCAGATTTAAACAAGGCATGTCCAAAAGATGAATTCCCTCTACCGATCCCATAATTAATGATCGACATTGCTTCAACACATGAAATATTCTCATTCATGGATGGATCTTCAGGATACAACCTCGATAAAAATGGCTCCGTAAGATGAAAAACTTACAAGCATTCGAACGCCGATCGGAGTATATTGCTACACAAAGGATGCCATTCGGACCGAAGAACGCAGAGCAACCTACCGTAGAGCAATGACAAGAATTTTTGATGATCTCATCCACAATCAAGTCGAATCCTACGTGGACGATGTGGTCATCAAAAGCAAAGTAAAGGAAAACCACCCGTATGACTCGAGAATTGTTTTCGAATGATTAAGACAATTTAACCTTAAGATGAATCCCTTAAAATGCGCCTTCGGCATCACCTCCGAGAAATTCTTAGGATTCGTTGTCTGACATCTTGGAATTGAAATCGATCCGGAAAAGATAAAAGCCATCTTAGAAATGCCACCTCCCAAAATCTTAAAATAACTACGATCTTTTCAAGGGAAGTGGGCATATCTTCGACTCTTTATCTCAAACTTGTCAGGTAGGTGTCAGCCTTTCTCGGCATTAGTTAAAAAGGACGCCAAATTTATTTGGGAAGAGAATTTCCAGAAGGCCTTTGAGGACATTAAACAATATTTAATGACACCTCCCGTCTTAGCAACCTCTGGCCTCGTGTAGACCATCGATACTTTATACCGCGGCTTTAGACGACTCACTCTGAGCCCCGTTAGCCTGTGTCAATGATGAGGGTAAAGAAAATGCTCTTTACTACCCGTTGACCTCATTTTTGATGAGGTCTTCCTTCTTCTTTTTAGTGCTTAGGATCTAGCCTTAGGCTTTTCCTTTCGACTATCTTAGAGGACTAGAATCGGGACCCGCCTTTTAGAAATTCAAACCACTTCTAAACTCCCCGCAAACTCCACAAACTCGACTATAGACCCCTAATCACCTAGAGGGTTGAAATCAAATGCGGAAGTTTAAAGGATGAGTTCCTATAGGACTCTTCGGCCTTAGGACTACCCCCGGCGACCCGGTCCGGTGAAGGGGCCGACTTACACTACACTTACACACTACATTTCCACACACTTTCTAAAACCACACCCATACCCAACTTAACCTCCCCGACTCATGTAGGCGATTCACATGGATGGTCCTTAACCCCTAAGCCCTCGGCTAAGAGGTTGGTGAACAACATAAATGAATGCCTCAAGTGAGTCCTCTCATGGCTCATATGGGCTTGAAATGGTTTCATGGCTCAACCAAAATGATTTCTTTCCACCTAAATCCACCCAATCTTCAATTTCTCAAATTTTCAATTTTTGACCCCTGGGCCCTACACCTACTAAACCTACCCAAAACCTCAAATTACCCAAATTTTTGCAAAATTTCCAAATTACCTAAAATTCTTCAAAATTATTCCCAAACATTTCTACACCACTCAAATTGACCATCTATATCCAAAAATACCAAAAATTCCAAGAAAACCTCCCAATACCCTCCAAATACCCAAAATACCCTTCTTGACCCAAAAATCCAAAAATTCAGAAAATTCCCAGAAAATTCCAAAAAAATCCCAAATATTCCCAATTTCATTTTGTCCAACTACACCATGGGCCAATTTTGTCAATTTACCCTACTTTTGTCAAAACCCCCAATTTGACCCATTTTAACCCAAAGTGAACCCAATGTCAAACCAAACCTACCCAATTGACCCCAATTTTGGTCCAATTCAATTCTAAACTTCAATTCAACATCCCCAATACCAATCTAGACCAAATCCAAGTCCAATTTGATTGACATTTGGATCCAATTCCACTTTTGGCCTTAAGGCCCATTTTTTGACTTAAGCCCAAACCTAACCCAAATGAACCCAAACCCCAAAATCAAAGCCCAACCAAAGTCAAAACCTCTTTGAAACACTCCCATAAACACTTCTCAACAATAATTCTACATCAATTTCAACCCTAGCCCAACATTGGCCCAACTTGGCCCACTTGGACCTATATTGGCCCATTCACCAAAAGAATCCAAATCCAACCCAATTCAAGCCCAAACTACCCCAAATTTGCTTCAAGTTACTCATGACACATCCATGAGCTAAACCCAACAATTATTTGGCCCAACCTTTTACAAAAATTTTCATCCATGAACACATTCATAAACTTAAAAGCCCACTTCCCTTAAACCCTTCTAAAAGCCCATTTCCTTCAAAATTCAAAAGCCCAAATCTACCCTAAAGCCCACATGACATCTCCATTTGTCATCCATTTAATTAAATCCATTACCTAAGTCCTAAAATCATCATTGAATTATTCCAAATGAAGCTTCATCCAAATTCCCATCAAATTACCAAAAATTTCTTAAAACCCATTTTTATGAAATCGACTCAACTTTCCCCAAGCCAAAGACAAGCCATGCAAGCCATCGACAAGCCACATGAAGCCATGGGAGGCTCGACATGTGACCATGCCATTAATGGTAAAAGGAGGGGCTCCTTTCCTAATCTTTCATTAAGCCTTTTTACCTTAAGCATGTCACACTCTAAACCATGCTTTGCCACCTAATCCTCGATGGAGACTCCACCACACATGGGAGGTCGACCCACCCGACCTCCTCGGCCCCAAAACCAGTCTCGGGGAGGTGCACCCAACCCATTTGCATGGGTCGACCAAAATAAGCTAAAATGGCCCCTTTCCCTTTCTACTTCGATTCAACCACTTTACACATGGCATTTGCCAATCGCCTACACTAAACCCCGCCCCGACCCACCCGACCAAGATGGTGACCATCGCTCGGCCGGCCGGCCACCAGCCGCCGGAAAACACCATGGCCGAGAGCTCACATGTGAGCCAACATCGAAATTCTCACTTGCCGAGCCGCCCCATGCCTAGTGGTCACCATGGCCGTTTTTCTCCTCACCGCAGCATGTCGACCCCAAGCCCTAACTCCCCTGAGGCCCCTCACCAAATTCATTTAAACTCCACCCCTCTCGGCCATGAGAGGAGAAGAAGCACAAACCTTGCCAAAACTCGCCAAAATTGTTCCGGACCCTTCTCCATCCTTAGAGCACTTGATCCCCAGGTGAAATTCCCCCGCCATTTCTCCTCCGTAAGCTCAATTTCGTAGTCGAAATTCCACCCAAAACCAGGACACTTCTCCACAAGGAGCCAATTCCCAAATCGATCGGCTCTACACCTTCACCTGCACCAAAGGAAGGTGTCCACCATCAAAAGCCCCATCTCCAGTGCCACCCAAGCTTGCTCCAGTCCTCCAAGCTTTGTGATCGGGCTTGGTCGAAATCATATCCAGACAATTCACTGCATCAGGAGACTTCATCCGGAGCTTCGTCGGGACCCAATCGAAGGTGCAACAACTCTCGCATCGAAGCCACACTTCTCCGAGCCAAGGTATGAGCTAACTCTTCATCCCGAGCTTCGGAGATTCTCCATTTCAAATGCTTTAATTTCAATGCATGTTAACCGTATAGATGTGTTCGTCTCTTCAAGACGAATCCATAGAAGCATAAGAACATGAAAATCCATCGAGAATCGAGCGAGATCTAGGGATTTAAGTGTGGACGGCTCTCGGCGAGAACACTTGGGGACGATGAACGAATGCCGTCCATTCAATACACGCGCGCACGGACGGCCAGGATCGCGGTCGACCAGGAGACGGTACGAGAACCGCGGGGCCCGGCCGCCGACTCAAGTGGCGGCGTCGAATCGGAGCGCGCCGCGCGGCCCTTCGGAGCCGCCGAGGATGCGCCGGCGCTCGACTCGGATAAGTAGAAAATTAGGGATTTTCCGATTTATTTAATTCCCTAAACTTCAAAAATTCATATCTCTCGTGTAGAAAAATCGAAAAATAAAATAAAAATACCTCTCGCTCGATGAAGAGAGGAGAATAATGTGGAAAAGAAATCACTTAATTTCATCAAATATTTTATTTTTTATAATTTATTTACTCTCTGCATTATTTTAATTCTCCATGCATGCATACAATTCACCATGGCATGAGACCATAGGGCTTTTGAAGCCTTTGAATTTGGGAACATTCCCCGAATTTTCCAAAGTCGTAGGCCATCCCTATGAAGAGTTCTTGATTTTTCAAGTTCGAGTCACTCGTTTTGAGTATTTTAATTCCAAGTAAATAGCATGTTGTGAAATAAATTCTAGGAAAATTTGGTGATGTTCCTTATGACCAGAGAACCCTAGGAAAAATAGATTTTGGCTTAGTTCATTCAAAACAACTTTAATCGGCTTAAACACCCAAAATAGGTCTTTAATTAATTAGAGTTAACCAAGCATCAAATTGACTTGAAATCAATTCTCCACTGACCTTTAGGATCAGAGGAATCCACCATAAAAATTTGAGGTCAATCGGACTTGGTTAGCCCCACTAATTGGGTTGATTAAGTCACTTAGCCATTTTAAACTTTAAAAATTCATAACTTTTAAAATACTTTTTAAAAATTCACCAAATTGGTTTTGGAGCCTCTCTGATATCAGGGGAATCTAAGAAAATTAAAATTTCAATTTTCTGAAAAAGTTGATTTTTAATAATATTTTAATATTTTTAATAATTAAAAAATAATAAAAATCACAAAAATAATAAAATTCACCAAAATGTCACATTTTGAATTTTAATCACTTAGGAACAAATCCCACATTTTTCCTAGGTCTATTTAGTGAGATATTGAATTTTAAAGTTTTAAGGTAATTTTAAAATTAAAAATGTATTTTCTAGTATTTTCACTAAAATAATTATAATAAATCATAGAAAAATCAGAAAATTGCAAAATTTGTTTCTCTGGTTTCCTTGATATCAGAGAGATTTTTGAAAAATATAAAATCCATTTTTCAACATTTATTTTATTTTTAAATTAATTAACACTCCAAAACTCAAAATAATTATAATAAAAATAATATAATTCAAAAAATCACCAAAATTGGTCCAAGTGCTTCTCTGGTCATTAGGAATGTCCCCTAATTTTCTTAAGGACAGAAACTTTCCTTTGGTCATGTTATCAAATTTTCCTTGAAAATCTCTATTTTCCACCAAAAATAATTATATAAATAAATTAAATACAGTAAAAATCACATTTTCTCCTCTCATGTCTTTATTGACATATGAGTGAAGTCACATAAAAATTTCAAATTCATTTGGGTTCAATTTAGTGAGTTATGAAATTATTAAGCTTAAGGGGTAAAATGGTAATTAAACTTTTAACCCTTAATTAAAACTTTAGGTTTAATAAAAAATCAACAAGTAAAATATTTGATCTTAATCTGGTTTGGATGATTGAAATTTAAATAATTAAAGGGTAGAAACCCATTAAATAATTTTAAAATGATTAAACTTTAATTAAATAATAGATTAAATTTGGAGGAATAATAAATTGGAATTATTAAAATAAGGGATATTTATTAGGAAGAGATTTATTCTTTAATTTAAAAATCCCTAAACTAATTATATCATTAATACTCAATTCTTAATTAAAATGATAACTCAAATGTAAAATATTAAAAGACTTAATTGAATTATTAAACTCTTTTAAAATTTCAATTAAAATTAAAAATAAAGTAAATTAAAATTAAATTAAAATTAAATCAAATTAAACTAAATTAAAATTAAATTAAATTAAATTAAATTAAATTAAATTAAATAATTAAATTAAATTAAATTAAACAATTAAATTAAATTAAATTAAATTAAATTAAATAATTAAATTAAATTAAATTAAACAATTAAATTAAATTAAATTAAATTAAATTAAATTAAATTAAATAATTAAATTAAATTAAATCAAATCAAATTAATTAAACATCAAATCAAATTAAATTAAATTAAATTAAATTAAAACTCAATTAAATTAAATTGAATTAAATATAACATCACCTAAGATATAAAGAATTCAAATTAAATATAAAGCAACTTTTTAACTTAAATCAAATCATTTAAATACTAGTTTACCCTTGAAAGCTTTCGATTATTATAACTCCTAAATGAAACATTAAATGAAGTGCTACTTCACTCATAAGATATTCAAATGTCTTAATTCACCTAGGCAAGTTAACAAAACTTCAAAACCTCTGACGATTGATTCATTTATATAATTAAATTCATTTCGACTTAAAACAATCCTGAAATATCGAAAAGATGTTTAAGATTCTTCTTAAGCACTTCCTCAATATGATAGGATATTTATAAGAACAATCGGACTTAATTGTTCTTTCGATGAAGAAAATCGTCCTCAAACAAAAACACAAAGAACCTAGACGTCATAGAAATGACTACCATATAGGATTTAGAATTTGGTAGAAAACCATAACCTTTCCCTTACCTTTACCTAGAACTCGCTTAAATATTCTAATTGTATTTTAAGTGTAGCTTGGGATGACGGGAAGACCCTCCGTGTACGCTTTTATTTTATCAGCAATCTACTTTCTTGCAATTTACTTCCCCGCAATTTACTTTATCGTGGATGCACTTTACTTTTCTTGTACGATAAAACAACCGTTGCATGAAAACCCACACCTTTAGGATAGTCCCCGAAACCGAAACCAAAACTAAGTTAAAAGTCATCGCAAGATAAAATTCACCGCCACAACATTTCAAAATATAAAACAACTCAAAATTTAATCACAAACGTAACACAAAACTACAATCGCAACTAAATTAAAACGTCCCGTTGGATGATCGGGAATACCTCGGATGATTTAACCTACGTGTTGCTAACTGGATTTCCCACGGCCTAAATGAAAGTGTGGAACTCATTCAACTGAGTTTAGCAAATTCATCCGGACTAAGTGAATCCGATAAAAATAATGATGCCGAAGGATGGAACCGTGGATCTTAACCGTGTCGTTATAATCAACTTTAAGATTTGTTTTAATCAAAATACAAAACACTTGGAAATTAAGACTTCTCTAAACCAAAACACTTTTCTCATCTCCCCGATTTATGATTTCTAAAACTAAACCTCTCGCGACAACAAGGAGCTCGGAGCATGGTGGGCGAAGACGGCCATCGTCATCAAGCAAAACTCGAACCTACTTCAAAGAAACCTTCTTAGAATTAAACAACAAAGCCTTAGGACTTCGAGGTAGTTTGCCTAATGCAACATAAATCCTCAACCTCTTTGTTAGGCATTTGCATCGCAAATTAAGCCCTAACCGGCCTTAGGATTCCGAGGTAGTCGTCCGATACGACAATAAACCCTCACATCTTCTAAAGCTATTTGTTTGATTTTATCATACAAATATAAGCCCTAATTAATTAAAATCGGCAAGATTGAAATATTAAATAAACATTAGGACTTTCCTAAATTCAAGCCAAACAATAGGATAGTCGGAAATTACCGAAGTTCACTTCGAATCGTTGATTTCTCCTACCTTTCTTCCTTCGGATTCACAAAACAAAAATGTTCCAAATTTGATCCATTCCCTATCGAAATTCCAAAATTCAATTTTTGAAAACCTTAAACTTTAAAATTCCTTGAGAGCGAATTATTGGTTATTATCGAGAGTTTTCTTAGGTGATTCCCGTCACTTAAGATGTAATTAACTATAGTGGGCTTGCCCTTATAGGAATTTTAAAGAACCTGTAGTAATATAAACCCCGTTTAATACTTTCATATTAAGCGAGGGAATTTGTCGGCTTATAAAATTGGTTCGCAGACCAAACGGATGTCACAAAACTTCTAGTTTATTTGATCGAGCCCCACCTCAGCTAGTGTGTCTATCCTTAGGGATAGATACACGGCTTGTGGTGCGGTGCTCGTTTATATAAACTATTCGGGATGTGAAATCGGTTCAATCTCAAATTTAAAATTATTTTCAAAATCAAATACTACTTTCTAAATTATATATATATTTAAATTAAATTTAAAATTTAAATTCGCCGACAACTTCTGTTAGGCGATCCCTTTTAAAATACAACACAACCTAAAAATATGCAGACACTACCTAAGCCGTCGTTTACTTCCGACGGAAATAAAGTATCCCACAATTGAAAAGCACTGTTTGGCCCTGATCTTCACCGCTCAAAAGCTCAGGCACTACATGCTTTCTCATAAGGTCAACCTGATCTCGAAATTTAATCCATTGCAATACTCGATGACCCGTCCAACGCTTCACGCGTACTTGCCGAGTGGTCAATGATATTATTGCAATTCGATATAACTTTCGTGTCTCTTCGTGCCGTAAAGGGACAAGTCCTAGCGGACTTCCTCGCAAAGACACCCTTTGCTTGTAGAATCTCCTCTCAAAGACGACTTGCCGGATGAACAAATAATCTTAGAAGACCCCGATGATCGACGTTGGGAATTATATTTCGACGGAGCATCTTCGAAGACACAAAGATGAAGAATCGCAAGTGATAGTGCCTGTAAGGCAGAATCGATCTAATCTTTATAACACCGGAGCAGGTGGATGTTAAGATACTCCTACCACTTAACGTAGCCATGTAAAAACAACGAAGCGTAATACGAAGCCCGCATAACGAGACCGGAATTAACTATTCAAATTGGGGATAACAAACATCAACATCTACGGGGATTCGCAGCTTAATCATTCAACGTATCACCGGACGGTATGTAATTTTAAAGCCAAGACTCGAGCAATACTTCCAGTATGCCATACAGTTGTTGGAACAGATTCCAAATGTGACGATTTACAAAATTCCCAGGAAAGAAAACACTTTAGCAGATGTGTTAGCCCGCTTCGCAAAAGAATTTGCCTGCTTGAAAGATGAATCAGTGGAAGTGTCAGTTCACGGACGTCAGGTCCTATCACAGCTCGACATAGACACGATACACAAATCGAAAAAGAAAAAGAATCGCTTGCAACAAGAATGTAGAAAACACGAAGATTAGGCGACGTACCATTAACGTAGCTACTCGCAAACAGGAAAACTACCATACGATAGGTCGTTAGCCCATCAGATCAAGAAAAGAACTCTGTCCTATGCATTAATAAACAACACGTTATATAGAAGATCTTTCATCAAATGTGGCTAAGATGCCTAAGCGGGTCCGAGGCCCGTGAAATTGTCAAAGAGGTGCACTCAGGACTCTGTGGCGCTCACCAGTCGGGTCCGAAGATGAAAATGAAAATTAAAAGATTAGGGTACTACCGGCCCTCGATGATGACCGATCGCATGAAAATCGCCAAGAGCCGTCACCAATGCCAAGTGCACGGAGTGGTTCTACACCAACCTCCAAATGTGCTACATCCGACAATTGCGTCATGGCCATTCGAATGTCGGGGCACGGATATAATGGGTCCAATAGAACCACCATCTTCAAAAGGACATCGTTTCATTCTTGCGGCTACATATTACTTTTCCAGTGGGCAGAGGCAGCTCCACTTAGAGAAGTGAAAGCACACCATGTGCTACGGCTTTTCAAGAACCAAGTTGTCTACCATTTCGAATGCCGCGCAGGATCATCTCGTATAATGGATCGCATTCGAAGCACGCAAATCAATAATTTTGTCGAGAAACACGGAATCGACTGGCGGTATTCAACAATTTACTATCCAAGAGCAAATGGCCTAGCTGAGGCTTTTAATAAAACTCTTGTTCAAATTTTAAAGAAAACTTTGGACGGTAATAAGAGAAATTGGCACGAGAAGTTATTAGAAGCCTTATGGGCCTACCGGACAACCTTCAGAACTCCTACTCAAGCTACACCTTACGCTCCGGTGTATGGGTCCGAGGCAGTTGTTACCCTTAGAGGTCCAAACCTTCCTTCACTCGAATTGCAGATTGCAAACAAAATCACGACAGAAGATAATGCCAAATTACGACTAGAGGAGTTGGAAAGCCCGGAAGGGAAAAGACTTGCAGCAAGCAACGAGACTTTAGAATTATACCAAGCTAAGATGGTTCAAGCCCATGACAGATTGGTCCGCCCAAGAACCTTCAAAGTTGGTGACTTAGTTCTCGTTCTCAAGAGACCTATTCTTGCACACCACAAGATAGGAGGAAAATTTGAACCCACTTGGGAAGGACCGTTTGTGGTTGAAGCAGTATACTCAGGAGGCTCCTACCAGTTAGTGAATTGCCAAGGAACGACATATGCTTCCGATCAACGGACGATACTTGAAGAAGTATTACGCTACCTGATGTTTCGAAGGGATGAATTCTTCATCCCTAGAAGCACGGGCAAAGTAATTACTTATGACTGGGTCCGAACCCAAAAATAATAAAAATGTGCTAAAATAAATAAAATCATGATAATAAAATTTTCCTTGTTCTCTCATCCAAATCAAAATCCCTTCCCCGATCTTTTCCCACTTCATTCCTGTTGAATTATAAAAAAATAATACAAAAGAAAACTCTATCTCTAATAAACATTTTCTTAAAGTTCTTGTTCTTAGTACAGCCCCTGATCATTTTCCTTGTCTTTTTGCAGGGAAATGTCGAACGGGCGGTTGGTCCTAAACTTTAGAAATGGCGTAAGCCTTGCACTCGATGAAAAGAGGGTGAAAGATGGAGCGATAATAGAGATTGACTCAGACTTCGCACCAGCAGGCTCCGCAATACGAGGAAGGTGACCGGGTCCCAGCTGATCGAGAGGAACCGCCCGCCGACAAGAATGAAAAGGGTGGCCCAAGCCACCTACCCAAGAAGAAGAAAAGGAAAACAAACACCGAGAAGGACAAGAGAATCAAGTCCGTAGTCGCTACGGCAGAGGGCGGTGCTTGTCGCCGCCACGCCCACAAAGATTCGAGAAGTACGAAGAGCTACTCTCACAAAGAACTCGCCGAAGAAATAAAAATCGTCGTATCCACAAGATGTTAACTAAACTAGCGATGGACCAAGCGCGACGAGGCGCTCGCTACTACCAAGTGCATATACTTCAAGGATACCGGTTCGCCGAGAACCCGAAGAAAGAAGGCCGCCTCCGAGGATAACAGAAAAGACCAGGGAAATTTCAAGAAGATCAGAAGAAGGAAGGCTACCATGCCACCAGATAAAGCCACCAGTAATGCATAACCTTATTGCAGAAGCAACCCCGGAGGATGTCCCGACGGAGACTATCCCTGAGGAGCCGAGGTATGTAGGAGAACGTGAAGGGATTGAGCCATATATCCCACGAGACGTCACTGGGCCTCGCCATTTGCGCATTATTCCGTAATACGAGCTAGAAAGAATGCAGAATGTCGAGAAGCAAACTTTTGAATACTTCGAGATAATTAGAGGCAGGAGGATCAATATACTAGAAGGCCTCGAGCTACATACAAACGTGTTCTCAGAATACGAAGACCAACAAATCGTGGACTGCATCTGAGATTTTAAAAGAATGGGTCGATCTGGCCGCTTAAGAGAAAACACCTACTCAGAACCCCGGAGTTGGATGCCAGGGAAAGGGAGAATTACCATACAATGTGGATGCTGCTACAACTTCGCAGAAGACAGGAAGGGAAACCCACCGGGAATACTCTGTCATGGAAAGGTAGATCCAATGTCATTAGTCATCAAAAGGATGGTAAAGAGAATGATAACATGGAGGGTACCGCAAGCAGATTGCATACCCAACAGCTTGCATCATTAACATCTACAAGCTGTGGTGACTCGCATACCCCCGCACATCGATCACCACGACTTTGTCGACCTTTCGCACAGTTTCTTTTCCGAACGAGTGTAATATCATGTTCGGATCGGACCTCCGGATAGCGAGCCCGAGTGAGTTCCGAGGGCCGAGAAAGATACCATTACCGGTAGGTTCCATCATGATACTAAAGGGCAACGGAAAGCGTATGTCGCAAAACATTGCATACCAGGAGTACCAATGAAGCGGATCTCAGTTACTTTCAGAAGGATGGATGACAGGAAAGCACCTTACCACTTCCAGCCAGACCCGGAGCTAGAGAGCCTCCGGCCTTACGAGCTGTGAGTTGCATAAAAAATATCACACCTACAACGTACATCCATACGACATCCTTGCTAAGGATGGCTTGGAAGGTGATGTTATTGACCATGTACCTCACTATTCAGACATGGATTTTTGACAGATGCCTTTTTGGATGGATCGACAAAGATCATACATAGTCCATTTTGAGTCTACATGGATTGTATGAAATGTATTCCGGATCAAGTTGTATGATGTATCTTCAGCATGATTGGAATGAAAATGACCATGTCACATTTTGGCCTCCACCTCTTTTGTGCAAATTGACTGGGAAACGCCATTAAAGTTAAATGAACTTCGAACAAAGAACAGAAAAGAAACAAAAAGAATAAAAGAAAACTTTCCTTAAAAAATCTAAAAAAAATGATGAACGCCAAATTCGCACGAACATTAAATGAATGATAAAGTAAATTTGAATCGTTAAAGGACAAACAAAACGAACACAAATTTTAAATCAAATCTCAATCAAATTTAAATTCAACCCTCCAGATCTCAAATCAAATCTCAATCAAATTCAAACTCAACCTTCCAAATCTGAAATCCAATCGGCTCTACTCTCTCCCTTGTCCGGGATGGAAGCTGGTCGATTCCATCGACATGGAGCCACGAGGTTTTCGATTCGGATCTAGTGGCGAGGAATTGTATCCAATCCAAACCAAAGAACTTCGATCAACTCTTCTCGAATGGGATATGTAGCATCTACATATTCCCTCCTAATTTGTTTCTTTCCACAAAATCTTTTACAACTTCCATGAAATTCTCGAAACACCAAAATTCCACACTTTTCAAATCAACATTGCAAATCTTCTACAAAATGAAATACATCAAAATCAAATTCTTGGGGTTGAGGATTTTGCATCCGAGACTGCATTGTTTTAGGATTATTTCCCTATTGCAATGAAATACATCAAAATCAAATTCTTGGGGTTGAGGATTTTGCATCCGAGACAACATTGCTTTAGGATTCTTTCCCTATAGCAATGAAATACATCAAAAATCAAATTCTTGGGGTTGAGGATTTTACATCCGAGATCGCATCGCTTTAGGATTCTTTCCTATTTCAATGAAATACATCAAAATCAAATTCTTGGGGTTGAGGATTTTACATCCGAGACTGCATTGCTTTAGGATTCTTTCCCTATTGCAATGAAATACATCGAAATCAAATTTTTGGGGTAGAGGATTTTATATCCGATACTGCATTGCTTTAGGTTCTTTCCCTATTGCAATGAAGTACATCAAAATCAAATTCGGGGGTCGAGGATTTTACATCCGAGACGACATTGCTTTAGGATTCTTTCCTATAGAAATGAAAACCATCAAAATCAAATTCTTGGGGTTGAGGATTTTACATCCGAGACTGCATTGCTTTAGGATTCTTTCCCTATTGCAATGAAATACATCCAAATCAAATTCTTGGGGTTGAGAATTTTGCATCCGAGACTGCATTATTTTAGGATTTTTTCCCTATAGCAATGAAATACATCAAAATCAAATTATTGGGGTTGAGGATTTTACATCCGAGACTGCATTGCTTTAGGATTCTTTCCCTATCGCAATGAAATACATCAAAATCAAATTCTTGGGGTTGATGATTTAACATCCGAGACTCGCATTGCTTTAGGATTCTTTCCCTATTGCAATGAAATACATCAAAATCAAATTCTTGGGGTTGAGGATTTTACATCCGAGACTGCATTGCTTTAGGTTCTTTCCCTATTGCAATGAAATACATCAAATTCAAACTCTTGGGGTTGAAGATTTTACATCCGAGACTGCATTGCTTTAGGATTCTTTCCCTATTGCAATGAAATACATCGAAATCAAATTTTTGGGGTAGAGGATTTTATATCTGATACTACATTGCTTTAGGTTCTTTCCCTATTGCAATGAAATACATCAAAATCAAATTCTTGGGGTTGAGGATTTTACATCCGAGACTGCATTGCTTTAGGATTCTTTCCCTATAGCAATGAAATACATCAAAATCAAATTCTTGGGGTTGAGGATTTTACATCCGAGACTGCATTGCTTTAGGATTCTTTCCATATAGCAATGAAATACATCAAAATCAAATTCTTGGGGTTGAGGATTTTACATTCGAGACTACATTACTTTAGGATTCTTTCCCTATAGCAATGAAATACATCAAAATCAAATTCTTGGGGTTGAGGATTTTACATCCGAGACTGCATTGCTTTAGGATTCTTTCCCTATAGCAATGAAATACATCAAAATCAAATTCTTGGGGTTGAGGATTTTACATCCGTGACTGCATTGCTTTAGGATTCTTTCCCTATTGCAATGAAATACATCAAAATCAAATTCTTGGGGTTGAGGATTTTACATCCGAGACTCCATTGCTTTAGGATTCTTTCCCTATTACAATGAAATACATCAAAATCAAATTCTTGGGGTTGAGGATTTTACATCCGAGACTGCATTGCTTTAGGATTCTTTCCCTATTGCAATGAAATACATCGAAATCAAATTTTTGGGGTAGAGGATTTTATATCCGATACTGCATTGCTTTAGGTTCTTTCCCTATTGCAATGAAGTACATCAAAATCAAATTCTTGGGGTTGAGGATTTTACATCCGAGACTGCATTGCTTTAGGATTCTTTCCCTATAGAAATGAAAAACATCAAAATCAAATTCTTGGGGTTGAGGATTTTACATCCGAGACTGCATTGCTTTAGGATTCTTTCTCTATTGTAATGAAATACATCCAAATCAAATTCTTGGGGTTGAGGATTTTGCATCCGAGACTGCATTATTTTAGGATTCTTTCCCTATAGCAATGAAATACATCAAAATCAAATTCTTGGGGTTGAGGATTTTACATCCGAGACTGCATTACTTTAGGATTCTTTCCCTATAAGCAATGAAATACATCAAAATCAAATTCTTGGGGTCGAGGATTTTACATCCGAGACCGCATCGCTTTAGGATTCTTTCCCTATCGCAATGAAATACATCAAAATTAAATTCTTGGGGTTGAGGATTTTACATCCGAGATCGTATTGCTTTAGGATTCTTTCCCTATTGCAATGAAATACATCAAAATCAAATTCTTAGGGTTGAGGATTTTACATCCGAGACTCGCATTGCTTTAGGATTCTTTCCATATTGCGGTGAAATACATCAAAATTAAATTCTTGGGGTCGAGGATTTTACATCCGAGATCGCATCGCTTTAGGTTCTTTCCTATTGCAATAAAATACATCAAAATTAAATTCTCGGGGTCGAGGATTTTACATCCGAGACTCGCATTGCTTTAGGTTCTTTCCCTATTGCAATGAAATACATCTAATTCAAACTCTTGGGGTTGAGGATTTTACATCCGAGACTGCATTGCTTTAGGATTCTTTCCCTATTGCAATGAAATACATCGAAATTAAATTTTCGGGGTAGAGGATTTTATATCTGATACTGCAATGCTTTAGGTTCTTTCCCTATTGCAATGAAATACATCAAAATCAAATTCTTGGGGTTGAGGATTTTACATCCGAGATCGCATCGCTTTAGGATTCTTTCCCTATCGCAATGAAATACATCAAAATCAAATTCTTGGGGTCGAGGATTTTACATCCGAGACCGCATCGCTTTAGGATTCTTTCCCTATCGCAATGAAATACATCAATATCAAATTCTTAGTGGTCGAGGATTTTACATCCGAGATCGCATCGCTTTAGGATTCTTTCCTTATTGCAATGAAATACATCAAAATCAAATTCTCGGGGTCGAGGATTTTACATCCGAGACTCGCATTGCTTTAGGATTCTTTCCCTATTGCAATGAAATACATCGAAATCAAATTTTTGGGGTAGAGGATTTTATATCCGATACCGCATTGCTTTAGGTTCTTTCCTATTGCAATGAAGTACATCAAAATCAAATTCTTGGGGTCGAGGATTTTACATCCGAGATCGCATTGCTTTAGGATTCTTTCCCTATAGAAATGAAAAACTTCAAAATCAAATTCTTGGGGTTGAGGATTTTACATCCGAGACTGCATTGCTTTAGGATTCTTTCTCTATTGCAATGAAATACATCCAAATCAAATTCTTGGGGTTGAGGATTTTGCATCCGAGATCGCATTATTTTAGGATTCTTTCCCTATAAAGAATGAAATACATCAAAATCAAATTCTCGGGGCCGAGGATTTTACATCCGAGACCGCATCGCTTTAGGATTCTTTCCCTATCGCAATGAAATACATCAAAATCAAATTCTTCGGGGTCGAGGATTTTACATCCGAGACCGCATCGCTTTAGGATTCTTTCCCTATCGCAATGAAATACATCAAAATCAAATTCTTGGGGTTGAGGATTTTACATCCGAGACTGCATTCCTTTAGGATTTTTTCCCTATAGCAATAAAAAACTTCAAAATCAAATTCTTGGGGTTGAGGATTTTACATCCGAGACTGTATTGCTTTAGGTTCTTTCCCTATTGCAATGAAATACATCAAATTCAAACTGTTGGGGTTGAGGATTTTACATCCGAGACTGCATTGCTTTAGGATTCTTTCCCTATTGCAATGAAATTCATCGAAATCAAATTTTTGTGGTAGAGGATTTTATATCTGATACTGCATTGCTTTAGGTTCTTTCCCTATCGCAATGAAATACATCGAAATCAAACTTTTGGTGTTGAGGATTTTACATCCGAGACTGCTTTGCTTTAGAATTCTTTCCCTATCGCAATGAAATACATCAAAATCAAACTCTTGAAGTTAAGGATTTTACATCCAATACCGCATTGCTCTGAGATCTCTCCTCATTGTAATGGTTCAATCCAATCAATTCAATTTTCTTTTGAGGTTGAAGATGTTACATCTAAAACCACAAAATTCCAATTTTCATTTCAAGTTCAAATCCGTTCAAATTAATTTTAACAATCTTCAATCTAAATTGAAACTCAAACTAAAATCTGAGCTCACACATCAAAACTTAAAATGAAACATAATAAAATCTAAATCAAAATTCCCCCAGATTATGTGATTTGGGATTCACCTCCTTTCCCTTTCCCCAGCGAGAGTTCAGGAATCTTCAGTCTCAGAGATATACTTGACATTCCCCAGCAGAAATTCTTTAACTTTGTCCTAAGTTTGTTACTTGCACTTTTGTGTTGGTTTTGTTGATCACTTTGGTCAACACCAATACGCGCGGTGTGCTCTGTCAACTCACCACACCTATTGGGGGTCCATTTGTTGACCTCATTTTTGATGAGGTCTTCTCTTCTTCTTTTTAGTACTTAGGATCCAGCCTTAGTCTTTTCCTTTGACTATCTTAGAGGATTAGAAGTGGAACCCACCACTTAGCAATTCAAACCACTTCTAAACTCCCTGCAAACTCCACAAACTTGATTGTAAACCCCTAATCACCTAGAGGGTTGAAATCAAGTGTGGAAGTTTAAAGGATGAGTTCCTATAGGACTCTTTGGCCTTAGGACTACCCTGGGTGGCCTGGTCTGGTGAAGGGCTGACTTACACACACACTACACTCATACACTATACTTTCATACACCTCCTAAAACTACACCTATACCCAACTCGACTCCTTGACTCATGTAGGAGATTCACATGGATGGTCCTTAACCCCTAAGCCCTTGGCTAAGAGGGCTAGGAACAACATAGTGAATGCCTCAAATGAGTCCCTACATGGCTCATGTGGCCTTGATATGGCTTCATGGCTCAACCAAAATGAATTCATTCCACTTACATTCACCCAATCTTCAATTTTCCAAATTTTCAATTTTTGACCCCCGGGACCCCGGACCCGCCTAGCTTACCCAAAACCCTTGAAATTACCCAAATTTTTCTAAATTTCCAAATCACCCAAAATTCCCCAAAATTAACTTTGAGCATTTCCTCACCACTTAAATTGATCATCCATAGCCAAAAATACCAAAAATTCCAAAAATACCTCCCAATACCCTCCAAATACCCAAAATGCCCCTCTTAGCCAAAAAATCCAAAAAATTCAGAAAATTCCCAAAAAATTCCACAAAATCTCAAATATTCCCAATTTCATTTTGTCTAACTACACAATGGGCCAATTTTGTCAATTTACCCCACTTTTGTTAAAATCCCCAATTTGACCTATTTTGACCCAAAGTGAACCCAATGTCAAACCAAACCTACCCAATTGACCCAAATTCTGGTCCAATTCAATTGTAAACTTCAATTCAATATTCTCAACACCAATCTAGACCAAATCCAAGTCCAATTTGATTGAAATTTGAATCCAATTTCACTTTTGGCCTTAAAGCCCAATTTGGACCCATGACCCAAACCTAGCCCAAACCAAACCAACTTAACTCCAATTAACCCCAAATCTTTTCTAAACCTTCCCTAACATCCCTAAAAACAAAAGACTAACATGATTTTCTCAAAATTTGGATCCAAACCCCACTCAAATTCAACCTAAAACCAAGAGGCCCAATTTTGACCTAAATCCACCCCTAACCCAAAAGAACCCAAATCCCAAAATTAAAATCCAACCAAAGTTGGAACCTTTTTCAAACACTCCCACAAACATTTCCCAACATCAATTTTACATCAATCTCAACCCTAACCCAACATTGGCCCAAGTTAGCCCAATTTGACCTACATAGGCCCTTTTACCAAATGAACCCAAATTCAACTCCATTCAAACCTAAATCACTCCAAACTTTATTCAAATCATTCATGACATACCCCTAAACCAAACCCAACAATTATTTGGCCCAAGCCTTTACCAAACTTTCATCCTAAAATCCATTTTAAAATCCAAAAGCCCACTTCCCTAAACCATTTTAAAAGCCCATCTTCACTAAATTTCAAAGGCCCAAAATTCATCCAAAGTCCATATGACACTCTTCTTCATCATGCATTCAATTAAAATCATCCCTTAAGTCCTAAATCAATCATCAAATGGTTCCAAATCAAGCCATATGCCAAATCCCATAAAATCACCCCTAAATTACCAAAATTTCTAAAATCCATTTTCATGAAATTGACCAAGCTTTTCCCCAAGCCAAAGGCAAGCCATGAAGCCACTCTTAAGCCACATGCAAGCCATGTGAGTTGCTCACATGTGACCTTACCACATTGGGCAAAAGGAGGAGATCCTTTCCACATTCCCTTAAGGTGATTAACCACTCCCATGATTCCCCTAACCATGCTTATGCCTAATCGTGCTTGGATGGTGACTTGACCCTACCGATTATGCTCGAACCAAATCACTTTCCCTTTAGCCTAAACCAAGCATTGGGTGGTGCACCTAGCCCAAAAGGATGGGTTGACCCATTTGGAGCCAAAATGGCCTCTCCCCCGTACCATTTTAATCCAAGCACTTTACACATGGCATTGGCCAATTGCCTACACTAAACCCCAGCCCTGACCCACCTGAACAAGATGGTGACCAAGTGCCCGGCCGGCCGACCACCAGGCCGCTGGAAAACGCCATGGCCAAGACATGGGGAGAAGCCAAACTTTGGAATTCCACCTTGCTGAGTTGCCCCATGCCCAATGGCCACCATGGCTGTTCTTCCCTTGACCCGAGCAGCTGATCCCAAGCCCTAACTCCCCCTGGGAGGCCCTCCAGCATCTTCTATTTAAACCCCACCTCTCTCGGCCATGGAAGAGGTGCTGAATCAACCTTAAGGGAACTCTACCAAAATCACTCTAGACTCTCCCCACACCTAGAGCACTTGATCCCCACTGTCCTCCTGCCCTAATCCCCACTAATTGAGCTCAATTTTGGAGCTCAATTCTCAGGCCAGAACAGGACATTCCCAAATCCTTCACCAAAGTCAAATTTAACTCACCTACACTTGCACAAGGTCAAGAGGATAAGTTCCCTAGTGAAAGCCCCCTCTCCAGGCCACCCATCCGTTCCGGACTCCAAAGGTTGAAATCGGGCTTGGTCAAAATCATACTCGGACAATTCACCGGATCGGAGACTTCATCCGGAGCTTGCTCGGACCCAATCGAAGGTGACACAACCCTCGCATCGAAGCCACACTTCTCTGAGCAAAGGTATGGTCTCACTCTTCTTCCTGAGCTTCTGAACATTCTATATTTTTATTGAATCAATTTCATGCTACATAAACCATATGGATGTGTTCATCTCTTCAAGATGAATCCATAGAGCATAAAAACACAAAAAACCGTTGAGAAATGAGTGAGTTCTTAGGGTTTTAGTGTGGACGGTTCTCGGGCTAGGAGGCTTGGGGATGATGAACGGATGCCGTTCATTCAATACGCGCGCGGATGGACGGCTCGCATCGAGCTCGGATCGCCGGATGATATGCGAAGGCGGGACCCGGCCGCCGACTCAAATGGCGGCGTCGAATGGGAGCGCGCCGCGTGGTCGTTCGGAGATGCCGAGGATGACAGGGCGTCGCGTACGGATAAGTAGGAAAATAGGCATTTTCTTATTTATTTAATTCCCTAAACTTCAAAAATACATAACTTTGTGTAGAAAAATCGTAAAAATAAAATAAAAATAATCTCTTGCTCGACTGAATGGAGGAGAATAATGTGGAAAAGAAATCATTTAATTTCATTGAGTATTTGATTTTTAATAATTTATTTACTCTCTCGCACTATTTCAATTCTCCATGCATGTATACAATTCACCACGACATGAGACCATAGGGTTTTGAAGCCTCCGAATTTGGGAACATTCCCGAATTTTCCAAAGTCGAGGCCACCCCTATGAAGAGTTATTGATTTTTCAATTCTAAGCCACTATTCTGAATATTTTAATTCCATTAATTAGCATGTTGTGAAATAAATTCTAGAAAAATTCGAGGATGTTTCTTATGACCAGTAGGACCTCAGTGGAAAATAGTTCTCGAGTTAATTCACTTAGTAATGACCCTAATTGGCTTAAACACCCAAAATGGAACCTTAATTAATTAGAGCTAATCATACATAAAATTGATTTGAAATCAATTCTCCATCTGACCTTTAGGATCGAGGAACCCACCATAAAAATTGAAGTCAATTGGACTTGGTTAGCCCTACCAAATGGGTTGATTAAGCCATTTAGCCAACTTAAATTTTAAAAATTCATAAATTTCAAAATACTTTTCAAAAATTTACCAAATTGGTTTTGGAGCCTCTATGATATTAGGAGAATTTAGGAAAATTAAAATTATAATTTTCTAAAAAAGTTGATTTTTTGCATTATTTTAATATTTTTAATAATTAAAAAATAATAAAAATCACAAAAATAATAAAATTCACCAAAATGTTATATTTTGAATTTTAATCACTTAGGAACAAACCCCATATTTTTCTTAGGTCCCTATGATGATATATTAAATTTTAAAGCCCTAAAGTAATTTTAAAATTAAAAAAAATGTATTTTCTAGTACTTCCATTAAAATAATTCTAATAAAACAAAGAAAAATTAGAAAATTATAAAAAATTGGTTCTCTGGATTCCTTGATATCAGAGAGATTTTTGAAAAATATAAAATTCATTTTTCAACCTTTATTTTATTTTTAAATTAATTAATACTCCAAAACTCAAAATAATATAATTCAAAAAATCACCAAAATTGGTCCAAGTGGTCCTCTAGTCATTAGGAATGTCCCATAATTTTCTTAAGGACAGAAACTTTCCCTTGGTCATGTTGTTTAATTTTCCTTGAAAATCCTTATTTTCCACAAAAAATAATTATATAAATAAATTAAATACAGAAAAATCACATTTTCTCCTCTAATGTCTTGATCGACATATGAGTGAAGCCACATAAAAATTTCAAGTTCATTTAAGCTCAATTTAGTGAGTTATGAAATTAGTAAGTTTAAAGGGCAAAATAAGTAATTAAAATTTTAACCTATAATTAAAAATTTTTAGGTTTAATTAAAAGGGTGGGTAAAATATTTGATATTAAGTTGATTTTGGATGTTTGAAACTTAGGTATTTAAAGGGTAGAAACATACCAAATAATTTGAAAGTAATCAAAATAAACCTTAATTAAATAATTAATTAAATTTGGAAGAATAATCAAAAAATTGGAATTATTAAAATAGGGATATTATTAGGAAGAAATTTATTCTCTAATTCAAGAATCCCTAAATTAATCACCTCAATAATATTTAATTCCTAATTAAAATGATAATCCAAATTCAAAACTTAAAATGCTTAATCATTAAATTAAATTAAAATTAAAACATTTAAATTAAATCCTTTTAAAATTTCAATTAAATTAATACTTTAACAATTAAAATTAAATCATCCCTAAAGCATAAAAAATAAAATATTAAATTAAAATTAAAAGAAAAATAATAAAATTAAATTAAAATTCAAATTAAATTAAAATTAAAAAATAAAGCCAAATTAAAATTTAAATTAAAATTTAAATTAAATTAAATCACATTAAATTAAATTAAATTAAAACATATTAAATTAAACTAAATTAAAATAAAAAAATAATAATAAAATCAAGTTAAAATTAAATTAAAATTAAATTAAAATTAAATTAAATAAATAAAATTAAATTAAAATTAAAGCTAAATCAAATTAAATTAAATTAAAATCAAATTAAATTAAATTAAATTAAATTGAATTAAATATAACATCACTTAAGACATAAAGAATTCAAAAATAAATCTAAAACAACTTGAACACTATTCCAAACTTAAAACCATTAATTAAAATTAAGTTAAATCACAAATCATTTAAACATTAATTTGCCCTCAAAAACTCATGTTGCCATAACTCCTAAATGGAGTTTTAAGTGAAGTATTACTCCACTCATAGGATATTCAAATGTCCTAGTTCACTGAGCAAGATAATAAAACTTGAACTCCTGGATGATTGATTCATTGTATAATTAAATTCTCTTGGACTTAAAACAATCCTAAAAGTATTGAAAAGATGTTTAAGATTCGTCTTAAGCACTTCCTTAGTATGATAGGATGTTTATAAGAAC
This sequence comes from Papilionanthe hookeriana x Papilionanthe teres, assembly GCA_022702705.1. Lineage (NCBI taxonomy): Eukaryota > Viridiplantae > Streptophyta > Magnoliopsida > Asparagales > Orchidaceae > Papilionanthe > Papilionanthe hookeriana x Papilionanthe teres. The sequence goes on along the minus strand of CM040437.1, from coordinate 36,904,446 downwards.
AACTGAACTTAATTGTTCTTTGATGAAGAAAATTGTCCTTAAACCAAAACACAAGAACCTAGACGTCATAGGAAATGACAAGCTATAGGATTAGGAACTTGGTAGAAAACCATAACCCTTCCCTTAGCTTTACTTAGGAACTTGCTTTAAAGGCTTAAATATTCTAAATTGTGTTTAAATGTAGCCTGGGATGACGGGAAGACCCTCCAGGCACGCTTTTATTTTATTGTAATTTACTTTCTTGCAATTTACTTTATTGCAAATGCACTTTACTTTTCTCGCATGATAAACAACTGTTGCATGAAAACCCACACCTTTAGGGTAGCCCCTAAAACTGAAACCAAAACTAAATTAAAAGTCATTACAAGATAAAATTCACCGCCACAATATTTCAAAATATAAAACAACTCAAAATTTAATCACAAACAAAACAACACAACCACAACTACAACTAAGTTAAAACGTCTTGTTGGATGATCGGGAATACCTCGGATGATGTAACCTACGTGTTGCTAACGGGATTTCCCACGGTATAAATGAAAGTGTGGAACTCATTTAGTTGAGTTTAGCAAATTCATCTGGACTAAGTGAATCCGATAAAAATAACGATGCCGGAAGGATGGAACCGTGGGATCTTAACCGGTGTTGTTCTAATCAACTTTAAGATTTGTTTTAATTAAAACATAAAAAAACACTTGGATTTTAAGATTTCTAAAACCAAACTCTTCTCTTCTCTTTTGATTACAATCTTCTAAAACTAAACCCTCTGCAATAACAAGAAGCTCGAAGCATGGTGGGCAGCACGGCCATCGTCATCAGCAAAACCTAAGTCTACTTCAGCAAAACTTTCTTAGAAATAAATGACTAAGCTATAGGACTTCGAGGTAGTTTGCTTAGTGCAAAATAAATCATCAACCTTTTGTTAGGTATTTGCATTGCAAATTAAGCCCTAACCGGTCTTAGGACTCCGAGGTAGTCATTTGGTACGACATAAACCCTCACATCTTCAAGGCTATTTGTATGGTCATGTTATACGAATATAAGTCCTAATTAATTAAAATTGGCAAGATCAAAACATTAAATAAATATTAGGACTTTCCTAAATTCAAGCCAAACAATAGGATAGTCGGGAAATTACCGAAGTTCGCTTCGAATATGTAATTTCTCCTACCTTTCTTCTTTTGAATTCCCAAAACAAAATGTTCCAAACTGGATCCATTCCCTATTGAAATTCCAAAATTCAATCCCTTGAAAACCTTAAACTTTGAGATTCCTGAGAGCGGAATCTACCGATTATTATCGAGAGTTTTCTTAAGTGATTCCCGTCACTTAAGATGTAATTAACTATAGTGGGCTTGCCCTTATAGGGAATTTTAAGAACCCGTGTAATATAAACCCCTGTTTAATTCATTTATATTAAGCAGGGGAATTTGTCGGCTTATAAAATTGGTTTGCAGACCAAACGGATGTCACAAATCTTCTAATTTATTTAATCGAACCCCATCACCAAACAAAGGTGTCTATTCTTCAGGATAGATACACGGTTTGTGGTGCGGTGCTCGTTTATATAAACTATTTGGGATGTGAGATCAGTTTGATTTCATATCTTAAAATTTTCAAACTTAAAGTTATTTTCAGAATCAAATACTACTTTTCAAATTATTTATTTAAATTAAATTAAAAATTTCGCCTACAATTTCTGTAGGCGACCTCTTTTCAAAAATACAACACTCAACCCAAAAATAAGGCGTACAACCACGACGAAGAGGAGGACATTCACAAGGATGGCTACGAATGTTCAGTAAGTGACGAGTCTATTTGTGAATCCCGAGTACCTCCGATCACGATAGAGTTAGAACTATCAGACGCTGAGGCAACTTCAGAAGAGCCAGTCGTTCCGATTCAAGAGGAGACACCGGTAGATTCAGAGTTAATTACCGAAGTCAATCTGAGAAGCGGAAATGTCCTACCTCCGAGATTGGGTCCAAAGGATAAGGGAAAGCAGGTGGTTGCTCGGGAAGAGCCAACCCCAGCGGAAGAATTGCCCGTTCGGGAAGAAATTGAACAGCCTAGTAACAAAGTGGACTATAATGTGCTAGCCTATCTTAGGAAGCTACCGGCCAAACTGAGCATCTACGACGCTCTGATCCTGTCAAAGGAGATGAGAGAATCTCTGGTCAAGGCCTTGCTTGATCCAAAAATTTGCTTAGCTCAAATGGCTGGTAATTCCTTCGACGAGGTTTGCTCATTGAAAGGACAGTGCGGTGTTACCTTCACGGATGATGATTTACTACTTAGAACGACTGCATCACAACCGACCGTTGTACATTTCCGTCGCATTAGAAAGTTCACACTCTCCGAGGTGCAAGTTGATCCAGGAGCGTCAATTAATATAATGAACCTTCGAACGCTAGCCTATTTAGAGATTGATGCCCGTGATCTCGAGGCAGACAAGATGATGCTAAGAGGCTTCAACCAGAAAGGAGAAAGAACTCTTGGATCGATTACACTGTTAATGAAGATCGGTGAATTAGCCAAGACAACGGCAAAGTTTCACATAATTGATTCAGAGACATCAGTCAACGCTCTACTGGGCCGGCCATGGATCCATGAGAACCGGATGGTACCATCATCTCTACACCAGTGTATAAAGTACTATGAAGAAGGACAAGGACAGTGTATCAAAGGTGATTTACAACCATTCTCTGTGCATGAAATCGGAATCCACGAAGATGCAGCTTACTACGCACCCCCAAAGAAAATTGTCTTCTCCAGAAATGCCATACCAAATCAAGAAAAAGAAGCACAAGACGACAAAGAAACTGAAATTCTTGTTCAACAGTTACTCACCACTCCCTTACGGCGAGATGGTGAAGGTTTCTCCAAAACTCGCACCCGAGTTCGAGGCCGGGGACGAGGTCAAGGAAGAAACGGTGGAACAGTTGAACAGAAGAAACCGGTCATCGATGTTGATTGGGAGAATAGCTCTGAAGAAGAAGAAGAAATCAAGAAAGAAGCAGCAACAGTAAGCCAAAGGAAACCCCAGTTCAAGATCTCTCTCGAAGATGAAAAGAATGAAGAATACAAAGCAATGTACGAGAAGATTAACCACTATGTGCATACTATGACCCTGACCCCGATCCATTTTAATAAGATCGAGGTATGGTGGTAAAAGAGGTACATGGTGGTGGTACTAAACCGATCAAATTCTACCGTGGTGCTTCTTCCTCTAATACTGAAAAAGATGTACAACTTGAAGATGTTACTTCTTTTGAATTAATGGAACTGCCTTTTGAGGGGTAGTCTCCATGTGTTCAGAATTTAATTCAACGTGGTATTCTACCTAAACAATGGTCAAAAGGCCAATCACAATGCTTTAAAAAGTTATGGAACAACGACAGTCGGCCTCCCAATTCAAAACATGGTCTAGGATTCAGCATAGTAGAATCAGTTGATGACACGAAATTTTGCTTGGTTGTCACTTGTGAGCCTAATGAAGTTTGTTTAGAAGCCTCAGATGATCTCAAAGATCTGCAAATTGGAAATGCTCCGCCCGAATCGGAACTCACCGGGGCCTGCAATCCGGAGGTTAGATCCGAACATGATGTTGCACTGGTTAACGAATGACACTGTGCAGAAGGGTCTAACAAAGTCATGATGGTCTATATGTGGAGGTATGCAGTCGCCTTCCTTGTAGAAGTTAATAATGCAGCTAGTTGGGTATGCAACCGTGCAGCAATACCCTCCATGTTATCATCCTTTTCACCATTCTCTTAATGATTCTTAACATCGGATCCACCTCACTGTGACGGAGTATCCCTGGTGGATTTCCTTTCCTGTCTGTGGCAAAATTATAGCAACATCTGAATAGGATTGTAACTCTTCCCTTTCCTGGCATCCATCTTCGGGGTTCTGAATATGTCTTTTCTCTCAGCAACTAACTCGACCCATTTTCTCGCAATTCAAGGATGCAGTCTACAATTTGTTGCTGCCCATAATCTGAGAATACATCTGTATGCAGCTCGAGGCCTTCCAAGATGTAGACCCTCTTGTTTCCAATTCTTTCAAAGTATTCAAAGGTTTTCTTCTCAACTAGTTGCATTTTCCCCAGCTCATATTTCGGGATTATCTGAAGTCCTCAGTGTCTAGTAACATACTCGCGGGATGTATGGCTCAACCCCAAGACGTTCTTCTGCATGTTTCGGCTCCTCGGGGATAGTCTCCGTAGGGCATCCTCAGGGGTTGCTTTTGCAACAAGACTCTTCGGATCCGATACATATGCGGGTCGTCGAGGTACCGACTCTATTTCTGCTTTTCTTGATATTTCTTTTATTTGTTTCGACCTTCTTGGAGTTGACTTTCTTCTTTCTGGTTCCTGACGAACCGGTCTCCTTGGAGCATTTGCACTAACAGTATCCACTGTTTTTTCATATTGATCTTCTACTAACTTGGTCAACATTTTGCGAATGCGACGATTCTTATTTCTTCGTTGGGTAGCAGTGAGAGTAGCTCTCCTTACCCCTTGAATTTCTGCGGGCGCGACGCTGACAAGCCTACCCTCTGCTGTGGCAACCATGGACCTAACTTTATTATCTTCTCCAGTTGCATGCGCGGAGTTTGCTTTTCTTTTCTTGTTGCTGGATTGGTGGCTTGGGCCACCCATTTTCATCACTGTCTGGCTGTGAAGTTATTCTCGATCAACTGGGATCCAATCATCTTCTTCGTATTGTAAGCCGCTGGTGTGAAGTCTGAGTCAATCTCTATCACTGCTCCATCCCTCACCCTTTTTTCATCAAGTGCTAGACTCACGCCATTTCTGAAGTTTAGAACCAACCGCCCTTTCGACATTTCCCTTCGAAAAAAAAAGGAAATGATCAGGGGTTGTACTAAGAACAAGAACAATAAGAAAAAAACTTAAAAATTCTTATTCACTTCTTTTAAATTTAAAGGAAGTAGGAAGAGATGAGAAAATATCAGGAATGAATGGATTTAAAAGGAAAGATTGACATTTTATTATTATGATTTCCCATGTTTTCTTTTTAACATTTTTGTTGAAAATTTTTTTTTATCATCCATTTTATTTTGTTTTGGGTTAGGACCCAGTCACAAAGTGATTACTTCACCGGTGTTTCTAGGGATGAGATTCTATTTTAGAGGCCACCCTTCGAAACATCAGGTCGTGTAATACTTCTTTAAATACCGTCCATTGATTGGAAGCATGGGTCGTTCTCCACGGTAATTCACCAGTTGGTAGGAACCTCCTGAGTAGACTCGTCTCGACCACGAACGACCCTTCCCATGTTGGTTCAAATTTACCACCTATCTTGCGATGTGCAAGAATAGGTCTTCTGAGAACAAGAACTAAGTCACCGACTTTGAATGTCCTGGGACGGACCAGTTTATCATGGGCCTAGATCATCTTGGCTTAATACAGTTCCAAATTTTGCTGTGCGGAAAATCTTTTCCCTTCCAAGCTTTCCAATTCTTTCAGTCGTAGTCTGGCATTTTCTTCTGTAGTGATCTTTTCTGCAACTGCAATTCAGTGTGACGGAAGCTGAACTTCCAAGGGAAAGACGGCCTCGGACCCGTACACTAAAGCATAAGGTGTATACTGAGTAGGAGTCCTAAAAGTCGTCCTATAGGCCCATAAGGCTTCTAACAACTTCTCGTGCCAATTTCTCTTGTTGTCATCCAAAGTTTTCTTTAAAATTTGAACGAGAGTTTTATTAAAAGCCTCGACCAAGTCGTTTTCTCTTGGGTAGTAGATCGTTAAGTATCGCTAATCGATCCCGTGTCTTTTAACAAAATTATTGATCTTTGTACTCTTGAATGCAGACCCATTATCTGAAATGATCCCGCGTGGTACCCCAAAATGGTAGACGACTTGGTTCTTGAAAAATTGTAGCACGTGGTGTGCCTTCACTTCTTTGAGTGGTATAGCTTTTGCCCATTTAGAAAAGTAGTCTGTAGCTGCAAGAATGAAGCGATGTCCTCTTGAAGAAGGCGGTTCTATCGGACCCACTATATATGTGCCCCAACACTCAAATGGCCACGACGCGATTGTCGGATGTAGCACATTTGGAGGTTGGTGTAGAACCACTCCGTGCACTTGGCACTGGTGACAACTTTTGGCAACTTTCATACAGTCGGTCATCATTGAGGGCCAGTAGTACCCTAGTCTTTTAATCATCATTTTCATTTTCAGACCCGACTGATGAACGCCACAAATTCCTGAATGTACTTCTTTAACGATTTCACGAGTGTCGGCATATTTTTAGGTTAGTGTTGTATTTTTGAAAAGAGGTCGCCTACAGAAATTGTCGGCGAATTTAAATTTTAAATTTAATTTAAATATATATATATAATTTAGAAAGTAGTGTTTGATTTTAAAAATAATTTTAAGTTTGAAAATTTTAAGATATGAAATCAAACTGATCTCACATCCCGAATAGTTTACATAAACGAGCACCGCACCACAAACCGTGTATCTATCCCGAAGAATAGACACACTGCTTGATAATGGGGCTCGATTAGATAAACTAGAAAGGTTTGTGACATCCGTTCGGTCTGCGAACCAATTTTATAAGCCAACAAGTTCCCCTGCTTAATATGAAAGCATTAAACAGTGGTTTATATTACTCGGGTTCTTAAAATTCCCTATAAGGGCAAGCCCCATAGTTAATTACATCTTAAGTGACGGGAATCACTTAAGAAAACTCTCGATAATAATCAGTAGTTCTGCTCTCAAGAATTTTAAAGTTTAAGTTTTCAAGGGATTGAATTTTAGAATTTCAATAAGGAATGGATCAAATTTGGAACATTTTTGTTTTAAGAATTCAAAGGGAGAGAGGTAGGAGAAATCACAGATTCGAAGCGAACTTCGGTAATTTCTCGACTATCCTATTGTTTGGCTTGAATTTAGGAAAGTCCTAAAGTTTATTTAATGTTTTGATTTTGCCAATTTTAATTAATTAGGACTTATGTTCGTATGACATGATCATACAAATAGCCTCGAAGATGTGAGGGTTTATATCGTATCAGACGACTACCTCGGAAATCCTAAGACCGGTTAGGGCTTAATTTGCAATGCAAATGCCTAACAAAAGGTTGAGGATTTATGTTGCACCAGGCAAACTACCTCGAATTCCTATGGTTTAGTTATTTAATTCTAAGAAAGTTTTGCTGAAGTGGATCCGAGTTTTGTTGATGACGATGGTCGTGCTGCCCACCATGCTCCGAGCTCCTTGTTGTTGCAGAGGTTTAGTTTTAGAAGTCATAAATCAGGAGATGAGAAAAGTGTTTTGGTTTAGAGAAATTCTTAATTTCCAAGTGTTTTTTATGTTTTAATTAAACAAATCTAAAAGTTGATTATGACAACACCGGTTAAGATCCCACGGTTCCATCCTTCCGGCATCGTTATTTTTATCGGATTCACTTAGTCCGGATGAATTTGCTAAACTCAACTAAATGAGTTCCACACTTTCATTTAGACCGTGGGAAATCCCGTTAGCAACACGTAGGTTACATCATCTCGGGTATTCCCGATCATCCAACAAGACGTTTTAATTTAGTTGTAATTGCAGCTTTGTGTTCCGTTTGTGATTAAATTTTGAGTTGTTTTATATTTTGAAATGTTGTGGCGGTGAATTTTATCTTGTAATGACTTTTAATTTAGTTTTGGTTTCAGCTTTAGGGACTATCCTAAAAGTGTGGGTTTTCATGCAACAGTTGTTTATCATGCAAGAAAAGTAAGTGCGATGCGATTAAGTAAATTGCAATAATGTAAATTGCAACAAAATAAAAGCGTACCTGGAGGGTCTTCCTGTCATCTCAAGCTGCACTTAAGCACAATTTAGAATATTTAAGCATTTAGAACAAGTTCCTAGGTAAAACTAAGGGAAGGGTTATGGTTTTCTACCAAGTTCCTAATCCTATAGCTAGTCATCTCCTATGACGTCTAGGTTCTTGTGTTTTAGTTTGAGGACGATTTTCTTCATCAAAGAACAATTAAGTTCGGTTGTTCTTATAAACATCCTATCATATCGAGGAAGTGTTTAAGAAGAATCTTAAACATCTTTTCAATATTGCTAGAATTGTTTTAAGTCCAAATGAATTTAATTATACAAATGAATTAATCGTCTGAGCATTCAAGTTTTGTTGTTATCTTACTCGATGAACTAGGACATTTGAATATCCTATGAGGGAAGTAACATTTCATTTAACGTTCTGTTCAGGAGTTATGACAACAAAAGCTTTCGAGGGCAAATTGATGTTCAAATGGTTTATGATTTAATTTAACTTCAGTTAACGGGTTTAAATTTTGAATAGTGTTGAAGTTGCTTTATTTTTGAATTTGTTTATGTCTTAGGTGATGTTATTTTTAATTCAATTTAATTTAACTTTAATTTAATTTAATTTGGTTTAGTTTTAATTTTAATTTAATTTAATTTGATTTTAATTTTAACTTGATTCTATTATTTAATTTAATTTAATTCAACTTAATTTGATTTGATATGATTCAATTTAATTTAATTTAATTTAATTTAATTTAATTTAATTTGATTTGATATTATTCAATTTAATTTAATTTAATTTGATTTAATTTAATTTAATTTGATTTGATTTAATTTAATTTGATTTAATTTAATTTAAATTTGATTTAAATTTTATTTTATTTTATTTTATTTTATTTTTTATTTTTAATTTAATATTTTATTTTTAATTTTAAAGATGATTTAATTTTAATTGTTAAAGTATTAATTTAATTGAAATTTTAAAAGAGTTTAATTTAAATAATTTAACTTTAATTTAATTTAATGATTAAGTCTTTTAGCATTTTAAATCTTAAATTTGGATTATCATTTTAATTAGGAATTAAATATTATTGAGATGATTAATTTAGGGATTCTTAAATTAAAGAACAAATCTCTTCCTAATAATATCCCTATTTTAATAATTCCAATTTTATTATTCTTCCAAATTTAATCAATTATTTAGTTAAGGTTTATTTTAATTTTTTTTAAATTGTTTAGTAGGTTTCTACCCTTTAATTATTTAAATTTCAATCATCCAAATCAGATTAGGATCAAATATTTTACTCTTTAATTTTATTAAGCCTAAAGTTTTAATTAAAGGTTAAAATTTTAATTACCATTTTGTCCTTCAAGCTTAATAATTTCATAACTCACTAAATTGAGCTTAAATGAACTTGAAATTTTTATGTGACTTCACTCATATGTCAATAAAGGCATTAGAGGAGAAAATGTGATTTTTCTGTATTTAATTTATTTCTGTAATTATTTTTGGTGGAAAATAGGGATTTCTAAGGAAAATTTAATAATATGACCAAGGGAAAGTTTCTGTCCTTAAGAAAATTATGGGACATTCCTAATGACTAGAGGACCACTTGGACCAATTTTGGTGATTTTTTGAATTATATTCTTTTTATTATAATTATTTTGATTTTTGGGGTATTAATTAATTTAAAAATAAAATAAAGGTTGAAAAATGAATTTTATATTTTTCAAAAATCTCTCTAATATCAAGGAAACCAGAGAATCAATTTTTATAATTTTCTGATTTTTCTTTGATTTATTAGAATTATTTTAGTGGAAATGCTAAAAATACATTTTTTTTATTTTAAAATTACCCTAGGGCTTTAAAATTTAATATCTCATTATAGAGACTTAAGAAAAATATGGGGTTTGTTCCTAAGTGATTAAAATTCAAAATGTGACATTTTGGTGAATTTTATTATTTTTGTAATTTTTATTATTTTTTAATTATTAAAATATTAAAATAATGCAAAAAATCAACTTTTTTAGAAAATTGCAATTTTATTTTTCTTAAATTCCCCTGATATCAGAGAGGCTCCAAAACCAATTTGGTGAATTTTTGAAAAGTATTTTGAAAGTTATGAATTTTTAAAGTTTAAATTGGCTAAATGGCTTAATTAACCCATTTAGTAGGGCTAACCAAGTCCAATTGACTTCAAATTTTTATGGTGGGTTCCTCTGATCCTAAAGGTCAGTGGAGAATTGATTTCAAGTCAATTTGATGTATGATTAGCTCTAATTAATTAAGGACCTATTTTGGGTGTTTAAGCCAATTAGGGTTATTCCAAATGGATTAATTCAAAACCTATTTTTCCTAGGTTCCTCTGGTCATAATAAACATCGCCAAATTTTCCTAGAATTTATTTCACAACATGCTAATTATTGGAATTAAAATACTTAAAACAGCAACATGAATTTGAAAAATCAATAACTCTTCATAGGGATGGCCTCTGACTTTGGAAAATTCAGGGAATGTTCCCAAATTCAGAGGCTTCAAAAGCTATATGGTCTCATGCCATGGTGAATTTCCTATATGCATGAAGAATTAAAATAATGCAGAGAGTAAATAAATTATTAAAAATAAAATACTTGATGAAATTAAATGATTTCTTTTCCACATTATTCTCCTCTGTTCACTGAGCAAGAAGGTATTTTTATTTTATTTTTTTGATTTTCCTACACAAAGTTATGCATTTTTGAAGTTTAGGGAATTAAATAAATAGAAAAATAACCTATTTTTCTACTTATCCACGCGACGCCAACTCAACTTAGGCATCTCCGAAGCGCCGCGTGTTGTCTTCTGATTCGGCGCTGCCATCCAACTCAGCGCCGGGGGCCCGCTGTATCATTCCATCTCCTCATCCGACGCGATCCTGGCCATCCATCCGCGCATGTATTAAATGAACGGCATCCGTTCATCGTCCCCAAGCCTCCTAACCCGAGAACCGTCCACCCTAAATGAACGGCCTGGAGAAGGGGTTTTTACTGGTGGACTTCTTCCCTTGGTCTAGTGAAGGTGTAGAAGAGTTTAATTTGAATTTGGTGGAGAATCGGAAGATGTCCTGGTTTTGGGTGGAATTTTGGTCGAGAAATTGGACTCGTTAGTGGGGATTAGGGCAAATTGTCACCTGGGATCAACTCGCTCTAAGTATGGAGAGTGGTCCGGAGCAATTTTGGCAGGGTTTCGCAAGGTTTGGTTCAAGCACCTCTCCCATGGCCGAGAGAGGGGTGTTTAAATAGAGCTGGTCGGGAGGCTCTCCCGTGGGGAGTTAAGGCTTGGGATCGACTCGCTCCGGTGAGGAGAAGAACGACCATGGTGGCCACTGGGCATGGGGCGGCTCGACAAGGTGGAATTCCAAAGTTTGGCTCACATGTGAGCTCTCGGGTGTGGTGTTTTCCGGCGGCCCGGTGGTCGGCCGGCTGTGCATCGGTCACCATCTTGTTCAGGTGGGTCAGGGCTGGGATTTAGTGTAGGCAATTGGCAAATGCCATGTGTCAAAGGCTTGGATTAGAATGGTATGGGAGAAGGCTCATTTTAGCTCAAATTGGTCAACCCATCCCTTTGGGCTAGGTGCACCACCCAATGTTTGGTTTAGGCTGAAGGGAAAGTGATTTGGTTCAGCATAATCAGTAGGGTCAAGTCACCATCCAAGCACAATTAGGCATAAGCATGGTTAAGGGGAATCATGGGAGTGGTTAATCACCTTATGGGAATGTGGAAAGGACCTCCTCCATTTGCCCAATGTGGTAAGGTCACATGTGAGCACCTCACATGGCTTGCATGTGGCTTAAGAGTGGCTTCATGGCTTGTCTTTGGCTTGGGGAAAAGCTTGGTCAATTTCATGAAAATGGATTTTAGAAATTTTGGTAATTTAGGGGTGATTTGATGGGATTTGGCATATGGCTTGATTTGGAACCATTTGATGATTGATTTAGGACTTAAGGGATGATTTTAATTGAATGCATGATGAAGAAGAGTGTCATATGGACTTTGGATGAATTTTGGGCCTTTGAAATTTACTAAAGATGGGCTTTTAAAATGGTTTAGAGAAGTGGGCTTTTGGATTTCAAAAAAAATTTTAGGATGAGAATTTTGCAAAGGATTGGATCCAATAAGTGTTGAATTTAATTTAGGAATGTTTCATGAATGATTTGGAATAAATTTGAAGTGTTTTGGGCTTGAATTGGGTTGGATTTGGACCTCTTTGGTAAATGGGCCAATTTAGGTCAAATTGGGCTAACTTGGGCCAATGTTGGGCTAGGGTTGAAATTGATGTAAAATAAATGTTGGGAAATGTTTATGGGAGTGTTTCAAAGAGGTTTTGGCTTTGATTAGGTTTTGATTTTGGGGTTTGGGCTTATTTGGGTTAGGTTTGGGTTTAGGTCAAAATTGGGCCTTTTAGCTTTAGATTGAATTTGAGTGGGGTTTGGGTATAAATTTTGGGCAAATCATGTTAGCGTTTTGTTTGTGGGGATGTTAGTGAAGGTTTAGAAAAGATTTGGGGTTAATTGGAGTTAAACTGGTTTGGTTTGGGTTAGGTTTGGGTCATGGGTCCAAATTGGGCTTTAAGGCTAAAAGTGAAATTGGATTCAAATGTCAATCAAATTGGACTTGGATCTGGTCTAAATTGGTGTTGGGAATGATAAATTGAAGTTTAGAATTGAATTGGACCAGAATTTGGGTCAATTGGGTAGGTTTGGCTTGACATTGAGTTCACTTAGGGTTAAAATGGGTCAAATTGGGGGTTTTGACAAAAGTGGGGTAAATTGACAAAATTGGCCCATGATGTAGTTGAACAAAATGAAATTGGGAATATTTGGGATTTTGTGGAATTTTCTGAGAATTTTCTGAATTTTTGGATTTTTGGGTCAAGAGGGGTATTTTGAGTATTTGGAGGGTATTGGGAGGTATTTTTGGAATTTTTGATATTTTTGGCTATGGATGATCAACTTGATTGGTGAGGAAATGTTCAAGGTTAATTTTGGGGAATTTTTGGGTGATTTGGAAATTTTGAAAAATTTGGGTGATTTCGAGGCTTTGGTAAGTTAGGCGGGTGTAGGGTCCCGGGGTCAAAATCGAAAATTTGGAAAATTGAAGATTAGGTGAATGTAAGTGGAATAAAATCATTTTGGTTGAGCCATGAAGCTATATCAAGCCCACATGAGCCATGAAGCCATATCAAGCCCACATGAGCCATGAAGCCATATCAAGCCCACATGAGCCATGAAGGGACTCATTTGAGGCATCCACTATGTTGTTCCTAACCCTCTTAGCCAAGGGCTTAGGGGTTAAGGACCATCCATGTGAATCACCTTTATTAGTCAGGAGGTCAAGTTAGGCATGGGTGTGTTTTTAGGATGTGTGTGAAAGTGTAGTGTATAGGTGTAGTGTGTGTGTAAGTCGACCCTTCACTGCACCAGTGCCACCTGCAGGCGGCTCTAAGGCCAAAGAGTCCTATATGAACTCATCCTTTAAACTTCCACATTTGATTTCAACCCTCTAGGTGATTAGGGGTCTACAATCAAGTTTGTGGAGTTTGCAAGGAGTTAAGAAGTGGTTTGAATTTCTAAGTGGTGGGTCCCAATTCTAATCCTCTAGGATAGTCAAAGGAAAAGCCTAAGGCTAGATCCTAAGTACTAAAAAGAAGAAGAGAAGACCTCATCAAAAATGAGGTCAACAACGAGCTTCGGGCCCGCTCAGGCATCTTAGCCACATCTGATCAAAAGACCTTCTGTATAACGTGTTGTTTATTAATGCGTAAGACAGAGTTCTTTTCTTGATTTGATGGGCTCTCGACTTATCGTCGAGCGGGTTTCTGTCCGCAAGTAGTCTCATTAATGGCTACCGCCAATCTTCTCGTATTTTCCGTCATCGCCGCAATTGTTTCTTCGCTTTTCTTTCGATTTATGTATTGTATCCATGTCGAGCCGTGATAGGACCCGTCGTCCTCGAACCGACACTTCAATCGACTCATCCCGCAAGCGTGCAAATTCCTTTGCAAGGTGGGCTAGCGCATCGGCGAGAGCATTTTCTTTTCTGGGAATCTTGTAGATTGTTACGTTTGGAATTTGTTACAATAATTTCAAGGCACACTCAAAGTACTGCTCGAGTCTTGGTTTTAAAATTCTGTACTGTCCGGCAACCTGTTTAATGATCAACTGAGAATCTCCATAGATGCTGATGTCCGTTATTATCATCTGAATAGTTAATTCCAATCCGGTTATAAGGGCTTCATATTCCGCCTCATTGTTTGTACACGGTTTTGTTAAGTGGTAGGAGTATCTGAACATCCCTGCTTCGGTGTTATAAAGATTAGTCTGATTCCTGCCTTACTGGGCACTATCGTTTGCAATTCTTTGTTCTTCTATGCTGAGGACGTTCCGTCAAAGTACAGTTCTCAACGTCGATCATCGGGGTCTTCTAGGCTCATTATCTGCTAGCAGGCAAATCGTCGTCGAGAGGCGAATCTGCCGGTAAAGGGTGTGCTGCAAGGAAGTCTGCTAGGACTTGTCCCTTTACGGCACGAAGAGGAACGAAAGTTATGTCGAATTGCAATAGTATCATCGACCACCTGGCAAGTCTGCCAGAAAGCGTCGGTCGGGTCATCAAGTATTGCAACGGATTAACTTTCAAAATAAGGTTGACTTTATGTGAAAGCATGTAATGCCTGAGCTTCTGTGCGATAAAGATCAGGGCCAAGCAGTGCTTCTCAATAGGAGGATACTTTACTTCCGTCGGAATTAGACGACTGCTTAAGTAGTAGAGAACATTTTCTTTTCCTCATCATCGACATCTGAGCTAACAGGGCTCCGAGGAGTCGTCTAAAGCCGCGGTATAAAATATCAACGGTCTACCCGAGACCGGGGTCGCTAAGACAGGAGGTGTCATTAAATATTGTTTAACATCCTTGAAAGCCCGCTGGCATCTCTCATCCCAAACAAATTTGGCGACCTTTTTAACTAAAGCCGAGAAGGGCTGACACCTACCTGACAAGTTCGAGATAAAGCGTCGAAGATATGCCAACTTCCCTTGAAAGGATCGTAGTTGTTTCAAAGTTTTGGGAGGATGCATTTCTAAAATAGTTTTAATCTTCTCCGGATCGATTTCAATCCCACGATGTCGGACAACAAATCCTAAGAATTTCCCGGAGGTGACGCCAAAGGCGCATTTTAAGGGATTCATCTTAAGGTTACATTCTCTTAGTCGCTCGAAAACAATTCTCAAATCATACAAATGATCTTCTTTTATTTTGCTCTTGATGACCACATCATCCATGTAACACTCGACTTGGTTGTGAATGAGATCATCAGAAATCCTCGTCACGCTCTTTGGTATGTTGCTCCTGCGTTCTTTAGTCCGAATGGCATTACTGTGTAGCAATACACTCCGATCGGCGTTCTGAATGTCGTGAGCTTTTCGTCTTCTGGTGCCATCTTTATCTGGTTGTATCCTGACGATCCATCCATAAATGAGAAGATTTCATGTGTTGAAGCAATGTCGATCATTAATTCTGGGATTGGTAGTGGAAATTCATCCTTTAAACATGCTTTATTCAAATCTCTGAAATCCACGCAGATTCTGATCTGACCATTCTTCTTTCTGACTGGTACCACTTTGGCTAACCAAGTAGGGTATTGTTCTTCACGGACAAATTTAGCGTCTATTAGCTTCTTAACTTCGGCTATTACTTGTTGTTCAATTTCTAGACGCATTCTTTTAGGAGCTTGTCTGACTGGAACATCAGTGGGATCTACTCCTAATTTATGAACTGCGACTTTTGGAGCTAATCCTGGCATTTCATCGTAGCTCCAAGCAAAACAGTCCTTGAATTCCATTAGTAGCTTGATTATGTCTTCAGAGTCTTCTTTATTGAGTAAGGAGCTAACAAAGGTAGGCTTGGGTTCTTTTCTAGTACCTAAGTTAACTTTCGTTAACTCGTCTATTATAGATTTGATTTCTTCCTCAAATTTTAGTGGAGTGTCACCGATTGGTAGATCCTCAAGATCTTCTGAGGCTTCCATGCACTCTTTATCAGGTTCGCAACTGAAAACCAAGAAAAATCCCGTATCATCAACCAATCCTACTGTGCAGAATCCGAGACCATGTTTTGAATTGGGAGGCTGACCGGCATTATCCCATAATTTTTCAAAGTGTTGTGATCGGCCTTTTGTCCATTGTCGAGATAAGACACCACGTTGAATTAAATTTTGAACACAGGGAGAGTACCACTCAAAAGGTAATTCCATTAATTCAGATGAAGTAACATCTTCAAATTGTACATCTTTTTCATTATTGGAAGAAGAAGCACCACGAGTAAAACTTGATTGGCTTAGTACCACCACCATGCACTTCCTCGACCACCATACCCTCGATCTTATTAGAATGGATCGGGGTCAGGGTCATAGTATCTACATAATGGTTAATCTTCTCGTACATTGATTTGTATTCTTCATTCTTTTCATCTTCGAGAGAGATCTTAAACTGGGTTTTCTTTTGATTTATTGTCGCTACTTCTTTCTTGATTTCTTCTTCTTCTTTAGAGTCATTCTCCCAAACAACATCGATGACCGGTTTCTTCTGTCCAACTTTTCCAACGTTTCTTCCACGTCCTCATCCCCGGCCTCGACCTTGGGTGCGAGTTCTGGAGAAATCTTCACCATCTCGCCGTAAGGGAGTGGTGAGTAACTGTTGGACTAGAACTTCAGGTTATCCATCATCTCGAATCTCTTTTGCTTCATTTGGTATGCTATTTCTGGAAAAGATTGTTTTCTTCGGGGGCGCGTAGTAGGCCGCATCTTCATGAATTCTGATCTCATGTACGGAGAACGGATGCAAATCACCTTTGATGCACTATTCCCCTCCTTCGTAATACTTTTTGCACTGGTGCAAAGACGACTGTACCATCCAGTTTTCATGGATCCATGGCCGACCCAGTAGAGCATTGAACGATGTTTCAGAATCAATTATGTGGAATTTTGCGGTTGTCTTTGCTAAATCACTGGTCTTCATTAGTAGTGTTATCGATCCAAGAGCTCTTTCTTCTTTTTGATTGAAGCCTCTTAATAGCATCTTGTCTGCTTCAAGCTCGCGAGCATCAATTTCCAAATATGCTAGCGTCCGAAGATTCATTATGTTGATTGATGCCCCCGGATCAACCAACACTCTGGAGAGCGTAAACTTTCCAATAATGACTAAAATGTACAACAGTTGGTTGTGATCTGTTGTTCCCAGTAATAGATCATTGTTCGTGAAGGTAACACCGCACTGTTCTCTTAATGAGCAAACCTCGTCGAAGGAATTACCGGCCATTTGGGCTAAACAAATCTCTGGATCAAGTAAAGCCTTGATCAGAGCCTCTCTCATCTCCTTTGACAGGATCAGAGCATCGTATATGCTTAGTTTGGCTGGTAATTTCCTAAGATGGGCTAGCACGTTGTAGTTTACTTTATTACCATGTTCCTCGGTTTCTTCTCGAATGGGGAATTCTTCTGCTGAGGTTGGCTCTTCCTGAGCAACTATCTGCTTTCCTTTATCCTTTGGACCCAATCTCGAGGGTATACCTTTTCCACTTCCTAAATTTACTTCAGTTATTTCTTCTGAATTTGGTGTTGAATCTGCCGGTGTATCCTCTTGAATTGGAACAACTAGCTCTTCTGAAGTTGCTTCAGTGTCTGATGGTTCTAATTCTATCGTGATCGGAGCCCCTCGGAGTTCATAAATGGACTTGTTGCTTGTCGAGCTTTCGTAGCCTCCTTTGTGAACGTCTTCTTCGTCGTGGTCGTCGAGGTTGTGTATGATTTGAGAATCATTATTTGTATTGGAATCGAGATCCGGATTAAGCCGGTTGTCGCTAGTTACGTAATCGTTAGAAACTGATCAAAACGTAGCCAACGTCATAACCCTTATCATTATAAGATCCCGCCGGAGCGAGCAGATAATTATACAGAGTCAGGAGTTCGAGGGATTTCTCCCCCGAATCGGAAACAACCATCCTAGGATAAGCAGCCCCTAGTCTACCCTTCGGAGCCTCGGTCTTCTTTTCTTCCACGATCTTCTCCTCCTTCTGTGGTGGTTCCTCAATCGCAAGTGATAGAACCAGCTCGACAGGTTTCAAACTCTGAGTTGAAGCGTGTACCGAAGCAGTCTGGATGTGATCCAAAATTTTCCTCGATGATCTTGTCCAGACAGTACTCCATCCATCATCAGTTGTGTACGGGTTTATTGGAACAATGGGATCAGTTGAAATAACATTGACGGAACCTCCTTTCTGGGTTCCTTCATCTATTCCTTTGGGATCATTATGTTCCCTCTCCGGAGATTGTCATCAAGCCAACTCTTGAAAGTGATGTAATCCTCTATCTTGTGTCCAAGCATCTGGTGGTAAGGGCAATAGTTAGGCTGATCTTTCTTATTGACTTCCTCCGGCTTCTTGGGCTCTGGCAGCTAAAAATCCGGTGTCTTCATTAAGTTGCGGAACATCTTCGCTACTGCTTCAGTTTTTAATGGATATTCTTTATTTAGAAGTTCTCTTAAGGTACGCAATGAATGAGGCGGTTGTTCATAATGCTGAGGCGACTGATTGCTCGGACGAGGTTGCTGATAGCCCTGCTGAGGTTGCTGATAAGTCCGCTGTGGTGGTTGATAACTAGGCTATGGCCGCTCTGACTGTATCTAAACCGGCTGCTTGCCCTTATCTATTGCCGCGACGATTTCGGATTTCTTTTTGAATGTTTTCACGGGCTTCTACTTATCGTTCTTGTCCATGAAACTTAACTACTTTGTTTCTTCTTGCAAGCACCCAGCCTTGCTAAGCAACTTCTCGAAAGTCTTGATTGTAAATCCTTTAAGGAGAAGTGCTATCGGGCCATGGATACTTTTAAGTAGGATGTCGAGTGCATGTTGTTATTGAAGCTGTGGTTCACACTTCATGCTTAAGTTTCTCCATCGAAGTATGTAATCCACTAAAGTCTCGTTCGGCTTTTGTTGCTCCACCACTAGATCACCGATAGTGATGTGGTACTGAGCCCCAGTGAATCGTTTAACGAAGAGATTCTCCAGTTCTGAAAAGGCCATTACTGAACAGTTCGGCAATTCTGCGTAACAGTCGAAAGCAATTCCTGACAAGCTGCTGACGAACTGTCGAAAGAGTAAAGCATCACTCCCACCAGCATTGCAGCAACTAGCATGAAAATGTGCGACATGCTGCTGGGGGTCGGGTTTCTCGTTCCATCAAAAGTCTTAAACAGAGGTGGTACGAAGCCTTTTAGGTATTGGACCGCATCGAACTCTTCGGGGTAAGGTCTACCCGTCTGAATAGATGCTCCACTCTTGGATTATGCTAGGGCTTCTCACACCTGTTGTTCTACCATGCTCTTAATGTCCTTTTCTGGAATCATGCTTTGTGCAGGATCTTTCTCTAGTGGTTCGTCTTCGTTGACGGATGTGATCTCTTTTCCTCCATCTACAATATGGATAATTTCTGGGGGTGTCTCTTTCTGAGGTTGTACCTGACTCTGGAGAGTGGCTAAGGCGGTAGCCATCTCTTCCATCCACTTTGCCATCTAGGAAATTATGTCATCTCTTTCCCGAAGCTGTGCACTTCCGGTTCATCTCTTTCTGCAGCTACTGGAGCACCTTGTGAAGCTGATGATGCTCGCGTCTTAACCATGTTGATCTCGGCATACTCCTCATCCATGAACTCTGATGAGTCAACTTCATCCTCTAGTTTTCTTCTCTTTCTTTTGCTAACTGTCGGATGTCGGTCCTTAACTTGTCCATGGCATTCTCTAATAGCCTTTTCCGCATGATCTCGCAGTTGTCTTGTGACGGTTGTTGAACATCCTTTCCAGGAGTCCCCTTTATTGCAGTCGCACTTTCTTCTGATTCAAGTCTCCTAATGAGACTTTTCTTCTCATGACATTGTTTTGGTCTTAGGTCGCCAGTAGTAGGTCGCCATACCATCCTTCTCGCAGCCGGAAGCCTAGGACCGGATGATCTGTCGGCTATATGTTGGAAGGTGGTATCCTCCCTAATTTGTAGACCTGATACAACAACGGGTGAACTGGCTTTTATCTTCTTCTTTGGTTTCTCTGTGGCAGCAACAGACTCTATTCGCGGTCCGAGGCGGAATTTAGCTGGCACTCGTCCTATTCTTCTTAAGATTTCTGACACAGGGCATCTTTCTTTCTTTACCAATCTTTCTATCACAACTTGCAGTCGAGCCAATGGCTTAGTCTTATCCCTTTTCCTCTTGTAATTACTGTAGTACGCAGGTCGAGGTAATGCAGCGGCTATCCTACGGACATTCTCTTCATCTAATGCGGCAGAGAGAGGGTGAAACCTGCTCCTTCCAACAGAGGTATATACTCAGGCAGTTCTTCTCTTTCCTCGGGAATTTCTTCTAGAAAAGCAACTTCAGCAGCTTTGGCTTTCTCAATTCTGGCAATCTTTCTGCTTCTATTTCTCCTTTGAGTCTGAGTTAGGGGTGCAACTCTTGAACTGGACCCAATCTCAAAAACAAATGGTATTGTAGCAAAATGTGTACCCTCCACGGTGACAGGCTCATTACAGACTTAGATTTTCTTCCCCTTCGCCTTGGCGAAGTCGGGGTAGGTGCAGAGATGACTAGACCGGTGGGGGTAGAGACAACAGTCCTCCTACGAATAGTAGTACTCCTTTCAGCTGGAATCCTTTGCAGGGGAGGGAATTCTTGAGTCAATTTTACGTTGAACTCAATCACGGGCTTTTCAGTTTCTGACACTTTGTACATTAGTGTGAAGAGAGTGACATCAACAAACTTGACATTTGTGTTGCTGAATCCTTGTTCAAAATAGATGATTCCATTTTCATGTAGCTCATCCTTATCAACGGTGAAGTTCATTCCATTGGTGAAGGAGAAGATTAGCTTTGGGGCAGTCATTTTCTGTAGGGCAGATTCTGAGTATTAGTCCCGGATTATGCTTCCTTTTGTCACAAAACTTAGGATAAAGAAAAAGAAAGTGTCCGAACACATTTTCGTTTATCTTAATGTATTTGTGATTTTTAAAAGAGATTGTTTATTAGGAGGTTCATTTGTTAGAAACAAAACGATTAAAGGAAAAAAAGTTATAGAAAAGGTAAAGGGCCCGATTTAGAATTGGAAAGGAAGAGAAAGTCTTATGCAAGACTTCTCGACTCGAAGGACCGCTCCTAAACTAACACCTATTGGGGTCCACCCCACCTCAGAAAAGAGGTAAAAGGATCTCGGAACCTCTCCGTTTAGGGGTGTTTAAACAAATGGCTCCTAAATCCGAGAGGAGTTGGCTATACTCGTTCAAGACAGAAATGAACGGTGTATCCCAACGGAAGAATGGTAGTTTTGGTCCACTAGGGATATGGACTCACTACCAATTTATGAAAGCAAAACAATCTAATCAAAAATGGAGAGAGGAACTAATCCCCAGCGGAGTCGCCAGAAATTGTTGGCATTTTTTTAGGTTGTGTTGTACTTTAGAAAAAGGGGTCGCCTAACAGAAATTGTCGGCGAATTTTAGATTTTAAATTTAATTTGAATATATATATATATATATATATAATTTAGAAAGTAACATTTTATTTTGAAAATAATTTTAAGTTTAAAAATTTTAAGATATGAAATCAAACCGATCTCACATCCCAAATAGTTTATATAAACGAGTACCGCACCACAAATCGTATATTTATCCCGAAGAATAGACATACTGCTTGATGATAGGGCTCATTTAAATAAACTAGAAGATTTGTGACATCTGTTTGGTCTGCGAACCAATTTTATAAGCTGAAAAATTCCCCTGCTTAAAATAAATGAATTAAGCAGGGTTTATATTACTTGGGTTCTTAAAGTTCCCTTATAAGGGCAAGCCCCTATAGTTAATTACATCTTAAATGACGGAATCATTTAATAAAACTCTCGATAATGATCAGTGGTTTTGCTCTCAAGAATTTCAAAGTTTAAGGTTTTCAAAGGATTGAATTTTAGAATTTCAATAGGGAATGGATCAAATTTGGAACAGTTATTTTCAGGAGTCCAAAGGAAGAGGAGTAGGAGAAGCTGAGGATCCAAGAAGAATCTTGACAACTTCCCAAACTATCATATTGTTTGGTTTAGATTTGGAAGTTTATTTAATGTTCCAATCCTGCCAATTTTATTTATTTAGGTCTTATATTTGTATGATATAATCACACAAATAGCCTCGAAGATGTGAGGGTTTACGTCGTACCAAACGACCACCTCGGAGTCCTAAGACCGGTTAGGGCTTAATTTACATGATATGATCATGCAAATGCCTAACGAAGAGTTGAGGATTAATGTTGCACTAGGCAAAGTACCTCGAAGTCTTATGGCTTTGTTATTTAATTCTAGAAATGTTTAGCTGATGTAGACTCAGGTTTTGCTTATGACGATGGCTGTGCTGCCCACCATGCTCCGAGCTCCTTGTTGTTGCAGAGGTTTAGTTTTAGAAGTCATAAATCGGGAGATGAGAGAAGTGTTTTGGTTTAGAGAAAATCTTAAAATCCAAGTGTTTTTAATATTTTAATTAAAACAAATCTTAAAGTTATTTAAACAGAACCGATTAAGATCCGACGGTTCCGTCATCCCGGCACCGTTATTTTCATCGAATTCACTTAGTCCGGATGAATTTGCTAAACTCAACTGAATGAGCTCCACACTTTCATTTAGACACGTGGAAAATCCCGTTAGCAACACGTGGGTTACATCATCCGAGGTATTCCCGATCATTCAATGAGACGTTTTAATTTAGTTGTGATTGTAGTTTTGTTGTTCCGTTTGTGATTAAATTTCGAGTTGTTTTATATTTTGGAATGTTGTGGCGGTGAATTTTATCTTGCAATGACTTTTAATTTAGTTTTGGTTTTAGTTCAGGGACTATCCTAAAGGTTTTGGATTTCATGCAACAGTTTTATTTATCATGCAAGAGAAGTAAAGTACAGTGCATGTAAGTAAATTGCAATAAAATAAAAGCGTACCTGGAGGATCTTCTTGTCATCCCAAGCTGCACTTGAAACACATGTTAGAACATTTAGACATTTCAACAAATACCTAGTTAAAGCTAAGGGAAGGGTTTTGATTGTCTACCAAATTCCTAATCCTATAACTAGTCATCTCCTATGACGTCTAGGTTCTTGGTTTGATTTAAGGATGATTTTCTTCATTAAAGAACAATTAAATTCAATTGTTCTTCTAAAACATCCCATCATATTGAGGAAGTTCTTAGGAAGAGTCCTAAACATTTTTTCAATATTTCTGGGATTGTTTTGAGTCCAAGTAAATTTAGTTGCACAAATGAATTAATCATCCAGGAGTTTAGTTAAACTTTGTTTCTTGCTCAGTGAACTTAGGTATTTGATTACCTGATGAATGAAGTAACATCTCACTTAATACTCTATTTAAGAGTTATAATAATTAAAGCCTTTAAGGGCAAGTTAATTTATCGAGAATTTTTAACTATTCTTAATTGAAGTTTGAGTTAATGTTTTAAAGTGATTTAATTTAGTTATAAGGCTTTAGTTGGTCTTTTTAAATGTTTTAAATTGTTTTAAGTTTGAAAAAGTGTTCAAATTATTTTAGATTTGATTCAAATTTTTACATTTTCAATTACCTTGGTATTTCAAATTGATATTCATGTTTTAAATTTACTCAGATAGAAAGAGGTGTTGAAATTATTGATATATTTTGATTTAATTCTTAAAGATTTTATTTAGGTTTGTTGTTAAGATGATTTTAATTTAATTTAATCCAATTTGATTTTAATTTAATTTAATTTTAATTTAATTTAATTTTAATTTTAGTTTAATTTAAACTTAATTTAATTTAATTTAATTTTAATTTAATTTTAATTTAATTTAATTTTAATTTAATTTAATTTTAATTTTAATTTTAGTTTAACTTTAATTTTAATTTAATTTTAATTTAATTTTAATTGTTAATTTTAGTTTAACTTTAATTTTAATTTAATTTTAATTTAATTAAATTTAATTTTAGTTTTAATTTTAGTTTTAATTGTTAATTTGGATTATTATTTTAATTTTTAATTAAGAACTAAATATTGTTAAAGTGACTTATTTAGGGATTTTTAAATTAAAGAATAAATATCCTCTTAATAATATCCCTATTTTAATAATCCAAATTTTAAATATATATTCTTTCCAAAATTTAAATCATTTAATTAATTAAAGTTTCATTTTGATATTTTGAAAGTGTTTAGTGGGTTTCTACCCCTTAATTTCCCTAAGTTTCAATCATCCAAGAGAAAGTTAAAATCAAATATTTTATCCCCCCATTTTGATTAAACCTAAAGCTTTAATTAAGGGTTAAAATTTTTAATTACCTTTATGCCCTTTTAAGCTTATTTATTTCATAACTCACTAAATTGAGCTCAAATAAATTTGACATTTTTATGTCACCTCACTCACATGTCAATTAAGACATTAGAGGAGAAAATGTGATTTTTCTGAATTTAATTTATTTATATAATTATTTTTAGTAGAAAATAGGGGTTTTCAAAGAAGATTCAACAACATGACCAAGGAAAGATTTCTGTCCTTAAGAAAATTATGGGGTGTTTCTAATGACCAGAGGACCACTTGGCCCAAATTTTGTGATTTTTTGAATTATATTTTATTTATTATAATTATTTTGAGTTTTAGAGAATTAGTTAATTTTAAAATAAAATAAAAGTTGAAAAATAGATTTTATATTTTTCTTAAATTTCTCTGACCTCAAGGAGTCTTGAGAAACAAGTTTTATAATTTTCTGGTTTTTCTTTGATTTATTAGATTTATTTTATTGAAAAAGGCTAAAAACTTTTTTTTTAATATTAAAAATTACATTAAGCCTTTAAAATTCAATATCTTATCCTAGGGACTTAGGAAAAATATTTGGTTTGTTCCTAAGTGATTAGGAGTCAAAATGTGACATTTTTATGATTTTTAATATTTTTTTGATTTTTATTATTTTTTTTAATTATTAAAATATTAAAATATTGTGAAAAATCAACTTTTTTAGAAAATTCCAATTTTAATTTTCCTGAACTCCCCTAATATCAGAGAAGCTCCAAAATCATTTTTGTGAATTTTTTAAAAGTATTTTTGGAGTTATGAATTTTAAAATTCCATTTTGCTTATGAGGCTTAATCAATCTATTTGGTGGGGTTAATCAAGTCCAATTGATTTCAAAATTTTATATAAGGTTTCTCTGACCCTAAAGAGCAATGGAGAATTATTTTCAAGTCAATTTGATGTGTGGATAACCCTAATTAAATCAAATTCAATTTTAGGGGTTTAGGCCAATTAAGGTTATTATGAATGAATTAACTCAAAATATATTTTTCATAGGGTCCTCTGGTCCTAAGAAACATCACCAAATTTTCCTAGAATTTATTTTACAACATGCTAATTATTAGAATTAAAATACCTAAAACAGTGACATGAACTTGAAAAATCAATAACTTTTCACAAAGATGGCCTCTGACCTTGAAAAATTCAGGGAATGTTCCCAAGATCAGAGACTTCAAAAGCCCTATGGTCTCATACCATGGTGAATTGTCTATGCAAATGGAGAATCAAAATATTGAAAAGAGTAAATAAATTATTAAAAATAAAATACTTATCTAATTAACTTGATTTCTTTTTCACATTATTCTCCTCTGTTCACTGAGCAAGAGGGTATTTTTATTTTATTTTTGTGATTTTTTTATGCAAAGATATGAATTTTTGAAGTTCAGGGCATTTAAATAATTCAAAAATACCCTAATTTCCTACTTATCCACGCGGCGCCGCGTCAACCTCGGCAGCTCCGAAAGCCCACGCGTCACGCTATGATTCGGCGCCGCCATCTGACTCAGCTCCCCAGGGGCCCGCGGTTCACGTACCATTGCGCCGTCCGACTTGATCTCGACCGTCCGCTCGATACACGCGCAATCCAATGGCTCCTGGTCATCGTCTACGACTGGTGTGCACCCGTGACCGTCCACACTCAAACCCTAATATCTCTCTCGATTCTCAATGGATTTTCGTGTTCTTATGCTCTATGGATTCGTCTTGAAGAGACGAACACATCCATATGGTTTATAGGCTATGACATTAACCCAAACAAAATGGAGAATTGTTGGAAGCTCGGGAGGAAGAATGAGTTCATAGTGAAGCTTCGATCTGAGAGTTGTGTCACCTTCAATTGAGTCCAGGCAAGCTCTAGATGAAGTCTCTGGCTCTGGGGAATTGTTTAAGTATGAAAGTGGCCAGACCCAATTTCAAAGCTTGGAGGCTGGAGCAACCTGGCAGCTCCGGAGAGGGGCTTTCACTAGAAACTCCTTCTCTTGGTCCCGTGCGAGTGTGGGTGAGTTTAATTTGGATTTGGTAGAGGTTCCAGAGATGTCCTGGTTTTTGGGTGGATTTTCAACTCAGAAATTGAGCTCTATTAATGGGGTTTAAGGCAAAGGAACGCTGGGGATCAACTGCTCTTGGTTAAGAGAAGGTCCTGGAGCAATTTTGGCAGAGTTTCCTTAAGGTCTGGTTCATCACCTCATTTGGCCGAGAGGTGGTGGTGTTTAAATGGAGGTGCCTGGAGGGCTGCCCAAGGGCAATCGGAGGTCGGGATCACCGCTCGTGGAGGAGAAGAACAGCCATGGTGTCCATTTGGGTTGGGACAGCTCAGGCAGGGATAATTGAAAATTTTGGTTCACATGGAGCTCTCGGCCATGGTGTTTTCCGACGACCCAAGCGACTGGCCGGCAGGGTTAGGTCACCATCTGGCTCAGAAGTGTCAGGGGTTGGCAATGGTGCAGTCAATTGAGGCTTGAGATGTGTAAAGGAGTTGAATCAAAGTGGAAGGGGGAAGGGCTCATTTTGGGCTTGGTTTGGTCAAATGCATGCTTTAGGCTTGGTGCACCTCCCCAAGGCTCGATTTTGGGCCGAGGGAAATCAATGGGTTCAGCCAAGAGAAGGTGGTGAAGTCCCCATCCATGAATAATTAGATTAATCATGGGTTAGGGTGTATCATTAAAAGGGTTAAAACCTTTTTTAAGGGGGTTTAAAAGTGGCTCCTCCGTTTTCAATTAATGGCATGGTGATGTGTAAAGGGGCTCCCAAGGCTTGCATGTGGCTTGTGCATGGTTCAATGGCTCCATTTGGCTTAGGGGTGGCTTGGCTTATTTACCTGGAAATGGATTTTAGGGATTTTTGGCATTTAGGGGTGATTTGGCATGAGGCTTTAATTTGGAAACATTTGATCATGGATTTAAAACTTAGGGGTTGATTTTGGTTAAAAAGATGACAAATTAAAATATCATGTGGGCTTTAGGATAGATTTTGGGCTTTTTTGAATTTTGGTGAAAATTGGCTTTTAAAGGCTTTATAGAAGTGGGATTTTAGATTTTTAAAATGGGCTTTTGGATGAAAGTTTTGTGAATGGCCATGCCAAATAAGTGTTGGGTTTAGTTTACGGAAGTGTCATGGGTGATTTGGAACAAATTTGAAGTGATTTTGAATTGAATTGGGTTGAATTTGGGCTTTTTAGTAAAGGGGCCAAAGTGGTTCAAATTGGGCTAAAGCTGGATTTGATGTAAAATTAATGTTAAGAAATGTTTATGGGAATGTCACAAAGAGTTTTCAACTTTGGTCGGGCTTTAATTTTGGGATTTGGGCCCATTTGGGTTAGGTTTGGGCTTAGGTCAATTTAAGGGATTTTGGTTTTGGGTTAGGTTTGGGTGGAGTTTAGGTTCAAATTTTGGGCAAATCAAGTTAGTGTTTTGTTTATGGGGGTGTTAGGAAGGCTTTCGAAAAGATTTGGGGCCAATTGGAGTTGAATTGGATTGGTTTGAGCTAGGTTTAGGTCATGTGCCAAAATTGGGCCTTAGGCTTCAAATTGAAATTGGGCTCAAATGTCAATCAAATTGGACTTGAATTTGGTCTAAATTGATGTTAGGGATGTTGAATTGAAGTTTAGAACTGAATTGGACCAGAATTAGGGTCAATTGAAGTGGTTTGGTTTGGCATTGGGTTCACTTGGGTTTAAAATGGGCCAAATTGGGGGTTTTGGTAAAAGTGAGGTAAATTGGCAAAATTGGGCCATGGTGTAGTTGAATAAAATGAAATTGGGAATATTTGGGATTTTTTTGGGAATTTTCTGAATTTTTGGATTTTTGGGCTAAGAATGGCATTTTGGGTATTTTTTTGGAAATTTGGCGGTATTTTTGAAAGCTTTGGTATATTTGGCTATAGATGATCAATTTGAGTGGGGGGAAATGTTTAAGATTGATTTTGAGAAATTTTTGGGTAATTTAGGTGATTTTGCAAATTTTGTGTAGTTCCAAAGGCATTTGGTAGGTTTAGTGGGTGTAGGGCCCCGGTGGTCAAAAATTGAAATTTTGGAAAAATGAAGATTGATCAAATTTGAGTAGAATTGAATCACTTTGGTTGAGCCATGAAGCCATATTAAGCCAATATGAGCCATGAGAGGACTCATTTGAGGCATTCACTATGTTATTCCTAACCCTCTTAGCGAGGGGCTTAGGGGTTAAGGACCATCCATATGAATTACATACATGAGTCAGGAAGTCAAGTTGGGTGAGAGTGGTTTTAGGACTTGGAATGTGTGTGAGAGTGTAGTGTATGTGCAAGTCAACCCTCACTGCGACTGGGCCACCTGTGGTATTTCTAAGGCCAAAAGGTCTTATAGGGAACTCATCCTTTAAACCTCCACATTTGATTTCAACCCTCTAGGTGATTAAGGGTCTACAATCAAGCTTGTAGGGTTTGCAGGGAGTTAAGAGGCGTTTGAATTTCTAAATGGTGGGTTCCATTTCTAGTCCTCTAAGATTAGTCAAAGGAAAAGCCTAAGGCTAGATCCTAAGAACTAAAGAGAGAAGCAAAAGACCTCATCAAAAATGAGGTCAACACCAATCAATGGACGATATTTGAAGAAGTATTATGCAACCTGATGTTTCGAAGAATGAAATTTCGTTCCTAGAAGCACGGGGAGAGTAATCACTTATAACTGGGTCCGAACCCGAAATAAAATGAAAAAGAAAATGAATGATAAAAAAATGTGTTAAAGGAAAACATATGCAATTGAAGTAATAATAAAATTTTGATTCTTCCTTTCGAGACAAGCTCACTCCTGATCTTTTCTTATCTTCTCTTACTCTTATAAAATTCAAAATAATTAAATAAGAATTTTTCATTAATAAGTAAATTTTCTTATTGTTCTCGTCCTGAGTACAGCCCCTGATCCTTTCCTTATTTTCTTTCGTGGAAATGTCGAACGGACGGTTGTTCCTGAACTTTAAGGATGGCGTAAGTCTTACACTTAACAAAGAAGAGCTGAAAGCTGATGCTGTGATAGAGGTTGGCTCGGACCTTGTACAGCTGGAATTGGAATATGAGGAAACTGCTTGGACTGCTGTGGATCCCGAGCAGTTCCGTGGGAAGACAGTGATGAGGCTCAAGAAGAAGGCTCCCCAAGCTGCAAACAAGAAGAGGAAGATCAATATGATCGACGAAACTAAGATGAAATTAGTGATAACATCCGCAGGAGGAAAGCTTGTCAGTGTTGCTCCTATCGAGATTCAGGGAGAGAGGTGAGCCACCCTGACCCCAACTTAGAGAAGAAACAAGAATCGCCGTATCGCCAAGATGCTGAAGAAATTAACAGAAGAGCAGAACAAGGAAGAAAATCTGATGGCCATAGTAGTTGCCCCAAGGAGGCCAGTCCTCAGAAGCACCATAGCAGAGGTTGTTTCGGAGAAGGTTACTACAGAGCCTACACCTGAGATATTGACGATCCCATGAGAGCGTGATGGTGTGGAGCCATATATCCCATAGTATGTCACTAGACCCTGACAACTGCAGATAATTTCAGAGCACGAATTGGAGATGATCCAGAGGGTGTGGAAGCAGAATTTTGAATACTTTCAGAGAATCAGAGGCAGATATGTCAACATCCTGGAAGGACTAGAGTTACATACAGATGTTTTCTCTCACTACGAGCAGAGTAAGATTGTAGACTACGTCAATGAGCTGAAGAAACAAGGTCGTGCAAGACGATTACGTAGCAGGACCTACTCCGAGCCAAAGAAATGGAAAAGAGGTAAGGGGAGGATTACTATTCAATTTGGATGTTGTTACAACTTCACTGATGACAAGAAAGGAAATCCTCCAGGGATACTCTGCTACGATGAAGTGGATCCAATGCCAGTTCTAATTAAGAAAATGATAAAAAGGATTGTGGCTTGGCGAGTCCTACCCACTGATTGCATACCGAACAGCTGTATTATCAACATCTATGCAGAAGGAGACTGCATTCCACCTCACATTGATCATCATGATTTTGTAAGGCCCTTTTGTACCGTTTTCTTCATCAACCAATGCAACATTATGTTCGGGACCAAGCTCCGGATAGTTGGCCCCGGAGAATTCCGAGGGCCGGTGGAGATACCTCTACCGGTAGGCTCTGTCCTCATACTACAGGAAATGGTGAAGATGTGGTGAAGCACTACATACCAGGAGTTCCATACGAACGGATCTCCATCACTTTCAGGAGGATGGACGAGAGTAAAATTCCGGTCTACTTCCAGCCAGATCCACAACTAGAGAATTTGCAGCCCTACGAGCTTTAGGCTACATAGTAGTAGCACACCTCTAAAATACACTTACGTGGGATTCTCCTCCGGAAAGTGGCTTAGAAGGTGATGTTATTACTCGTGTAGTTTACTCTTCGTACATGGATGAATCGAACGTGACGATTTTGTTCGTAGTACACGGAGATATCAGTGCGTATCCATGTTCAGATATATATATGAACTTTTGTAAAAGTTTGTTTTCAGAAGGATGTCATCAGAAATGTTTTGATGGAATCACCTGATGTATCTTCAACATTTTAGTGGAGATGAACTTTTTGTTTTACCTTTAGTTTTGTGCAATTTACTGCAAACGCCACCAGATCTGAGTTTAACTCGATTTAAAAAGAAAGTTGGACGAAGAAATATTTGAAAGAAATAATAACAACAAAATAAAATTTGAATTCAAAGTCTGAATAAAACACAAACCAAAACTCAAAACAGATCAACTTAAAACTTCAAGATGTGAACCAAGTAAATCAATGAAAATCCGAATCAAAGTGAAATTTCAATCGAAAACGAAACTTAAAAAATCAAATCACTAAAACCAATGAATAATGAAAATGAAGCTCCATATCCGATATCCCCAACCTCCGGCTGTTCTGGAAATCTTTCCGACTCTCTGCGATTTCTCCCCTCTTTTGAGAAGGTCGCTGAGTCTACTGACACAGAACTACGAGATTCTCGATTTGGTTCTGATGGCATGGATTCACTTCCTTTGCCAAACTTTCAACCTTTGATGAAATCCTTCGGGACGTGAAACACTTTCATGTCTCATTCCAATCTTCTACTGTGCTTTTAATCATTGAAATCTTCACGAATCAATCATCAACCTTCCTAACTTCCAGTTCTCACTCTTTCGAGACTGGTACCTAAATTCCAGTTCTCTCCTTTCGAGGTCGGTACCTAAATTCTGACTCTCTTTTCGAGATCGATACTTAAATTTCGATTCTCTTTCGAGACTGGTACCTAAACTCCAGTTCTCTCCTTTCGAGGTCGGTACCTAAATTCTGACTCTCTTTTTGAGATCGATACCTAAATTTCGATTCTCTTTCGAGACTGGTACCTAAATTCCAGTTCTCTCCATTCGAGGTCGGTACCTAAATTTCGATTCTCTTTCGAGACTGATACCTAAATTCCAATTCTCTCCCTTCGAGGTCGGTACCTAAATTCTAACTCTCTTTTCGTGATCGATACCTAAATTTCGATTCTTTTTCAAGACTGGTACCTAAATTCCAGTTCTCTCCTTTCGAGGTCGGTACCTAAATTTCAACTCTCTTTTCGAGATCGATACCTAAATTTCGATTCTCTTTCGAGACTGGTACCTAAATTTTAGTTCTCTCCTTTCGAGGTCGGTACCTAAATTCCGACTCTCTTTTCGAGATCGATACCTAAATTTCGATTCTCTTTCGAGACTAGTACCTAAATTCCAGTTCTCTTCTTTCGAGGTCGGTACCCAAATTTCGACTCTCTTTTTGAGATTGATACTTAAATTTCAATTCTCACTCTTTCGAGACCAGTACCTAAATTATGATTCTCATCCTTTGTGTGGTCGGTACCTAAATTCTGACTCTCACCGAGGCTGGTACTTAAATTTCGATCCTCATCCCTTTCGATCAGTTCCTAAATTCTGATATTCTTTCCGAGATTGGAGCCTAAATTCAAACTCTCTTCGTCGAGACTATAGCCTAAATTCTAGTTCTCTTTCAAATTCTGAGGTCAGAACCTAGGTTCCGATTCTCATTCCAAATTCTAAATCTCAACGAAATCCACCTTGAAATCAATCTTAAATCGAACTTTAACTAAAATTGAAACTCAAATCAATTTGAAACTCAAACTTAAAATTTGAAATAAAATTGAAACGAATCTAAAATCCGGTCTCCAGATCTTGTGATTTAGAATCCACCACCTTTTCCCCAGCGAGAGTTCGGGAATCTTCAATTTTGGTGATTTACCCGACACTCCCCAGCGGAACTGTTCTACGCGTTGTTCTAAGTGTGTCACTTAGACGTCTGTATTGGTTTTGTTGATCTCTTCGGTCAACGCCAATACGCGCGGCGTGCTTGGTTAGCACACCACACCTATTGGGGGTCCATTTGTTGACCTCATTTTTTGGTAAGGTCTTTTCTCTTCTTAACGCTTCTTTGGATCTAGCCATAAGGTTTCTCATTGACTATCCTAGAGGATTAGAATTGGGACCCACCCTTTAGCAATTCAGCTACTTCTTGACTCATCTTGGGATCCCACTTGGATGGTTGCAAACCTCTAAATCACCTTGGAAGGTTAAAATAACCATATGGGCAATCAATAGTGAGTTCCTATATGATTGTTTGGATTTAGGGTGACCCCTGAGCTTATCTTGCACACACACACACTCCTAAGTCATTTACCCTTTAACCCTAAACTTTGAACTTTGCCCCTTTCATCCTTTAAGAAACTCACATAATTGAACTGAAGCCACTGATCTTTGATTAAGATGGCTAAGGTCAACATGTGAAGAATCATAAAGTGGTTACCATTTGGCTAAGCTTGGTCCCAAAGTGGTTAGACTTGGTTGAGATCTATAAGCCTACCCCTATAACCAAGAGCCTACCCCAAAACTCTCCAAAAACTTCCAAAAATTACCCAAAATTCCCAAAATTCCTAAAAATCATTTCAAAACAACCCCCACCTTTTAAATTCACCAAAATACCCCAATACCCTCCAAATAACCTCTTGATACCCTAAAATACCCTTTTGGCCCAAAATTCCAAAAATTCCCAGAAAATTGCAGAAAATCTCAAATATTCCTAATTTCATTTTGTTCAACTACACCATGGGCCAATTTTGTCAATTTAGCCCACTTTTGCCAACATCCCCAATTTGACCCAATCCTAACCCAAGTGGACCCAATGTCAATCCAAATTAGCCCAATTGATCCCAATTTTGATCAAATTCAATCCTAAACTTCAATTTAAAATTCTTTTGCTGAGCTGTCCCATTCCAATTGGACTCCATGGCTCTTCTTCTTCTCCCCTAGGCAGCTGATCCCAGCCCTTAATTGCCCCTGGGAAGCCCTCCAGCCATGCCTATTTAAACACCACACCTCTCGGCCATGAAAGGTGCCGAACCTAACCTTAAGGAAACTCCGCCAAAATCACTCCGAACTCCTCCTAGCCAAGAGAAGCTCATCCCCACCGTTCTCCCCGCCCGAATCCCCCAACTGAGCCCAATTTCTCAGCTAAAAATTAGGCCAGAAACATGACACTCCCCAATTCTTCACCAAATCCAAATTAACTCCTCTCACACCTTCACCAGAGGTAGAGAAGGAGTTCCCCAATGAAAGCCCCCTCTCCGAGCCACCCAGCTTGTTCCAGCCCTCCAAGCTTTGTGATCGAGCCCGGTGGAAATCAAGTCTGAGCGTTTCACCACAGCCTCCGTACTTCATCCCTAGCCTCCTTGGACTCCAACGAACGTGCCGAGCATCTCTGATTGAGGCTTCACCTCTCAGAGCCAAGGTATGGACTCTTCCTTCCTCCCGAGCTTCTGTGAATTCTCCATTTAGTCTGACTTAATTTCATGGCATGTTAACTGTATGGATGTGTTTATCTTCTCAAGACGAATCCATAGAGCATAAGAACTCAAAAATCCATTGAGAATCGAGGGAGATATTAGGGGTAGAAGGTCGACGGTCACGGGTGCACACCAGTCGGAGATGATGATCGGCCGCTGTCGGATTGCGCGTGTATCGAACGAACGGCTCAAATGGCGTCGGACCAGGAGATGGAACATGAACCGCAGACCGTGTGGCAGCTAAGTTGGATGGCAGCGCCGAACCAGAAGACGACGCGTGGAGTTCGATCCGCCGTAGGTTGACGCGGCACCGACGTGGATAAGTAGGAAAATAGGATTTTCTTATTTAATTAAATAGCCATAACTTAAAAAATTTATATCTTTGCATAGAAAAATCACAAAAATAAAAGAAAAATATCCTCTTGCTCAGTGAACAGAGGAGAATAATGTGAAAAAAGAATTGAGTTAATTTGATGAGTATTTTATTTTTAATTAATTATTTACTCATTTTGGTATTTCAATTCTCCATTCGCATAAACATTACACCATGGCATGAGACCATAAGGTTTTTGAAGCTTTTGACTTGGGGAACATTCCCTGAATTTTTCAAGTTCAGAGACCATCCCTATGACAAGTTATGTATTTTTCAAGTTCATGACACTGTTTTTGATATTTTAATTCCAAAAATTAGCATGTTGCTTAGAAAATTCTAGGAAAACTTGGTGATGTTCCTTAGGACCAGAGGACCCTTGGATAATTATGGTTTGAGTTAATTCATTAAGGATAATCATAATTGGCCTAATCACTCTAAATTGAACTTTAATTAATTAGAGTTCATCACACATTAAAATGACTTGAAAATAATTCTCCACTGATCATTAGGATCAGGGGAAGCTCACATAAAAATTTGAAGTCAATTGGAAATGTTTAACCCTATTAAATGGATCAATTAAGCCACATAATCAAAATTAAACTTTAAAAATTCATAACTCCAAAAATACATTTCAAAAATTCACCAAATTGATTTTGGGACTTCTTTGATATCAGAGGGGTCTACGAAAAATAAAATTGGAATTTTCTAAAATTTTCATTTTTAAGCATATTTTAATATTTTTAATAATTAAAAAATAATAAAAATCACAAAAATAATAAAAATAATAAAAACATCATATTTGGTCCCCTGATCACTTAGGAACCAATCAAATATTTTTCCTAAGTCTCTAGGTTAAGATATTTAATTTCAAAGCCTTAAAACAATTTTTGAATTAAAAAAATGTATTTTCTAGCCTTCCCACTAAATTAATTCTAATAAATCAAAGAAAAATCATAAAAATGTAAAATTTATTTCTTTGACTTTCTTGAGGTTAGAGAGATTTTTGAAAAATATAAAATCCATTTTTCAACTTTTATTTTATTTTATAATTAATTAACACTCCAAAACTTAAAATAATTATAATAAATAAAATATAATTCAAAAAATCACTAAAATTGGTCCAAGTGATCCTCTAGTCATTAGAAACATCCCATAATTTTCTTAAGGACAGAAACTTTACCTTGGTCATGTTGGTGAATTTTCTTTGAAAACCCCTATTTTCCATTAAAAATAATTATATGAATAAATTAAATTCAGAAAAATCACATTTTCTCCTCTAATATCTTAATTGACATGTGTGTGAAGTGGCATAAAATTTTTAAGTTCATTTAAGCTTAATTTAATGAGTTATAAAATAAATAGGCTTAAAAGGGCATAAAGGTAATTAAAAGATTTTAACCCCTAATTAAAACTTTAGGTTTAATCAAAATGGGGGTAAAATATCTTATTTTAATTTTCTGTTAGATGATTGAAAATTTAGGAAATTAAAGGGTAGGAACCCATTAATCACTTTAATAAACCAAAAATGAAACTTTAATTAATTAAATAATTTAAATTTTGGAAGATTAATTAAAATTGGATTATTAAAATGGGGATATAAGTTAAGAGGACACTGATTCATTAATTTAAAAATCCCTAAATAACCCACTTAATAATATTTAACTCTTAAACTTAAGAGGATAAGTGGAATTAATAATTAAATGATTAAAAGTAAATAATTCTTAATTTAATTAAAACCTACATCATTAAATAATTTAATAATTGATTAAAGCCAAAAATGTTAAATAATTAAAAGTAAATTAAAATATTTGAAACTAATGTAAAATCATTTCAAAACAAACTTAAATCAAATTTGCAAATTTTAAATAATTTTAAGACAACTTACCTTAAAACATAATGTAAAAATTAAATTAATTAATATAATTAATCCAAATTAAATCATCAAAATTTAATAAATAATTTGAACACCCTTTTGACCCAAGTTAATCTAAAAATTAAATTAACATAAAATATTGATATCATTTATAAAAGGTTTAACTTAAATGAATCAAACACCATTCCAAACTTAAAATCATTGATTAAAATTTCATAATTAAATCACATTAAAGTAAATCACCAAGTTTAACTTCAAATCATTAAAATCTTTTAAATTATTATAACTATTAAAAGAAGCGTTTAGTGAAATGTCACTTCACTCATAGGATAATCAAACATCTTAGTTCACTGAGCAAGGGAACAAAACTTAACTAAACCCTTGGATGATTAATTCACCTGTGTAATTAAATTCACTTGAACTCAAAACTGTCCCAGAGGTATTGAAAAGATGTTTAGGATTTGTTCTAAGCACTTCCTCAATACGATGGGTAGTTTTAAAGAACAATTGAACTTAATTGTTCTTTGGTGAAAAAAACTATCCTTAACCAAAATCAAGAACCTAGACGTCATAGGAAATGACTAGCTATAGGATTAGGATTCCTGCAGACAACCAAAACCCTTCCTTTAGTCTTTACCTAGGTACTTGTTGAAATATTTAAATGCTTTAATATGCGTTTTAAAGTGTAGCTTGGAATGACGGGAAGACCCTCCAAGTACGCTTTTATGTTATCGCAATTTACTTTATCGCCTGCACTTTTCTTTGCATGTTAACAAGAATGTTGCATGAAAACAACACATTTAGGATAGTCCCTGAACTGAAACTAAAACTAAATTAAAAGTCACAACAAGATAAAATTCACCACCAAAACATTTCAAAATATAAAAAAACTAAAAATTTAATCACAAACAGAACAAAACTACAACTTTAACTAAATTAAAACGTCTTGTTGGATGATCGGGAATACCTCGGATGATGTAACCTACGTGTTGCTAACGGGATTTCCCACGGTTTAAATGAAAGTGTGGAACTCATTCAGTTGAGTTTAGCAAATTCATCTGGATTAAGTGAATCCGATAAAAATAATGATGCCGGAAGGATGGAACCGTGGGATCTTAACCAGTGTTGTTATAATCACTTTTAAGATTTCCCTAATAAAACATTAAAGACATTTGGAACCAAAACACTTCTCTCATCCTTTGATTTATGACTTCTAAAACTAAACCTCTACAACAATAAGGAGCTTGGAGCATAGTGGGCAGCACGACCATCGTCATCAGCAAAACTCGGGTCTACATCAGCAAAACCTTTCTTAGAATTAAATAACCAAGCCATAGGATTTCGAGGTAGTTTGCCTAGTACAACATAAATCCTCAACTTTTTGTTAGAAATTTGCAAGATCATGTTATGCAAATTAAGCCCTAACCGGTCTTAAGACTCCGAGGTAGTTGTTTGGTACTACATAAACCCCCACATCTTCGAGGCTACTTGTATGATTATATCATACAAACATAAGTCCTGATTAATTAAAATTGGCGAGATTGAAACATTAAATAAAATCCCAAATTGAAGCCAAACAATAGGATAGTTTGGGAAGTTGTCAAGATTCTTCTTGGATCTCCAGCTTCTCCTACCTCTCTTCCATTTGACTCCAAAATAAATCATGCCAAATTTGAGCTAACCCATTTTGAAATTCCAAAATTCAATCCTTTCGAAAACCTTAAACTTTAAAATTCTTGATAACAGAAACCACTCGATCATTATCGAGAGTTTTCTTAAATGATTCCCGTCATTTAAGATATAATTAACTATAGGGCTGCTTTATGGAACTTTAAGAACCTGCAATATAAACCCCGTTTAATTCCTTTATATTAAGCATGAGAACTTGTCGGCTTATAAAATTGGTTCGCGTACCAAACGGATGTCACAAATCTTCTAGTTTATTTAATCGAGCCCCATCATCAAGCAAGTGCGTCTATTCCTCGGAACGTATACACGGTTTGTGATGCGGCGCTCGTTTATATAAACTATTTGGGATGTGAGATCGGCTTGATTTTATATCTTAAAATTTTTCAAACTTAAAATTATTTTCAAAATCAAATACTACTTTTCAAATTATATATTTAAATTAAATTTAAAATTCGCCGACAATTTCTGTAGGCGACCCCTTTTTAAAATCCAACACATAACCTAAAAATATGCCGATATATACATATATATATATATATATATATATATATATATATATATTGATTTAGTTTGATAATGAGTCACACAATAAAATGCAAGTATATGTATCGCTCAAGTAATATATGGCTCTAGTGGAGTCCTGGATATCGATCCCATAGGGAGGCTTTAATTTTATGGTGTAGCACTAAAATCACTTATCGAATCACAACACAATTGCAAGTAAGTTCAATTCTTAAAATAAAGACAAACAATTGTAGTTATTATTTCTACCAAAGTACGTTCTAAACTCTAGCAAGTTAAACTAACACAAGACTAAATTTATAACAAAGTATAGTTGTAAGAAATAGTTTTCCTCATTTCTAATCATCATGTCTTTATTATTGTGACATAGATCAGTGATGCAAATGTATTATGCCAAATAGGAGCATTCTTATTCTTTACCCATATTTCAGAGTATAAAGAACATTGGCTAATCCTAAGTTTAGTCTCCAAATTCGTGGTTAGGCTGGGAAGATACTGGCTCTCACTCCAGAGCTCCCACTTCCCTTCGTCTTAAGGCTAACTCTCGCTTCAGTTTCCAAACATTAGGACCAAATTGAGGATTTCAGCCTGTCACTCTTAAATCTCTAATTCTACGCCCATCAAAGTATATTTCCCTATTTATTTGCACTCAATCCCCATGAACTACGTCTCTCATTCATGGACATTGAATGTGGTCTTCACTTTTATTATGGAACTCATAATCCTTTCAGAACATATGTTTCCTTATAAATTTTAACAATTCAATTGGTCATATCGAAAAGTAATTGAAGTTCGAAGTGAAAAGGTCATCATAAATTCTCCATAATAAATCGACACATCATTTCCATATCACAACATCAACACATCACATGAAAATGAGAAAGACAAAGAAATCTACTCAAGACTCATCAGGAAAAGATGAAAAAATATGGATTATATATATAAAAACAATGTCATACAAACAGAGTAAAGAAAAGACAACTTATCTCAAACTCTTCCCCAAGTGAATCTCAAAGAATTCCTTTGACTCCTCTTCTTTCTTCACAACAATACACAATTCTCTCTTTAGATAAGTAAGGAAGAAGAAATCTCTCACTTTCCCTCTCCTCTGACACTCCTTAGAAGAGAAAACACAAAACCTAGATTTCCTAAACAAAATGGAAAGACACTCTCTCTAAACTCTAAAATCTTCTCTCTTCTTATCCCCCCTCCAAACTTGACTCCAAAGAAGCTTAAATTTGGCCAAAACTGAATTCCCAAAGTTTCCTCAAGCAACCCAAAAATCCGGCCAAATAGATTGAATTTAGTTTAAAATCGGTATAGGGCGCGGTCTGATGCTTGATAGAGTGTCGTTCGGTGCATTATTCCGCCAATACGATCGTAACTCTCTATAAAATAGTGCGGTCTGGTGATACACCTAAAATATATAGTTATTTTTATGCACATTTTATACCTATTTTTTATGATATTGCACTTTAATGGAAGGTATTTTGTGTTTTTCTTACAGGTATGATGAAAATGATTGATTATGATAGAAGGAGTGAAAATTGGATCAAATTTGGAGCAAAAAAATGAAAAATAAAAATTTGGGCACTAGCGGCTAAGCGCCGCTGGGCCAGCGCTTAGCCGCCACAGTTAAAAATCTAGATTAACTTGAATTTGGCTCCATCTTCAAAGGGGATGGGATGCAACTCTTGGTGGTAACTTCCATAACTTCCTTTGGGCGGCAAGTTTGAATGAAGGGGTGCATTCTTTGGTGGATACATCGAATCTGGACACATTTTGAAGAGACACCAATGCACCTTTTGGTTTAATTTTTAAAGAGAGTCTTAGGAAAGATTAGGGGCTCTTCCATTGCATTTTGAAGAGAGTATTTACAAAGTTTTTATTATATTTTATAAGAGTTTTCATTAGGAGTAGGAGTAGAGAGTTGAAAAGAGAAAAGGGTGGGATTGAAGGCTTCTTCTTCCCACTTCTTTTCTTTCCTTTAGTTTAGTTTTTATTGAAGTCTGAAGTTTGTTTCTGAGTCATCGGAGTTGGGAGACCTGCTCTGAGGAGTAGTTTAGTGAAGAGTCAAAGTTTCAAAGGAACTTCCTGAGTCTTGTGGAGAGGATTTTCAGATAATTGTTTACTTTTGTTCTCACATTTAGTTTTTAATTAATACTTGTTGTGTTTGTGGTTTTTCTTATGGTTTTTAATTTCAAATCAATGTGTTTTTGTATTTTCTCAATGCATTCTGAGTAGTCTACTTTATCTTTTTCTTTCTTAAATGAAGAAGTAAGTAATTCATGAAGAATTGTTGTGGAATGTATATGTGTTTAAAGTTGGAAGAAGTTGTGAAGATTGATTCTATAAACTTTATTTACTTCTTAATTTGGCCTGTTAAGATGTAAAATTTATGGTGAGATTATGTAAGATCCAATGCGGTATTATCTCATAAAAGTTAGTAAGAATCACATGCAATTATATGGGTGAAAATTGTAGTTCATATAATTGAATGCAATATATTAGAAGATGTTTTAAAGGGGAATAAAATTAGAGGATTTTTAGTATGACATGCTAAAAGCACCTAATTTGATTTGAAGTTTTAAATTTTGTTATGAGAAGTTAGCCCTCAGGTGGAGGGAAATGAGAGAACTCTAGAGTGAGAGCTGGTATCTTCCCTGCCTAACCATGTTCAAAATGATAAAATTTCAAATTAACCAATTTTCTTTATAGAACCAAGTAAGGGTAAAGAATACATTTGCCTCTATTTATCACAACAAATTTAAATACTTCCACAACAATACTTTCATAATTATTACTACTTTATAAAGGAAATAAAAAGATATTCTAGTTAATAGTATTTTTCATACCGTGTTTACAGTTTTATCATTTTAATTTCTTGTTTGACTTTTACAAGAAAATTTAATCAAAACACACTTTCCCTGTGGAGTGAAATCAACTATCAAACTTTTCAAAATCAAAACACACTTTCAAAAGCCAATTAAAAAAGTAAAAAGATAATTTTCTTATTTCTTTAAACATTTTTCACTTTCCCTGTGGGTTCAATATCTCGGGGCTTAATAAGAAAGTCATATATTACTTGATAAACGATACATATACTTGCGTAGTATCAACATTATTAATCATAATTTTTATATCAAAATCATAAGCATATATGTCCGGCGGAGAAAATTTTTTATCGCCGTTACCAATTTTCATATCATAATTGTAAGTATAAATATCGGGTGGATCATCTGGCGCTGGTGACAGTGCCGTTTAGCTCTAGTTCAATAAAAAGCACTTTTATCCCTTTTTGCTCCAAATTTACTCCTTTTCGCTTCCTTTTGCTCCAAAGGCTTAAAATCATTGTACCTACAAGAAATCATGAAAGATACCTTTCTTTAAAGTGAAATTATT
Organism: Papilionanthe hookeriana x Papilionanthe teres; assembly: GCA_022702705.1. Taxonomy (NCBI): domain Eukaryota; kingdom Viridiplantae; phylum Streptophyta; class Magnoliopsida; order Asparagales; family Orchidaceae; genus Papilionanthe; species Papilionanthe hookeriana x Papilionanthe teres. Next base: position 36,862,547 of record CM040437.1, on the reverse strand, counting down.
GACCTCATTTTTGGTGAGGTCTTTTCTTTTCTCTTAGTGCTTAGGATCTAGCCATAGGACTTCTCCTTGACTATCCTAGAGGACTAGAATTGGGACCCACCCTTTAGCAATTCAGCTACTTCTTGACTCCTCTTGGGACCCCACTTGGATGGTTGCAAACCTCTAAATCACCTTGGAAGGTTAAAACCACCAAATGGACAACCAATAGTGAGTTCCTATATGATTGTTTGGACTTAGGGTGACCTTGAGTGACTTGGGCTTCTCTTGCACACACACACCCCTAAGCCACTTAACCTAAACCTTGAACCCTTACCTTCTACCCTTTATGAAACTCACATTATTAAATCCAAGCCACTAGTCTTTGATTAAGATGGTTAAGGTCAATGTGTGAATGATCATAAAGTGGTTACCATTTTGGCTAGACTTGGTCCCAAAGTGGTTGGACTTGGATAAGTACATGGCTCATGCTTTCATTCAAAATCACCTTTTACTCAATCTTGACCCCACTAAAATGGTCCCATTATGCCTTATTTGAAATCCCATTCATTTTGCTAAAATTTTTGGTTATAACATTGGGTCCCCTAAACATATCCAAAATTACCAAAATTGCCCCCACAATCACCAAATCATCAAAAAATTCCCAAAAAATTACCAAAAATTCCCAAAAAATCCTAAGAATTATTTTGAAACAATTCCCACCTCTTAAATCCACCAAAATACCCTAATACCGTCCAAATAACCTCCAAATACCCTAAATACTCTTTTAGCCCAAAATTCCAAAAAATTCCAAAAATTCCTAAAAAATTCCAAAAAATCCCAAATATTCCCAATTTCATTTTGTTCAACTACACCATAACCTAATTTTGCTAATTTAAAACAATTTTATCAATACCCCCAATTTGACCCATTTTAACCTAAATGGACCCAATGTCAAGCCAAATCAACTCAATTGACCTCAATATTGCCAAAATCCAATTCTAAACTTCAATTAAACATCTCCAGTACCAATCTAAACCAAATCCAAGCCCAATTTATTTCACATTTGAATTCAATTTCAACCCAAACCTAAAAGCCCCAATTTTAACCTATGAGCCAAACCTACCCAAATCCAACCCAATTCAACCTAATTTCTCCCCAAATCAACTCTAAACCCTTCCTAGTACATCCCTAAACCAAATACAACATCAATTGGCTCTCAATTTAAACCCAAACCCAACTCAAAATTCATTTGAAATCAAAACCCCCAAATTTGCCTTAAAGTTGTCACCTACCCCTAATTCTCCAAATTGAATCCCCTAAACCCAAAATTTCCACCCAATTTTTATCCTGAACCTTTCCTAACAATCATTTGAAACATTTTTAACCATCAATTGGCCTTGAACCAAACTCTAGCCAAACCTAAATTCAACCTGATAAATCAAAGTTATTTTGTTGAGTATTTTATTTTAATTAGTTTAATACTGTTCTAAGTATTTAATTCTCCATTCATGCATACAATTCACCATGGCATGAGACCATAGGGCTTTTGTAGCCTCTGATCTTGAGAACATTCCATAAATTTTTCAAGGCTAGAGGTTATCTCTATGACAAGTTATCTATTTTCCAAATTTATGTGTCTTTTTTGGTATTTTAATTCCAATAATTAGCATATTGATTAATAAAATCTAGAAAAATTATGGGAAGTATCTCTGGACCAGAGGACCCTAGGAAAATTATGGTTTGGTTTAACTCATTCAAATGAACCCTAATTTGGCCAAAACCCTAAAATTAATATTAAATTAATTTAAAACAACCACTCATTAAAATAACACAAAATCAATTCTCCATTGATCTTTAGAGCAGGAGAGTCTCACATAAAAATTTGAAATTAATTGAAAATGATTTGACCCACTAAATGAATTATTTAAATCACATGGCCACTTTTAAACTTTGAAAATTCATAAAATCTAAAATATATTTAAAAAATTCACCAAATTCATTTTGAGGCCTCTCTGGGATCATAGAAGTCTAAGAAAATTAAAATTGGATTCTTTCTAAAATTTTCATTTTTAACCTATTTTTGAATATTTTAATAATTAAAAAATAATAAAAAGCACAAAAATAATAAAATTCACAAAAATGTCATATCTGGTCTCCTAATCACTGAGGAACCAACTAAATATTTTTATTAAGTCCCTAAGAAAAGATATTGAATTTTAAAGGGCTTAATGCAATTTTTAATATTAAAAATGGATTTTTCAACCTTTCCCACTAAAATAATTCTAAAAATTCAAAGAAAAATAAAAAATATATATATATAATTTGTTTCTTTGAGTTTCTTAAGGTTAGAGAGATTTAAGAAAAATATAAAACTTAATTTTTAACTTTAATTTTATTTTATAATTAATTAATACCCTAAAACTTGAAATAATTATAATAAATAAAATATAATTCAAAAAATCACCAAAATTGGTCCAAGTGGTCCTTTGGTTAGTAGGAACATTCTATAATTTTTCTAAGGATAGAAACTTTATGTTGGTCATGTTGTTGAATTTTCATTGAAAAATCCTTATTTTTCATTAAATAGTTACATAAATTAAATTAAAAATAGAAAAAATCACATTTTCTCCTCTAATGTCTTAATTGACATGTGAGTGAAGTGACATAAAAATTTCAAGTTCATTTGAGCTCAACTTAATGAGTTATGAAGTGAATTTGCTTAAGAGGGCATAAATGTAATTAAGGAATTTTAACCCTAATTAATATTTGAGGCTTAATTAAAAGGGGGGATGAACATTTGATCCTAAATTTTCTCTTGGGTGATTGAAACTTAGGGAATTAAAGGGTAGAAACCCATTAATCACCTACAACATAAAAAATGAAATCTTAATTAATTAAATCATTTAAATTTTAGAAGAATAATTAAAATTTTGAATTATTAAAAATAAGAGACATGACTTAAGAAGATATCAACTTTTTAATCTACAGTCCCTAATTGGATAAATTCAACTCTTAATTAATTCTAATAATGATGATAATTAAAAAGAAAGCAATCCTTAATTAAATCAAAGTTTAAAACATTAACTGATGTAAATTAAAATAAACCCAAAACATTAAAGTTAATTTGAAATCACTTAAAACTTAACCTAAAGCAAATTTGAAATGTTAAAAAATTAATCTCAAATAATTTACAATTAAGATGTAATAAGGAAATCAATCTAAAATACTTAAAACAAATTCAAATCATCAAAACTCAATGGAATTAAATAGTTTAAACACCTCTTTAACTTAAACAATTTTAAAACTTTTAAAAATCAATTTGAAATTTTATAACTAAACTAAACTGTCTTGAAATAACAAATTCAACCTTAATGGTTAAATCCCTTAACAAACTGATTTGCCTCTAAAGTCTCTCACACTTATAAACCTTAGGTGGAGTATCAAGTGAAATGTTATTTTACTCACCGGATAATCAAATGTACAAGTTCACTGAGCAAGAAGCAAAAATTAACTAAATTTTTGGATGATCAATTCACCTGTGCAATGAAATTCATTTAGACTCGAAATAATTCCAGAAACATTGAAAAGATGTTCAGGACTCGTCCTAAGCACTTTCTCAATATGATGGGATGTTTTCAGAGAACAATTAAACTTAATTATTCTTTGGTGAAGAAAATAATCTTTAACAAAACACAAGAACCTAGACGTCATAGGAATTGATTAACAATAGGATTAGGATTTTAGTAGATAACCAGAACCTTCCCTTAGCTTTATCTAGGTATTCCTTGCAAGTATTTAAATGCCCTAAAATGTGTTTTGAGTGCAGCCTGGAATGACGAGAAGACCCGCCATGTACGCTTTTATTTTATTGCAATTTATTTACCTGCGCTGTACTTTCTTTCTTGCAAAACTTGCATATTAAACAAGAATGTCACCCTGCATGAAAACTGAAACCTTTTAGGATAGCCACAAAACTAAAACCCAAAACTAAATTAAAAGTCACAATAAAATAAAATTCACCACCACAACATTCAAAAGATAAAATAACTCAAAATTTAATCACCAACAAAAACAAAACTGCAATTACAACTAAATTAAAACGTCTCGTTGGATGATCGGGAATCCCTCGGATGATGTAACCCACGTGTTGCTAACGAGATTTCCCATGGTCTAAATGAAAGTGTGAAATTCATTCAGTTGAGTTTAGCAAATTCATTTGGACTAAGTGAATCCAATGAAAATAGCGGTGCCGAGATGACGGAACCTTGGGATCTTAATCGGTTCTGCTTAATCAACTTTAAGATTTATTTTAATTAAATCATTAAGACATCTGAATCTTAAGACTCTTCTAAACCAAAACACTTCTCTCATCTCTTGATTGCCACCTTCTAAAACTAAACCTCTGCAACAACAAGGAGCTTGGAGCACAGTGGGTAGCACGACCATCTTCATCAGCAAAACTTGTGTCTACTTCAGCAAAATCTTTCTTAGAATTAAACAATAATCCATAGGATTTCGAGGTAGTTTGCCTAGTGCAACATAAATCCTTAAATTTTTCGTTAGGCATTTGCATAATCATGTTATGCAAACTAAGCCCTAACCAGTTTTAGGACTCCGAGGTAGTCGTTTGGTACGACATAAACCCTCACATCTTCGAGGCTATTTGTGTGATTATATCATACAAGTATAAGTCCTAATTAACTAAAATTTAATAGGATCGAAACATTAAATAATTATCTATAAATTGAAGCAAATCATAGGATAGTTTGGGAAGTTGCCAAGATTCCTCTTGGATCCTCAGCTTCTCCTGCTTCTCTTCCTTTGAACCCCTGAAATAACTGTTCCAAATTTGATCTATTCCCTATTGAAATTTCCATAATTCAATTCTTTGAAAACCATAAACTTTGAAATTCTTGAGAGTAAAACCATTGATTATTATCGAGAGTTTTCTTAAATGATTCCTATCATTTAATATGTAATTAACTATTGGGGCTTGCCCTTATAGGGAACTTTAAGAACCCAGGTAATATAAACCCTGTTTAATCCCTTTATATTAGGAAGGAGAACTTGTCAGATTATAAAATTGGTTTGCAGACCAAACGGATGTCACAAATCTTCTAATTTATTTAATCAAGCCCCATAATCAAGCAGTGTGTCTATTCCTCGGGATATATACACGGTTTGTGATGCGGTGCTCGTTTATATAAACTATTCAGGATGTGAGATTAGTTTAATTTCATATCTTAAAATTTTTAAACTTGAAATTATTTTTAAAATCAAATGCTACTTTCTAAATTATATATATATATATATATATATATATATATATATATATATATATATATTAAATTTAAAATTCTCTGACAACGTTTGTAGGCGACTCCCTTTTTCTAAAATCCAACACTCAACTTAAAAATATACCGATAGAAATATCATCAAAAAAAGGTATGAAATGAATAATAAAAAGCTATCAAATTTTCAGTGGATCAGAAGGCCATTGAAAAATATTTGTAGCCATTTCTTCAATTAAAGCATAAACATTGTTAAACTGTTTAGACATTAATGAACCACCACCACCAGCATCGATGATAGATCTAAGATATCCAACTAATCTATTATAAAAACTTTGAATTATTAACCAATCTTGTATTGAATGATGTGGGCACTTTCTTAAGAGATCTTTAAAAAGTTCACATACTTCATAAATAAATTTTCCACCAAACTGACAAAAAGATGTAATATCATCTCTAAGCCGAGCAAGTATTTGATGTTGAAACATATTTAGCAAGAAATTTTTGTAATAAATCACCCCAAGATCTGATAGATCTTGGTGCTAAAGAATGTAACCATACTTTAGCTTTATCCCTCAATGAGAAAGAAAAAAGTCTAAGTCTAATAGCATCATCTGAAACACCATCATATTTAACTGTAGAGCACAAATCTAGAAAATTAGCAAGATGTAAATTTGAATTTTCAGTTGGTGCTCCCCCAAACTGATTATCAGACACCAATTGGATAATAATAGTTTAAGTTCAAATGAATTAACCACTACAACATGATTTTGAATACTACCATGAAGTTCTTCTACTACAGGGTTAGCATTATCTCTTAAACGCTTAAATTCTTGATGAATATCAGTATTTTGATTATTTTGATTTGTCATTTCTTGAATATTTTAATATTTTTATATTTATTTAATTTTTTTAATTTTTCTTATAGTTCTTTCTAATTCAGAATCGTAAGGCACAAGTCCTTCAGAACTTAAACTACGCACACACTGTTATAAAACACAATAAAATAAAATCACACAACAAAAACAACAACTTCCTAAAATAAATCTAACAAGTTTAAATAAGATTTTAAAAAGTAAAAATTAATTTTTCTCTTAAAAATTTTTCTTTATTTAATTTCTTTCCCCGACAACAGCACAAAAAACTTGATCCACCGATATTTATGCTTACGATATATGTATATATAAATTGATACTTCTTTTTAATAATATTTTAATGTGGATACTACGCTAATATATGTATCGTTTATCAAGTAATATAAGACTTTCTGATTAAGCCCCGAGATATCGAACCCACTGTGGAAAGTGATAAATAAAGGAAATATATTCTAGCATATAAAACAGAAAATTAACATTTTACTTTTCAGAAAAGATATGATTCAAACTAAAGATAATATTCTTTGTAAATAAAATTCGATTCTTTTTGTTTATTTTTATAATTTGAAATGAAAGTAAGTACTATTTTTTTTAATCTTTTGTAAGATGAAAACTTATGCAAATGAAATATATTTTTCCTTTTTATAAATCAGTCAAGTTATAGAAATTATTATTGTGGAAGTATCTAAAATGTGTTGTGCCAAATATGAACAATTTTATTATTTACCCTTACTAGAGATGCTATAAAAAACATAAGTTAATCTATTGTTTTTAAAAATCTTGAAGACGGGTTAGACAGGAAATATACTAGCTCCCACTATAGAGTTTTCTCGATTTCCTCCAACTAGGGGCTAATATATCGTATCAAAACATAAAATAATAAATAAAATTGAGAGCTTTAGCTTCGTCACTCTAAAGTTCTCCAATTTTACACCCATCAAGAGTATATCTCTCTATTTATTTCGCACTTAACCATATGAATTACATTCTCACCCATACAATCTCATGTGTTTCTTTCATATTGTTGATTGAGACAATAACATACCGGTTCTTACATGTTCTCACAACAAATTTTAACATCTTAATTGGCCAAATCAAGAAGTAAATGAAGTGTAAGGTTTTAAATCATCACAACTTCTTCCAACATTGAAATCCTATACTTCACACAACATACTTCGATAACTTTATTACTTCATCATTTTAAGGAAAAAGATAAAGAAAAATACTCAGAATTCATGGAGAAAGTACAATTACAACTTAATTTAAAAGTAGATATAATAGTGAAAACACAAGAAGTTTTAATTAAAAACCAAATGTAATAACAAAGATAAATAATTATATGAAAATCCTCTCCACCAAACTCTTGAAATTCCTTTGAAAACTTTGCATTCCCTTATAATACTCCTTAGAGGTTGGCGCCCAACTCTAAGGGTTCTAAATCTCACTTCTAATTCTAATACAAACTGTAATAAAGTAAAGTAAAGATGGTGAAGTGGAGAAGTGTGTTGTAAAAACTCTCTAACATAAACCACACTCTTAAACATCAACCACACCCTCCAACATCAACCACACCCTCCAACATCAACCATATTTTTTGATCTTCAAGTCCTCTTTTTATACTTTTCCAAAAGGTGTCATTGTATCTCTTCAAATTGTATCCAGATTCAATGTATCTTCTAAGAGATGCATCCATTCATAAGATATTTAATTTAAATTTGGCACCACTAGGAAGTTATCCACGTTCTTACCAAGAGGTGCTTCGAAAACCTCTTCAAAATGGTGCCTAAAATTAAATAACTCCTCTTTTATAACTCTCGTGCGTAAGCGTGTAGTTCCGACGCTTAGCCACGAGCCTGTTGGCGCGTAAGCTCCAGATCTATGCACATAGCCGCGGGGCCTTGGCGCATAAGCGCGGATTCTGGCGCTTAGCCGTCACATATCACTTTTCCAAATATTGATCATTTTTGCTCCAAATTTGATCATTTTCACTATTTTCATCACAATTATCTATTTAATCGTACCTGTAAAAAAACACACAAAATACCTTCCATGAAAGTGCAATATCATCAAAAATAGGTATAAAAATGTGCATAAAAACACTATATATTTTTGGTGTATCAGAGGACGCCGCAATGCATATGTGTATTTCCAACCATCACATCATCATTAAAAATTACAAGTGTCTGTACCACATAAAATGGAACAATAAAATATATGTGCACACACACACATAGCTGGTAATATGAAATATAACAAAATAATACATACTTGCATGCACCAAATGTGATCATATCTTGAAATAATTTTCCTGGCTTTTTAGCTATTGTTGCCAAAAAAGAATTGAAATACATCCAATTTTTAGTTCACAAGCAAGGAAAAAATAATAACAAAGATAGTGTTCAACACAACTAAGGATTCCCATTTGAATTTTATTGTGACTTGATATGTTGTATTCCAACAAGGCTCTACAACTTGTCATGAAAATGTTTAATAATTGCAGGCTTATAAACATAAAACTAAAAGATTGTAAGTTATAAGGATTTAAACACATGATAAGTGATTTTGGGTTGCAAGTGTTTTAGTTATTCAACAACTGTTGCAAGTATAGAGAAATGTTGAGCTTGATGCATGAATTTTTGTAACCATGAGATCGCCTGAGAGGGATATGTACTGGCAAAACTCCAAGAGTTACAAAGGGGTGAATGGAGCATGACAGAGAAGTGGTGTGCTCTGTGGGCAGGTGTCTCTATCGAAGGACGGTCGCTTTGTTGTGAAAACCATCATCCTTGGTGAATAAGAACTAAAATGCAGGAATGGGGGTGGGAGGAAGACTGAGAAAGATGAGATTTAACGAGGCCGGAAAGGAAGAACAATTTTGAGTTGTTTTCCTGTACTCGTCTCTTTTGGCTGATGGAGGATGTCGGTCCAAGCTTCTTTGAGGATGAGAAGCTTGTTGGAGGAAGGAGCTGGTGGAAGAAATGGTTAGCAATATCTTTGGATTTTGACTGGTTGGGCTCGGAAGGGCAAAGATCATAAGTACAGGGTCCGCTCATAGCTTTGCGTTCAAACTCTAATAAAATCTTGTCACATGTATCTGATGAGTCCACTTAAAAAAAATTATGAAAACTTGTTTATTGTGGTGTTATTGTAAAATAATTTCAATAATACTACAATAACACCGCAATACCACTTGTAAACAACGCTAATAACACCACCCGGAGGACCACAAAAATAACACCATGGTTCCGCTTCAATAACCCCACAAAACAACTCGAATAATACCATAAGAACACCACAATAACACCACTGATCAGCGCTAATAACACTACCCAGAGTAATACACAAAAAAACACAACGGTAACACCACAATAACCTCTGCAAAACAACTCTAATAACACCACAATAACATCGCAATAAGTTGAGGTTATTTCGGTGTTATCGCGGTGTCATTGGAATGTTATTGCGGTATTATAAGTCGCAAGATCTTATTGGAGTCTGGACACAGAGCTAGGTCCGGGCTGTGTATGCAAGATTTTTTCCTCGGGACGAAGAAGGTAAAGGAAGAAACAACATCAATTTAGAAGACGGAATGAGAGATGGAGTGGTATAAAAATTAGCATGAAAGAAATTTTGGGTGGCACTTCAGTAAATAACGCACGTAGATGTTGGATAAGTAAATAAATAGGAATTGAGTGTAATTTATGTAAATTACCCCTAATAAAATTAAAGGGCATAACATATCCATCACATAACTTCTATGTATTTACATATGTAATACCTAAAATTTTATATTTACATGTAGAACACTCAAATTTTTAATACCAAATAAAATAAAGCACTGTTACTCTACTTTTTCATGTAAAGATTTATGGCACTAAAGTATTTTTAATATAAATATAAAAGTTTAGATTCTTGATATGTAAATATGTAAGAATTGTGTGATATGTATGCAAAACTTCATGGAATTTAAATACTCTCTCATAACTGTTGAAGTTTATTTCAAATGCTATTTAGGACTACTTTATATTTTATGAGCTATATAATAAAGAGATGATAATTTATGTATCAATGGTCAACAAATTCATTTAAAAATGGGTCAAACCTATAAGGAATATTTTAGTACAAATTATGCATTACAAAAGATAAAAATTAGACTTTTAAATAATTTATACTATTTAACATCTTCAAAATTTATTTATTAAGTAATAATTTAAATTTTTACTTATGGGACATTTATATGCATACCGCATATTTCTTATATATTCACATATCAAACATCAAATTTTAATATTTCATAACATAATACTAAAAATGTTAGCATCACAGCTAATATATTAATATTACTCATTTTTTAAAAATAAATAAATGCTCTCATACATAAATAAAATATCATAAATAAAAAAACTAAATTGGTTTATAAATAAATAAAAATTATCCATTGAACTAAATATTGCATTATAAATAAATAAAATTCCCAGTCTCCTCTCTGGCCGGATTGCGAGATTTCATCCAACGCCGAGAAGAAGAGAAGGCGGTTGACGGCGGCGGCCGATCTCGTTCTCCTTCTCCCAATAGGCTCAGAGGTAGCTTCTTTAAATCTCTTCGGATCGATATATGTCTTAACGCGAACTTTATGGAGTAATTAAGCTATTGGGATGCGCAGACAGTCTCTGTTTAATATATATGCACGATTTAACTGTTGTTTAATTCGTTTTCTGTTGGAGCAATATGCTCTAACCTCTTTTTCCCAAATGCCTTCTGCCGGTAGTTGTGGTTGCTGAGGAGCATCTGTTTGTTTAGAATTTGGCGAGGGTTAAACTAAGTATTTTTGTTGCCGAGTATCTACTGCAGCGCTTGATGTAATGTTATGTCCATGGATAAATTTTAACTATGATGATCTTGTTCGTTTGTGCTAATAAGAGTATGTTGCTGGCTACATGGGTTCTGCTAAGGGCTAGTATGTTTGGAGATAACTAGTTGGAATTGATTTTAACTCAGTTCTGGAATTAAATACAAGCATATGTTTAGTTGATAGTGGATGAGTAATTTCATATTTTTTGAGGGCACCTTCATAGAGGTTAAGGAGTTTCAATTTTGAAGGCTTCAAATTCAACTTTAGTTTTGCTTGTACTATTTAATATTTTTGGAATAGTATTAGACTAAGAGAATGATGGATTTGAATATTATTTTAATTTCTGATATTTATCAATTAATATAAATTAATGGGAGGGTGCTAAACGTAAAACTGAATGCAGCCTAATAAATGCTTGAATGGAATTCATAGGCAATGAGTTTTGCAGAACAAACATAGATAATTGAAAGACACTTCATTAAAGCTTTTATCCTAGAACTTCCAAATAGTGTTTGGTAAAATGGAGGTTCCAAGCTTTTTAAAGTGTGTGAAGAGCAGGGAACTAACCACATTCTTTTTAAGACTATTGTGCTTGATTGCTCATCTTTAAACTAATTGATATTCCAAGTTATATTTAGTGACATTATACTTATTTGGAAAACTAATTATGTTGGATCTTAAAAAAATGGGTTTATTGAGCTGGCTTGGCTTGGTAGCAAAAGGCTATTTATTTAGTCTTTGTTGATATATTTACTTTGATTTTGATTTATTTGTTGCTCATGTTTTAATCAAATTGACTCTAAATAATTTTAATTTGTGGATGTTAAAACTCACGTGATCAAATTATTTTATGAGCATTTACTTACTCATTGAATGTTTCAGATTGTTTCAGTTATGTTGCTATTTCTTGGGTGTTTTCTAATATTTTCCTTTTACATTTGAAGGAAGTAAGTTATTGAATTAATTAGTGACTTTTAATCTGTGAATTCTCAATCCTTTTTTTTTTATGAAATCATATTACACATCATATCATTTACATATATAAATTCTACTTTTAAGATTTGGCATCAATTAGACTCTATTACTATGAATATCATATGCCCCAACGATTGGGGAGTTAAGTCTTTTTGAGTTTGAATGGTCTAAAAAATGAGATATGATTAATCCTGTGACAAAGGTTATAAGAATGAATAAGAAAAGGTTTCTCCTAAGCTACAAATTTACCTTGAAGTTTTAATTTAAATTATTTTTCTTCTTTTTTGATGTTATTTTTATTTTTTTGTTTCTAATGCTTGCAAACAATATTTATTACTTCTCTTCTTTGTCAATGTTCTCTTTATTTTTATCAGTGTCATCAAAACGTAAAGTACAATGCAATGCACAAGACTTTATTTTTATTTCTAAGCTCAAAGCATGGAGCAAAGCGGCGATCTTATTAACCAAAGCGCTGATAGGTTATATAAAACTATTAATGTATAAATACATTCTTTAACTATTAAAAAAATATAAAGTTTGACTTAAAAGTTGATATAAAATTAAAAATAAATGTGTTACAATACTTAACTTGAAGGTAAACCTTGGAGTGAACCTACAAATTAAAATTTGAATAGTTTCTAATTGTTTGTTGGAATAATTAAAAACTTAAATTTGCAAAAAAAACCCTGAAATTAACTTCAGCGTTTTGAAATGCACTTCAAAAAAGCGAAGCGGTTGTCATGCATTCTACTTCGCTCTGCTTGTGAAACTCACTTTTAAAAACATTGATTTTTATTTGATGGTTTCCAACGCTTTGAAAGTTAAAATTGCAAAATAATTTATTTTACTACAATCATGAATGCTTTATAGTTTATATTTTTCCATAGTGATCTCCTGAGATGCCCTATTTCAAATATGTACTGTGGGGAAGCGGAATTATAAAGATTTGAACTGTCATGCAGGGTGTGATGTCGAAGCTTAATAAACTATATTTGTTTTCCAGTATATAGTTCTGAAAAGATACCAATATTTGTAGTTTTGTTCTATTTTATTATCACTACTTATTACTTGAATCAAAATTGTTTTTTTTTAGTCAAGTAAGTGCATTTTTTTTATTTTTGTTATGCATTATCTCACTTATTGGATTGCCACGTCATGAAAATTTTTTATGGAAATAATTTACACTTTTTTAATGTGCATCTTAAATTTCTACAAGAAATATATTTAATTCAAAAACAATTTATAATTTTTGGCTGCTATCAAGCAAGTACACCCTTAAGAATATTTATGTTAAACATAGCAAACACTTGGATAGCTGAACATTTTATTATTCCCCTCCAATATGTGCTTTTTCATGTTTGTTTTTTTAAATAATATTGTTATCTTGTTCATCCTTGATACATGAATCTCACATTGCTTTGGAGACATGTTTCAATAAGAATAATCCCATTCTAATAACCATCATTACCAGTCCCAATTCCAGATGAAAGATTGAAACTTGATCTTAGGTTGATGAAAAATTGTAATCTTATTTCAAAATTAACGGAAAGGAACAAAATATGAAATTTTCCTGTTTTAGTTTGTTCTTTAGAAGCTACGCTCACGACCTGAAACAATTATGGTGGTAATTAGGCAAAGTTTTGTTAAGTTGTCGACCACAAGTGATATGTTGTAACTTAATCCAATTGCAATGAAAAATAGATGGGTGGAATTTTTCTCCAAGTGATATGGCATTACACAACCCGATTGTGATAAATATAAGCAAGGGTTAATTGGATGTAAATATAAGATTATATTTACTAAGTTGAATTTAATTACTGTGAATGGGGATATAAGAGAATTGATCGATGCAGTGATTAGATGAAGTAAAAATAATACTTGTTTAAGAGAAATTAAATGGAAAGGTGGAAAATCTAAGAATATTGTGCAAGCCATACATTATGTATGTTGAAAATGTTAAAATTATGAATGAGGTTGAGGACCCATTTGGAGCAGCGATTTTACCGTGACGCGGCCAGAAAACGCGACGCCTTGCTTTTGGTTTCGACAACATGGCGGGTTTTATGAAAAATTTGACCAAACGCGGTCACGGGTTCAAACCTGCGAACCACGTTTGTTTGTATAGTGTTGACGTGACTGCCCCTCCTCTCCCGCCTTCCTCGTTCTCGTTTCTTGCTCTAGGGGACCTTTTCTCTCCCACTCTATTTCTCTCTCTCTCTCTCGATTCTAACGGTTGGTATCGTGCATCTCTCCGTGAGTTCTCTTCTCCCTCATCTTTATTTCCTCCGCAGCTTTCTTTGGATCTTTTGATCCATGTGAGGTGTTGCTTCTTCATGCGGTGCTCTGTGCGGTGGCTCTTCTGTGCGGTGATTCCTTTGAGCTGGTAGATTTGATTTCTTCTTCGAATTACGGTGGAGCGTCTCGATTTGTAAATCTTCGAGTTCGTGTTTGTGGTTTCCATGCCGGTTTTCGTTGGGCTCGCGAGTGACCGCCAAAGCAAATTCGGTATCGTCGGCCCCGGCCCTCTTTGTGCCGAATCAGAGACCATGTTTTGAATTGGGTGGACGACGGAGTTATTCCATAATTTTTCAAAATGTTGTGATTGGCCTTTTGTCCATTGTCGAGGTAAGAAACCCGTTGAATTAAATTTTGAGCAGGGAGAGTACCTCGAAAAGGTAATTCCATTAATTCTGATGAAGTGACATCTTCGAATTGTACATTATTTTCGATTTGGAGGAAGAAGCACCGCGGTAGAACTTGATTGGCCTTGCCGTCGTTACGTACCTCTTTGACCACCATACCCTCGATCTTATTAGAATGGATCGGGGTTAGGGTCATAGTATGTACGTAGTGGTTGTATCTTCTGAAATGCATCGATTTATATTCTTCGTTCTTTTCATCTTAGAGGGAGATCTTGAATTCTTGCATCTTTCGACTTATTGTTGCTGCTTCTTGCTTGATTCCTTTTCTTCTTCGGAACTATCATTCCAATCAACATTGATGGGCAGTTTCCTCTGTCCAGCTATCTAACGTCTACCACCACGACCTCGTCCCAGAGCCTCGACCTCGGATGCGAGTTGTGGAGAAACCTTCACCATCTCGCCCAAGTAAGGGAGTGGTGAGTGGCTTGTTGGACTAGAACCTCGAGTTCTTCGTTGTCTGAACTTTCTTTGCTTCATTTGTTGTTACGATATCTCACGGAGAAGATCGTTTTACTTTGGCGGTGTATAATAGTACACGTCTTCGTGGATTCCCGATCATGTACGGAGAGATAGTTTGCAAGTCTTTGATGCCTTGTTCCCTGCATCGTAGTATTTGATGCAACGTGCGAGACGATGGTACCATCCTGTTTTCATATATCCATGGTCGTCCCAGGTAGAGCGTTGAACGATGTTTCGAGATCGATTATGTGAAATTTTGCGGTTGTCTTTGTTAAGTCACGGTCTTCATCGATGACGTTATTGACCCTAGGGCTCTTTCTTCTTTACGGTTGAATCCTCTTAATAACATTTTGTCGGCCTCGAGCTCCGAGCATCAATTTCCAAGTATGCTAGTGTTCGAAGACTCATTATGTTGATTGATGCTCCTGGATCCGCGATGCTACCGGGAAGAGCGTAAACTTCCCGATTGTAAGCGAGTAACAACGGTCGGTTGTGATCTGTTTGTCCCCGAGTAGTAAGTCAGCGTAGTGAAGGTAACGCCTGTTGTTCCTTTAACGAGCAAACCTCATCTAGGAATCTCCAGGCCATTTGAGCTAGCCAGGTGCAGATCGAAGTAAGACATGGTCAGGCTTCTCTCATCTCCTTTGATAAGATGAGAGCATCGTAAATACTCGGTTGGCCGGTAGTTTCCTAAGATGGGCTAGCACGGTGTAGTCCACCTTGTTCTCATGCGTCTCGGCTTCTTCTCGAACGGGTATTTCTTACGTCGGGGTTGGTTCTTCAACGGAACGACCACTGCTCCTTTATGTCTTTTGGACCATTCTTGGAGGTAGAACTTTTCCTTCTTAAGTTGACTTCGTAATTTCTTCGAATCTGGTGTTGAACTTGCCGGTGTCTCCTCACCGAATCGGAATGACGGTGACTCTTCGGATTATCTTCAAAATACGAAGGCTACAGCTTTCTTGTCGTATTTAAGACTCCTCGAAACTCGCGGATAGATCGTTGCTTGTTGAACTCTCGTAGCCTCCTTGATGGATGTCTTCTTCGTTATTTTGCTCGTCGGAATTGATGTATGATTTGAAATTCTTGTTGGTATTGAAGTCGATGTCCGGATTGTCGCTAGTTACGTAATCGTTAGAAACGATTGAAAACGTAGCGATGCCATCACCCTTATCATTATATGATCCCAGTGAAGCGAGATGATCATACGAAATCGGGGGATTCGAGGGGATTTCTCCCAGAATCGGAAACAACTATCCCAGGATAAAGCGGCTCCTAGTCTAGCCTTAGGAATCTCGGTCCCCTCTTCTTCGTCGATTTTCTTCTTTTCTTCGAGTCGTCTCTGTCGAGGTGGTTCCTGTATTGCAAGTGATAATACGGTTTAACGGGTCTCGAACTACGGGTGAAACTGCCGGCCATTCGGATCTTGTCTAAAATCTTCTTCGAGGCTGCGTCACTTGCCGGGCGATGAGGTCCATCCATCGTCGAGTTGCATAGGGATCTATCGGAATGACGGGATCGGTTGAGATAACATTGACGGAACCTCCTTTCGGGGTTCCTTCATGTACTCCTTCGGGATTGTTATATTTCCTTCCGAAGGTTGTCGTTGAGCCAACTTTTAAAAGTAATGCAATCTTAAATCTTGTGCCCGAAGCATCGGTGGTAGGGGCGAAAGTTGGGATCAACATTCTTGTTGACTTCCTGCAGTGCTTTTAGGTTCGCGAAATTTGGAAATGCAGGTCTTCATTAGGCTACTGGAACATTTTCGGTCTTGCTTCATTTTTGAACGGATATTCTGCTCGAAGCTCCTTAATGTACGTTGCGGACGAGGCGGTTGTTCATCTTGCGGAACGGCGATAGGCCCAGGCCGGGGTTCTTGGTAGTGCATTGTGGTTCTTGCGGCCGTTCCGGTGGTATTTGCATCGGTTGCTTACCTTTATGTTCTTTAACGATGATCCGGATTTCTTTCGAAGGTCTTCACCGGCACGCATCCGTCTTATCGGCGAAACATAATTACTTCGCCTCTTCTTGCAAGCTTCCCGGCCTTATGACTTCTGAAAGTCTTAATAGTGAATCCTTTGAGGAGAAGTGCTATCGGGCCGTGAATGCTTTTAAGCAAGATGCGAAGCTGCATGTTGTTCTTGCGATTGTGGTTCACACTTCATACTTAAATTTCTCCGCCAGTATGTAATCCATAAGTTTCATTCGGCCTTTGTTTCTCTACCACTAAATCACCTATAGTGATGTGGTGCGAGAGCTGACGAAGATCTCTTGATGAAGAGGCTCTCCCCAACTGCGAAAATGTCTTCGGCCCAGTAGTTTGGGTAGTGCATACCGGTCGAAGGCGATTCACGACGGTGGCGACGAGCTGTCGGAAGAGTAGCGCATCGCTCAGCGGCATTGCAACAGGCGGCACGAAAGTGTGCAACATGCTGTCAGGGGTTCCCGAATGTCTTGAATAGAGAGGTGGGTACGAAGCCTTTCGGGTATTGGACAGCGTCGAATTCTTGGGTAAGGTCTGCACCGTCCGAATGGATGTCTGGTCTTCGATTGTGCTAAGACTTCACTTTTCTTTGTTCTACGAGTTCTTGATATCCTTTTCGGGGATCATACTTTGTGTTGTATCCTTTTCGGCCCGAGTCATCCCCATTGTGGATGTAATCTCCTTTCCTGCGTCATATTGAATGACCTGCGAGTGTCTCTACATGTGGTTGTAACGACTCTGGAGAGTGGCCGGAGAGCTGCGGCCATCTCTTCCATCCTTTCGCCATTTGAGCGATCGTGTCGTCTTTTCATTGTCTTCTCATCGGTTCCGGCTCCTCTCTTTTGCGGCTGCGGGGAGCACTTTGCGAGGCGTGAAGCTCGTGTCTCGGCCATGTTGATTTGCATATTCATCGTCCATGAACTCCGATGAATCGATCTCATCTCGTGAACTTTTCTTCTCTTTCTTTTGCCAACCGTCGGATGTCGGTTCTCAACTTTTCCATGGCGTCTTCTAGCGGAGCTTTCTGTGTGTCTTTGCGGTTGTCGTACGATAGTTGTCGGGTCCTTTTTCACGGGTTCCCTTTATCGCGGTGGCACTGCTTCGGATTCCCGTATACGGCGAGACTTTTGTTCTTTTCGGACTCTTGTTTCCAATCTCGAGCGCAGGTAGTGGGGCCGCCGCACCATCCTTCTAGCAGCGGAGAGGTCTAGGACCGGATGGTGCATCGGCCAAATGCGGAAGGTGGTATCCTCCCTGTCTGTGAAATCACGAGACTACGACGGGGCGGGCTAGCCTTCATTCTCTTGCTTGGCTTTTTTGTCATGATGGCGGGCTCTACTCGGGGCCCAAGATGGGATTTGACGGCTTTTGGCCCTATCCTTCGTAGAATCTCCCGTACAGGCGAGTTTTCCTTCCTTGCTAACTTTTCTACCAAAGTTTGCGGTCGAAGCCAGCAGGCGTGGTTCTAGTTCTTTTCTTGCGAGTTTATCGTTGTAGTATGCGGGCCGAGGTAATGTGGCGACAATCTTGCGAACATTCTCCTCATCCTGCGGGCGGAGAGGGGATGGAACCTGCTTCCTCCCAGAAAGTGGTATGTAGTCGAGCGGTGGTGTATATTCGGCGCGGTGTATATTAGCGATTTTGGAATTTCCTCCCGGGAAAGCAATCTCGGCGGCTACAGCTTCTGCGGCGATCCTTCTACTTCTATTTCTTCTTTGGGTCCTTGTCGATGACGGAATCTTTGAGCCCGGACCCGATTTGACGAAGGTCTTACGGAAGATGCGGCACCCTCCGCGGTGACGGGTTTACCATAATTACGGGTTTCTTCCCCTTTGATTTGGCGAAGTCGAGGTAGGTGCGAAACGGCTAGACCGGTGGGGGTAGTAGGCAGTCCTCTGCGGAGCGTACTCCTCACAGTCGGGATCCTTTGCGGGGAGAAACTCTTGGGTCGACCTAAGGTTGAACTCGAAGCGGTGGCTCCTCGGCTTGAGATACCTTGTTTGTCGGTCTGAAAGAGGGAGACGTGGTGACCTTGACGCGTTCGTGTTTTCAAATCCTGTCCCGAATCGGATGATCCCATTGTCGGGCGGCTCATCCTTATAGACGGCGAGAAGTCAGTCCGTTGGTGAAGGAGAAAATCAGTTTTACGGGCTTCCATTTTACGCGAGTAGATTGGTTGTTAGTCCCGAGTTATGCTTCTTTTCTTTAGGACGAGAAGAAAGGAATTGAAAAGAGTCGAACTCGTTCTTGTTCATGTATTTATAAGAGGGAATCATTAGTTAAAAGAATCACTTTATTGGGGGTTTGTTTATTTAGAACGGAATGTTGAAAGGTGTAGAGAAGGTAAGGAATCCGATTCGAGTTGGAAAGGAAAGAAAGTCTTAAGCGAGACTTCTCGACTCGAAGGATCATTCACTAGCCCAGCTTTTATTGGGGGTCCGCAGCACTTAGAAATGAGGTAAAGGATCTCGGAACCTCTCTGTTTAGGGGTGTCTAAACGGTGGCTCCTCAATCCAGGGAGAATGTTAGGTTGCTCTTTCATTCAAGATAGAAATGAACATAGTATTCCAACGGAAAAGAAGGAGTAGTTGATCCACTAAGGACATGGATGCACTACCGATTTTTGAAAGCGAAAATTATACGATTATAATGGAGAGAGGAATTTTCCCCATTGAGTCGCGAAATGTTGTCGGCATATTTTTAGGTTGTGTTTTATTTTTGAAGAGGGGTACTTTAACGAGAAATACGTAGGTGAATTTTTAATTTAATTAAAATAAATAATTTGAAAAGTAGTATTTGATTTTGAAAATAATTTGAATTTGAAGGTTTTAAGATATGAGACTAAGCGATCTCACATCCCAAGAATAGTTTATATAAACGAGCACCGCACCACGAACCGTGTATAAATACGAAGGATAGACACCTTGCTGACGGTGGGAGCTGATTAAATAAACTCGAAGATTGTGACATGTTTGAGGTACGCAGGCAAATTTTATAATCGACAAAATTCCTTTGCTTAATATGAAAACATTAAGCAGGAGTTTATATTACAGGTTCTTCAAAATTCCCTACGAGGGCAAGCCACATAGTTAATTACATCTTAAGTGACGGGAATCACCTAAGAGAAGCTCTCGGCAAATGTCAATAGTGTTGCTCTCGAAGTTTCGAAGTTTAAGTTTTCGGGATTGAATTTTGGAATTTATTAGGAGATGGATCAAGTTTGGAACATTTTGTTTTGTGAATCGAAGGAAGAAAAGTAGGAGAAATCACGGATTCGAAGTGAACTTCGGTAATTTCCATTATCACATTGTTTGGCTTAAATTTGGAAAATCTTTAATGTTTATTTAAGTATTTTGATTTTGTCAATTTTAATTAAATTAGGACTTATGTTGTATGATAGAATCATGCAAATGTGCTTGAAAGATGTGAGGGTTTATGTGGTAATGGAACATTTCTTATCGGAATCACAAAATTAGGTTAGGGGCAATTTGCGAGCAAATGCCCAACAAAAGGTTGAGGATTTATGTTGCACTAAACGAACTACCTCGAAATCCTATGGCTTGGTTATTTAATTCTAGGGAAAGTTTCTTTGATAGAGTTTCGAGTTTTCTTGTGACGATGGTCGTCTTTACTTGTGTCCTCAGAGCTCCTTATTGTTACGGAAGGTTTAGTTTTAGGGAGATGAGAAAAGTGTTTTGGTTTAGAAGTCTTAATTTTCAAGTGTTTTTTGTGTTTTGATTAAAACAAATCTTAAAGTTAATTATAACGACACGGTTAAGATCCACGGTTCCATCCTTCGGCATCATTATTTTTATCGGATTCATAGTCCGGATAGATTTGCTAAACTCATTGAATGAGTTCCTTTCATTTAGGCCGTGGGAAATCCAGTTAGCAACACTGAGTTACATCCTCAGGGGTATTCTAGATCATCCGACGGGACGTTTTAATTTAGTTGCAATTGTAGTTTTGTGTTACGTTTGTGATTAAATTTGAGTTGTTTTATATTTTGAAATGTTGTGAAAGTGGTGAATTTTATCTTGAAGTGACTTTTAATTTGGTTTTTTGGTTTCGGTTTTAGGGGAGTATCTAAGGTGTAAGGTTTTCATCTGTGATTGTCTTATCATGCAAGAAAAGTAAAGTGCATTTGCAATAAAGTAAATTGCAGCTAATGTAAATTGCGAGAAAGTAAATTGCAATAAAATAAAAGCGTACCTGGAGGGTCTTCCCGTCATCCCAAGCCACACTTAAAACACAATTAGAATATTTAAGCAAGTTCCTAAGTAAAGCTAAGGGAAAGTTTTGGTTTCTACCAAATTCGCAATCACATATATTTAGTCATTTCTATGTGTCTAGGTTCCTTGTGTTTTGGTTTGAAGGCGATTTTCTTCGCCGAAGAATAATTAAATTGATTATTCTTATAAATGTCCTATCGTATTGATTCTTAAGAATAATGCGGCTTATGCTGATATTTTCTAGGATTGTTTTAGGGATCAAATGGGTTTTAATTATACGAATGAATTAATGGTGAAATTCGAACTTTGTTGTTATCTTGCTTTCGATTGAAGGCTAGGACATTTGAATATCACATAGTGAAGTAACATTTCATTTAATGTTAAATTTTGTTTAGGAGTTATGATAACTAAAACTTTGTGAGGGTAAGTGAGTATTGAAATGATTTGGTTTAAGTTAAGAAGTTTAAATTTGGAATAGTGTTGAAGTTCTTTTATATTTAATTTCTTTGTTTTAGGTGATGTTATTTTTAATTGATTTAATTTAATTTAATTGAGTTTTAATTTTTAATTTAATTCAATATAGTTCAATTTAATTTGATTTGATGTTTAATTAATTTAATTTGATTTGATTTAATTTTAATTTAATTTGATTTAATTTAATTTAATTTAATTTAATTTAATTATTGATTTAATTTAATTTATTTAATTTAATTTAGTTTAATTTAATTATTGATTTAATTTAATTTATTTAATTTAATTTAATTTAATTATTCAATTTAATTTAATTTATTTAATTTAATTTAATTTAATTTAATTTAATTATTGATTTAATTTAATTTATTTAATTTAATTTAGTTTAATTTAATTATTTAATTTAATTTAATTTGATTTAATTTAATTTAATTTAATTTATTTAATTTAATTTAATTTTAATTTTATTTTATTTTTTTTTAATTTTAATTGAATTTTTTTTAAAAAGTTTAATAATTTAATTTTAGTTTAATGATTAAGTCTTTTAATATTTTAAATTTGAGTTATGTTTAATTAAAATTGAATATTAATGAGATAATTAATTTAGGGATTTTAAATTAAAGAATAAATCTCTTCCTAATAATATCCCTATTTTAATAATTTATTTATTATTCTTCCAAATTTAATCAATTATTTAATTAAGTTTAATCATTTTAAAATTGTTTAATGGGTTTCTACCCTTTAATTATTTAAATTTCAATCATCCAAATCAGATTAGGATCAAATATTTTACTTGTTAAATTTTTATTAAACCTAAAGTTTTAATTAAGGGTTAAAATTTTAATTACCATTTACCTTTAAGCTTAATGATTTCATAACTCACTAAATTGAACTCAAATGAACTTGAAATTTTTTATGTGACTTCACTCATATGCCAATAAAGACATGAGAGGAGAAAATGTGATTTTTCTGCATTTAATTTATTTATATAATTATTTTTGGTAGAAAATAGAGATTTTCAAAAGGAAAATTTAATAGCATGACCAAAGGGGAAAGTTTCTGTCCTTAAGAAAATTAGGGGACATTTCTAATGACCAGAGGACCACTTGGACCAATTTTGGTGATTTTTGAATTATATTATTTATTATAATTATTTTAAGTTTTGGAGTGTTAATTAATTTAAAAATAAAATAAATCTTGAAAAATTAATTTTATTTTTTCAAAAATCTCTCTGATATCAAGGAAACTAGAGAAGCAAATTTTGTAATTTTCTGATTTTTCTATGATTTATTATAATTATTTTAGTGAAAATGCTAAAATACATTTTTTTGTTAAAATTACCCTAGGGCTTTAAAATTCAATATCTCACTAAATAGACCTAAGAAAAATGTGGGATTTGTCCCTATGTGATTAAAATTCAAATGTGACATTTTGGTAGTTATTATTTTTGTGATTTTTATTATTTTTTAATTATTAAAAATATTAAAATATTATTAAAAATCAACTTTTTTAGAAAATTGAAATTTTAATTTTTTAGGTTCCCCTGATATCAGAGGCTCCAAAACCAATTTGGTGAATTTTTGAAGGTATTTTAAAAGTTATGAATTTTTAAAAGTTTAAGATGACTAAGTGGCTTAATCAACCCCGATTAGTGGAAATTTAGCAAAGTCAATTATTATCAAACTTTTATGGTGGATTCCTGCGATCCTAAAGGTCGGTGGAGAATTGATTTCAAGTCAATTTGATGCATGGTTAACTCCGATTAATTAGAGACTGGCTGGGTATTTAAAGAAAGTAGGTGGGGTTGTTTTTAAATGAACCCAAGTCAAAACCTATTTTTCTAAGGTTCTCTGGTCATAAGGAACATCACGGAATTTTCCTAAATTTATTTTACAACATGTTATTCCCATTGAAATTTAAATATAAAGAAACAGCAACATGAATTTGGAAAAAATCAATAACTTTTCATAGGGATGGCCTCGACTTTGGAAAATTCGAGGTGTTCCCGAATTCGGAGGCTTCAAAAACTACATGGTCTCATCTCATGGTGAATTGTATACATGCATGGAGAATTAAAATAATGCGAGAGAGTAAATAAATTATAAAAATAAAATACTTAATGAGAAATTAAATGATTTAACTTACATTTATTCTCCTCTGTTCAACGACGAGAGGCGGCATATTTTATTTTTCGATTTTATTTCTGGCGAGAGATATGAATTTTTTTTTGAAGTTAGGGAATTAAATAAATAAAAAAAAATACCCTAATTTTTCCATTTATCCATGCGGCGCCGCGTCAACCTCGGCAGCTCCGAACGCACACGCGTCGCGCTCCCATTCGACGCCGCCGCACAGTGGCCGGCCGAGACCCCGCGGTTCTCGTACCGTCTCTGGTGAGCGTCATACGAGCCGTTCGTCCGCGCGTGTATTGAATGGATGGCATCCTTTCATCGTCCCCGGCGTCCTCACCCGAGGCCGTCCGCACTAAATCCACACACAGATCTCGCTCGATACTCGATGGATTTTCATGTTCTTATGCTCTTTATGGATTCGTCTTGAAGAGACGAACACATATACGGCTATCATGCATTGAAACTAAGGCATTTGAAATGGAGAATCTCCAGAAGCTCGGGATGAAGAATTAGCTCATACCTTTGCTCGAGAGAAGTGTGGCTTCGATCTGAGAGTTGTTGCACCTTCGATTGGATCCCATCGAAGCTCCGAGATGAAGTCTCCACAGTGCAGTGATTGTCTGAATGTGATTTCGACCAAGCCGTCCACAGCTTGGAGGGTAGGAACAGCCCAGGTGCTTTGGAGATGGGGCTTTTCTTGGTGGACACCTTCCCTTGGTCGAGTGAAGGTGTAGAGCCGACTCCCGATTTGAAATTGGCTCCTTGTGGAGAAGTGTCCTGGTTTTAGGTGAAATTTCGATTGGGAAATTGGATTTTATCGAGTGGGGATTAGGGCAATTTGACAGGGATCGAAGCCTTTCCCCAGGGTGGAGAAGGGTTTGGAACAATTTTGGCGAGTTTCGGCAAGGTTTGTGCGACTCTCTTCTCGTAGCCGAGAGGGGTGGAGTTTAAATAGGAGGGGTGGAGGAGCCTCCGGGGGAGTTGAGGCATGGGATCCGTTGCTGCGGTGAGGAGAAGAACGATCATGGTTGCCATTGGGCATGGGGCAACTCGACGGTGAGAATTCCAAGCTTGGGCTCACATGATGCTCTCGGGTGTAGTGTTTTCCGGCGATCCGGGCGGGTGGCCGAGGCATGGGTCACCATCTTGACCCGGGGGAGGTCGGGGCTTGGCAATGGTGAAGTCGGTGGGCTTGGACATGTGTAAAGTGTTTGAATTAAAATGGAATGGAGAGGGGGTCATTTTGGCCTTAATTTGGTCGACCCATTGATTTGGGTTGGGTGCACCTCCCCATGGCACGATTTTGGTGAGAGGATCAGTTGGGTCGACGGAGAGTGGTGTGGTCTGCATATGATGAGGTGGCTAAGCTTGGTTTAGTGTGTGACATGCTTAAGGTAAAAGGGTTAAGGAGGATTAGGAAAGGGGCCCCTCCTTTTGCCATTAATGGCTTGATCACATGTCGAAGCCTTCCATGGCTTCATGTGGCTTATTATGGCTTGCATGGCTCTGCTGGCTTGGGAAAGGTTTGGTCGATTTCATGAAAATGGAGTTTTAAGAATTTTGGTAATTTGATGGAAATTTGTATGAAACTTGATTTGGAATAATTTGATGGTGAATTTAGGACTTAGGTAATGGATTTAATTAAGTGGATGACAAATGGAGATGTCGTATGGGCTTTAGGGTAGATTTTGGGCCTTTGGATGTGGTGAAGTGGGCTTTTAGGAAAGTTTTAGGGGAAATGGGCTTTTGATTTTAGGTTGGGCATTTGGATAAAAATTTTGTGAAGAACTTTGTCAAATAAATGTCATAATTGGTTTAGGGATGTTATGAAAGGGCTTGGAATCAATTTGATGTGATTTGGAGTTGAATTCGTTTGAATTTGGATTTATTTGGTAAGTGGGCACATGTAGGTCAATTAGATTAACTTGGGCTAATGTTGGGCTAGGGGTTGAAATTGATATAAAATCAATGTTGAGAAATGTTTATGGGAGTGTTTCAAAGAGGTTTTGGCTTTGGTTGGGCTTTGATTTTGGGGTTTGGGCTCGTTTGGGTTAGGTTTGGGTTTAGGTCGAAAATGGGTCTTTTAACTTTGGGTTGAGTTTGAGTGGGGTTTGGGTCTAAATTTTGGGCAAATCATGTTAGTATTTTGTTTGTGGGAATGTTAAGGAAGATTTAGAAAAGGTTTGGGGTTAATTGGAGTTGAATTGGGTGAGTTTGGGTTAGGTTGGAGTCGTAAGGTCCAAATTGGGCTTTTAAGGCCAAAGTGAGATTGGATCCAAATGTCAATCAAATTGGGCTTAGATTTGGTCTAGATTGGTATTTGGGATATTGATTTGAAGTTTAGAATTGAATTGGACCAAAATTAGGGTCAATTGGGTAGGTTTGGTTTAACATTGGGTTGACTTGGGGTTAAAATGGGTCAGGTGGGGTTTTGACAAAAGTAGGGTAAAATTGACAAAATTGGCCCATGGTGTAGCTGGACAAAATGAAATTGGAATATTTGGGATTTTCTGGAATTTTCTGGGAATTTTCTGAATTTTGGATTTTTTGGTCAAGAGGGGTATTTTGGGTATTTGGAGGGTATTGGGAGGTTTTCTTGGAATTTTTTAGTATTTTTGGGTATGGATGATCAGTTTAAGTGATGTGGAAATGTTTGGGATTGATTTTGGAGAATTTTGGGTAATTTGGAAATTTTGAAAATTTAAGGTAATTTGAGGGTTTTGGGTAGAATTCAGCGGGTGTAGGGTCTAGTGGTCAAAATTGAAAATTTGGGAAATTGAATATTGGGTGAATGTAAGTGGAAAGAAGTCATTTGGTTAAGCCATGAAGCCATATCAAGCCCACATGAGCCATGAAGGGACTCATTTGAGGCATCGTATGTTGTTGCAACCCTGCGCGAGGGCTTAGGGTTTAAGGACCATCCATGTGAATCACCTACATGAGTCGGGGAGGTCAAGTTAGGTATGGTTGTGGTTTTAGGAGGTATGTGGAAGTGTAGTGTGTGTGAGAGTTAGCCCCTCCACCGAACCCGAGGGCCACCCGGGGCGGTCTAAGGCCCGAGAGTCTGTCGAGACTCGTCTTTGCTTCCACATCTGATTTCAGCCCTCTAGGTGATTGGGGGGTCTACGGTCAAGTTTGTGGAGTTTGCGGGGAGTTAAAGTGGTTTGAATTTCTAAAGGTGGGTCCCAATTCTAGTCCTCTGGAACGAGTCGAGGAAAAGCACAAAAATTTAGATCACAGAAATCTTAAAGAGAAGAAGGCATCGCCAGTAAGTCTCCAGCAATCGCATCAAGCGCCGGTGCGCGCTTGACTCCAGAGTTTGAAACCTGCCAAGCAGCCTTATCGCCTAGCGATTGAAGAACCGCCACAGGAAGGAGAAGATCATGGAAGAAGGGCGAGGTTAGAGAGGTAGGCGGGGGCACCGCTTTTCCTAGGATGGTTGTTTCGGTTGGGGAGAAATCCCTCTGAACCTCTCACTTTCTGGCCTGATTATATGCTCGTCCCATCGGGATCTTATAATGATAAGAGTTTTGGTGTTGGCTACTTTTATTTATTTTAATGATTACGTAGCCCATGACTGACAACATAATACGGATCTTGATTTCGCATGAATAACGATTCTCAAATCATACAAAACCTAGATAACCACGACGAAGAGGAAGATATTCACGAGGATGGCTATGAAAGTTCAGAAAGTGACGAGTGCATTTGACGGGTCTGAGAGGCCGATCACGATAGAGTTAGAATTGTCGGGCAGCGAGGCGACCGGAAGAGTCGGTCGTTTCGATTCGAGAGGAGACACCGATGGGTCGGAGAGTGCAGAGTCGATGCGAGAGCGGAAAGGTCCTACCTCTGAGATTGGGTCCAAGGATAAGGGAAAGCAGGTGGTTGCTCGAGAAGAGCCAACCTGGCGGAGGAGTGCCGTTCGGGAAGGGGTGAACGGCACAGTATGAAGTGGACTATAATGTGCTAACTGTCTTGGGAAGCTGCAGGCCAAGGCGAGCATCTCTATGACGCTGCGATCACATCGAAAAGGAGATGAGAGAATCTCTGGACAAGGCCTTGCTTGATCCGAGGGGTACCCAAACCCCGGAAATGGTGCAGTAATTCTTCGACGAGGCTTGCTCCATTGAAAGGACGGCGCGGTGTTACGCCCGCGGACGATGATTTACTGCTTGGAACGGCGGATCACAACCGACCGTTGTACATTTCGATCGGTATTGGAAAGTTCACACTCTACAGGGTGCTAGTTGATCCAAGGAGCGTCGATTAATATAATGAACCTTCGAACGCCAATTTAGAGATTGATGCCGTGATCTCGAGCGGACGAGATGATGCTAAGAGGCTTCAACCGGAAAGGAGAAAGAGCTCTTGGATCGATAACACTTGTCAATGAAGATCGGTGAATTGGCAAGAAAATCGCGAAGTTCCGCAATTGATTTTGAGACATCATTCGAAAGCTCTCTTGTAGGCGGCGGGTGGATCCGCGGAAGGCCGGATGATGCACCGTCATCTCTACGACGGTGTATGTGAAGGAGGACGAACGATTGTATCAAGGTGATTTGCAACCATTCTCTGTGCATGAAATCGGAATCCACGAAGATGTGACTTACTACGCACCCCCGAAAAGCGTCTTCTCCGAGTAATACGCCACGGAAATCGAAAAATAAGTACGAACGACGAAGAACACGAAATTCTTGTTCAACGGTTACTCATCACTCCCTTATGGTGAGATGATCGAGGTTTCTCCCGAACTCGCACCGAGGTCGGCGGGGATAGTCGAGGAAGAAACGGTGGAGCAGTTGAATAGAAGAAGCTAGGTCATCAAAGTTGATTGGGAATGATAAGCTGCGAAGAAGAAGGAGAAATCGAAGAAGTAGCGACGGTAAACCGAAGCCCGGTTCGAGATCTCTCTCGAAGATGAAAGAATGAAGAATACAAAGCAATGTGCGAGAAGATAAACCATTATGTACATGCGCGGCCACGACCCCGATCCGTTCTAATAAAATCGAGGGTATGGTGGTCGGAAGTGCGTGGTACTAAACAATCAGATTCTACGGTGGTCTTAACTTCTTCCAATGCGAGAAAAAGATGTACGATTTGAAGATGTTACTTCCTCTGAATTATTGGAATTATCATTTGAGTGGGCATTCTCCCTGTGTTCAAATTTAATTCGGCGCGGTATTTTGCCTAAGCAATGGTCGAAAGGCCCCGATCACGATGCTTTGAAAGGTTATGGAACAACGCCGGTCGGCTACGATTCAAAACATGGTCTCGGGAATCGACATAGTAGGATCAGTTGATGATACGGATTTTGCTTAGTTATCGCTAGTGAGCTTAATGAAGACTACTTAGAAACCTCGGATAATCTAGAAGATCTACCAATCGGAGATGCTCATGAAATTTGAAGAAGAAATTAAATCTGATAGATGAGTTAATGGAAGTTAACTTAGGTGCGCGAAGAGCCTAAGTGACCTTTGTTAGCTCCTTACTTAGTAAAGAAGACTCAGAAGAAATAAATCGAACTATTAATGAAGAGATTCAGAATTTGCTTTGCTTAGAGCTATGACGGAAATCGAGGTTTAGCTCGAAGTCGCAGTTCTAGAGTTAGGGGTGGATCACACTTCTTGGATTCAGGTCCAGACGAGCTCCCGAGAAGAATGTGTACGAGATTGAACAACAAGTAATAAATTTGAGATTAAGAAGCTAATAGATGCTAAATTTGTCCGTGAAGAGCGATGCCCGGCCAGTTTAGCCAACGTGGTACCGGTCGAGAAGAAAGAATGGTCGGATCATAATGCATGTAGATTTGAGAGACTTGAATAAACGGCTTGAAAGACAATTTTCGTACCAATTCAGAGGTGATGATCGACATCGCGTCAACACATGAAATCTTCTCTTTCATGGATGGATCTTCGGGAATTAATCGGATAAAGATGGCACCGAAGATGAGAAACTTCAAAGCCTTCGGAAACGCCAAATCGGTGTTTACTCACCTGCAGTAATGCCTTTCGGATTGAAGAACGCAGAAACGACTTACCAAAGAGCAATGATGAGGATTTTTGATGATCTCATTCACAACCAAGTCGAGTGCTACATGGATAATGTAGTCATCGAAAACAAGGCGAAAAAAGATCACTTGTATGATTTGAGAATTGTTTCGAGCGATTAAGATATTATAACCTTAAGATGAACCCCTTAAAATGCGCCTTCGGCGTCACACTCCGGAAATTCTTAGGATGCGACATCTGACATGGCGAATTGAAATTGATTCGGAAAAGATTAAAGAAATTTATCTTAGAAATGCCGCCTCCCAAAACTTTGAAACAACTACCATCCTTTCAAGGGAAATTGGCATATCTTCGGCAGCTTTATCTAGAACTTGTCGGGTAGGTGTCGGCCATATAGGCATTGCTTAAAAGAATGAAAAATTTGTTTGGGAAGAGAAATGTCAGCGAGCCGAGGACATTAAACAATATCTAATGACACATCCTATCTTAGCGGCCCTAACCTCGGGTAGGCGAGTTGATCTTTTATACCGCGGCATTAGACGACTCCTTGGAGCCACATTGGCAGAATTCGATGACGAGGGCAAAGCTCTCTCTTGCCCAAGTCGTCATCGATTCCAACGGAAGTAAAGTACCCTCCAATTGAGAAGTATTGTTTGGCCTGATCTTCGCCGCTCAAAGGCTCGGGCATTACATGCTTTCTCATAAGGTCAACCTTATTTCAAAAGTTAATCCATTACAATATTTGATGACTCGCCGACGCTTTCCGGCTGGAGACTTCTTCAGGTGATCGATGATGCTATTTCAATTTAAATATAACTTTCATTCCTCTTCGTTAGTAAAGGGACAAGTCTGTGAGACTTCCTCGCAACACATCCTTTGCCGGCGGGGAATCGCCTCTCGAAGGATGACTTGCCGGACGAGCAAATATTGAGCCTAGAAGACCCTGATGATCAGCATTGGGAATTGAACTTAGATGGAGCATCTTCAGTGTGAAAAGACAGAGAGAAGAATCACTGAAGCTGATAGTGCCCGGCAAGGCAGGAATCGGACTAATATTTATAACACTGAAGCAGAGGGGATGTTAAGGTCTCTACCACCTAACAGGCAGGTGTACGATTAACGAAGCGAATACGAGCCCTAATAATAGGATTGGAATTAATCATTCGGATGGGTATAACGAAATCAACATGCACGGAGATTCGTAGTTGATCGTTACGGCGAATCATTGAATGATACGAGTACGAAATCGAGACTCGAAAACGGAGTACTTTCAGCAGGCCATGAGCGGAAAATTTGAGCAAATCCCGGGCCAGCAATCCTGGAATTCCCCGGAAAAGAAAATGCTCTTGCGGATGCGTTATGCAACAACGCAAAATATTTTGCACAACACAAGATGAATTAGTTGGAAATGTCATTTGGGGACGAAAACCAGTTCTCTCGCGGCTACGACATAGATACAATACACAAATCGGAAGAAGAACAAGAAATAATTGTAGCGATGAAAATGCGAAGGCGGCGTCGACCATTAGTAGACTACCAACGAATAGGAGATGCAACGGACGATAAGTCATTAGCTGAGAATCGAAAAAGAACTACGTCATACCGCATTAATAAACAATATATTTATACGAAGGTCTTTCGACGGATGTGGCTAAAGTGCCTTAGTGGGTCGAGGCTCGTCGAAATCGTTCGAAAGTGCACTCGAGGACTTTGTGGCGCTCGTGATCGAGTCAGAAGGACAGAAATGAGATTGGTGCTAAGAGTGCTTCTTTTGGCCCTTGATGATGAGCGATTGCATGAAAGTTGCCGAAGTTGTCACCGGTGTCGAGTGCATGGAGTGGTTCTGTCAACCTCCAAATGTGCTACATCGACAATCCGTCGTGGCCATTTGAATGTTGTAGCACGGATATTGTGGGTACGATGAGCACTTGCCTTCTTCGAGGGACATCACTTCATTCTCGCGGTACAGTGCTTTTCTTTGTGGGCGGGGGGTTGTATCGCTCGGGGAAGTGAAAGTACATCACGTCTTTACGAGTTCTTCGAAATCGGGTCGTGCCGCTTTGAAGTGGCGCGGGGTATCTCGGATAATGGGTCGGCATTCGGGAAGCACAAGATCGATAGTTTTGTCGGCGGACGAGGATCGATTGGCGGCCATTCAGCGATCAACTACCCGAGCAAACGGCTTGGCAGGCTTTTAATAAAACTCTCGTCGGAAATGTAAAGAAAACCTTGGATGACGACGAAAAGAGATGGCACGAGAAGTTGTTAGAAGCATATGGGCTATCAGAATGACTTTCGGGACTCTGCTCGGTCTGCGCCACTGCGCTTTAGTGTACGGGTCCGAGGTAGTTCTACTGCCTTGGAAGTTGACTCCCATGCGCTCAGTGCCGGTTGCGGGTAAGATCACTACGAAGAAAATGCCGGACTACCGATTTGGAAGAATTGGAAAAATTGGAGGGAAAACGGCTTGCAATGCGACGGAATGCGGAACTATATCGAAGCTAAGATGATCCGAGCCACGACAAGGCGGGGTCGCCCCGAGGACATTCAAAGTCGGTGAGTTGTTCCTGGATTCTCAGAGCTGATAACGCACACGCAAAATATAGAGGTAAATTTAGTCGACTTGGGAGGGGTCGTTCGTGGTCGAGACGGTCTACTCGAGAAGATCTTGCAAACATGGTGCAGATGGAGAACGATTTATGCTTCCGATCGATGGACGATATTTGAAAAGTGATATGCGACTGATGTTATAAGAATGAAATTTCATTCCTGAAGCACGGGGTAGAGTAATCACTTATAGCGGGTCGAACCCGGAAAGAAAATGAATGATAAAGAAATCATAAATAAAAATGTGTGTTAAAGGAAAACATATGCAATTGAAGTAATAATGGAATTTTGACTCTTCCTTTCGAGCCCAACTCCTCCCAGTCTTTTCTTATCTTCTCTTACTCTTATAAAATTCGAAACAATTAAATAAGAATTCTTTCATTAATAAGTAAGAATTTTCTTATTGTTCTAAAATCACAGTATAGCACTTGATCTTTCCTTTATTTTTCTTTCGGGGAAATGTCGAACGGGCGAGTTTGTTCCTAAACTTTAAGGATGGCATAAGTCTTGCATAACAAAGAAGAGCTGAAAGCCTTGTTGTGATAAGAGGGTTAGCTCGGACCTTTCGAGTTGGAGTTGGAATATGAAAAGCTGGCAGGCTGCTTGTGGATGCGAGCAATCCGTGGGAAGACGGTGATGAGGCTTAACGAAGGCTCCCAGATGTGAACAAGAAGAGGAAGATCAATATGATCGAGGAAAATAAGATGAAGTCGGTGATAACGTATGGAGGAAAACTTGTCGATCTTGCTCCTACGAGATTCGGGGAGAGAGGAAAGCCACCACGACTAACCAGAAGAAAAAAGAATCGTCGTATGGCGAATCTTTGAAGAAATTAACGAGGAGAGAAGAACGAGAAGAAACCGAAGCCGACGTGGTAGTTACCCCGAGGAGGCCGGTCCTCGGGAGCACCATAGAAGAGGTTGTCCCGGAGAAGGTTACAACGGAGGAGCCTACACACGAGATAGTGACGATCCCGAAGAGCGTGACGGTGTGGAGCCATATGTACGATTGCATCTTGAACCCCCAAACCCAGTGAGATAATTTCGGAGCACGAATTAGAGATGATCCGAGAGGGTGCGGAAGCGGGGAATTTTGAATGCTTTAAGAGAATCGAGAGGCATGTAAGTCAACATCCTGGAAGGGCCAGAGTTACCTGGGATATTTTCTCCTCCTTATAGAGCGAGTGAAATTGTAGACTACGTCGATAAATGAAGAAACAAGGTTGTGTAGGACGATTACGTGGCGGGACCTACTCAGGAGCCAAAGAAATGGAAAAGAGGTAAGGGGAGGATTACTATCCAATTGGATATATTCACAACTTCGATGACAAGAAGGAAATCAGCTGAGATGCACAAGCTACGATGAAGTGGATCCGATACCGGTTTTAATTAAGAAAATGATAAAGAGGATGGTATGGCTTGGCGAGTCCTACCCGGCGATTGCATACCAGCAGGCATGACTATCGACATCTATGTAGAAGGAGATTGCATCCCACCTCACACGAGATCATCATGATTTTGTAAGGCCCTTTAGTATTGTTTCCTTCATCGGCTTGATACAGCATCGAGATAGAACTCGGATAATTGGCCGGAGAATTCCGAGGGCGGTGGAGATACCTCTCCGTGTCTTTCTTTGTTCTCGTACTACAAAGGAAATAGTGCGGATGTAGCGAAGCCTTGTATACCAAGCCCACATTTCCTATAGAGCGAATCTCCATCACCTTTAGAAGGATGGATGATAGTAAAATTCCGGTCTACTTCCGGCCCGGATCCGAACTAGAGAATTTGCGACCTACGGCCTTCAGAACACATAGTAGTAAGCACACCTCTAAAATACATTTACTTGGGATTCTCCTCCGGAAAGTGGCTTAGAAGGTGATGTTATTACCTATGTAGTTTAGTTTTCAGACATGGATGAATTGAACGGACAATTTTGTCGGGAGATACACGGAGATATCGATGCGGTCTGTGTTCGGATATATATATGAACTTTTGTAAAAGTTCTTTTCGGAGAAGGATGTCATCGAAATGTTTGATGGAATCCTTGATGTATCTTCGACATTTTAGTGGAGATGAACTTTGAGTTTTACCTTTAGTTTTGTGCAATTTACGCAAACACCACCATACACAGTTTTAACTCGGTTTTAAAAGAAAAAAGAAAGTTGGATGAAGAACGATTTGAATGAAATAATAACAACAAAACAAAAATTAGAATTCAAAGTGCGAATAAAACACAAACAAAAATTCAAAACGAGATCAACTTAAAAACATCAAGATGTGAACCAAGTAAATCAATGAAAATCGGATCAAAGTGAAATTTCAATCGAAAACGAAACTAAAAAACGAAATCGAATCACTAAAAGCGATGAATAATGACGAGGCTCCTAATTCGGTATCCCGGCCTACGGTACATTCTCGAAATCTTTTCAACTCTACGCGATCCCCCCCTTTCGAGAAAGGCCGTGAGTCCCGATGCAGAACACAAAATTTTCGATTTGGTTCGATGGCATGGATTTATATCCTTCGCCAAACAATCGATCTTTAATCAACTCTCTTGGGATGTGAAACACTTTCATGTCTCATTCTAATCTTCCACTAAACTAAAATTTCCACAGAATCTTCAAAACCAAATCAATACCAACTTTTGGGATTGGTACTTAAATTCGATTCCCATCCTTCTAAGGCCAGTACCTAACTTCCAGGTTCTCTTTTCGAATCGATACTTAAATTTTGATTCTCTCTTCGAATTCTAGAATCCACACTCCTTAGAGATGCTTTTTCGCACTCTAATCCTCCGACTTGGGTATAAGGCGCTTTACGGCATCTGGTCTCGGTGTCCGCTAAATCTCGCATCTGTCAGAAACTTGCACGTTCTAATCCTCGGAGCTTGGGTATAAGACCGCTAAGGCATCTGATCTTGGTGTGCGTAAATCTAGCATCCAATCAGAAACTTTTCCACACTCCTAATCCTACGGAGTGGGTATAAGACGGCTAAGGCATCTTGATCTCGGTGTCGCTAAATCTCGCATGCTTGAAACTTTTCACATTCTAATCCTACGACTTGAGTATAAGACCGCTAAGGCATCCCGATCTCGATTGCCGTAAAATCCAGCATCAACAAACTTTTCCTCATTCTAATCCTCGACTTGGGTATAAGACCGCTAAGGCATCACGATCTTGGTGTCCCGCTAAATCTCGCATCCTTTCGAGAAACTTTTTAGCACCTACAATCAGAGCTTGGGTATAAGACCGCTAAGGCATCCTGATCGCGATTGTCCCATTGATACGCACTCTTCAGAAACTTTTTTCGCACTCTTGCAGAAATTTTGAGGTCGGTACCTAAATTTGACTCCTCTTTTTGTGATTGATACTTAATTTCAATTCTCTTTTGAAGATCGATACTTTAAATTTCGATTCTCTTTATTTGGTACCTAAATTCCGAGTTCTCACCCTTTACGAATTCGTAGCCTGAGGTGTTCTTTTTGAGATTGATACTTAAATTTCGATTCTCTCCTTTCGAGATCGATACACAAATTTTGATTCTCTTTTGAGGCTAATTTTAAATTCTGGATTCTCATTCTTCTAAAATCAGATGCCCTAAATTTCGACTCTCTTCTCGAGATTGATACCTAAATTTTGATTCTCCTTCGAGGCCCAGTGCCTGATTCTAGTTCTCTCCTTTGTGAGGTCGGTACACAAATTCGACACTCTTTTTGGAATTGATACCTAAATTTCAATTCTCCTCTCTTTGGAATCTGAGTACCTAAATTTTGATTCTCATCCTTTGTGAGGTCGGTACCTAAATTCTGATTCTCTCTCAGAAATTTGAGTACTTAAATTCGAGTCCTCATTCCTTTTGGTAAAATTTTAAATTCGATCTTCTTTAGAGTAGAACTGGGTTCGATTCTCATTCCAAATTGAATCTTAACGAAATCCACCTTAAAATCAATCTTCAATCAAACATTAACTAAAATTGAAACTCGAATCAATTTGAAACTCAAAATTGAAACTTGAAATAAAAAATGGAAACGGATCTAAAATCGAATCTCTCCCGAGGTCTTGTGATTTGAAATTCACCTCCTTTTCCACTAAGTGAGGAGTTAGAATCTTAGGTCATGGAGATTTATACGACACCCCAGAAGGCGGAATTGTTCTACGCTTTGTTCTAAGTGTCATGGCCTTTGTGTTGGTTTGTTGATCTCTTCGGTCGATACTGATACGCGCGGTGTCTTGGGTGACACCGCCTTTATTAGGGGTCCATTTGTTGACCTCATTTTTGGTGAGGTCTTTTCTCTCTTTAGTACCTCTCAGGATCTAGCCATAAGTTTCTCCTTGACTTTACTAGAAGACTAGAATTGGGACCCACCCTTTAACCCAGATTCGGCTACTTCTTGACTCCTCTTGGGACCCTTCGATAGTTGCAAACCTCTGAAATCACCTTAGAAGGTTAAGGCCACCATATGAGGGAACGATAGTGAGCTCACATAAGGTTTTCAAGCCTTAGGACTACCGCCTTGGGTGGCACAGTCTTGGTGGTCGACTTACACGCACTTTGCCTCTCCACATCATCCTTACCCATTTCTCCCCCCTGGTTCATTGGAACACTCATGTGGCTAAGTCCAAACCCTAGCTCTTTAGCTAAGGGGTTGGAGTACGGCCGTGAGATGTTGAATGGGCGTTTCTTGATGTGGCTCACTTTAAGCTTCATCATGATCAAAATTCAACTTTTGCCAAAATGCCTGGTTTTTGGCATTAGGACCTTCAAACCTACCTAAAATTACCTAATTGCCCCAAATTTTCTAAAATTCCCTAAAAGTTACCCAAAATTCCAAAAATACCTAAAGATCATTTTGAACCCCACCTTTTAAATTCACCGAAATAACATTTCCTCGAATAACCTCTTGATACCCTAAAATACCCTTTTGGCACAAAACTCCAAAAATTCCAAAAATTCCCAGAAAATTTAAGAAAATCTAAAATATGCCCAATTTCATTTTGTTCAACTATACCATAGCCTAATTTTTCCAAAATAACCCACTTTTCTCAAAATCCCCAAATTGACTCATTTTTAACATAAATGGACCCAATGTCGCATAGAGCAAGCCCATTTGTTACCTCGATTTTCCCCCGATTTCAATTCAACTTTAATTCAGCATCATTCTTGTATCTAAACCAAATCCCGAAGCCCAATTTGATTCACATTTGAGTTCGATTCCATTTGAAATCCAAAATCCCCCAATTTTGCTAGTGTCAAAACAAATTAACTTTAATACCAACTTTTTTCCCCCAATTTCGAGTCCTAAACTTTCCATAGCATTCCCATGAAACCTATGCAACTTTCAATTGCCCCCGATTTAAGCTTTAAGCTTAACTGAAATCTGTTGAAATCTGAAAATGCCCATTTGCTAAAGTGAACCCGCGCAAACTGCAGATTGATTAGCGAGCCCTGAAATTTCTTCCCAGTTGATATTTGAGAACTCTTTCAATACATTCCCCTAGACCATTGAAACTTTCAATTGGTTCTAAACCCACCTTAACCCAACTTAGGCCCAAATTGATTCGGCACTGAAATTAACCGAAATCTAATCCTTTGAGTGTTATTGATTGAACTCGAAACCTCTCCGTGTCTTCATGAAACTTCTTCATGGCAATCATCTCTTCAGGTACTCAATACACTTGGGCCTAAATCAAACTTGAACGGGGTCGCCTAACCCAAACCCAATTGAACGATTGAACCCATGACAGGCAAACCAAATTAGACGAATGTGGCTAAGCCCGGCATCACATGACCCTTCAGTAAACCACAGGAACCACCTTAGATCCACCTAGACCAAGCTAAGTGAACCATGGACCAAGGGTTTCCCATTTAAGGTGTCTCTTCCCTTAAATGGACAAATCTACCTTTTGCCTCACCCCGAATCCCCAGCCACGGTTTATCACCATTAAACCACACTCCGCAGTTGACTAACCCATGGCCGGCTCCCTTGTCCTTGCGGCGGCCGGCACAGCCGCCGGAGGAGTCAAAACTGAGAGCCACCACCAATTGAAACAAATCCTAAACTCACCTAATTGGCCGCACCTCGGCCCGAATTAAACTTTGGAGCTCCACTTTGCCCTCCACACAGCGGTGAAATCACCCCTTCGTGACACAGCTCGGCCCCGTGCTCCCCAGCCTTTTAAACACCTCTTCTCGGCCATGAGAAAGGTGCTAAAAAAGGTGTTGAATTTTTTCTCGACAAAACCTCACCAAATGCTCGAGCTTATCCGAAGCTGAGAAGAAGAACCTGTTTGTTCTCGCATGCTGAATCCCAATTTGAGCCCGATTTCTCGAGTGAAAATCGAACGAGAAACGGGACACCCTCACCGAAACTTCACCAAATCCATTTTAACTCTTCCCGCACCTTCAACGAGAGGTAGAGAAGGAGTTCCCCGATTAAGCTCCCTCTCGAAGCCACCCGGTTGTTCCCGGCCATCGAAGCTTTGGCAGTCGGGCACCGAGCGAGGTCGTCGGCGAGCATTCCTGCAGCTCCGGAGCTTCATGCCTAGCCTCGGCGGACTACGACGAACGTGTCGAGCATTTCGATTGAGCTTCCTCTCGGAACCAAGGTATGAGCATGTCCTCCCGGGAAACGGGTGGCGTCCTCGTTTAATTTAGCTTAATTTCATGGCATGTTATACGTATGGATGTGTTCGTCCCTGAAGATGAATCCATAGAGTATAAGAACTCGAAAATACGTTGAGAAATGAGAGAGATATTAGGGTTAGAAGTTCGACGGCTCACGGGACGCACCGGTCGTAGACGATGATCGAAGGCCGTCCAGAACGATTGTGTATCCGGTTGAACGTCGGAGATCGAGTCGGACCGGAAGACGGCGGAACGGCGGGACGCGTGGTAGATGACTCGAGGGTAGCGGCGTCGAATGGGAGTCCCAGCACGTAGAAGACCGAGCCGCCGAGGTTGACGCGGCGGTTTAAGTAGGAAATTAGGTTATTTTCTATTTAATTAAATACCAGAAACTTTAAAAATTCATATCTTTGCATAGAAAAATCATAAAAATAAAAGAAAAATACCCTCTTGCTTAGTGAATAAAGGAGAATAATGTGGAAAAGAAATTAAGTTATTTTGATGAGTATTTATTTTTTATAGCTTATTTACACATTTAAATATTTTAATTCTTTCCATTTGTAGACATTTCAGCGCGCAGGCAATAGGGCTTTTGAAGCCTCTGATCTTGTGAACATTCCCTGTATTTTTCAAGGTCAGAGACCATCCCTATGACAAGTTATGTATTTTTTAAGTTTATTTCACTATTTTTGATATTTGAATTCTAAAATTAGCATGTTGGTTAGAAAATTTGGTGAAGTTTCTTAGGGGTAAGAGGAATTTTAGGAAAATTATGGTTTTAATTTAATTCCTTAAAAATAATCTTTAGTTGGCTTTAATCACTCACAGAATTGAACTTTAATTAATTAGAGTTAATCGCAATTAAAATGACTTAAAATAATTCTCATTTAATCTTTAGGATCGGGGAACCCTCACATAAAAATCTGAAGTCGGTGGAAATGTTTGCCCACTAAATGGATTAATTAAGTCGCATAACCAAAATTAAACTTTAAAAATTCATAACCTCGAAAATACGTTTCGAAAAATTAAATTAATTTTGGGACTTCTGCAGTATCGAAGTGCAGGAAAAATAAAATTGGAATTTTCTAAAAGCTTTCATTTTTAAGCATATTTTAATATTTTTAATTATTAAAAAATAATAAAAATCACAAAAAATAAAAAAAATCATAAGAATATCGTATTTGGTTCCACAATCGCATAGGAACCGATCGGATATTTTACTGACTCTCTGAGTTAAGATATTTAATTTCAAATCCTTAAAACAATTTTTGAATTAAAAAATGTATTTTTAGCCTTTTCCGGCTAAATTAATTCTAATAAATCAAAGAAAAATTAGAAAAATATAAAATTTATTTCTACGACTTTCTTGAGGTCGGAGGGATTTTTGAAAAATATAATTCATTTGACTTTTATTTTATTTTATAATTAAATTAACACTCCAAAACTTAAAATAATTATAATAAATAAAATATACTTGGATAAATCACCAAAATTGGTCTAAGTGGTCCTACGATCCATTAGGAACATCCCATAATTTTCTTAAGGATAGAAACTTTTGCCTTGGTCGTATTTGGTGAATTTTCTTTGAAAACCCTTTATTTTCCATTAAAAATAATTATATAAATAAACTAAAATTCAGAAAAATCACATTTTCTCCTCTAATGTCTTAATTGACATGTGAGTGAAGTGGCATAAATATTTTTAGGTTCATTTTAAGCTTAATTTAATGAGTTATAAAATAAATAAGCTTAAAGGGGCATAAAAGGTAATTAAAGATTTTAACCCCTAACTAAAACTTTAGGGTTAATCAGAATTGGGGGTAAAATGTACGATTTTAATTTTCTCACAGAGATGATTGAAACTTTGGGAAGTCGAAAGGTAGGAATCCATTAATCACTTTAATAAACCAATGAAACTTTAATTAATTGAGTGATTTAAATTTTGGAAGATTAATTGAAATAGGATTATTGAAATGGGGATATAACTTAAGAGGATATTGATTCTTTAATTTAAAAATCCCCTAAATAAATCACCCCCAATAATACTTAACTCTTAACTTAAGAGGATAAGTGGAATTAATAATTAAATGATTAAAGGTAAATAATTCTTAAAACCAACATCATTAAATAATTTAATAATTGATTAAAAACACAAATGTTAAATGATTAAAAGTAAATTAAAATATTTGAAACTATTTTAAAATCATCGAAAAATTACAAATTTTATATAATTTTAAAGGCAATTTCATTATTAAAACATAATGTAAAAAAAATTAAATTAATTAAATCGTCGAAATTTAATAAGTAATTTGAATACCTCTTTTAACTTTAAAGTTAAATCTAAAATTTAAATTAACATGAAATATCGATATCATTAAAAAGTTTAACTTAAATGAATCGAAATTATTCCGAACTTAAAATCATTGATTAAAATTTCATAATTAAATTACATTAAAGTAGATCATCGACATTTAACCCAGATACGTTAAAATCTTTAACAAATTAAATTGCTCCTGAAAGCTTTAGATTATTATAACTATTAAATGAAGCGGTAAGTGAAATGTCACTTAGCTCATGGGATAATCGAACATCACAGTTCACTTAAGCATGGGAGCAATGCTTAAACCATGGATGATTAATTCTCTGTGTAATTAAATTCACTTGGACTCAAAGCTAAATCGAGGTATTGAAAAGATGTTTAGGATTTGTTAAGAACTTCGATATGATGGGTGGTTTAAAGAACAATTGAACTTAATTGCTCTTTGATCGAAGAAAATCATCCTTGAGAATTAAGAACACATGCGTCATAGGAAATAACTAGCTATAGGATTAGGATTGGTAGACAACCAAAACCCTTCCTTTAGTCTTTATCTAGGTATTTGTTGAAATATTCATCTTTAATATGTGTTTTAAAAAGTGTAGCTTGGGATGACGGGAGGACCCTCATAAGTACATTTTTATGTTGCGATCTACTCTATTGCATTTTCTACAAGTACGCTGCCTCTTCTTGCATGTTAAACAAGATACTTGCATGAAAACTAAAACCTTTAGGATAGCCACAAAATTGGAACCAAAACTAAATTAAAACTCACCACAAGATAAAATTCACCACCACAACATTCCAAAATATAAAACAACTCGAAATTTAATCACGAACGAGCAATGAAAACTACAATTGCAACTAAATTAAAACGTCTCGTTGAATGATCGGGAATACCTCGGATGATGTAACCCGGGTGTTGCTAACG
Organism: Papilionanthe hookeriana x Papilionanthe teres; assembly: GCA_022702705.1. Classification (NCBI taxonomy): domain Eukaryota; kingdom Viridiplantae; phylum Streptophyta; class Magnoliopsida; order Asparagales; family Orchidaceae; genus Papilionanthe; species Papilionanthe hookeriana x Papilionanthe teres. Next base: position 36,820,106 of record CM040437.1, on the reverse strand, counting down.
GGATTTCCCGGTGCAAATGAAAGTGTGGAACTCGTTGATTGAGTTTAGCGGAATTAAATCACGGACTAAGTGAATTTGATGAAAATAACGATGTTTGGGATGACGGAACCGTGGGATCTTAATCGGTTCGGTTTAAACAACTTTAATATTTGTTTTAATTAAAATATTAAAAAACATTTGGATCTTAAGATTATACAAACGAAAACATATAAATCTTTGATTTATGAGCACCTAAAACTAATGTCTGCAGCAAGGAGCTTGGGCCGATGGGTGACCCACTTTTTATATGTATGCAATTTATGTTTATAGCAACGGTACAAAAACTTGATCTAAAAGCTTTACATATAGTTATATGATTTAATGTATAATGTGGATTCTACGCAAGTATACGTATCGTGTGAGTAATACGGGGCTCTAGTGGAGTCACAGTTATCGATCCCGGGGAAGTTTTAACGAGATTTGTTATCAGAAGTAAATTTAAAGGAATTACTTACTAATATAATGTGAATTTAAAAGTAAGTATACCCATTAAAATGCTTAATACTTGAAATAAGTTGATTTAAATAATTCGGGAAAAAGTATCCTTCTCCTTGTTTTTATAAAATTAAGTGAATGATGAATTTAAATAGAATTTTTATATTGTATTGTGACAAATAGGAGCGTTCTTTATTCTTTTCTACTTTAGTCAGGGTGCGAAGAACATTGGTAATCATGTTTGATTGCGAATCTGCCCGGGCCCATTTCGGTGGATCTTGTTACCCTTCAGGCTCACGGAGTTCCCCTCACGAGGGCTAACATCCTATAACCAGTGCCAGTGTTTGAGATGAGATTTTAGTATTTTTAGTCTGTGTATTTAAAATATCCGATTCTACCTTGGAGTAATTAATATTTAACATTTATTTGCACCGCTGAGGCTTTTGACTTCCACCGAATGCGGGATGTAATTTCTTTCAAGAATCGTTTTCAGGATGAGTTTTAGACAGAAAAAGCATGAACCATCCTATTTATTCTTCTCGAGAGAGAAGGAAAATATGGATCGACTAAAGCACAATGAAAATATCTCAAGTTCATTTCCATGGAAGAGATCCAAAACAAAAAGCATATTCTGCTGATTCAAAATAAAACAGATAGCAAGCAACAGTATATCTGCCAATTCGAAAATAAGAATTCCATCTCTAACTCTTAATTCTCTAAACAGAGGTGTAAGAAAAATCCAAAAGCAAATGTCATATTAGATGGCCGAAGAAGAGAGAAAAGGAAGAGGAACTTACCTTAGAAAAATCTGAGACACAGGAGCAATCACGAAAAAGACAATCTCAAATCTCCCAACAGAGCCAATAGCCCTTAAACTCTTCCTTATTTTTCACTTCAGAAATCCTCTCAAAAGAAATGCTACTTAAAGAAATCAGACTCAAGAAAAACAACTCGCGCCTAAACTCTTCCACAAAGAGGGGTATTTATAGGCGACGGGGACAGAGAATTCACTGTCGAAGCTACTGTCGGTGAAGACCAACGGTGACAAGAACTCTACAATCAGCAGGAAAATCGGCCAAGAAAAAAACCACAAGGTTACCTGATTCACTGGGCGGGGAGTTTGTTACAAGAATCTGACTGGCAGTTATAACCGGAAGGAATGTCGGTTGTGGCTCGGGAAGAAGGAAGGCGACCGGAAAACCGGTTGGAAACTTCGAGAAAATGGCGAAGTCGGCGTCCGGATCCGAGAGAGATGACCGGCTAGGGCAAGGAAGAAAAAATAAAAAAAACGCGTCCGTGAGTAGGGAGAGTGAATAGTGCGCGTGAGTGAGATAAGGTTATAAGGTTAGAATATAGATTTAATATATATTATTATATATAAAAAAATATTTATTATTGTTATTATTTTATTTAAATTCGTCGATTTTGCACGCAAATTGAGCCGACTCGAAACCCCATCAAGTTATATGTCCTTCCTGGTTAAAATCGACGTTCCGGACACATCGGCACAGTCCGTTTCGCCATCCGGGGTCGTTCGGACAAGTTCGCCGATGGTCGTATCAATTTAAATTAAATTTGCGTAACGTGGCAAAAATGAATTTATTTTGACCCGACCGGAGCCACTTATCGAGCAAATTAATGACCGGTCTTCGCCTAAGCGAGAACCATATAGCCAAACATAATGCTCGTGTGCAAAAAGTCGAACGTCGCACGCGAGTCGAGTGCGCACCTGTCACTTTCAAATCCCTATAGGAACTCAACAAGAGTTTCGATACGTCGACTTTTAATCGACTCAACTAGATGTCGAGGATTTTAAACCGTCCATATGAAACTTCGAGGAGCGAGGAGATGGCTCTGAATTTCTAAATATAGTGGGTCCCAGCCTGAGTCCTCACAGAGAGTCCGAAATAAGGAAATCCTAAGGTAGATCCTAAGATCTAAAGAGAGGAAATGAAAGACCTCAAAAATGAGGTCAACGTAAAAAGGATGAAATTATGGCGTAGTCGTGAAGATTAATCGGATAAATTTTAAACTAGGACAAGAAGTTTTGCTATATAATACTTAGATTGAAATTATTTCTGAGGAAATTGAAATCTCGATGGTTAGGACGCTTTCACTATAAATCAAATATTTTCATATATGGAACTATAGAAATTGAAGATAAAAAAATAGGACATAGATTTAATGTAAACGAACATAGATTAAAACCAGTATTTCGAAGGAAGAAGATCAAATTTTAACGAGGTTTTAATGCTTAGTCGGCACGATTACTAGCGCGAAATTAGGTCGTGCCGACGACGTTAAACCAAACGCTTTATGGGAGGCAACCCATAGTAGTTTTTTATTTTAATTATATACGAATTAGTGAGTACGTATTATTAAAACAAATCTTACTACTCAATTTTTTTAATTAGAATCATTACAAATTCAAACCTATATGATGAGATCAGAAAATATTCGGACCAGAGCGAAATTGGGCAATTTTACGAAACCTCGCCGACGGCGTGGTCAATTCTCGCCGACAGCGAGAACGGCGCCTAATTACATTTCAGTTTATTAAAGAGCTCACCGACGGCAAAAAACTGCCCGCCGACAGCGAGATCGCGTACCATATTTTAAATCAGTTTTATAACCAGTTCGCCGACGGCGAGAAACTTCCCGTCGACGGCGAAGCAGTTGAAAAATTGGTTTCTTAAGTTTTTTTGTGCGGTTTTGGACGGTTCGAAAGCCATTTTTTTGTAGAAAATCATCCCAAATTCATTTTTACACTGTTTTCTTCCTAAGAAATGACTAGAGACCATTCCTTTCAATCTGAAATGGCCACCAAACTCTTAGAAATCACAAAAGCGAAATTTTCAGCCGAAGAAAATTCATCGGTTTGGAGGCGCGACGTATTTTCAACAAAGTTTTGATGAAGAAGCGACTTATTAAAGAAAGTGGATTTGTCGACGAGAGGAGTAGAAAATTCCACACACAAAATTGAAGAAATGATCGCGCGGCGCGATTGAGAGGTATTTTCTTTATACGACATCCGTCGTAGTTATTCACTGTAGTTAAAAAGTTTTACTCTAATCTACATGCGATCGACGATGGAAGTGTCTACGTCGGAGGAAGATGGGTAACATTTACTCCTTCGAGGGTAAATGAATTATTTTCTATAGAAAATTCCCATGCTATCATTATTCAAACTTTGTTCCTTCGAGATACTGATATGAGCAGAGATTTATAGATACGTGACCGACGAACCTTGATGATTGGGAGTTGCGCGAAGATGGGTATGTCGAGTTTTTCACGCATCACTTCTTAACCCTGTCTCGAAGCATTGGCATTTCTTTATCTCGTAAAAATTATTACCACTTATGAGGGTAAATAAGGTTTTAAAGGAATTGCACTATATTAAATTCTTGTATTCGAATTGGATCTACTGTCGATGTTGGATCAATTATAGTAAAATCTGCATTGGGATTAATTGTGCATGGGTCGGTTCATGGACTTGGACACCCATCGACTATATTTGCTTAATGCGATCGGTACAGAGTTTCTTATAAGGCTTGGGAAAAGGTACTTTTGCCGTGGAAACCACTCGATCCTACGGATATGTTTCCAACTTTGGATAACAATGATGAGATTACCATTATTTTCGATAGAACATCGCAGAACAATCCTTTAGCAAGGCCCCTTACTGATAAAACAAATTTCATTATGAAAAAGATTAAAGGATTAGAGAAAGAGTTACAGAACGTGATGAATTCCATCGATAATATCTCGATATGTTTGATCGCATTGATTGGAGGATGAAGGAGCACTTCGATCATCTTGGACATCTGGAGGCCGATTTTATTCATTTGCGAGACGGAAAGGGTGTATTGATGAAGAATCACTTGCGAATTCCCTTTCGGGCCTTTTTACAATCATTTGTGCACTCGCGTCACATCGGGAATATCAGAGAGGATGTTAGTTCAGACACTGAGGAGTAGTAAAGATTTCTATCTATTGTTATATTTGTGTGTATATTTGTGTTGATTTGGATTTAGGTTTTATTATGATTTGAATTTTAATTTGATCATCTCAGATTTGATGAAATTATATGTATTTGTTATGTCTCAGCATTTAGTGTATAGTGGTTTGGATTGCGATGCTGAGTATTATGGATTTGGACATTTAAGTTAAGTATGTTGTTAGTTGTTAGTGTGAAGTTTGTAAGTCTCATGAATTTCATATATAAAGTTATATTGTTTGTGTTGTGTGAACTTTTTGTGAGTATAAATATTTAATCTTCATACTAAATTATTAAATTAAGTGATCAGAAGATTGATTAAGGACAAATCAAGGTTGAAAATGATTGACGAATTTCAAAAATTTAAAATTTTGGGATCTCGCCGACGGCGAGAATTATCCCGTCGACAGCGAGGGAAATTCTGCTGACAACGAGAACGATCTCTCTGACGACGGATTTTTCCCGAAACTTTTGCCTTTGTCATATTAATTAGCTCGCCGACGGCGAGAAAAATCTCGCCGACTGCGAGATCGCGAAAAGTCTTATATTTGACCAGTAATCGGACACTATTCATCATCCCCTTCCTCAAAACTTTGAAAAAATCGAGCTAGGGCTTGTGAGATCTTGGATTTGAGGCTATTTCAACACTTTTTGACACCGGATTTCATCTTCCCTTGATAAGAGCTTCACTTCTATGCAAAATTTTTTTATTTTCATCATGGATTTCTTCTATATTGAGAAATTTTGAAAAAAAAAAATTGAAATGTGAAGAAAAGACTTAGAAGAAATTCATGGAGATCGATTTAAATGGATTTTAGATGTTATAGGAAGCCTTTTTAGTAATATTTGGGAGTTTAGTTAAGATTATTTGCAAATTTCACAGATCGAAAATGGCTCCACGACAAAAGCGACGGTTGGATTACGACGAAACCCGATTTGTGAATGCGAAAGCACGATCGAGATATTTTCACAACATTCGATCAAGAAAATGCATTCGAGATCGAGTTTTTAAGAATCCGGGAGGAGAGGTGGAGCGAGTAATAAAGGAACGAGGATGAGAGAATTTTCTGCTATGTTTCATACAGAGACGAGTTGTGGAAGTAGTTAAGGAGTTCTATCTTGAATTTGACTACAACTGAAGATGCACCAGTTAAGGTTAGATGATTTTTTGTGGAATTCAGCGCTGCAAGAATAAATACTTATTACGAGGTACGAGACACCTACACCAGTAAGTATGAGACTTTTGGAACTATGGAAGGACCACTGGAAAAGGTGATCAACTTTCTCACTGATGGGAAAGGCGTCTGGAAGATTAAGCAGCGAGAAAGGGTAAATTTTTCTCTTTCTATGTTAAATGCAACTTAAAAGCCACAGCACTTATTTTATTTGTTACTACTTTGTTACCTACTTACCACCGTAGTGAGGTAATAAGAGATAGAGCGATTCCGAATTTTGTATTCGAAACAGAAAAGTATTAATGTGGGAAGTGTAATTTATAAGAATATATTAGCCTGCCTCAAGAAGTGAAAGTGGAGGAGGACTTAGGACATCCTGGTCTTATCTATGCACTCTGCCGATTATGCGGGGTAGAGGGAAGAGATGATGAGGAATGGGTTGAGCCTATGAAACCCATTACTCTAGCTAATATTAAAAAATATGAATCACGAAGGATGAAGATGCAGGACGAGGGATTATGTACCTTCTTCGAATAGAGATATACCCTCTGCTAGTTATGAACCCCCTCTGTACACCACTCCTACCCTTCAAGATCTGATGAATGAGCTGACCCTAAGTAGAAAGAGTTTTGAACAATTTGGAGAGAATATGGAAAGAAAATTTGAGCATATGGACCACAGGATTGATGGCTTGGAAAGAAGACACGATTATGATAGTGAATATCTCCAGCAGCATTCAGAGTACGAAATTGCATATTATGAGGCTGAACGAAAATATATTAAGAAATTCATACCCATTTTTTATGAAATTGCACTTTAAAGAAAGGTATTTTCTTTATTTTATTGCAGGAATGAAGATTTATAAGTGATGAAAGCAAAAAACATGAAATAGAGCGAATTTGGATAAAAAAAGAAGAAATTCATGCAAAATGAACTAAGTCGCTGACGGCGAGATCGAGCCCGCCGACGGCGAGATCATGAGGAGAATTTTTGAAGGATTTGCAACTACCTCGCCAATAGAGAGCCCAAGCCCGCCGATGGCGAGATCGCACGGTTTGGAGACCTTCTAGAAACCCCGTCGACGGCGAGGTTGTTTCTCTCCGACGGCGAGGTCGTTTCTCGCCGACGGTGAGACAGTTCAAAATGCTAGATACATTGAACCTGGACTCTTTTTGAAGAGGTGCTTAAGTACCCCTTGGACCTTTGTCTCGCTCTACATAAATAGAGGACGAATTTTAGTATGTGGTGTGTACATATTGTGTGTCTTCGTATGTATCATATTTTGGAGAGTCTTAGTGTCCACTGAGTGTACTAGTTTTAGTTTTAGTAAGTGTAATTAGTGAGTTTAGAAGTGTGTTAGTGCTAGAAGGAAAAGTCGAAGAGGAACTTGAGAATGTAGCTTGGAGAGGAAATCGAGATAAGTATCTTTGTTTATTGTTGTTAACGTTAAATGAAATCCATGCTTTATTTAATTCATGCATTACGAGTAGTTTTGCTTAGTCTTTCTCGCATTTATGAAATTATGTGAATTGATGAAATTAAATAGAAGTGTCTAATATAATAAAATAAATTGTGATAATCTTTTACTTAAAACTTAATTTACTTTCAATCTGTCAGATTGAATTGTTAAAATATTTTGAATCATTAATTATAGTAAAGATTACATCCGATATTCGGGGAAGTCAAAAGCCTTGGAAGGAGGATGCGAATAAATAGAGAAATATTATTTATCGGACGTAGAATTGGACGTTTTAGTGTGACGGACTAAAATATTCGATTTGGTCTTATTGTTTGAGAGTTGAAGTGTAGATGTTAGCTCTCGAGTGAGGGAACGTGAGAGCTACGAAGTGGCGGTCGGTATCCTCCAGTACTAGCCGCGGATTCGATGATCGAACATAGGATTAGTCGATGTTATTTTGCACTGGATCGAAAGGGTAAAGAATATGAATGCTTTCTGTTGTCATGATACTGATAAAAATTCTATTTGAATTCATCATTCACTTAATTTTCTAAAAACGAGGAGAAGGATACTCTTTTACGAAATCTTTAAATCGACTTTATTTAAAGCATTAGTTTACTTTAGTTCGCTTTAGTTAAGTATTATAAATTTCAGTATCTTATATTAGTAAGTAAATGCTTTTAAATTTAGACATTACGAAATCTTTTAAAACTTCACTTGTGGGATCGATAACGAGGACTCATTCAGAGCGCTGTATTACTTGATACGATACGTATACTTGCGTAGAATCCACATTATGCATTCCATCATAAAATCAAAAAATATATATTAAAGCGGGATCAAGTTTTTGGTGTCGTTGCTATTAACATAATTTGCAAACACAAAAAGTGGTTCAAGTAGGATAGAATGGACTTGGCATGATCAAATCTTAAGTTGTTTATGTTCGGTTCGAGTTTATGATGAGCTTTCAAATGTGATACTTGACTTGTTTAAATTTTTTTAATGATCATATTTGTTTTATACTCTCATTTCTATTTAGATTGAATAAAATGAAAATTTAAATTAATACTTATATTTTCTTATAAAATTAAAAATTGATTTATACCTTATGTTTCTAAAAAATAAACTGAAAGTTCAAATAAGTACCTAATTTTTTGTATAAAATTATTAATAAATAATTTTTAAATATTTATATTAATAAACATTTAAACAAATCTAAAAATAGCGTTTTAGCTTTTATAACTAGTAAATATAAAAATATATGAATTGTAAAATAGCTTTTATACAATCAAATTGACATGTTGGGAATCTTCACGGAAAATTCTACCAAATTGTTCAAAATGAAATATTGAATGATATGGCATGAATGAAGTAACCGAGTGAGAAATGTGGTCAAATTTGGTCAAAATTTCAAATTTCACTTGAAATTGATAATAAATATCCCAAAGTTTATGTATGGAGATTTTTAATGAATTTTTTAATTTTTTATGGTATTTTTTATTATTAGAAAGTGGAAAAACCAAAAGTGTAACCTACGTAGAAATCAGATTATGATTTAATTTTCGAAATTTTGGTTTGAAAAAAAACACATAAGATGGGTGAAATTTTTATGGAAATTAATTCACCAGAGATATGAAACAAATAAAAAAAAATGATATTTTTCTAGGAAGATTAAGTCATCCAAATGAAGTGAAAAAAAGTGGGTAGGATTAGACATAACTTTTGTCAATATTTGTGAAGGGGATTGAGATGGCTTTAGATAAGACTATAGATGGAAGGGAAATGAAAAAATTAACTCAAATAATTTTTTCACAAAAACATTTTACCAAAAAAAAAAAAAAACATAAATAGGTGAATTTAGTGATTTATATCATTTTCTAAGTCTAGTGGTTGATAATGATCCCAAAATCATTCCAATTAAAGAAGCTAATTAGCCTTTCCGTCAGTTCATTTTGATCCCAAAATCTTTCCTATTAAATAAGCTATTATGCCCCTCCGTCATTTCATTCATCCTCTCAATATGACTTATATTTCACTCCACACAATGTCTTTAAATAAAATTTATAACACGAAGAAACCAACACACTTCCAATTATTTCCTTATCAAACAACCAGCTTCTCTTACTCACCCACTCTTTTTCCACTCACTTATATAGCCACTTACCTACTTCCCCACTACCTATGGCTGACCCTAGTGGTTTGAACACCTACGGTTAGCCTATTATTTAACCCAACACACTTGGGTTCACACAAGCGTACTGCATATTACATAATTTACAAAAAATAAATAAAATAAATACAATATTAATGCATTTAAAATTACATGGAGTTTTTTAAATGTTTAATTCTTTTTTTCATTTTCACTTGATAATAAATCCACCTGAATGTGAAGTAGCTCTCTTAGATTGTAATTTGGTAAAGGCCTCACCCTGGTGCTTATGGGCCTCATCTTGAGTCCCTCTCCAGTGATTATGGTGTCCACCTTGAAGTCAACATGATGTGCCACATCATAAATAATCTAAATAAGTATTAAATAACTAGTTTTTTGAAATAAAAAAATATAAAAAAAAAATTTCAATAAACATATATACATGATGATAATAAATTTTAATGTCGCTATTAAACATATAATTAAATGTGTTATAATTATTGAAAATTAATTTAGATAATATGACATCGCTATTAAACATATAATTAAATGTGTTATAATTATTGAAAATTAATTTAGATAATATGACATATGCACATAAAGCATTTAACAAGTAACTTGATGAACAACATATTAATTTCATAGCAAACATTAATAAATGAGTTGGGCTATGTTCAATATTGATTTATTTAATCATTGAATTTAAGAAAACGTTCAAACTTTTTTTAGTGCATACTTTCTTTTTTAAAAAAATTGTGAGTTACATCTTGTAAATAGAATGCAACTCACATAAAGAAGAAAAATAAGAAAATGAAGAAATAAAAGACAACTCCAAAAGTACAAAAAAAACAAAAAAAACAAAAAAAAACAAAAAACAAAAAAATTTCTAAAACCACCAACAAAAACTAGCTAGAACTATAACATAATTAATAACAACCATATCCACCAATATCATCAACTATAGCAGAATCAACAACATTCACAATAAACATGGAACAACAACAATCAATCCATTATAAACAATACAGCCTATACTAGTAGGCCAAGGGTCTCTAAATCTACAAAAAGTCAAGAAGAAGAAGCACAAAGCTAAAGAAGAAAGAAACAATAATACAACAAACAACTAACAAAATTAATAGACAAATGAAAACTCACAAAAATGAAAATAATAATATTCAAGCATGTTTATTTATTAATTTAAATAAACGTGATCAAATATTGATTTAGCTTAGTGCAAGTTCTTTTAATCAAATGTGTTTCCTCATTTACAATCCTAATCATGAGCATAATTGTGAAAAAGTGATAAAAATGAATTGTAAAGCATTTGTTTTTTAGAATTTGATCATTGTACATCCAAAATAAGTTTTCTTAAGCAACAGGAAAGCCCAAACACTTAATGGGCCTTATGGGTTTAATAGGTCGAGCTCATGGACTATGCACTTAATGATTTGATTATAACCATATCAATAGTACTCATTAGCCATACTTTTAGAGGTGATAAGCTACAGAGTTTCTTGTTTCCCAAAACAACTTTACTAGTACCTCCAAAGCTGCTCGGCCCTTACGCGAATTCCTCCTATCGTGTTCGCTAAGATTAAATCTTCAAGCGAGTATCGGCCGCCAAACTAGAATTTGTTAGTCGCCTTAAAAATATATTTAATATATATATATATATATATATATATATGTATATACATATATATATATACATATATATATATATATATATATATATATATATATATATATATATATATATATATATATATATAGATATTTGGGTGAAGGAGCAACTCATGGCTCCCTACATGTTAATCAAAGAGGGGGTTACATAATAAAAGGGAGAGGGGATCCCCATCTACTCAAGAAAACAAAATACAAGTTTAAGGCCTATGGGGTTCCCAAATCTCAATACAACTCCACCCAAAGAAAGAAAAAAGCAGAGACACTAAAAAAGAAAGCTTGTTACATGTAAGCCAGTATACCAAAGAAAAGCCAAAAAAAGGAGTCTAATCTCAAAACACCATGTAAGGCCCAATACTTGAGACATTAGCCAAGGATATTGTAAAGCTCTGAGGTAGCGACGGATGGTGAAGCAAGCGAGTCCGGACCCGAAGATCGATAACAGCGAGCGAGGAGATCACAGGAAGGTCAGTTCTGATAATTTTAAGCCATTCTGAGGTGGGGAAGCCCTTGAAACCAGCATCAGGAGAAAGTCAAGAGGGATGGCAACAGTGGTGATAAAGTCAGATAAGTGATCCAGAGACAATTGGGAAGGAAACCCTCAATTAATTGATCCAACATCGATAGGTAATCCAATTTGAATACAGTAGTTTAATATAGCACATTCTTTTGAAACCTTATTTACCCTCATAGTAGTTAATAATTTTGATGAGATAAAGAAATGCTAATGCTTCGAGACGAGGTTAAGAAGTGATGCGAGAAAACTGACATACCCGTCTTCGCGTAACTCCCAATCATCAGGTTCGTCGGTCAGGTATCTATAGATCTCATTCATATTGTATCTTGAAGGCACAAAGTTTGAATAATGACAGACAAAGGTATTCTCTATAGAAAATAATTAATTTACCCTTGAAGGAGTAAATGTTACCCATCTTCCTCTGACGTAGACATTTCCATTGTTGATCGCATGTAGATTAGAGTAAAACTCTTTAACTACTGGAATAACTACAGCGGATGTCGTATAGCAAAATACCTCCCAATGCTGCTGTGCGATCATTTCTTCGATTTTTGTGGTGGAATTCTCTACTCCTCTGTTGACAAATCCTCTTTCTTTAATAAGTCTTTTCTTCATCAAGACTTTGTTGAAGATACGCTGCGCCTCCGAACTGATGAATTTTCTTCGGTTGAAAACTTCAATTTTTGTGGTTTCTAAGAGTTTGGTGGCCATTTCGGATTGAGGAATGGTCTCTAGTCGTTTCTAAGGAAGAAAACAGTGTAAAATTGAATTTGGGATAGTTTACTACGAAGAAATGGCTTAGAACCGTCCAAAACCGTACGAAAATTCTTAAGAAACCAAAATTTCAACTGCCTCGCCGTCGGAAGAAAGTTTCTCGCCGTCGGCGACTTAGTTATAAAACCGAATTAAATTATGGCACACAATCTTGCTGTCAGCGGGCTCGGGCTCGCTGTCGGTGAGATTCGTAAAAATCGCTTATTTTTGCTCTGGTCCGAATATTTTTTGATCTCATCATATAGGTTTGAATTTGTGATGATTCTAATTAAAAATTTGAGTAGTAAGATTTGTTTTAATAATATAGACTCTCTAATTTGTATATAATTAAAAATAAAAGACTACTATGGGTTGCCTCCCATAAAGCACTTGGTTTAACGTCGTCAACCCGACCTAATTTCGATTAGTAATCGGGTTGACTAAGCATTAAAACCTCTTTAAAATTTGGTCTTCTACCTTCGAAATAAGTTTTAATCTATGTCCGTTTACCTTAAATCTAGGTCCTGTTTTCGGATCTTCAATTTCTATAGTTCCATATGAAAATATTTTAGTTATGGTGAAAGGTCCTAACCATCGAGATTTCAATCTCCCAGGAAATAATTTTAATCTAGTATTATATAGTAGAACTTCTTGTCCTGGTTCAAAATTTTTCTGATTAATCTTCCGATCATGCCATAATTTCATCCTTTCTTTATAAATCCTATCATTATCATATGATTCATTCCTTAATTCTTCTAATTCATTTAATTGCAATAATCTCTTCTCACCAGCTTCTTTCATATTATAATTAAACTCTTTAATCGCCCAATATGCTTTATGTTCTAATTCAACTGGTAAGTGGCAAGTTTTTCCATATATAAGCTCGTAAGGAGTCATTCCAATCGAGTTTTATAAGCAGATCCTGTATGCCCATAATGCGATGTATCGGACTTATAGACCGATCTAATCTATTAGGGTTTACGAGACTTTTCTAAAATACACTTAATCTCTCGATTAGATACTTCAGCTAATCCACTAGTTTGTGGATGATAAGCAGTTAATATCTTATGCATAATATTATATTTTCTACTGGTTTGTGAATATATTTGTTTCTAAAATGAGTTCCTCCGTCAGTGATAATCACTCTCGGCATTCCAAATCTAGTAAAAATATTTTTCATTAAAAATGTTGAAACACTTTTAGCATCACACCTAGGTAAAGCTTGTGCTTCAATCCATTTGGAAACATAATCAACGACTACTAATATATATGAGTTTCCAATTGAAGGAATAAAAGGTCCCATGAAATCTAATCCCCAAACATAAAAAATTTCAATTTCTAATATAAAATTCAGAGGCATTTCATTTTTTCTCGATATATTTCCTACTCTTTGGCATTTATCGCAGGTTTTTATATATCTGTATACATCTCTAAATAGAGTAGGCCAGTAGAATCCATATTATAGAATTTTATACGCAGTTTTATCTGTCCCAAAATGTCCTCCAAAATCAGAATCATGACATTTTTGAATAATTGGTTTAGTATCTTCATAAGGCACGCATCTTCTAATAATTAGATCCTTACATTGCTTATATAAGTATGGTTCATCCCAAAAGTATGTTTTAGTATCATGAATGAATTTTTTTCTGTTGTTGTAAAGTTAACATAGGTGGTAAAATGTCACTTACAATATAATTTACTATATCAGCATACCAAGGTAATTTCCACTCATTTATATTATAAAGTTGTTCATCAGGAAAACTGTTTAAAATTTCATTATCAGTATCAGATAATTCATGATTTCTAATCTTGATAAATGATCTGCAATTTGATTATCAGTTCCCTTTTTATTAACAATCTCAAAATCAAATTCTTGCATTAATAATATCCATCTAATTAATCTTGGTTTAGAATCTTTCTTTTGCAATAAATACTTTATAGCAGAGTGATCAGTATGTACAATACATTTAGTTCCTATTAGATAATGCTGAAATTTATTAAAAGCATATACGACTGCTAATAATTCTCTTTTGGTAACTGTATAATTTATTTCAGCATCATTTAGAGTTTTACTAGCATAGTATATAACTTTGAAAATCTTATCATATCTTTGCCCAAGAATCTGCTCCTATAAGCATAATCACTAGCATCTCACATAAGCTCAAATGGTTTCTCCCGATAAGGTGAAACTATTATAGGTGTTGTAATTAATTTATCTTTTAATAATTCAAAAGCATTCAGACATTCAGTTGTAAATTCAAATTTCTTGTCCTTTTCAAGAAGTTGGCATAGAGGTTTAGTAATTTTTGAAAAATCTTTTATATAACGTCTGTAGAATCCAGCATATCCAAGAAAACTTCTTACCCCTTTCACCGTAGTTGGAGGTGGTAATTTAGCTATAACTTGAATTTTTGCAGGGTCTACTTCCATGCCCTTTTCTGAAATTTTATGCCCTAATACAATGCCGTCTGTAACCATAAATTGACATTTCTCCCAATTAAGAACTAAATTAGTTTTCTCACATACTTCAAATACTTTTTCAAGGTGATCTAAGCATGTGTCAAATATTGTTCATCATCCATAAATACTTCTATTCCATTATCAATTAATTTGCAAAATATAGACATCATACATCTCTGGAATGTTGCAGGTGCATTACATAATCCAAAAGTCATCCTTCGAAAAGCGAAAGTTCCATAAGGACTAGTAAATGTAGTATTCTCTTGATCCTCAGGAGCAATTTGTATTTGATGATAATCGGTATATCCATCTAAAAAAACAAAAATATTTATGTGTGGCTAATCTATCTAACATCTGGTCTAGAAATGGTAAAGGGAAGTGATCTTTCCTAGTGGCTGTGTTTAATTTTCTATAATCAATACATATTCGCCATCTAGTAACTTATCTTATAGGGATAAGATCATTATTTTCATTAGCTTTTACGGTCACTCCTCCTTTCTTAGGTACACAGTGAATTGGGCTTACCTAAGCACTGTCAGAAATAGGATATATAATACCATTATCTAACCATTTTAAAATTTCCTTTTTGACTACTTCTTTCATTATTGAATTTAATCTCCTTTGGGGATCTCCTTTAGGCTCATGTTCATTATCTAAAATAATTCTGTGCATACAGATTGAAGGACTAATTCCTTTAATATCTGCTAAAGTCCAACAAAAAATTTTCTTATATTTTTTTAAGGTATTTAAAAGTTTTTGTTCTTGAGATTCATTTAATTCAGATGAAATAATAACTGGTAGAGTTGAAGAATTACCTAAGTAAACATATTTCAAATGATTAGGTAACATTTTTAACTCAAGTTTAGGAGGTTTAATAATCGATGGAACTATATTTTTTTCAGTGTTTTCTGTGTTATTCAAAAATTCAAATTTCTCTTAAATATAATCTAGTTCTTCATTTATATCGGCTTTTTCAATTAATTCAGTATTTTCTTTTTCTAATTTTTCTTCGTAATATTCCTTAAAATGTTCTTTTTTGTAAATGATCGAGTACTTCCATTCGAAAACACTCATCATCTTTTTGTAGCGCAGGATATTTCATTGATTTAGTAATATTAAAAGTTACTTTTTGGTCATTTACTCTCATAGTTAATTCTCCTTTCCGAACATCAATCATAGCTTTCCCAGTGTCTAAAAATGGTCTTCCTAAAATGATAGGAATTTCTTTATCTTCTTCCATATCTAAGACAATAAAATCTACAGGGAAGATAAATTTATCCACTTTTACTAAAACATCTTCAATAACTCCTTAGGATATGTATGAACGATCAGCTAACTGAAGGGTTACTGAAGTAGGTGAAATTTCTCCCAATCCTAATCTCTTAAAAATTGATAGAGACATTAGATTGATGCTTGCTCCTAAGTCACACAAAGCTTTTCCATAGAATATTTCTCCAATAGCGTAGGGTATAGTGAAACTACCAGGATCTTTTAATTTTTTAGGAAGTTTTTTCTGAATAATAACACTACACTCTTCACTAAGTGTGACCATTTCATTATCGGTAGATTTTCTTTCTTTATTTAGAATTTCTTTCATGAATTTTACATAGTTTGGCATCTGTTCTAAAGCTTCTACGAAAGGAATATTTATTGTTAATTTCTTCAGAATTTCAAGGAATTTAGCAACTCGTTTATCTTTTTTATGTTGAATTAGTCGTTGAGGAAATGGTGGTGGAGGTTTTTCAACAGAAATTTTCATTGGTATTAAAGGATTTTCTAAGTTTGGATCTTGTTGATTCTTTTCCTTTTCGATTTCTACTTCCTCTTTTTTACTTACAAGTTCTTTCTGAATTCGAGCTTCTAATTCTTTTCCACTCCGTAATTGTATCGCTTTAATTTGTTCATTTCCCTTGTCTTTGGGATTTATTTCCACATTACTAGGAAATGTTCCAGGTATTCTATTATAAAGCGCGGTAACAATATGTCCAAGTTGAGTTTCAATTTTTTTAATAGCTATTCCTTGATTTTGTAATTGGTTTCCTTGTATTTGTAATTGATTTCCTTGATTTTGTAAATGTTGACCCATACTTAATATTAATTCTTCTAATGATAATTTCTTATCTTTAAATTGTGGGTTATTATTATTAAATCCAGGTGGATAATTAGGTTTATAATTAGAATTTCCTTGGTTAGAGGGATTTCCTAATGATTGTGTTATGTTATTCATCCATGGTTGACTAGTTGTATTATTATTCCAAGTAAAATTAGGATGATTTTTCCATCCAGGATTATAATAATTTGCATAAGGATTATTGGGTCTGTTATTAATAGCATTTATGGTTTCATAATGAGATTGGGATTCTATAAGTTGTCCAGATGAATTTTCTTCTAATATAGTTGGAGAGTAATTCATTCCAAAATGATCTAATTTTTTAGATACAACAGCAATTTGCGAAGCTAACATAGATATTGTATCATTTTCATGAATACTAGCTATCTTTTTCGGATTCAATCTATCAACAGGCCATTTAAAATTATTGGTAGCCATTTCTTCGATTAGTGCATAGGCTTCATCAATTGGTTTTGACATTAATGATCCTCCAGCAGTAGCATCGATGATTGATCTTAGAGATCCTACTAATCCATTATAGAAAGTTTGAATAATTAACCAATCTGGTAATACATGATGTGGGCATTTCCTAAGAAGTTCTTTAAATCTCTCCCAAGCTTCATATATTTATTCTCCATCAAACTGACTAAAAGAAGTTATATCATTTCTAAGCTTAGCAGTTTTAGATGGTGGAAAATATTTGGATAGAAATTTTTGTGATAACTCTCCCCAAATTTTAATAGATCCAGGTGCAAACGAATTTAACCACATTTTAGCCTTATCCCTCAAAGAAAAAGGAAAAAGTCTAAGTATAATAGCATCGTTAGATACTCCTTCATATTTGAAAGTAGCACATAGTTCTAAAAAACTGGCAAGATGTAAATTAGGATCTTCAGTAGGTGAACCACTAAATTGATTGTTTTGTACCATTTAGATAATTGCAGGTTTAAGTTCGAATGAATTAGCAGCTACATCAGGGTTTTGAATAGTTAAATGAATTTCATCTAATGTAGGTTTGACATAATCTCTTAATGGTCTCTGTTGATTGATATTTTCATTTTCAGGAATATTTGTCATTTGTATTAAATTTATAATTTCTCTTTTTTGTTTTCTAATTCTTTTAATTGTATGCTCTAATTCTGAATCGTAAGGTATTAAATTTTCGTTTCCAAATTTTTGCATACAATTTTATAAAATTTTTAAAATAGTGTGTTACTCTAGTAAATAATTTCTTTTACTTCCCCGGCAACGGCGCCAAAAACTTGACCCACTTTTTATATGTTTGCAAATTATGTTAATATCAACAGCACCAAAAACTTGATCCCGCTTTAATATATATATATATATATATATATATATATTTGATTTTATGATGGAATGTATAATGTGGATTCTACCCAAGTATATGTATCGTATAAAGTAATACAGGGCTCTAGTGGAGTCCTGGTTATCGATCCCATAGAGAGTTTTAACAGATTTGAATCAGCTAAATTTAATGGAATTACTTAATAGTATAGTATACGGAAATTTAAAGTAACTAAAGCAAACTAAAGTAAACTAATGCTTGAAATAAAGTTGATTTAAATATTTCAGAAAAAGTATCCTTCTCCTTATTTTTAGAAAATTAAGTGAATGATGAATCTAAATAGAATTTTTGAATTGTATTGTGACAAATAGGAGCATTCCTATTCTTTACCCTTTGGTCCAGGTGCAAAGAACATTGATTAATCCTATGTTTGATTACTGAATTTGCGGTTAGGCTGGGAGGATACTGGCTGCCACTTCAGAGTTCCCACGTTCCCCTCACTCGAGGGCTAACATCTACACTTCAGCTCTCAAACAATAGGACCAAATTGAATATTTTAGTCCGTCACACTAAAATGTCCATTTCTACGTCCGATAAATAATATTTCCTATTTATTTGCACCCTCCTTTCAAGGCTTTTGACTTCACTGAATATTGGATGTAATTTTTACTATAGTTGATAATTCAACATATTTTAACAAATCAATTAGCTGATTGAAAGTAAATTAAGTTTTAAGTAAAAATTATCACAACTTATTTTAATATATTAGGTACTTCTATTTAATTTCATCATTTTGCATAATTTTCATAAACAAGGAGAAAGACTAAGAAAAGTACTCAGAATGCATGGGAATAAAACAAAGCATGGATTTCATTTAAAGTTAACGACAATAAACAAAGATACTTATCTTAATTTCCTCCCCAAGCAGACTCCTTGAAGTTCCCTTGACTTTTCCTTCTTGTACAGCACAGTTCTAACTCACTAATTATACTCTAAAACTGTTAAATTAGCACACAAACACAAATAGATACCAAAAAGAGACACTAAGACTCTCTAAATAGATACACCTAGACATTAGAATTCAGCATCTATTTATAGAGGTAGGCAAAGGTCCAAGGGATGCTTAAACACCTCTTCAAAAAGCATCCAGGTTCAATGTATTTTGCATTCTAAACTGTCTCGCCGTCGGCGAGAAACGTCCTTGACGTCAGCGGGGCTTCTAGAAGGTCTTCAAACCGCGCGATCTCGCTGTCGGCGGGCTCGGGCTCCCTGTCGGCGAGGTAGTTGCAATTCCTTCAGAAATTCTCCTCATGATCTCGCCGTTGGAGGGCTCGATCTCGCCGTCGGCGTCTTAGTTCATTTTGCATGAATTTCTTCCTTTTTTATCCAAATTCGCTCCATTTCATGCTTTTTGCTTCCGTCACTTATAAATCTTCATTCCTGCAATAAAATAAAGAAAATACCTTTCTTTAAAGCGCAATTTCAAAAAAATAGATATGAATTTCTTAATATATTTTTCTTTGATCAACTGCTTAGGTTGGTCAGGTGGGGGTCTTTTTAGAATATTGGGGAACTTCTTTAATGTTATCAGCTTAGATAAAAAGGTGTGACAGTGAGTAACAATAGATGTCACTTTGCTAATAATTCCTTCATATTTTACCTCGTTACTGTGCATCCAGATGAACCATGCAACAATAAATGGGATGTCCCCAGCTTTAGCTTGATGCCAGGATTGCTAGCAGCTGTAAATATCATACCAGTCCAGCAGAAAGTGGTTGACATTGAGTAACTTGATGAGACCTGACCAAACTTCCTGAGAAAAAGAGCAATTGAAAAAAAGGTGTTGAATATTCTCAAAATGAGAGCCATAGAGAAGGCATTTGGAAGGTCCTCTCAAACCTTTCATATTAAGTATATCATCTGTTGGAATGTACCCATGAAAAGTTCTCTAAATGAAGAAGGACATGGAGGTGGTGAGGAAACTGTTCCAGATTTTCTTTCCCCAACTAACCTGGGTCCACCTATTATTGGTAAGGTAAATCTGCTTGGTAATATTGTATTCCTTACCCTGATGCCATTTGAGTCTATCAGGCTTGGATATGTCAAAAGAAATATTGGACACCTGAGTAATAGAGGGTTCTACAAGAAGTTGTTGTAGAATGGGAGTGGACCAAGTCATATCCTCCCAGAAGCTAGCCACAGGAAACTGATGTTTTTCAATGTTGGGTAGAGGGACAAGGGTACCCCAGTGGGCACCAGTGATCATGCCAGAAGAAAATATCCCCTTTACCCAGCTCCCATAAACAAAGAGAGTCAGCAGTGTCTTTGTTCAGAAGCATGTGCTTCCAAATTCTAGAGATGCCATGTTTGATTTGGGCAGCTGATGGATGTGTGTTTCTCCAATATTTACTCTTCATAAAAAGGGCCCAGAGAGAGTTTTGCTGCCTAAAATGAATCCAAAGCTTACAAAAGTTGACTTGTTGGAGATGTTTAAGACCTTTGAAGCCCAACCCACCAGCTTCCTTGGGTTTTGCCAATTTCACACGACTAGCTCAAGGGATTTGTTTTCTTTGGCTAGTAGAAAGAAATGCGGTAAAAATTCTCTCCATTTGGATTCTGGAGCTTTTCTTCATACAAGTCATCTGAAGTATGTAAGAAGGGAAAGTAGTTAAAATACTATTCAATAATGTTATTCTACCTCCAGTGGATAGGAATGAAGAAGTCCAGCTAGATAGATGAGTGTTGAGTTTCCCAATAATCTCTTCAAAGTGAATTTGTTTGGCTCTACCTTTAAGAAGGAGAACCCCTAAATATTTCATTGGGAGGCTAGCTTTGGTGTAACCAGTGAAATTGGTGATCCAATGAGAGATGTCAGGGTGAGTATGATTGGGGAAGAGCAGTTTACACTTCGATTTGTTGAAGTGCAGACCAGAAACCTCTTGGAAAAGGTTGAGGCACTTGATTACCTTTTGACAGCTGGTTTGGAAGCTCTTGAGAATAGCATAATGTCATCAGCATACATCAGATGAGAGATTACTATATCTGATTTATGATGATATCTAGCATTAAGGGAGGAGTTAACTTGATTATCCAACAATCTAGACAGACAATCCATAACAATAATGAAAATGGTTAGGGAGAGAGGGTCTCCTTGCTTGAGTCCTCTAGTAGCTTGAAAATCTCCCCAGCATTGCCCATTTAGGAGGATAGAATGGTGATTATATTTAAGCCATCTTTTGATAAGAGTACAAAAGTCATTGGAGAAACCTACGGCTCAGCAAGACTTGAAGAATAAAATTCCAATCAATAGAGTCATAGGCTTTTTGAATATCAAGTTTATATACATACATATATATATATATATAATATTTTGGAAAATAACATTTTAAATTTAAAATACGAGACCGAACCGATCCCACATATATACAATAGTTTGAATAAACGAGCACTACACCACAAGCGATACATCTATCCCGAAGAATAGATACATTGCTTAATAGTGATGCTTGGTTAAACAACTAAAGAAATTCTTTACATCCATTTTGGTCTGTGAAACCTTTTATGTTGCATGACAAGTTCTCCTATCTAATATGAAAGATTAGATAGGGTTTATATTAAGTTAGGTTCTAAATTTTCCTATAAATGTAAGACTCTATAATTAATTACATGTTTGATAATCAAAGTCACCTAAGAAAACTCTGAATTTAGATCAGAGGTATTGTCTTCATGAATTTCAACATTTAGGTTTTTCAAGGTTGGACATAGAAAATCAAATGGGAAAGGATAAAATGAGAACATTTATTATGAAATCGAAAGGAAAAAAGGTAGGGCATGTCCTGAATCCTGAGAAGAATCTCAGTGACTTCCCAAACTATCCTAGATTTGGCTTCAATTTTGAAGAGATAATGTTACTAAATGTTTTTCATCCAACCAATTTTTTTATTTAGGACTTATATTCACATTATCCTAATAATCCAAATAAATCATGAAGATAGGAGGGTTTACATTGTACTGAATGACAACCTCGAAACTTAAAAAGAGTTACGACTTATGCTGATCAGCATGATTACGCAAAAGTCTAAAGATAAGTTGAGGATTTATGCGTGCTAGATGGACTACCTTGAAGTACTATGGCTTGTTGTTGAATTCTAAAGAGTGGTTTGTTGTTGTGAACTTATTTGCACCCTTGAACATGTTCTTCTGCAGGTCCTGATTGCACTGCCCATGATGTTTGCTCCAAGTTCCTCGTTGAAGTAGCAGTTTTAAGATTTAAAGTTTAAAAGGTTTTACGTGCATGTTTGAATTTTTTCGTTTTGTTGTTGTTATTATTGTTTAAGTGTCTTATTTGGGAGAATTTTAATTTAATTAGAGAGACATCAGTTAGGATCCCATGGTTCTCTCATTCGAGTATCACTATTTTTTTTGTATTTACTTAACACATTAAGAACTTATGGGTTACCTCCCATAGAGCGCTTGGTTTTACATCGTTAGCCCAACATTCCCAGTGCTTATTTTGGGTGACCCAACATCAATGCATCATTCACTTTAGTTTGATCCCCTAAGAAATAGGATCATTTTGAAAATTTTAAAGGTTTTAGGATCCTTAATATCCACAGCTCTATAGGGATAAAATGTTACCAAAATAAATGGGCCCATCCACCTGGACTTAAGTTTGCCAGAAAATAATCTCAATCTTGCATTATAAAGCTAAAATTGTTGTCCTGGCTCATATTTTTTAGTAAGAATCTTGTGATCATGTCACTTTTTCATCTTATATTTATAAATCATAGCATTTTCATAAGACTCATTCCTTATATCTTCCTACTCATTTAATTGCAATAATCTCTTTTTACCAACATCCTTTAAATTAAAGTTACATTTTGTAATAGCTCAATAAGTTTTATGCTCAAGTTTCACTGATAAATGACTCTTTTCCATAAATTAACCTGAGTGATGACATTCCTATAAGAGTTCTGTATGCAGTCCAATAAGCCCACAAACCAAAATCAAGTTTGATTGACCAATCCATTTTTGTTGGATTATAGATTTTTCTAGAATTCTTTTAATTTCTTGATTAGAAACTTCAACCAAATCTCTTGTCTGAGGATGATAAGCAGTAGAAATTTGATGATAGATATGATATTTCTTCAATAAATTTTCAATTAACGCATTTATGAAATGACTTCCCCCATCAGTTATGATAACTCTTGGCATTCAAAATCTGCAAATTATATTCCTTTTTAAGAAATTCGCAACACTTTGAGCATCACATCAAGGTAAAGCAACAACTTCTATCATTTAAACACATAGTCTACTGCTAATAGCATATATAAATTTCTGAAAGATGGTTTAAATGGTCTCATTAAATCTAATCCCTAAACATCAAATATTTCAACTTCCCAAATATAATTGAGGGTCATCTCATTTCTTCTAGAAATATTGCCTACACGTTGATAACAATGATAGTTTTTAATATAAACATTGACATCTTTAAAGATAGTAGGCAAATAAAACCTAGATTGTAAGATTCATATGTTATTTTATCAACACCAAATGTCCCCCAAAATTAGAATCATAACATTTTTAGATATATTCAAAAGTCTCTTAAAAAGGCACACAACTTCTAATAATTAAATCCTTCCCCTATTTATACAAAAATGGGTTGTCCTAAAAATAAGTCATGGTTTCAGATAAAAATTTCCTCTTTTGTTGATGTGTCAGATCATAAGGTCAAATGTTACTAACAATAAAATTCACAATTTTTGCATATCATGGAACACACCATTCATTAATATTGAACAAATTTTCATCTGAAAAATTTTCATTAATTTCTTCTTTAAAACAAAGTGATTTCTCAGAGTTAAGCCTGGATAGATGATCAGCAACTTGATTATTAGCACTCTTTCTATCTACTATTTCAAAATCAAATTCTTGTAAAAGAAGAATCCATCTTATCTATCTTGGTTTTGCATTCTTCTTTTTCATTAAATACTTAATAGCAGAATGAATTGTATGCACAACACATTTAGTTCCAATTAAGTATGATCTAAACTTTTCAAAGGAAAATAATATTGCTAATAACATTTTTAGTTGTGGTATAATTAATTTGAGCTTCATTAAGAGTTTTACTAGCATAGTAAATTACTTTGAAAATTTTATCTTATTTGTCCCAAAACAGCTCCAATAACATAATCACTTGCATCACACATTATTTCAAATATTTTTTTCTAATATGGTGAAACAATAACTGGTGCAATAATTAACTTTTTTTTAAAAGTTCAAAAGTGTTTTTTTATCGCATCTTTCTCTAGCAAATGACATAATGACTTAGAAATTATTGAAAAATCTTTAATATATCACCTATAAAATCCAACATATCCTAAAAAACTCCAAATTTCCCTCACTTTTATTGGATGAGGTAAACCAGCGATCAATTGAATTTTAGCAAGATTTACTTCCATACCTTTCTCTGAAAAATGATGTCCAAAAATAATTCCTCCTGCTATCATAAACTGGAACTTTTCCCTATTGATCCCCGATAAATATATGTGCTTACAAATATGATATGAAATTTTGCATTGGAGCCAAAAACTTAGTCATGTCCGGTAGATATATGTATGTGTGCCAAAAACTTGACTCCACACCAAATATATGTCATTTAGATATGAAAATTATGATTTTATAATATGGGACACTAAGCAAGTATACATATCATTTATCAAGTAATATAGGACTTTCTGATTAAGCCCCGAGATATCAAACCCACAGGGAAAATGTAAAATCTTTAAAGGAATCAGAGAAATTATCTTTTTACTTTCTTTGATTGTTTTCGAAAAATTATGTCTTGATTTTGAAAAGTTTTGAAGGTTGATTTGTCTTTTGAAATTTTCTTAATAAAATACTAAACAAAAAATTAAAATTACAATAACTAATAACACTTGATGTAAAATACTATTAACTAGAATATCTTTTTCTTTCCTTTCATGAAGTAGTAATAATTCTTAAAGTATTGTTGTGGAAGTATTCAAATTTTTGTTGTGACAGATAGAAGCAAATGTGTTCTTTACCCTTACTTAGTTCTATAAAGAATATATGTTAATTTGAAATTTATTATATTTTGAACATGGTTAGGCAGGGAAGATACCAGTCTCTCACTCTAGAGTTCCCTCGATTCCACCACCTGGGGCTAACTTCTCATAACAAAACTCAAAACTTCAAACCAAATTAGGTGGTTTTATCTCGTCACTCTAAAATCCTCTAATTTTACTCCCTTTTATAAAAATATCTTCTAATATTACATTCAATTATATGGACTACAATTCTCACCCATATAATTGCATGTGATTCCTACTAACTTTTATGAGACAATACAGCATTGGATCTTACATAATCTCAAGAAATTTTACAACTTGACCGGCCAAATTAAGAAGTAAATAAAGTTTTTAGAATCAATCTTCACAACTTCTTCCAACTTTTAAACACTTATACTTTCCACAAAAATTCTCTTTAAATTAATTACTTCTCCATTTAAGAAAGAAAAAGATAAAGTAAACTACTCAGATTGCATTGAGAAAATATAAAAATACATTGATTTGAAATTAAAAACAACGATAAGAAAAATAATAAATGAAAATAAGTATTAATAAACTAATTAAAAGTAAACACTTCTCTGAAAATCTTCTCCACAAGACTAAGGAAGTTCCTCTGAAACTTTGACTCTTCGCTAAACTACTTCTCAGAGCAAGTCGCCCAACTTCGATGACTCAGAATATAGACTTCAGACTTCAATAAAAACTAAACTAAAAGAAAGAAAAGAAGTGAGAAGAAGAATACTTCATTCCGACCCTTTTCTCCTTTCTACTCTCTACTCCTACTCCTACTCTAAAATAAAAACTCTTAAAAATGCAGTGGAAGAACAAAAGAAAGAAAGAAAGAAAGAACCCTTTAAAATACAAAGGAAGAGTCTCCTAATCTTTTCTAAGACTCTCTTTAAATAGTAAACCAAAAGGCGCCTTGGTGGCTCTTCAAAATGTGTCCAGATTTGATGTATCTACCAAGCAACGCACCCCTTCATTCAAACTTGCCGCCCAAAGAAAGTTATGGACATTACCACCGAGAGTTGCATCCCATCCCCTTTGAAATTGGTGCCAAATCCATTTGAAATTCTTTTTTTAACTGTGGCGACTAAGTGCCGGCCCAGCGGTGTTTAGCCGCCAGTGCCAAATTTTTTATTTTTCATTTTTTTGCTCAAATTTGATCTAATTTTGCTCCTTTCATCATGACCATCCATTTTCATCATACCTTCAAGAAAAACACAAAATATCTTCCATTAAAGTGCAATATCATTAAAAATAAGTATAAAAATGTGCATAAAAATACTATATATTTTAGGTGTATCAAAATCCCCCAAACTTAAAATGTTCCTTGTCCTCAAGTGACTGTTAATCTCATAGAACATTTTAACATGCAAATTATGTAATGAGTTTCTTAGGAAGATAACAAAATTTTGTTCTAGAAATGGAATAGTCCAATTTAGAAAAAAATTCAACAATTAAAACAAACTTAAAGTTTAGAAAGTTCTTAAGTAAAAGAAAAATGATAAATATAAGTTTCTATCTAATTCAGAAATATTTGTAGATTTTTCAAAATGTAGGATTCAAACATTTATTTTTCTCACTTAAAATCTTTATTTGAAAAATAATTTTACTTACTATATTATAACTTTAAGCTTTAGATTTTCTCTGAACTTATATCTTAAACTTTAGGTATGAAACCAATTTTTGATTAGGCCCTTAAATCCTCAAGCTTCTCCTCCCTTTCACTAACTATATTTTTCACTTTTTTCTTTTTCTCTTTTTTATTTTATTTATTATTTATTTTTTTTATATATAAGGCAAGGATTACTATTTCTGGATGGAACTTTAATAATTTTGAATTCCATCATTCCATTTAAAATAAAGATCAGATATACATCTTTCACTTAAAAATCATAATAATTGTATCTGAAAATTACTCTTCAATAAAAGAAATTTAAGCTTTGAAGAATAAAAGTCAAATCTTCTATTTATCCAAAAATACAAAACTTCTTACTAAAGATAGTTTAACTTTATTTAACACCTCTTCATTAATAAAATTTTAACTTTTAGTTTTTCAAGATTACTATAAATTTTAACTAAATTCTTTTATTCATTTCTATTTTCAAAATTTTGTTCCCCTAATATAACTTCATGTACATAATTGTTCTCAATAAAAAATAAGCTTTATTTATAAGTATTCTTGAGAATCAAATAAAATTTTAGGTTTTTGAAAAATCTTTGTTTTTTAAAATCCCCCAAACTTTAAATTTTTAATTAAGATAAAACATTTAAGCATAACAAATGATACAGGGGTGAGAAATAAAAACTAACATATCATGCTTGTAGGAATTTTTAATATCCAAATATGCAAGTATAACAATTTAAATACAGGAGTAAAATGAAATCAAATTTAGTTTTTCTCAAAACATTTTTCTCTTTTTTTTAATAATAAGAAAAGTAAAAATTTCAGAAGACTTCTACAGCAGTGGAGGTTTTCAAAGCAAATCATACCAAGTAAAATAACACACTGATACAGATAACAGATGATAGTGGAATTTGAAGAATTTTAAACATGTAGTTTTCCTAAGTAGAAGTTCCTAATAGAGGTTTATAATTTCCTAACAGTTTTTGGAATTAAAGTACACACTACTAAAAACTCTGACATAACATACACATAAAAACATTTACTATTACACACTACCACACAACAACATATAAATCAATAATAAAACAATAACAATACTTGAATATGCATAACAGATAAACAGTACAACTACAATCTGCATACTATCATGGTTCACATCACAACACAATCATCAAACAAAATACTAGATAAAGTACACAGTGACACAACACGTCAATACAACTAAAACAAACAACATACATCTACTCTTCATGCTCCTCATCATCATCATCTTGCTCGTTCCAATCTCTGGATGGCACATAAGGTATATAGAATGGATGAGGTGGCATCTCAGCACTCTGATCTCCTCTAATCAGTCTATTCAAATATTGCTAATAATTCTCCTCATATTCATCATGTTTTACCATATATCTCTCAACATTATCCAGCTTACCATCCATATCTCTCACATGCTCTCGAGTAAGACTCACTTTTTTCAAAATCTTTCTTAATAAACTAGTTTGTGAATCAATAGATGATGAAGCATGTGAAGTAGTAGCATGAGAAGTAGAAGCAACAGAAGCAGAAGTAGTAGGAGCCCTACCAAATCCTCCTCTCCAACCAAACTCTGAATGTACAGTGTAAGCACCAACGTTTACACTGGTAATTGGTCTCAATGGCTGAAGTACCTCTTCCCAGGTTTCAAATTTCATTCTAGATCTTTCACAAAGTGAATGAATCAAAGAAGGAAATCCCAGACCTGCAGTAGTGGTTGATCTAGCATAGTTCAAAACATAATCATAAGTTATACTTCCAATGTCAATAGGCTTCCCTTGCTGAATACAATGGTTCAACACAGCTCTTTCTCTCGTCACTTCACTGGTATGACTTGAAGGTAACAACTTAGATGAGATAAAATAATGCCATGCCTTAGAAATGGCATTCAATTTGGAAGCAAGAAAGTTCACTCTTCTATCATTTGTAATTTTCCATAACCCTCTTCCATTAGTCAGATATTCCATAATCTCATCAAATTCCCCTTCCGAAGGATGATAGTTAGAATAAAAACAGAACATATCAGGAGGTAGTCCATAAAAGTTATTGATTGCACATGAAGAGAAGTTTACTTCATGCCTCCTAACCATCACCTGATTTTCCTCTGCAATAGGTAAATTTGCATAAAATTCTCTTACCACGTAAACAACAGACAATCGGCGGAGAAGCAACGATAGATTCGCCGGTTTCTTCTTGCAATCATATCTTCAATCACCTCTCCTGGCTTACTAAACACTTGCTGAGGAATCAACTTACATGATTTCAATGCATCGACGTATCGTTCCTCAGCCCTCAAACTAACAAATTTGTCAGAATCAAACTTCGTCTTTTCTCGTGCACGCTTTGACTTTGGAGCCATCTCTAAAAATTCACGAAAAATTCACCATAAATTCCAAAATCAATCTAAACCTGCTAAATTATAATCCTAAAGATACTTTCACAAAATCCAAGCAATTTATTAAGTTTTTCCTCAAATTTTCACCATGAATAGTGATTTTAAGATTTTCCATAATGTACTCAAAATACATGGTGAAAATCAAAAAATTTTTACTTAGGAGTAGTGCTCTTACCTCAAGGAATCCAAATCTAACAATTTTTGTTGAGATTGGCTCTTAAATGTTCCACAATATGATACCCTAGGCTCCTCTTTCGCGACAAAGCAAAGGTTGAAGACGATGAGGTGGTTGAAAATGGCAATTTTTGGGTTTTTAACTTTCGGGAATCAATTTTCGTGAACTGGCGCCTAAGCGCCAACTCTCGGTGCTTAGCCACGAAATTTAGCGTGTAAGCGCTGGCATTCTGGCTCTTAGCCGCCAATACACAAATTTTTATAATTAAGGTATATGCACTAAATCACTTTGTTAATTACCCTTAATTAGTCCACAATAATTAATTCTCCCCACAAATCTTCTAATACTCCAAATCAAAGTTAAATAACCAATGATTCTACACAAATTTCACAAAAACTAACTTATATTAAAACAAACGTAACATTCAATACAATACTAGAATTTTTATCCAAACATAAAGGATAAAATTCTCAAAATACAAGACACTATAATCTTAAACTGATAAGTTTACATCTCTAAGATGTACCCATCACATCATCAGGCATATATAAAAACAATAAACACAACAAACATGAACTCACAAGAACATTAACATAACACATAAGACACTAAACAAATATAAACAAAACACTTTTAATTCCACTCTCCATTAGGCGAAATATACCAGGACCACTATTATTCTCATTTGATCCTTCAGGAATATATATTTGATAGAACGGACGATCATTGTTCATTCTTATATCATCTTCTTCAATCCATTTGTTCTTCACAAACATCACCTTATCCATTTCTCCCACATACCTTGAATGATTGGATTGCATCTTGAGTTGCCATCCCATGTGATCCAGATGTAAAGTAATATCATTGATCTTTTCTTCCATTGAAGTCACTCGGGCTTCAATCTTTGATATCATCTCTGCAATACTTTGAATGTTAACAGCCAGATATCCATTAAATAACTCCTTAGCACTATTACTAATGAACTTTCTTTTATCAGAATCTTGCTTCTTCTTCATCTCGTTCTCCCAGGAAGACATGGTGCTAACAAAACTTTCCTCTTAGACTTCAGAAATGAAAATAAAACTTGGGGAAAGTGTTTTCCTTAAGTCAGGACCTTTTTATAGACTTGGGAGATGCTAGAATAATCTACATTTAGAATCTCCAAAATAACTCCCACAACTTCTTCCCCACGATCTAGGCTCTAAATTCACATTTTTCACATTTTTTATAACTGTGGCGCCAAAGCGCCAACTAGTCGGCGCTTAGCCACCAGTGCACAATTTAGCACAGGTCTGCTAAGTGTCCAAATTCTCGTCCGACTTCTCTAAATCATCAATTAAGGTCAAATAAACTCTACTAAAGTTTAAAAGTCCAAATTATTACCACTAAAAAAAATAAAAACAAACCAAACAAAGTAAACAAAACACACAAAACAAACATAAAGCAAAGCACACCGATAAATATGAGTTGCCTCCCACAAAGCGCTTGTTTTAACGTCTTCAGCCTGACATACCCAAAACTCATTCTGAGTGACCCAACATTAAATTCTCATCAGATTTAGATTTATTAACTGAAAAATATGGTTTAAGTCTATGCCCGTTAACTTTAAATATTTTTCCAGTCTTAGGATCTTGAACATCTACAGCTCTATAAGAATACACTTTTATCACAATGAATGGACCCACCCACCTGGACTTAAGTTTTCCAGAAATTATTCTTAATCTAGCATTATACAGCAAAACTTGTTGTCCTGGTTCAATATTTTTAGTAAGAATCTTCCGATCATGTCATAACTTCATCATTTCCTTATAAATCTTAGCATTTTCATAAGATTCATTCCTTATTTCTTTAAGCTCATTCAATTGGAATAATCTTTTTTCAGCAGCATCTTTCAAATTATAATTGAACTTTTTAATAGCCCAATATGCTTTATGCTCAAGTTCAAAAGGTAAATGACAAGCTTTTCCAAAAATCAGCCTATATGGGGACATTCCTATAGGTGTTCTTTAAGCAGTCCTATAGGCCCACAAAGCATAATCCAGTTTAATTGACCAATCATTTCTATTTGGATTAATAGTTTTTTCCAATATTCTTTTAATTTCACGATTAGATAATTCAACCAAACCACTTGTCTGCGGATGATAAACAGTAGCAATGCGATGATTAATATGATATTTCTTTGTTAACTTCCCAATAATCGCATTTCTAAGATGACTTCCCCCATCAGTTATGATTACTCTTGGTATTCCAAATCTGCAAAATATATTCTTTTCAAAAACTTTGCAACACTTTGAGCATCACATCGAGGTAAAGCAATAGCTTCAATCCATTTGGAAACATAGTCTACTGCTATCAAAATATAAACATTTCTGAAAGATGGTATAAATGGCCCCATAAAATCTAATCCCTAAACATCAAATATTTCAACTTCCAAAATATAATTGAGGGGCATCTCATTTCTTCTAGAAATATTACCTACACGCTGACTTATATCACAATTTTTAATATAAACATTCACATCCATAAAAATTGTAGGTCAATAAAATCCTGATTGTAATATTTTATATGCAATTTTATTACTTCCAAAATGTCCCCCATAATCAAAATTATGACATTTTTGAATAATTTCATAAGTCTCTTCCAAAGGTACACATCTTCAAATTATAAGATCCTTTCCTTGTTTATATAAAAATGGGTCATGCCAAAATTAAGTCTTAGCATCAGACAAAAATTTCTTCTTTTCATGATATGTCAAACCATAGGGTATAATATTACTAACAATAAAGTTTACTATGTCTGCATACCACGGAACACTCCATTCTTTGACAGTGAACAGTTTTTCATCAGGAAAATGTTCATTAATTTTTTCAATATCACAGAAAGATTTTTGTATTTCAAGCCTGGACAAATGATTGTTGACCTCATTTTTGATGAGGTCTTCTCTTCTCTCTTTAGTACTTAGGATCTAGCCTTAGGCTTTTCCTTTGACTATCTTAGAGGACTAGAAGTGGAACCCACCTTTTAGAATTTCAAAAACACCTCTTAACTCCCTGCAAACTCTACAAACTTGATTGTAGACCCCTAATCACCTAGAGGGTTGAAATCAAATGTGGAAGTTTAAAGGATGAGTTCCTGTAGGACTCTTTGGCCTTAGAACTGCCCTGGGTGGCCTGGTCTGGGGAGGGCTGACTTACACACACACTACACTTATAAACTACACTTTCACACACCTCCTAAAACCACACCCATACCCAACTTGACCTCCTGACTCATGAAGGTGATTCACATCCTTGGCTAAGAGGGTTAGGAACAGCATAGCGAATGCCTCAAATGAGTCCCTTCATGGCTCATGTGGGCTAGATATGGTTTCATGGCTCAACCAAAATGATTTCATTCCACTTACATTTACCCAATCTTCAATTTTCTAAATTTTCAATTTTTGACACTCGAGACCCCAGACCCACCAAACCTACCAAATGCCATTGAAACTACCCAATATTTGCAAAATCACCTAAATTACCTAAAATTCCCCAAAATCATTCCTAAACATTTCCCTTCACTCAAATTGATCATCCATAGCCAAAAATACCAAAAATTCCAAAAATACCCCCAATACTCTCCAAATACCCAAAAAGCCCCTCTTGACCCAAAAATCCAAAAAATTCAGAAAATTCCCAAAAAATTCCAAAAAATACCAAATATTCCCAATTTCATTTTGTCCAACTACACCATGGGCTAATTTTGTCGATTTACCCCACTTTTGTCAAAATCCCCAATTTGATCCATTTTAACCCAAAGTGAACCCAATGTCAAACCAAACCTACCCAATTGACCCAAATTCTGGTCCAATTCAATTCTAAACTTCAATTCAACATCCCCAACACCAATCTAGACTAAATCTAAGCCAAATTTGATTGACATTTGAATCCAATTTCACTTTTGACCTTAAAGCCTAATTTGGACCCATGACCCAAACTTAGCCCAAACTAACCCAATTCAACTCCAATTAACCCCAAACCTTTTCTAAACCTTCCCTAACATCCCCACAAACAAAACACAAACATAATTTGCCCAAACTCAAACTCCACTCAAATTCAACCCAAAACTAAAAGGCCCAATTTTGACCTAAACCCAAACCTAACCCAAATAAGCCCAAACCCCAAAATCAAAACCCAATCAAAGTCAAAACCTCTTTGAAACACTCCCCTAAACATTTCTCAACATTAATTTTACATCAAGTTCAACCCTAGCCCAACATTGGCCCAAGTTAGCCCAATTTGACCTACATTGGCCCATTTACCAAAGAGGCCCAAATCCAACCCAATTCAAACCCAAATCACTCCAAACTCATTTCAAATTACTCATGACATATTCCTAAACCAACCCCAACAATTATTTGGTCCAAACTTCTACAAAATTCCCATCCATGAATTCATTCTTAAACCTAAAGGCCCATCCCCTTTAGCCTTCCTAAAAGCCCATCAAAAATGACTTCGAAAGGCCCAAAATTCATCCAAAGCCCACATGACACTTCCCCTCATCATCCATTTAATAAAAATCACCCCTAAGTTTCAAGATCATCATTAAACCAATCCAAATCAAGCCTCATGACAATTCTCCTTAAATCCATAAAAAATTCCAACACCCTTCCTCATGAAAGTTGACTAAACTTTTCCCAAGCCAAATGGAGCCATGAAGCCATGCATAAGCCACATGGGAGCCATGAGAGCCATGGAATCTACTTTCCAACTCACCAAGCCATTAATGGCAAGAGAGGGGATCTCTTTCTTAAACCTTCTTTAAACCCTTTTTACCTTAAACATAATACACTCTAAACCATACTTTGCCACCTAATCCTTGATGTGGACTTCACTACCTTTAGTAGGTTGACTCACATAACCCTCCCAGCCCAAAACAAGAACTTGGAAGGGTGCACCAAGCCCAAAATGGTGGGTTGACCCATTTGAACCCAAAGTGACCTTATCTCCATTCCATTTTAATTCAAGCCCTTTACACATGGCAATGGTCCATTGCCTACACAAAACCCCAACCCTGATCCACCTAAACCTGAGAGTGACCCATGCCTACCGGCCAGCTGCCTGGATCGCCGGAAAACACCACACCCAAGAGCTCACATGTGAGCCAACATTGAAATTCTCCCTTGCTGAGCTGCCCCAAGTCCAGTGGCTGCCATGGTCTGTTCTTCTCTTGCATGGAGCGGTGATCCCAAGCCTTAAACCCCCACAGGAGGCCCTCCAGCCTCTCTTATTTAAACCTCACCCCTCTCGGCCATGAGGAGGTGCTGAACCAACCTTAAGGAAACTCTGCCAAAATCACTCCAGACTCTCCCCCACACCTAGAGCATTTGATCCCCACTGTTCTCTTGTCCTAATCCCTACTAATTGAGCTCAATTTTGAAGTTCAATTCTCAGAGCCGAAACGGGACACTCCCAAATCCTCCACCAAAGTCAAATTAAACTCACCCACACCTGCACAAGACCAAGAGAAGGAGTTCCCCAGTGAAAGCCCCCTCTCCAAGCCACTCATCTGTTCCATACTCCAAAGGTTGAAATCGGGCTTGGTCAAAATCATACCTGGACAATTCACCAGGCCAGGAAACTTCATCTGGAGCTTTCTTGGACTCAATCGAAGGTGACACAACCCTCGGATCGAAGCCACACTTCTACGAGCAAAGGTATGGTCTCACTCTTCTTCCCGAGCTTCTGAGCATTCTCCATTTTTATTGAGTCAATTTCATGCCACATAAACCATATGGATGTGTTTGTCTTCTCGAGACGAATCTATAGAGCATAAGAACGTTTAATTTGGTCAAGTATCGAGTGAGATCTTAAGCTTAGAAGATGGACGGTTCTCGGGCTAGGAGGCTTGGGGATGATGAACGGATGTCGTTCATTCAATACACGCGCGGATGGACGGCTTAGATCGGGTCGGATTAGTGGATGATACACGGAAGGCGGGACCCGGGCTGCTAACTCAAGTGGCGGCGTCGATTGGTAGCGCGACACGCGGCGTTTCGGAGATGCCTAGGTTGAGCTGGCGCCGCGTCACTTAAGTAGGAAAATAGGGATTTTCTTATTTTTTTAAATACCCAAAACTTTGAAAATTCATAACTCTGTGTAGGAAAATCCTAAAAATAAAATAAAAATACCCTCTTGCTCGATGAACAAAGGAGAATAATGTGGAAAAGAAATCATTTAATTTCATTGAGTATTTGATTTTTAATAATTTATTTACTCTCTGCACATTTTCGATTCTCCATGCATGTATACAATTCACCAGTGGCATGAGACCATAGGAGCTTTTGAAGCCTGCTGAATTTGGGGACATTCCCTGAATTTTCCGAAATCGGAGGCCATCCCTATGAAGAGTTATTGATTTTTCAATTCTAGGTCATTATTCTGAGTATTTTAATTCCAATAATTAGCATGTTGTGAAATAAATTCTAAGAAACTTTGGAGAGGTTTCTTATGATCAGAGGACCCTAGGAAAAATAGGTTTTGAGTTAACTCACTTAGAATAACCCTAATTGGCTTAAACACCCAAAATGGAACCTTAATTAATTAGATCTAATCATACTTCAAATTGACTTGAAATCAATTCTCCATTGACCTTTAGGATCGAGAGGAACTCACCATAAAAGTTTGAAGTCGATTGAACTTGGTTAGCCACTATCAAATGGGTTGATTAAGCAATTTAGCTAAACTTAAACTTCAAAAATTCATAACTTTCAAAATACTCTTCAGAAATTCACCAAATTAGTTTTGGAGCCTCTCTGATATTAGGAGAATTTAAGAAAATTAAAATTGCAATTTTCTAAAAAAGTTGATTTTTTGCATTATTTTAATATTTTTAATAATTAAAAATAATAAAAATCACAAAAATAATAAAATTCACCAAAATGTCACATTTTGAATTTTAATCACTTAGGAACAAACCCCATATTTTTCTTAAGTCTCTATAATGAGATATCAAATTTTAAAGCCCTAAGGTAATTTTAAAATAAAAAAATGTATTTTCTAGCATTTCCACTAAAATAATTCTAATAAATCAAAGAAAAATTAGAAAATTATAAAAATTGGTTCTCTGGTTTCCTTGATATCAGAGAGATTTTTGAAAAATATAAAATTCATTTTTCAACCTTTATTTTATTTTTAAATTAATTAATACTCCAAAACTCAAAATAATTATATTAAAAATAATATAATTCAAAAAACCACCAAAATTGGTCCAAATGGTCCTCTGGTTATTAGGAATGTCTCATAATTTTCTTAAGTACAGAAACTTTCCCTTGGTCATATTATTAAATTTTCCTTGAAAATCCTTATTTTCCACCAAAAATAATTACATAAATAAATTAAATACAGAAAAATCACATTTTCTCCTCTAATATCTTGATTGACATATGAGTGAAGTCACATAAAAATTTCAAATTCATTTAAGCTCAATTTAGTGAGTTATGAAATTAGTAAGTTTAAAGGGCAAAATAGTAATTAAAATTTTAACCTATAATTAAAAAATTTAGGTTTAATTAAATGGGTGGGTAAAATATTTGATACTGAGTTGATTTTGGATGTTTGAAACTTAGATAGTTGAAAGGTGGAAACCTACCTAGCAATTTGAAAATAATTAAAATAAACCTTAATTAAATAATTAATTAAACTTGGAAGAATAATAAAAAAAATTGGAATTATTAAAAGAGGGATATTATTAGGAAGAGATTTATTCTTTAATCTAAAAAATCCCTAAATTAATCACCTCAATAACATTTAATTCCTAATTAAAATGGTAATCCAAATTCAAGATTTAAAATATTAAAAGACTTAATCATTAAATTAAATTAAAGATTAAAACATTTAAATCAAATCCTTCCAAAATTTCAATTAAATTAATACTTTAACAATTAAATTAAATCATCTTTGAAATATATATAAAAAAAAGAAGAGATATAAAATATTAAATTAAAATTAAAAATTTAAATTAAATTTAAAATTAAATTAAAACATATTAAACTAAATTAAATTTAAATTAAATTAAAACATATTAAGCTAAATTAAATTAAATTAAAACATATTAAACTAAATTAAATTAAAATAAATTAAATTAAATTAAAACATATTAAATTAAATTAAATTAAATTAAAATATATTAAACTAAATTAAATTAAATTAAATTAAATTGAATGTAAAACTAAACCAAATTAAATTAAACTAAAATTAAATTAAATTGAATTAAATATAACATCACCAAAGACATAAAGAATTCAAAATAAATCTAAAACAACTTGAACACTTTTCCAAACTTAAACTCATTAATTGAAATTAAATTAAATCACAAATTACTTGAACATTAATTTGCCCTTAAAAGCTCACGTTGTCATAACTCCTAAATGGAGTGTTAAGTGAAGTATTACTTCACTCATAGGATATTCAAATGTCCTAGTTCACTGAGCAAGAATAACAAAACTTGAACTCTCGGATGATTAATTCATTTTGTATAATTAAATTCTCTTGGACTTAAAACAATCTTAGAGGTATTGAAAAGATGTTTAAGATTCGTCTTAAGCACTTCCTCGATATGATAGGATGTTTATAAGAACAATTGAACTTAATTATTCTTTGATGAAGAAAATCGTCCTCGAACAAAACACAAAAACACTAGACGTCATAGGAGATGACTAGCTATAGGAGTAGGACCTTGGTAGAAAACCATAACCCTTCCCTTAGCTTTATCTAGGAACTTGCTTTAAATGATTAAATATCCTAAATTGTGTTTATGTGTAGCTTGGGATGACAGGAAGACCCTCCAGGTACGCTTTTATTTTATTGTAATTTACCTCCTTGCAATTTACTTTATTGCAAAGGCACTTTACTTTTTCTTGCATGATAAACAACTGTTGCATGAAAACCCACACCTTTAGGATAGTCCTAAAACTGAAACCAAAACTAAATTAAAAGTCATTACAAGATAAAATTCACCGCCACAACATTTCAAAATATAAAATAACTCGAAATTTAATCACAAAACGGAACACAAAACTACAATTACAACTAAATTAAAACGTCTTGTTGGATGATCGGGAATACCTCGGATGATGTAACCTACGTGTTGCTAACGGGATTTCCACGGTCTAAATGAAAGTGTGAAACTCATTTAGTTGAGTTTAAAAATTCATGCGGACTAAGTGAATCCGATAAAAATAACGATGCGGAAGGATGGAGCGGTGGGATCTTAACCGGTGTTGTTATAATCGAACTTTAAGATTTGTTTTAATTAAAACATAAAAAACACTTGGACTTTAAGATTTCTAAAACCAAACTCTTCTCTTCTCTTTTGATTACGATCTTCTAAAACTAACCCTCTGTGACAACAAGGAGTTCGGAGCATGGTGGGCAGCACGGCCATCGTCATCAGCAAAACCTGAGTCTACTTCAGCAAAAATTTCTTAGAATTAAATAACCAAACCATAGGACTTCGAGGTAGTTTGCTTAGTGCAACATAAATCCTCAATATCTTGTTAGGCATTTGCATTGCAAATTAAGCCCTAACAGGTCTTAGGACTCCAGAGTAGTCGTTCGATACGACATAAACCCTCGCATCTTCGAGAGTTATTTGTATGATCATGTCATACGAATATAAGTCCTAATTAATTAAAATTGGCGAGGATCAAAACATTAAATAAACATTAGGACTTTCCTAAATTCAAGCCGAACAATAGGATAGTCGGAAATTACGAAGTTCGCTTCGAATCGCGTAATTTCTCCTACCTTTCTTCCTTTGAATTCCCAAAACAAAATGTTCCAAACTTGATCTATTCCCTATTGAAATTCTAAAATTCAATCCCTTGAAAACTTAAACTTTGAGATTCTTGAGAGCATAATTATTGATTATTATCGAGAGTTTTCTTAAGTGATTCCCGTCATTTAAGATGTAATTAACTATAGGGGCTTGCCCTTATAGGGAACTTTAAGAACCCAGGTAATATAAACCTACTTAATTCATTTATATTAAGCGGGGAATTTGTCGGCTTATAAAATTGGTTCGCGGACCAAACGGATGTCACAAATCTCTAGTTTATTTAACCGAGCCCCATCATCGAAACGGTGTGTCATTCTTCGGGATAGATACACGGTTTATGATGCGATGCTCGTTTATATAAACTATCTTGGATGTGAGATCGATTTGATTTCATATCTTAAAATTATTTTCAAAATCAAATACTACTTTCTAAACCATATATATATTTAAATTAAATTTAAAATCTAAAATTCGCCGACAATTTCTGTTAGGCGACCCCCCTTTTAAAATAATGCACTCAACCTAAAAATATGCTGACAATGATCAACAATTTGATTATCAAAACCTTTCCTATCTACTATCTCAAAATCAAATTCTTGTGAAAGAAGAATCAATCTTATAAGTCTCAGTTTTGCATCATTTTTTTTCATTAAGTATTTGATACTAGAATGATCAGTATGCACAACACATTTAGTTCCAATTAAATATGATCAAAATTTATCAAAGGTAAATACTATAGCTAATAACTATTTGTCAGTAGTGGTATAATTAATTTGAGCTTCATTAAGAGTTTTACTAGCATAATAAATTTCTTTGAAAATTTAATCATATTTCTGACCCAAAACAACACCAATAGCATAATCACTAGCATCACACATTAATTCAAAAGGTTTTTCCCAATTTGGTGAAATTATTATAGGTGCAGTGATTAATTCTTTATTTAATGTTTCAAAGACTTTACGACAATCATTATCAAAATTAAAAATTGCATCCTTTTCCAGTAAACAGCATAAAGGTTTTATAATCTTTAAAAAATCTTTGATGTAATGCCTATAGAATCCAGCATGTCCTAAAAAACTTCTAATTCCCCTTACATTGATTGGGCAAAGTAAATTAGATATAACTTGAATTTTTGCAGGATATACCTCCAAACCTTTTTCTGAAATCCGATGTCCCAAAACAATTCCTCCGCCATAAATTGGCATTTTTCCCAATTAAGGACCAAAATAGTTTCTTCACAGCATTTTAGAACTTTAGAACATGATTCAAATAAAATTCCAAACACTGAAAAATCATCCATAAAAACTTCAATCCCTTTTTCAATTAAATCACAAAAAATAGTCATCATACATCTACGAAATGTAGCGAGGGCATTACATAAACCAAAGGGCATTCTTCTAAAAGCAAACATACCATAAGGACTGGTAAACATAGTTTTGTCTTGATCCTCAGGAGCAATTTGAATTTGGTGGTAACCAGTATATCCATCCAGAAAACAAAAGTATTTATGCCCAGCCAGTCTATCCAATATTTGATCTAGAAAAGGGAGTGGAAAATGATCTTTCCTTATGGCAAGGTTTAATTTTCTGTAATCACAGCATATTCGCCACCCTGTAACTTGTCTTGTTGGTATCATTTCATTCTTTTCATTAACAATCACAGTTACTCCTCCTTTCTTATGAACACAATGAATAGGACTAATCCATACCTTATGCTGAAATAGGGTTAACAATTCCGGCATCCAACCACTTTAAAATTTC
This sequence comes from Papilionanthe hookeriana x Papilionanthe teres, assembly GCA_022702705.1. Classification (NCBI taxonomy): domain Eukaryota; kingdom Viridiplantae; phylum Streptophyta; class Magnoliopsida; order Asparagales; family Orchidaceae; genus Papilionanthe; species Papilionanthe hookeriana x Papilionanthe teres. The sequence continues at coordinate 36,779,123 of CM040437.1, read as the reverse complement.
TTTCTTAACAACTTCTTTCATAATAGGATTTAATCTCCTTTGGGGATCGGCCGCGGTTTGCAATGATCTTCCATAAGAATTCATGTGCATACAAATTGAAGGACCGATTCTGTAATATCGATAATTGTCCATCCAAAGGCTTTCTTGTGCTTTTTCGGAATTTCAAGCAAACTCTCATCTTATCTTTCAGTTAATTGAGAGGAAATTATAACAAGCAAGGTTGAGGATTCACCTAGAAAAACATACTTCAAATGATCAGGAAGCATTTTTAACTCAAGTTCAGGAGGTTTTTCAATTGATGAAACATAAGATTCATCTTTTTCAGTCATATCCAACAATTCAAAAATTTCATGAACATACTTTAAATCTTCTTCTTGAAAATCTTCAGAATCAAATAACTCCTCTTCTTGCTTATATTCAAATTCTTCTCTTTCGGCTTTCTCTTCATAAGTTGATTTAAAATGACATTCACTTAAATATTCGATAACATCCATCCTAAAACACTCATCTTCTTTACCTCTTGCAGGATATTTCATCGATTTTGAAATATTAAATGTAACAGTCTGATCATTAAACCTCATCGTTAATTCCCCTTTTTGGACATCTATCATAGCACTGCACTTCTCACTAAGTGCAACAGTCTCATTTTCTTCAAACTTCCTCTTTTTTATTAAGAATATCCTTTATAAATTTTGCATAGCTTGGCATTTGTTCTAGGGCTTCAGCAAATGGAATATTAATGGTAAGCTTTTTTAATATCTCCATGAATTTTTAAAATTGCTTATCCAACTTTTGTTGACGAAGTCTCTGAGGAAATGGAGGTGGTGGTTTTTCTACATCAACCTTAGGCGGAGAAATAGGTCTTTCAAAACCTTTTGGAGCGTCCTCTTTAGGTCTTTCAATCTCTTCTTTCTCTACTTCAATTTCTTTTTGAAGTCTACCTTCCAATTATTTTCCACTTCTCAGTTGAATTGCTTTCACTTGTTCTTTATTCTTTTCTCTTGAATTCACTTCAGTATTACTTAGAAGCATTCCTTGGGATCTATTACTTAAGGCATTTGCAATTTGTCTCGATTGATTTTCAATATTTCGATGGTTGCTCCTTAAATTTGTAATTGATTTCCCGTATGTGATACTACTTCTTCCATAGACAACTTCTTCTCCTTATTTTGTAAAGCATTGTTATAACTTTGAAGGATAAGTTAATCTACTATTATTATTACCTTGGTTGTTCCAATTCCCAATGGGTTTACTTGGGTGTTACCCATTGTTGATTAACACCACCTCGATTATTGTTATTCCGATTAAAATTTGGTTGATTCTTCCACCTGGGTTATAATAATTGGAATATGGATTGTTAGATTTGATTATAGCATTCACAGTTTCTGGTGAAGAATAAGAATCAACCATTTGACCAAATAAATTTTCTTCAATCTTGAGATTTGGCTGAGAAAAATTCATCCCAAAATGGTCTTTCTTATTTGATATAGCAGTAACTTGATTTGGTAACATTGTAAAAGCATCATTTTCATAAACACTGGCTCCATTTTTAGGATTTAACCTTTTAGAAGGCCATTGAAAATTATTAGTAGCCATTTCTTCAATTAAAGCATAAGCACCAGAAAATGGTTTAGACATTAATGATCCACCAAGTGACGAGCATCGATGATTGATCTAAGAGATCCAACTAATCCATTATAAAAAGTTTGAATTATTAACCAATCGGTATCACATGATGTGGACACTTCCTGAGGAGATCTTTAAATCTTTCCCATGCTTCATATATTGATTCTCCTTCAAACTGACAAAAAGATGTTATATAATTTCTCAATTTAGCAGTCTTAGATGGTGGAAAATATTTAGCAGAAATTTTTGTGACAGTTCACCCCAAGTTCTAATTGATTCAGGTGCTAATGAATGTAACCACATTTTAGCTTTATCCCTTAGTGAGAAAGAAAAAAGTCTAAGTCTAATAGCATCATCCGAAACACCATCATATTTAAAAGTAGCACACAACTCTAGAAAATTAGTAAAATACAAATTAGGATCTTCAGTTGTTGCTCCCCCAAACTGATTATTTGACATAATTTAGATAATAACAGGTTTAAGCTCAAAAGAATTAGCAGCTACAGTAGGGTTTTGAATACTACCACGAAGTTCATCTACTATAGGGTTAACATAATCTCTTAAAGGTCTTAATTCTTGATGGATGCCAACATCTTGATTTTAATGATTTGTTATTTCTTGAATATATTTTTTTTCTATATTTTTAATTTTTTTGATTTTTCTGATAGAACTTTCTAATTTAGAATCGTAAGGCACAAGTCCTTCAGAACCTGAACTACGCATACAATAATAAAACAAAATAAATACAACACACTAACAAAAACAAAGAAAAGTAAAAATTTATAATTTCTTAATTCTCTTTAAAATGCAATTTAATTAATTTTTCCCCGGCAACGGTGCAAAAACTTGATCCCCGATAAATATATGTGCTTACAAATATGATATGAAATCTCGAAATGATGCCAAAAACTTGGTCCCATCCGGTAGAGATATGTATGTGTGCCAAAAACTTGACTCCACACCAAATATATGTGATTTAGATATGAAAATTATGATTTTATAATATGAGATACTATGCAAGTATACGTATCGTTTATCAAGTAATATATGACTTTCTGATTAAGCCCTGAGATATCGAACCCACAGGGAAAATGTAAAATCTTTAAAGGAATCAGAGAAATTATCTTTTTATGTTCTTTGTTTGTTTTCGAAAAAGTATGTCTTGATTTTGAAAAGTTTTGAAGGTTGATATGTCTTTTGAAATTTTCTTAATAAAATGCTAAACAAAAAATTAAAATTACAATAACTAATAACACTGGATGTAAAATACTATTAACTAAATTATCTTTTTCTTTCCTTTCATGAAGTAGTAATAATTCTTAAAGTATTGTTGTAGAAGTATTCAAATTTTTGTTGTGACAGATAGAAGCAAATGTGTTCTTTACACTTACTTAGTTCTATAAAGAACATAGGTTAATTTGAAATTTATATTATTTTGAACATGGTTAGGCAGGGAAGATACCTGTCTCCCACACTAGAGTTCCCTCGATTCCCACTGCCCGGGGGCTAACTTCTCATAACAAAACTCAAAACTTTAAACCAAATTAGAGGGTTTTAGCCTGTCACTCTAAAATCCTTTAATTTTACTCCCTTTTATAAAAAAATCTTCTAATATTACATTCAATTATATGGACTACAATTCTCACCCATATAATTGCATGTGAATCCTACTAACTTTTATGAGACAATACCGCATTGGATTTTACATAATCTCAAGAAATTTTACAACTTAACGAGCCGAATTAAGAAGTAAACAAAGTTTTTAGAATCAATCTTCACAACTTCTTCCAACTTTTAAACACTTATAATTTCCACAACAATTCTCTTTAAATTAATTAATTCTCCATTTAAGAAAGAAAAAGATAAAGTAAACTACTTAGATTGCATTGAGAAAGTATAAAAACACATTGATTTGAAATTAAAAACAATGATAAGAAAAATAATAAATGAAAACAAGTATTAATAAACTAAATAAAAGTAAACACTTATCTGAAAATCCTCTCCACAAGACTAAGGAAGTTCCTCTGAAACTTTGACTCTTCGCTAAACTACTTCTCAGAGCAAGTCTCCCAACTTCGATGACTTAGAATACAAACTTCAGACATCAATAAAAACTAAACTGAAAGAAAGAAAAGAAGTGGGAAGAAGAATACTTCACTCCGACCCTTTTCTCCTTTCTACTCTCTACTCCTGCTCCTACTCTAAAATAAAAACTCTTAAAAATGTTGTGGAAGAACAAAAGAAAGAAAGAAAGAAAGAACCCTTTAAAATGCAAAGGAAGGGTCTCATAATCTTTCCTAAGACTCTCTTTAAATAGTAAACCAAAAGGTGTCTTGGTGTCTCTTCAAAATGTGTCCAGATTCGATGTATCTACCAAGGAATGCACCCCTTCATTCAAACTTACCACCTAAAGGAAGTTAAGGATGTTACCACAAAGACTTGCATCCCATCCCCTTTAAAATTGGCACTAAATCCATTTGAAATTCGATTTTTAACTGTGGTGGCTAAGCGCCGGCCCAGCGGCGCTTAGCCTTCAGTGCCAAATTTTTTATTTTTCATTTTTTTTGCTCCAAATTTGATCCAATTTTGCTCCTTTCATCATGACCATCCATTTTCATCATACTTGCAAGAAAAATACAAAATACCTTCCATTAAAGTTCAATATCATTAAAAATAGCTATTAAAATGTGCATAAAAATACTATATATTTTAGGTGTATCACCTATTATGGACTAAGTTTGTTTCTTCACAGTGTTTAAGAACTCATGATATATTTTCTAAACATGATTCAAATGAAGTTCCAAACACAAAAAAATCATCCATAAAAACTTTAATTCCTTAAATCACAAAAATAGCCATCATACATCTTTGAATTGTAGCAGGGGCATTACATAAACCAAAATGCATTCTTCTAAAAAGAAAAAGTACAATAAGGACTGGTAAACGTTGTTTTCTCTTGATGCTCTAGAGCAATTTGTATTTGGTGATAACAAGTATATCCATCCAGAAAGAAAAAATACTTATGTCTAGCTAGTCTATCTAATATTTGATCCAGAAAGGGTAATAAAAAATGATCTTTTCTCATGGCAAGGTTTAATTTTCTATAATCAATGCATATTATCTATCCCGTAACATGTCTTGATGGTATTAATTCATTCTTTTCATTTACAGTTACAACAACTCCTCCTTTCTTAGGAACACAGTAGATTGGACTACCCATGCATTATCTAAAATAGAATAGATAATCTCAACATCAAACCACTTTAAAATTTCTTTCTTGACAACTAAGTTCATAATGGGGTTTAATCTCCTTTAAGGATAAGCCCTGGGTTTACAGTTTTCTACCATCTGGATTCTATGCATAGAAATTGAAGGATTGATTCATTTAATATCAATAATTGTCCATCAAAAGGCTTTCTTATATTTCTTCAAAATTTTCAGCAAACACTCTTCTTCTTCTAAAGTTAATTTTAAGGAAATTATAACCGACAAAGTTAAGGAATCACCTAAAAATGCATATTTTAAATGCTTCAGAAGTAACTTCAATTCAAGGTCAGGAGGTTTCTCATTTGATGAACAAAAAGATTTGTCTTTTTCTGTTATGTCCAGAACTTCAAAACTTTCTTCAACAAAATTTGAATTTTCTTCAATAAAATCATTAAGATGTTCTAATTCTTCTTCTTTCTCTTGTTCTAATTCTTTTATTTCTGAATTCTCTTCATAAGTTGTTTTGAAATGACATTCACTAAGATATCCTATTACATCCATCCTGAAACAATCATCATCTTTACCTTTTGCAGGGTATTTTATTAATTTAGAAATATTAAATGTAAATGTTTAATCATTAACACACATAGTTAATTCCCCTCTTTGCACATCTATCATTCTATTGCTAGGAAAGGTCTTCCTAAAATGATAGATATCTCTTTATCTTCCTCCTTATCTATCACAATAAAATCAACATGAAAAATAACTCGATCCAATTTCACCAAAGCATCTTCTACAACTCCCTTAGGATATGTGATAGAACGATCTGCTAATTGCAAGGTTATAGTTGTAGGAGATATTTCTCCTAATCCCAATATTTTAATTGTAGATAATGGCATAAGGTTAATACTTGCACCCAAATTACATAAAGCTTTTCCAAAAAAGTTGTCTCCAATTGCACATGGAATTGTGAAGCTCCCAGGAACTTTAAACTTTTCAGGAAGTTTTTTCAAAATTATAGCACTATACTCCTCACTAAATACAATAGTCTCATTATCTTCAAACTTCATTTTTCTGTTAAGAGTATCCTTCATAAAATTCACATAGCTTGGCATTTGTTCTAAGGCTTCAGCAAAAAGATTATTAATTTTAAGTTTTTAAAGATTTCCAGAAATTTTTAAAATTGTTTATCCAACTTTTGTTGACAAAGTCTTTGAGGAAATGGAGATTGTGGAGGTTTTTTTAAATTAATCTTAAATGGAGAAATAGGTCTCTCTAAATCTTCTGGAGCATCCTCTTTAGATTTTTCAATTTCTTCTTTCTCTACTTCAATTTCTTTTTGAACTTTGCTTTCTAACTCTCTTCCACTTCTATGTTGAACAACCTTTACTTTCTCTTTATTCTGGTCTTTATGATTAACTTCTGTGTCACTAGGAAGTGTTCCTTGAGTTCTATTACTTAATAAATTTGCACTATGTCCCAAATGATTCTTAATATTTCATATAGTAGCTCCTTGATTTTATAACTGATTTCTCATTTGTAACACCACCTCTTCTATAAGCAACTTATTATCCTTAAATTGTCTATTATTATTGAAACCTGGAGGATAGGTAGGTCTATAATTACTATTACCTTGGTTGTTCTAGTTCCCCAATGGGTTTACTTTGTTGCTTCCCCATTGCTGATTAAATCCACCCGAATTGTTATTCCAGTTAAAGTTAGGATGGTTATTCAAACTTGGATTATAGTAGTTGGGTTATTTGATTTGTTATTTATAACATTTAAAGTCTCAATTGATGTTTGAGAATCTACCTATTAGCCTGATGAATTCTCTTCAATCATTGGAATTGGTTGAGAAAAATTCAATCCAAATTGGTCTATCTTCCTTTAAATTGTAGCAACTTGATTTGATAACATGGTAAAAGCTTCAGGATCATGAATATTGGCTACCCTTTTAGGATGTACCCTTTCAGAAGGCCATTGAAAATTATTAGTAGTCATTTCTTCTATTAAAGCATAAGCTTTAGGAAATGGTTTAGACATCAATGAACCACCAGTAGTGGCATCGATAATAGATCTAAGAGATTCGACAAATCCATTATAAAAATTTTGAATAATTAACCAATCTGGTACAGCATGGAGTGGACACTTTCTTAGGAGTTCTTTAAATCATTCCCAAGCTTCGTAAATAGATTCCCCTTCAAACTGACAAAAAGATGTAATATCATTTCTAAGCTTCATATTTTTTATGGTGGAAAATATTTAGTAAGGAATTTCTGTGCTAAATCACCCCAGGTTCTGATAGATCCAAGTGCTAAAGAATTCAAACATATCTTAACCTTACCCTTAAGTGAGAATGGAAAATGCCTAAGCCTAATAGCATCATCAGAAACACCATCATATTTAAATGTAACACTATCGGCAAAATTTTTAAGTTTTTTAAATTTAATTTAAGTATTGTCGGCATATTTTTAGGTCGTGTGTTTTATTTTGAAAAGGGGTTCGCCTAACAGAAGTTGTCGGTGAATTTTTAATTTAATTTAAATAAATAATTTTGAAAAGTAGTATTTGATTTTGAAAATAATTTTAAATTTGAAGGTTTTAAGATATGAGATTAAACCGATCTCACATCCCAAATAGTTTATATAAATGAGCACCGCACCACAACCGTGAAGCTATCCCTAAGGATAGACACACATCGCTTGACGATGGGGCTCGATTAAATAAACTAGAAGATTTGTGACATCCGTTTGGTCCGCGAACCAATTTTATAAGCCGACAAATTCCCCTGCTTAATATGAAAGCATTAAACGGGGTTTATATTACTCAGGTTCTTTAAAATTCCTATAAGGGCAAGCCCCTATAGTTAATTACATCTTAAGTGACGGGAATCACCTAAGAAAACTCTCGATAATAATCAATAATTTTGCTCTCAAGAATTTCAAAGTTTAAGTTTTCGAAAGGATTGAATTTTGGAATTTCAATAGGGAATGGATCGAGTTTGGAACATTTTGTTTTGGGAATCCAAAAGAAGAAAAGTAGGAGAAATCACAGATTCGAAGCGAACTTCGGTAATTTTCCGACTATCCTATTGTTTGGCTTGAGTTTAGGAAAGTCCTAATATTTATTTAGTATTTCAATCTTGCCAATTTTAATTAATTAGGGCTTATATTTATATGATAGAATCATACAAATAGCACTGGAAGATATGAGGGTTTATGTCGTATCGGACGACTACCTCGGAATCCTAAGACCTGGTTAGGGCTTAATTTGCAATGCAAATGCCTAACGAAGAGTTGAGGGTTTATGTTGCACTAGGCGAACTACCTCGAAGTCCTATGGCTTTGTTATTTAATTCTAGGAAAGTTTCTTTGAAGTAGACTCGGGTTTTGCTGATGACGATGGCCGTGCTGCCCACCATGCTCCGAGCTCCTTGTTGTTGCAGAAGATTTAGTTATAGAAGATGAAAATCAAGAGATGAGAAAAGTGTTCTGGTTTAGAGAAGTCTTAAAATCCAAGTGTTTTTAATATTTTAATTAAAACAAATTTTAAAGTTGATTATAACGACACCGGTTAAGATCCCACGGTTCCATCCTTCCGGCATCATTATTTTTATCGGATTCACTTAGTCCAAATGAATTTGCTAAACTTAACTGAATGAGTTCCACACTTTCATTTAGGCAGTGGGAAATCCCGTTAGCAACACGTAGGTTACATCATCCGAGAGTATTCCGGATCATCCGACGGGACGTTTTAATTTAATTGTAATTGTAGTTTTGTGTTCTGTTTGTGATTAAATTTTGAGTTGTTTTATATTTTGAAATGTTGTGGCGGTGAATTTTATCTTGCGATGACTTTTAACTTAGTTTTTGTCTCGAGTTTTAGGGACTATCCTAAAGGTGTGGGTTTTCATGCAACGGTTGTTTATCATGCAAGCAAAGTAAGTGCGATGCGATTAATGAAATTGCGATAACGTAAATTGCAAGAAAGTAAATTGCAATAAAATAAAAGCGCACACTGGAGGGTCTTCCCGTCATTCCAAGCTGCACTTAAAACACAATTAGAATATTTAAGCAAGTTCTAGAGTAAAGCTAAGGGAAGGGTTATGGTTTTCTACCAAATTCATAATCCTATAGCTAGTCATTTCCTATGACGTCTAGGTTCTTGTGTTTTGGTTTGAAGACGATTTTCTTCATCAAAGAATAATTAAATTCAGTTGTTCTTATGAACATCCTATCATATCGAGGAAGTGTTTAAGACAAATCTTAAACATCTTTTCAATATTTCTAGGATTGTTTTAAGTCCAAATGAGTTTAATTATACAAATGAATTAATCGTCCGAGAATTCAAGTTTTGTTGTTATCTTGCTCAGTGAACTAGGACATTTGAATATCCTATAAGTGAAGTAACATTTCATTTAATGTTCTCTTTAGGAGTTATAATAACCAAAGCTTTCGAGGGTAAATTGGTGTTCAAATGGTTTGTGATTTAGTTTAATTTCCATTAATGGGTTTAAATTTGGAATAGTGTTCAAGTTGCTTTATATTTAATTTCTTTCTGTTTTAGGTGATGATATTTAATTCAATTTAATTTAACTTTAATTTAATTTAATTTAATTTTAATTTTAATTTAATTTAATTTAATTCGATTTAGTTTGATTTGATGTTAAATTAATTTAGTTTAATTTGATTTAATTTCCTTTAATTTAATTTAATTTGATTTAATTTTAATTTAATTTGATTTAATTTAATTTAATTTAATTTAATTTGTTTTAATTTAATTTAATTTAATTTAATTTGATTTAATTTAATTTAATTTAATTTGATTTAACTTAATTTATTTATTTAATTTGATTTAATTTAATTTATTAATTTAATTTAATTTAATTTAATTTGTTTATTTAATTTAATTCAATTTAATCTAATTTAATTAATCTTTAATTTAATTTAATTTGATTTAATTTAATTTAATTTAATTTTTAATTTAATTTTATTTTTAACTTTAATTGAAATTTTAAAAGAGTTTAATAATTTAACTTTAGTTTAATGATTAAGTCTTTTAATATTTTGAATTTGAGTTATCATTTTAATTAATAATTGAATATTAATGAGATAATTAATTTAGGGATTTTTAAATTAAAGAATAAATCTCTTCCTAACAATATCCCTATTTTAATAATTCCAATTTTATTATTCTTCCCAAATTTAATCAATTATTTAATTAAGGTATATTTCAATTATTTTAAATTGTTTAATGAGTTTCTACCCTTTAATTATTTAAATTTCAATCATCCAAATCAGATTAGGATCAAATATTTTATTTATTAATTTTTTTATTAAACCTAAAGTTTTAATTAAAGGTTAAAAATTTTAATTATCACTTTACCCTTTAAGCTTAATAATTTCATAACTCACTAAATTGAACTCAAATGAACTTGAAATTTTTATGTGACTTCACTCATATGTCAATAAAGACATGAGAGGAGAAAATGTGATTTTTCTGTATTTAATTTATTTAAATAATTATTTTTGGTAGAAAATAGAGATTTCCGAGGAAAATTTAATAACATGACCAAGGGAAAGTTTCTGTTCTTAAGAAAATTAGGAAACATTCCTAATGACCAAAGGACCACTTGGACCAATTTTGGGGATTTTTTGAATTATATTATTTTTATTATAATTATTTTAAGTTTTGGAGTGTTAATTAATTTAAAAATAAAATAAATGTTGAAAAATAAATTTTATATTTTTCAAAAATCTCTCTGATATCAAGGAAATCAGAGAATCAAATTTTGCAATTTTCTGATTTTTCTATGATTTATTATAATTATTTTAGTGAAAATGCTTAGAAAATACATTTTTTAATTTTAAAATTACCCTAGGGCTTTAAAATTTAATATCTCACTAAATAGACCTAAGAAAAATATGGAGTTTGTTCCTAAGTGATTAAAATTTTTATAATGTGACATTTTGGTGAATTTTATTATTTTTGTGATTTTTATTATTTTTTTAATTATTAAAATATTAAAATAATATTAAAAATCAACTTTTTTAGAAAATTAAAATTTTAATTTTCTTAAATTTCCCTGATATCAGAGAGGCTCCAAAACCAATTTGGTGAATTTTTAAAAAGTATTTTGAAAGTTATGAATTTTTAAAGTTTAAAATGACTAAATGGCTTAATCAACCCAATTAGTAGGGCTAACCAAGTCCAATTGACCTCAAATTTTTATGGTGGGTTCTTATGATCTAAAGGTCAGTGGAGAATTAATTTCAAGTCAATTTGATGTATGGTTAGCTCTAATTAATTAGAGATCCATTTTGGGTGTTTAAGCCAATTAGGGTTGTTTTAAATGAACTAACTCAAAACCTATTTTTCTAGGGTCCTCCGGTCATAAGGAAAATCACCAAATTTTCCTAGAATTTATTTCACAACATGCTTATTTATTGGAATTAAAATACTCAAAACAGTAACATGAATTTGAAAAATCAATAACTTTTCATAGGGATGGCCTCGACTTTGGAAAATTCAGGGAATGTTCCCAAATTCGGAGGCTTCAAAAGCCCTATGGTCTCATGCCATGGTGAATTGTATACATGCATGGAGAATTAAAAATATGCGAGAGAGTAAATAAATTATTAAAAATAAAATACTTGATAAAATTAAATAATTTCTTTTCCACATTATTCTCCTCCGTTCATCGAGCAAGAGGGTATTTTTATTTTATTTTTATGATTTTTCTACACAAAGTTATGAATTTTTGAAGTTTAGGGAATTAAATAAATCAGAAAAATCCCTAATTTTCTATTTATCCACGCGGCGCCGCGTCAACCTCGGCAGCTCCGAACGCACACGCGTCGCGCTCCCATTCGACGCCGCCATCCGAGTCGGCAGCCGGGCCCCACGGTTCTCGTACCGTCTCCCGATCCGACGCGATCCCGGCCATTCTTCCGCGCGTGTATTGAATGGACGGCATCCGTTCATCGTCCCCAAGTGTTCTCGCCCGAGAGCGCGTCCACACTAAATCCCTAATATCTCACTCGATACTCGATGGATTTTCATGTTCTTATGCTCTATGGATTCGTCTTGAAGAGACGAACACATCAATACGGTGATCATGCATTGAAATTAAAGCATTTGAAATGGAGAATCTCCGAAGCTCGGGATGAAGAATTAGCTCATACCTTTGCTCGGAGAAGTGTGGCTTCGATCCGAGGGTTGTTGCACCTTCGATTGGATCCCGGCAAGCTCCGGATGAAGTCTCCCGGTCCGGTGAATTGTCTAGGTGTGATTTCGACCAAGCCCGATCACAAAGCTTGGAGGCTGGAGCAACCGGGTGGCTCCGGAGATGGAGCTTTTGCTGGTGGACACCTTCCCTGGTCCGGTGAAGGTGTAGAACCAATCAATTTGGGGATTGGCTCACTTGTGGAGAAGTGTCCTGGTTTTGGGCTTGGATTTCGACTCCGAAATTGAGCTCACGAGAGAAGAAATGGCAGGGGGATTTCGGTGGGGATCAAGTGCTTCGTGTATGGGGAGTAGTCCGGAACAATTTTGGTAGAGTTTCCTTAAGGTTTGTTTCAGCACCTCTCATGGCCGAGAGGGGTGGTGTTTAAATAGGAGAGGGTGGAGGGCCTCCCGAGGAGAGTTAGGGCTTGGGATCGGTCTGCTCTTGGCAAGAGAAGAACAACTCCAATGGCCACTGGGATGGGGCGGTTCAACGGGTGAGAATTCCAAGTTGGGCTCACATGTGAGCTCTCGGCCATGGTGTTTTCCGGCGACACTGGTGGCTGGCCGGCCGGGCATTGGTCACTCTCGGGGTCGGGAGATCCGGGGTTTGAAGTTGGTGAAGGCAATTGGGCTTGGACATGTGTAAAGTGTTTGAATCGAAAGTAGAATGGGGTAAGGGTATATTTTGGCTCAAATTGGTCAAATGCATGGATTGGGCTAGGTGCACCTTCCCATGGCTAGTTTGGGCTGAAGATAAAGTGGTTTAGGTCAGCTTAATTAGTGGGGAAGGGTCACCATCCAAGTACAATTAAGTTTAAGCATGTTTTAGTGGAGTCATGGAAGTGGCTAAATCACCCTTAAGGGAATCATTAAAGGACTCCCTCCTTTTGCCAAAAATGACATGGTGATGTGTAAAGTGGCTGCCATGGCTTGCATATGACTTGTGCATGGCTTCATGGCTCCATTTGGCTTGGGAAAAGGTTGGGTCAATTACATAAAAATGGATTTTAGGAATTTTTGGTAATTTGATGGAAATTTGTATGAGACTTGATTTGGAATGATTTGATGATGAATTTTGGACTTAGGGATGATTTTAATTGAATGGATGATGTAGAGAAATATCATGTGGGCTTTGGGACCAATTTTGGGCCTTTGGATGTGGTGAAGGATGGGCTTTTAAAATGGTTTAGGAAAGTGGGCTTTTGAGTTTTAAAATGGATTTTGGGATGAAGTTTTGTAAAGAGTTTGGGCCAAATAATTGTTGGGTTTAGCTCATGGATGTATCATGAGTGACTTGAAGCAAATTGGGAGTGATTTGGGTTTGAATTGGGTTGAATTTGGGCTTTTTTGGTGAATGGGCCAATATATGTTCAAGTGGGCCAAGTTGGGCCAATGTTGGGCTAGGGTTGAAATTGATATAAAATTAATGTTAAGAAATGTTTATGGGAGTGTTTCAAAGAGGTTTTGACTTTGGTTGAGCTTTGATTTTGGGGTTTGGGCTCATTTGGGTTAGGTTTGGGTTTAGGTCAAAATTGGGCCTTTTAGCTTTGGGTTGAATTTGAGTGGGGTTTGGGTCTAAATTTTGGGTAAATCATGTTAGTGTTTTGCTTGTGGGGATGCTAAGGAAGATTTAGAAAAGATTTGGGGTTAATTGGAGTTGAATTGGGTGAGTTTGGGTTAGGTTTGGGTCATGGGTCCAAATTGGGCTTTAAGACCAAAAGTGAAATTGGATCCAAATGTCAATCAAATTGGACTTGGATATGGTCTAGATTGGTATTGGGAATGTTGAATTGAAGTTTAGAATTGAATTGGACCAGAATTTGGGTCAAATGGATAGGTTTGGTTTGACATTGGGTTCACTTTGGGTTAAAATGGGTCAAATTGGGGGTTTTGACAAAAGTGGGGTAAATTGACAAAATTGGCCCATGGTGTAGTTGGACAAAATGAAATTGGGAATATTTGGGATTTTCTGGAATTTTCTGGGAATTTCCTGAATTTTTGGATTTTTCGGGTCAAGGGGGTATTTTGGGTATTTGGAGGGTATTGGGAGGTTTTCTTGGAATTTTTGATATTTTTGGGTATAGATGATCAATTTGAGTGATGTGGAAATTTTTGGGATTGATTTTGAGGAATCTTGGGTTATTTGGAAATTTTTGAGAAATTTGGGTAATTTTAAGGGTTTTGGGTAGAAGTTAGCGGGTGTAGGGTCCGAGGGTCAAAAATTGAAAATTTGGATAATTAAAGATTGCGTAAATTTGAGTGGAATGAAATCATTTTAGTTGAGCCATGAAGCCACATCAAGCCCACATGAGCCATGAAGGGAATCATTTGAGGCATTCACTATGTTGTTCCTAACCCTCTTAGCTAAGGGCTTAGGGGTTAAGGACCGACCATGCGATTCACCTACATGAGTCGGGAGGCCAAGTTAGGTATAGGTGTGTGAAAGTGTAGTGTATAGGTGTAGTGTGTGTGTAAGTCAGCCCCTTCACAAGACCGGGCCACCCGGGGCGGTCTAAGGCCGAAGAGTCCTATAGGAACTCATCCTTTAAACTTCCGCATTTGATTTCGACCCTACAGGTGATTAGGGGTCTACGATCGAGTTTGTAGAGTTTGCGGGGAGTTAAGAAGTGGTTTGAATTTCTAAAAGGTGGGTCCCAATTCTAGTCCTCTAAGATAGTCGAAAGGAAGAGCCTAAGGCTAGATCCTAAGTACTAAAGGGAAGAAGAGAAGACCTCATCAAAAATGAGGTCAACAAATGGACCCCGATAGGGTGGTGAGCCGACGAGCACACCGCGCGTATTGGTGTTGACCGAAGCGATCAACAAAACCAACACGGATGTCCAAGTGACAAACTTAGGACGAAGTAGAAGAGTTTCCGCTGGGGAGTGTCATGCATATCTCCGAGCCGGAGATTCCCGAACTCTCGGCCGGGAAAGGAAAAAGGAGGTGAATCCCAAATCACATGATCTGGGGGAAATTCAATTTAGATCTCATTTTGTTTCAGTTTAAGTTTCGATGTGTGAGTTTAGATTTCAATTTGGAGTTTTAATTTAGATTGAAGTTTGTCAAAATTAATTTGATGGGATTTGATTTGAAATGAAAATCGGAATTTCGTGGTTTTAGATGTAATATCTTCAACCTCGAAAGAAAATTGAATTGATCGGATTGAATCATTGCAATGAGGAGAGATCTCAGAGCAATGCGGTATTGGATGTAAAATCCTTAACCTCAAGAGTTTGATTTTGATGTATTTCATTGCGATAGGGAAAGAATCCTAAAGCGATGCGGTCTCGGATGTAAAATCCTCGACCCCAAAAGTTTGATTGGAATGTATTTCATCGCAATAGGGAAAGAATCCTAAAGCGATACGGTCTCGGATGTAAAATCCTCGACCCCAAAAATTTGAATTGGATGTATTTCATTGCGATAGGGAAAAGATCCTAAAGCGATGCGATCTTGGATGTAAAATCCAAGAACCAAAAGTTTGAATTTGATGTACTTCATTGCGATAGGGAAAGGATCCTAAAGCAATGCAGTCTTGGATGTAAAATCCTCGACCCAAAAGTTTGAATTTGATGTACTTCATTGCGATAGGGAAAGGATCCTAAAGCAATGCGGTCTTGGATGTAAAATCCTCGACCCAAAAGTTTGAATTTGATGTACTTCATTGCGATAGGGAAATGATCCTAAAGCAATGCAGTCTTGGATGTAAAATCCTCGACCCAAAAGTTTGAATTTGATGTACTTCATTGCGATAGGGAAAGGATCCTAAAGTAATGCAGTCTTGGATGTAAAATCCTCGACCCAAAAGTTTGAATTTGATGCACTTCATTGCGATAGGGAAAGGATCCTAAAGCAATGCAGTCTTGGATGTAAAATCCTCGACCCAAAAGTTTGAATTTGATGCACTTCATTGCGATAGGGAAAGAATCCTAAAGCAATGCGGTCTTGGATGTAAAATCCTCGACCCAAAAGTTTGAATTTGATGTACTTCATTGCGATAGGGAAAGGATCCTAAAGCAATGCGGTCTTGGATGTAAAATCCTTGACCCAAAAGTTTGAATTTGATGTACTTCATTGCGATAGGGAAAGGATCCTAAAGCAATGCGATCTTGGATGTAAAATCATCGACCCAAAAGTTTGAATTTGATGTACTTCATTGCGATAGGGAAAGGATCCTAAAGCAATGCAGTCTTGGATGTAAAATCCTCAACCCAAAAGTTTGAATTTGATGTACTTCATTGCGATAGGGAAAGGATCCTAAAGCAATGCATTCTTGGATGTAAAATCCTCGACCCAAAAGTTTGAATTTGATTGAGATTTGATTTGAGATCTGGAAGATCGAATTCAAAATTTGATTGAGATTTGAGATCTGGAAAGATTGAATTCGAAATTTGGAAGGATGAGTTTGAACTCGGTTGAGATTTGATTTAAGATTTGATTTGAAATTTGGAAGATCAAATTTGAAATTTGATCGAGATTGGATTTGAAATTTGATTGAGAATTTGATTTGAGATTTGGAAAGATTGAATTTGAGATTTGATTTAGATTTGATTTGATTTGAAATTTATGTTCATTTCGTTTGTCTTTTAATGATTCAAATTTTATTTTATCGTTTGTTTAATGTTCATGTTAATTTGGTGTTCGTCATTTTTAGATTTTTTTTTTAGGAAAGTTTTCTTTTATTCTTTTTTTTCTTTTTCTGTTCTTTGTTCGAAGTTCATTTAACTTTAATGGCGTTTCCCAGTCAATTTGCACAAAAGAGGTGAAGGCCAAAAATGTGACATGGTCACTTTCATTCCAATCATGTTGAAGATACATCATACAACTCGATCTGGAATACATCTCATACAATCCATGTAGACTCAAAACGGACTATGTATGATCTTTGTTGATCCATCCAAAGATGCATCTATCAAAAATCCATGTATGAATAGTGGGGTACATGGTCAATAACATCACCTTCCAAGCCATCCTTGGCAAGGATGCCGTATGGATGTACATTGGAGGTGTGATATTTTCCATGTAACTCACAGCTCGTAAGGCCGGAGGCTCTCTAGCACCGAGTCGCGTCGGAAATGGTAAGGTGTCTTCCGTCGTCCATCCTTCGAAAGTAACCGAGATCCGCTTCACTGGTACTCCCGGTATGCAATGCTTAGCAATATCTCGCTCCGTTGCCCTTCGGCATCATGACGGAACCTACCGGTAAAGGTATCTTCACCGGCCCTCGGAACTCACACTGGCCTCGCTATCCGGAGGTCGGATCCGAACATGATGTTACACTCGTTCGAGAAAGAGACTGTGCGAAAGGTCCGACAAAGTCGTGGTGATTTATGTGCGGGGGTATGCAGTCACCCTGCTTGTAGATGTTAATAATGCAGATTATTGGGTATGCAATCTGCCGGCGATACCCTCCATGTTATCAATCTCTTTACCATTCTCTTGATGACTAATGGCATCAGATCCACTTGCCCATGACGGAGTATTCTTGGTGGGTTTCCCTTCCTGTCTTCCGCAAAGTTGTAGCAGCATCCGCATTGTATTGTGATTCTTCCCTTCCCTGGCATCCAACTCCGGGGTTCTGAGTATGTGTTTTCCCTCAGGCGGCCTGCTCGGCCCATTCTTTTCAAATCCCGGATGCAATCCACGATTTGTTGTTGTTCATACTCTGAGAATACGTACGTATGTAGCTCGAGGCCCTCTAGTATATTGATTCTTCTGCCTCTAATTCTCTCGAAGTATTCGAAGGTTTTCTTTTCAACATTCTGCATTCTCTCCGGCTCGTATTCGGAATGATCGCGGATGGCGAGGCTACGGTGACATATTGTGGGATATACGGCTCAATCCCTTCACGTTCTCCTGCATACCTCGGCTCCTCAGGGATGATGCCTGTCGGGACATCCCCCGGGGTTGCTTCTGCAACAAGGTCATGCATCACTGGTGGTTCTATCCGGTGGCGTGGCGGCCTTCTTTCTTCTGATCTTCCGGAGATTTCCCTGGTCCTTTCGTTATCCTAGGAGCTGGCCTCCTTTCTTCAGGTTCCTGGTGAACCGGTGTCCTTGAAGTGTATGTACTGGCATTAGCAACTGTCTCGTCGCGCTGGTCCGCAGCTAGTTTTGTTAACATCTTACGAATACGACGATTCTTATTTCTTCGTTGCGTTGCTGTGAGAGTAGCTCTTCGAACTTCTTGAATCTCTGTGGGCGCGGCGCTGACAAGCCTGCCCTCTGCCGTAGCGACTACAGACTTCATTTTCTTATCTTCTTCAGTGTTTGCTTTTCTTTTCTTCGTCTGTGGATAGGTGGCTTGGGCCGCCCACTTTCATCACTTGTCTCGCCGGGCGGTTCTTCTTGGTCAATCGGGACCCGGTCACTTTCCTCGTCTCGTAGGCTCGCTTGGTGCGAAATCCGAGTCAATCTCGATTATCGCTCCATCTTTCACCCTCTTTTCATCGAGTGCGAAGGCTTACGCCATTCTTAAAGTTCAAGACCAACCGCCGTTCGACATTTCCCTGCGAAAAGACAAGGAAAAGGATCGAGAGCTGTACTTAAGAACAAGAACATTAAGAAAATGTTTATCAAAGACATTTTTTATTATATTATTTTTTGTATTTTTCAAATTTAACGGGAATGAAATGGGATAAGATCGGGGAAGAGATTTTGATTTGGAAAAGAAAACAAGGAAAACTTTATTATCATGATTTTATTTATTTTAGCACATTTTATTATTTTTGGGTTCGGACCCGATCATAAGTAATTACTTCGCCCGTGTTTCTTAGGGATGAAGAATTCATTCCTTCGAAACATCGGGTAGCGTAATACTTTTTCAAGTATCGTCCAGTTGATCGGAAGCATATGTCGTTCTCCACAGCAATTCACTAGCTGGTAGGAACCTCCACGAGTATACTTGCTTGACCACGAACGGTCCTTCCCAAGTGGGTTCAAATTTTCCTCCTATCTTGCGATGTGCGAGAATAGGTCTCTTGAGAACGAGAACTAAGTCACCAACTTTGAAGGTTCTTGGGCGGACCCGGTTTGTCATGGGCTTGAACCATCTTAGCTTGATATAGTTCTAAATTCTATTGCGCTGCAAGCTCTTTTCCCTTCCGGGCTTTCTAATTCTTCGAGTCGTAATTTGGCGTTCTCTTCCATCGTGATCTTATTTGCAAGCTGCAATTCGAGTGAAGGAAAGCTGAACCTCTAAAGGTAACACTTGCCTCGGACCCATACACCGGAGCGTAAGGTGTAGCTTGAGTAGGAGTTCTGAAGGTTGTCCGGTAGGCCCATAAGGCTTCTAACAACTTCTCGTGCCAATTTCTCTTATTATCGTCGAAGGTTTTCTTTAAGATTTGAACGAGAGTTTTATTAAAAGCCTCAGCGAGGCCTTTTGCTCTTGGGTAGTAAATTGTTGAGTATCGCCAGTCGATTCCGTGTCTCCTGACAAAATTGTTAATTTGCGTGCTTCGAATGCTAACCCATTATACGAGATGATCTGCGCGGCACCCGAAACGGTAGACAACTTGGTTCTTGAAAAGCCGTAGCACGTGGTGTGCTTTCACTTCTCTAAGTGGAGCCGCCTCTGCCCACTTGGAAAAGTAATCTGTAGCCGCAAGAATGAAGCGATGTCCTTTCGAAGATGGTGGTTCTATCGGACCCACTATATACGTGCCCCAACATTCGAATGGCCACGACGCGATTGTCGGATGTAGCACATTTGGAGGTTGGTGTAGAACCACTCCGTGCACTTGGCATTGGTGACGGCTCTTGGCGATTTTCATGCGGTCGGTCATCATCGAGGGCCAGTAGTGCCCTAGTCTTTTAATTTTCATTTTCATCTTCGGACCGGACTGGTGAGCGCCACGGAGTCTCGAATGCACCTCCTTAACAATTTCGCGGGCCTCGGACCCGCTTAGGCACCTTAGCCACATTTGATCAAAAGACCTTACGTACAATGTGTTGTTTATTAATGCGTAGGACGAGTTCTTTTCTTGATCTGATGGGCTAGCGACCTATCGTCTGGTAGCTTTCCTGTTTGCAGGTAGTCCATCAATGGCTGTCGCCAATCTTCTGTGTTTTATGTCACTGCTGCAACTGATTCTTTTCCTTTTTCTGATTTGTGTATCTGTCGGCATATTTTTAGGTTTGGTGTGTTGTATTAATTTTTGAAAAAGGGGCCGCCTAACAGAAATTGTGCGGCGAATTTTTAATTTAATTTAAATAAATAATTTGAAAAGTAGTATTTGATTTTTGAAAATAATTTTAAATTTGAAGGTCTTAAGATATGAAATCAACCGATCTCACATCCCAAATAGTTTATATAAACGAGCACCGCACCACAAGCCGTGTATCTATCCCTAAGGATAGACACACGCTCGACGGTGGGGTTCGATTAAATAAACTAGAAGATTTGTGACATCCGTTTGGTACGCGAATCGATTTTATAAGGCGACAAATTCCCACTGCTTAATATGAAAGCATTAAACGGGGTTTATATTACACAGGTTCTTTAAAATTCCTATAAGGGCAAGCCCCATAGTTAATTACATCTTAAGTGACGGGAATCACCTAAGAAAACTCTCGATAATAATCGATAATTCTGCTCTCAAGAATTTCAAAGTTTAAGTTTTCAAAGGATTGAATTTTGGAATTTCGATAGGGAATGGATCAAGTTTGGAACATTTTGTTTTGGGAATTCAAAGGAAGAAAAGTAGGAGAAATCACGGATTCGAAGTGAACTTCGGTAATCTCCCGACTATCCTATTGTTTTGGCTTGAATTTAGGAAAGTCCTAATATTTATTTAAATGTTTTGATCTTGCCAATTTTAATTAATTAGGGCTTATATTTGTATGATAAAATCAAACAAATATCCTCGAAGATGTGAAGGTTTATTGTCGTACCGGACGACTACCTCGGAATCCTAAAACCGGTTAGGGCTTAATTTGCAATGCAAATGCCTAACGAAGAATTGAGGATTTATGTTGCTCTAGGTAAACTACCTCGAAGTCCTATGGCTTTGTTATTTAATTCTAGGAATGTTTCTTCGATGTAGATTCGAGTTTTTGCGACGACGATGGTCGTCTTGCCCACCATGCTCACGAGCTCCTTGTTGTTGCGGAGGTTTAGTTTTAGAAGTCATAAATCAGGGGATGAGAAAAGTGTTTTGGTTTAGAGAAGTCTTAATTTCCAAGTGTTTTTCATGTTTTAATTAAAACAAATCTTAAAGTTTAATATAACGACACCGGTTAAGATCCCACGGTTCCATCCTTCCGGCATCATTATTTTTATCGGATTCACTTAGTCCGGATGAATTTCTTAAACTCAGTTGAATGAGTTCCACACTTTCATTTAGACAGTGGAAATCCCATTAGCAACACGTAGGTTACATCATCGAGGTATTCCCGATCATCCGACGGGACGTTTTAATTTAGTTGTAATTGTAGTTTTGTGTTTTGTTTGTGATTAAATTTTGAGTTGTTTTATATTTTGAAATGTTGTGGCGGTGAATTTTATCTTGCAATAACTTTTAACTTAGTTTTGGTTTCAATTTTAGGGACTATCCTAAAGGTGTGGGTTTTCATGCAACGATTGTTTATCATGCGAAAAGTAAGTGCAATGCGATTAAATAAATTGCAATAATGAGAATTGCAAGAAAATAAATTGCGATAAAACAAAAGCGTACTGGAGGGTCTTCCAGTCATCCCAATGTTGCACTTAAAACACAATTAGAATATTTAAGCAAGTTCTAGAGTAAAGGTAAGGTAAGGGTTATGGTTTTCTACCAAATTCCTAATCCTATGGCTAGTCATTTCCTATGACGTCTAGGTCTTTGTATTTTGGTTTGAGGACGATTTTCTTCATCGAAGAACAATTAAGTCCACTTGTTCTTATAAATGTCCTATCATATTGAGGAAGTGCTTAAGAATAATCTTAAACATCTTTTCGATATTTCTTGGATTGTTTTAAGTCGAATGGGTTTAATTATATAAATGAATTAATCGTCCAGGGATTGAAGTTTTGTTAACTTGCTCAGGTGAACTAGGACATTTGAATATCACTATAAATGAAGTAACATTTCATTTAATATTACGTTTAGGAGTTATGATAACTAAAGCTTTTGAGGGTAAATTGGTGTTCAAATGGTTTGTGATTTAGTTTAATTTCCATTAATGGGTTTAAATTTGGAATAGTGTTCAAGTTGCTTTAGATTTATTTTGAATTCTTTGTCTTTGGTGATGTTATTTAATTCAATTCAATTTAATTTAATTTAATTTAATTGAGTTTTAATTCAATTTTAATTTAATTTAATTTAATTCAATTTAGTTTGATTTGATGTTACATTAAATTAATTTGATTTGATTTAATTTTAATTTAATTTGATTTAATTTAATTTAATTTAATTTAATTTAATTTAATTTAATTTAATTTTAATTCATTTAATTTAATTTAATTTGTTTATTTAATTTAATTTTTATTTAATCTTTAATTTAATTCGAATCTTTTTAATTTTAATTTAATTTAATTTAATTTAATCCAATTTAATTTACTTAATTTAATTTAATTTTTAGTTTAATTTTATTTTTAATTTTAATTGAAATTTTTAAAAGAGTTTAATGATTTAATTTTAGTTTAATGATTAAGTCTTTTAATGTTTTGAATTTGACTTATCATTTTAATTAAGAATTGAATATTAATGAGATAATTAATTTAGGGATTTTCAAATTAAAGAATAAATCTCTTCCTAATAATATCCCTATTTTAATAATTCCAATTTTATTATTCTTCCAAATTTAATCAATTATTTAATTAAGGTCTAGTCATTTTAAATTGCTTAATGGGTTTCTACTCTTTAATTATTTAAATTTCAATCATCCAAATCAGATTATGATCAAATATTTTACTTGCTAATTTTTTATTAAACCTAAAGTTTTAATTAAGGATTAAAAAATTTAATTACCACTTTACCCTTTAAGCTTAATAATTTCATAACTCACTAAATTGAACTCAAATGAACTTGAAATTTTTATGTGACTTCACTCATATGTCAATAAAGACATGAGAGAAGAGAATGTGATTTTTTTGTATTTAATTTATTTATATAATTATTTTTGGTGGAAAATAGAGATTTCCAAGGAAAATTTAATAACATGACCAAGGGAAAGTTTCTGTCCTTAAGAAAATTAGGGGACATTCCTAATGACTAGAGGACCACTTGGACCAATTTTGGTGATTTTTTGAATTATATTATTTTTATTATAATTAATTTAAGTTTTGGAGTGTTAATTAATTTAAAAATAAAATAAATGTTGAAAAATGAATTTTATATTTTTGAAAAATCTCTCTGATACCAAGGAAATCAGAGAATCAAATTTTACAATTTTCTGATTTTTCTATGATTTATTATAATTATTTTCGTGAAAATGCTAGAAAATACATTTTTTTAATTTTAAAATTACCCTAGAGCTTTAAAATTTAATATCTCACTAAATAGACCTAAGAAAAATATGGGGTTTGTTCCTAAGTGATTAAAATTCAAAATGTGACATTTTGGTGAATTTTATTATTTTTGACATTTTTATTATTTTTTAATTATTAAAAATATTAAAATAATATTAAAAATCAACTTTTTTAGAAAATTGAAATTTTAATTTTCTTAGATTCCCCTAATATCAGAGAGGCTCCAAAACCAATTTGGTGAATTTTTGAAAGGTATTTTGAAAGTTATAAATTTTTAAAGTTTAAAATGACTAAGTGGCTTAATCGACCCAATTAGTAGGGTTAACCGAAGTCCAATTGACCTCGAATTTTTATGGTGGGTTCCTCTGATCCTGAAGGTCAATGGAGAATTGATTTGAAGTCAATTTAACGTATGGTTAGCTCTAATTAATTAGAGACCTATTTTGAGTGTTTAAGCCGATTAGGGTTGTTTTAAATGAACTAACTCAAAACCTATTTTTCCTAGGGTTCTCTGGTCATAAGGAACATCATCAAATTTTCCTAGAATTTATTTCACAACATGCTATTTATTGGAATTAAAATACTCAAAACGAGTTACATGAACTTGAAAAATCAATAACTCTTCATAGGGATGGCCTCCGACTTTGGAAAATTCGGGGAATGTTCCCAAATTCAGAGGCTTCAAAAGCCCTATGATCTCATGTCATGGTGAATTGTATACATGCATGGAGAATTAAATGTATGCAGAGAGTAAATAAATTATAAAAAATAAAATACTTGATGAAATTAAATGATTTCTTTTCCACATTATTCTCCTACATTCGCTGAGCGAGAGGTATTTTCATTTTATTTTTTTGATTTTTCTACACAAAGTTATGAATTTTTGAAGTTTAGGGAATTAAATAAATCGGAAAAATACCCTAATTTTCTATTTATCCACGCGACGCCGCGTCGGCCTCGGCGGCTCCGAAACGTCGCGTGGCGCGCTCCCATTCGACGCCGCCATCGACTCGGCGCTCCGGGGCCCGGCTGTATCGTTCCGCCTTTCGATCCGACGCGATCTCGGCCGTCCGTCCGCGCGTGTATTAAATGGACGGCATCCGTTCATCGTCCCCAGTGTCCTCACCCGAGAGCCGTCCACACTAAATCCACTAATATCTCACTCGATACTCGATGGATTTTCATGTTCTTATGCTCTATGGATTCTTCTTGAAGAGACGAACACATACTATACGGTTATCATGCATTGAAATTAAAGCATTTGAAATGGAGAATCTCCGGAAGCTCGGGATGAAGAATTAGCTCATACCTTTGCTCGGAGAAGTGTGGCTTCGATGCGAGAGTTGTTGTACCTTCGATTGGATCCTAGCAAGCTCCGGATGAAGTCTCACAGTGCAGTGAATTGTCAGAGTTGGATTTCGACCACAGTACGATCACAAAGCTTGGAGGTCGGAGTAAGCTGGGAAGCTCGGAGATGGGGCTTTTGCGTGGTGGACACCTTGCCTTGGTGCAGTGAAGGTGTAGAACCAATCGATTTGGGGATTGGCTCACTGTGGAGAAGTGTCACTGGTTTTGGGTGGAATTTCGGTTGAGAAATTGGGTTTTGTCGGTGGGGATCGGGGTAAATTGACACGGGGATCAAGCGCTCTAAGGGTGGAGAAGGTTTGGAACAATTTTGGCGAGTTTCGGCAAGGTTTGTGCAACTCTCCTCTCATGGCCGTGAGGGGGTCGGGTTTAAATAGAGGTGGCTTGAGAGCCTCCCGGGGATGACCGAGGGTTGGGATCGAGTGCTGCGAGTCGTGAGAAGAACGACCATGGTGGCCATTGGGCATGGGGCGGCTCGGCGAGGTGGAATTTCAAAGTTTGGCTCCTCCCGAGGTCTCGGCCATGGTGTTTTCCGGCGATCCGGGCGGTGGCCGGCGAGGCATGGGTCACCTTCGGGGGTCGGGGAGTCCGGGGCTTGAAGTTGGTGAAGTCGATTGGAGTTGGACATGTGTAAAGTGTTTGGATTGAAATGGAATGGGGGAAAGGCTATACTTGGCTAGGTTTGGTCAACCCATTTGTTTGGGGCTGGGTTCACCTCCCCATGGCTGGTCTTGGGCTGAGAAGATCGAGTTAGGCTAGCTAGTCGAGAGGTGGTGATGTCCTTATCCAAGAATATTTGGATTAAATCTTGGTTAAGGGGAAACATGCTTAAGGCTAATGACTTTTAGGAGATGGTTAAAGGACCTCCTCCTTTTGCCATTAATGGCATGGTCACATGCCAAACTTTCATGGCTCCATATGGCTTGTGAATGGCTCATCCTTGGCTCCATTTGGCTTGGGAAAAGCTTGGGTCGATTTCATAAAAAGGGATTTAAGAAAATTTTGATATTTTGATGGGAATTTGTATGGGGCTTGATTTGGAATTGTTTAATTGATGACTTTGAAACTTAGGGGCAATTTTGATTAAATGGATGATGAGGGGAAGTGCCATGTGGGCTTTGGATGAATTTGGGCTTTTGAATTTGAAGGAAGTGGGTTTTTAGGAAAGTTTAAGGGGAATGGGCTTTTTGATTTTAGGATGGGCATTTGGGTGAACATTTTGTGAAGGACCTTGTCAAATAAGTGTTATAATTGGTTTAGGGATGTTCTATGAAGGGCTTGGAGTCAATTTGGTGTGATTTGGGGTTGAATTGGTTTGAATTTGGATTTATTTGGTAAGTGGGCCTATGTAGGTCAAATTGGGCTAACTTGGGCCAATGTTGGGCTAGGGTTGAAATTGATGTAAAATTAATGTTGAGAAATATTTATGGGAGTGTTTCAAAGAGGTTTTGACTTTGGTTGGGCTTTGATTTTGGGGTTTGGGCTCATTTGGGTTAGGTTTGGGTTTAGGTCAAAAATGGGCCTTTTAGCTTTGGGTTGAATTTGAGTGGGGTTTAGGTCTAAATTTTGGGCAAATCATGTTAGTGTTTTGTTTGTGGGAATGTTAAAGAAGATTTAGAAAAGATTTGGGGTTAATTGGAGTTGAATTGGGTGAACTTGGGTTAAGTTTGGGTCATGGGTCCAAATTGGGCTTTAAGGCCAAAAGTGAAATTGGATCCAAATGTCAATCAAATTGGACTTAGATTTGGTCTAGATTGGTGTTGGGAATGTTGAATTGAAGTTTAGAACTGAATTGGACCAGAATTTGGGTCAATTGGGTAGGTTTGGTTTGACATTGGGTTCACTTAGGGTTAAAATGGGTCAAATTGGGGGTTTTGACAAAAGTAGGGTAAATTAACAAAATTGGCCCATGGTGTAGTTGGACAAAATGAAATTGGGAATAGTTGGGATTTTACTGGAATTTTCTGGGAATTTTCTGAATTTTTGGATTTTTTGGCGAGAGGGGTATTTTGGGTATTTGGAGGGTATTAAGAGGTATTTTTGGAATTTTTGGTATTTTTGGGTATGGATGATCAATTTGGGTGATGTGGAAATGTTTGGGAATGATTTTGGAGGATTTTGGGTAATTTGAAAATTTTGCAAAAATTTGGGTAATTTCAAGAGTTTGGGTAGACTAAGCGGGTGTAGGGTCCCGGGGGTCAAAAATTGAAAATTTGGGAAATTGAAGATTGGGTGGATGTAAGTGGAAAGAAGTCATTTTGGTTGAGCCATGAAGCCATATCAAGCCCATATGAGCCATGAAGGGACTCATTTGAGGCATTCAGCTATGTTGTTCCTAACCCTCTTAGCCGAGGGCTCGGGGGTTAAGGACCATCCATGTGAATCACCTACATGAGTCGGGAGGTCGAGTTGGGTATGGGTGTGTTTTAGGAGGTGTGTGGAAGTGTAGTGTGTAGGTGTAGTGTATAAGTGTAGTGTGTGTAAGTCGGCCCCTTCACCGGACCGAGCCGCCCAGGGCGGTCCTAAGGCCGAAGAGTCCTATGGGAACTCATCCTTTAAACTTCCACATTTGATTTCGACCCTCTAGGTGATTAGGGGTCTACGGTCGAGTTTGTGGAGTTTGCAGGGAGTTTAGAAGTAGTTTGAGTTTCTAAAAGGTGGGTCCCAATTCTAGTCCTCTAAGATAGTCAAAGGAAAAGCCTAAGGCTAGATCCTAAGCACTAAAAAAGAAGAAGAGAAGACCTCATCAAAAATGAGGTCAACAGTATCGTGTCTATGTCGAGCTGTGATAGGACCTGACGTCCGTGATCTGATACTTCTACTGATTCATCTTGCAAACAGGCAAATTCTTTTGCGAGACGAGCCAAAGCATCTGCTAAAGCATTTTCTTTTCTGGGAATTTTGTAGATCGTCACATTTGGAATCTATTCCAATATTGTATGGCATCTTGGAAGTATTGTTCGAGTCTTGGCTTTAAAATTACATCTTGTCCAGCGATCGTTGAATGATTAACTCGTCAATCCCGTAGATGTTGATGTCCGTTATCCCCATTTGAATGGTTAATTCCGATCCCGTTATGAGGGCTTCGTATTCCGCTTCATTGTTTGTACACGGTTACGTCAAGTGGTAGGAGTATCTTAACATCCCCAGCTCCGGTGTTATAAACATTAGCTCGATTCTGCCTTACCAGGCACTATCACTTGCGATTCTTCGTCTTTGTGTGCTGAAGATGCTCCGTCGAAATATAATTCCCAACGTCGATCATCAGGGTCTTCTAGATTCATTATTTGTTCATATGGCAAATTGTCATTGAGGGGAGATTCCGCTGGCAAAGGGTGTCTTGTGAGGAAGTCCGCTAAGACTTGTCCCTTTACGGCACGAAGAGGCACGAAAGTTATATCGAATTGTAATAATATCATTGACCATCCGGCAAGTACTGCCGGAAAGTGTTGGACGAGTCATCGAGTATTGCAATGGATTAAATTTCGAGATCGGGTTGACCTTATGAGAAAGCATGTAGTGCACGAGCTTTTGAGCGGCGAAGATCGGGGCCGAACAATGCTTTTCAATTGCGGGATACCTTACTTCCATCGGAAGTAAACGACGGCTTAAGTAGTAAAGAGCATTTTCTTTACCCTCATCATTGACACAGGCAACGAGGGCTCAGAGAGTCGTCTAAAGCCGCGGTGTAAAGTATCGGCGGTCTACACGAGGCCAGGGGCTGCTAAGACGAGGAGGTGTCATTAAATATTGTTTAATGTCCTCGAAGGCCTTCGGCATTTCTCTTCCCGAATAAATTTGGCGTCCTTTTTAACTAGTGCCGAGAAAGGCTGACACCTACACGACGGGTTTGAGATAAAGCGTCGAAGATATGCCGACTTCCCTTGAAAAGATCGTAGTTGTTTTAAGGTTTTGGGAGGCGGCATTTCTAAGATAGCTTTAATCTTTTCGGGTCGATTTCAATTCCACGATGTCGGACAACGAATCCTAAGAATTTCCGGAGGTGACGCAGAAGGTGCATTTTAAGGGATTCATCTTAAGGTTAAATTGTCTTAATCGTTCGAAAACAATTCTCGAATCATACGAGTAGTTTTCCTTTACTTTGCTTTTGATGACCACATCGTCCACGTAGCATTTGACTTGATTGTGGATGAGATCATCAAAAATTCTTGTCATTGCTCTGTCTGGTAGGTTGCTCCTGCGTTCTTCGATCCGAATGGCATCATTGTGTAGCAAAATACTCCGATCGGCGTTCGAATGCTTGTAAGCTTTTCATCTTCGGAGCCATTTTTATCTGGTTGTATCACGAAGATCCATCCATGAATGAGAATATCTCATGTGTCGAAGCAATGTCGATCATCGGTTCGGGATCGGTGAGGAATTCATCCTTTGGACATGCCTTGTTTAAATCTCCGAAGTCCACACAAATTCGATCGACCATTCTTCTTTCGACGTGGCACCACATTGGCTAACCAAGTCGGGTATTGTTCTTCACGAACAAATCTGGCGTCTATTAGCTTTTTAACTTCGGCTACGACTTGTTGTTCGATTTCTAGACGCATTCTTACGGGACCTTGTCGGCGGGACGAAGTAGGATCCACTCTAGCTTATGGACTGCAACCTCCGGAGCTAATCACGGCATCTCGTCATAGTTCCAAGCAAAACGATCTTTAAATTCCATTAATAATTTGATTATTTCTTCGGAGTCTTCTTTATTGAGTAAGGATCTAACAAAGGTAGGTCTAGGCTCTTCGCTAGTACCTAAGTTAACTTCAGTTAACTCATCTATTGTAGATTTGATTTCTTCTTCGAATTACGGTGGAGCGTCCCGATTTGTAAATCTTCGAGTTCGTCTATAGTTTCCATGCGGTTTTTATTGGACTCGTAAGTGACAACCAAGCAAAATTCGGTATCGTCGGCGACCTCGCGTGCCGAATCCGAGACCATGCTTTGAATTGGGCGGACGACCGGATTATTCCATAATTTTTCAAAATGTTGTGATCGGCCTTTTGTCCATTGTCGAGGTAAGAAACCACGTTGAATTAAATTTTGAACACGGGGAGAGTACCACTCAAAGGTAATCCCATTAATTACGATGAAGTGACATCTTCGAATTGTACATTATTTTCAGTTTTGGAGGAAGTAGCACCACGGTAGAATTTGATTGGCCTTGCACCGTCGTTACGTATCTCTTTGACCACCATACCCTCGATCTTGTTAGAATGGATCGGGGTTAGGGTCATAGTATGTACGTAGTGGTTAATCTTTTCGTATATTGATTTGTATTCTTCGTTCTTCTCATCTTCGAGAGAGATCTTGAATTGCGGCTTCTTCTGACTTATTGTCGCTGCTTCTTGTTTGATTTCTTTTTCTTCTTCAGAATTATCTTCCTAATCAACATTGATGGTTGGTTTCCTCTGTCCAACTGTCCTAACGTCTCTACCACGGCCTCGTCCACGGCCTCGACCTCGAATGCGAGTTGTGGAGAAACCTTCACCATCTCGCCGGAAGGGAGTGGTGAGTGACTGTTGGACTAGAACCTTGGACTAGAACTTCAGGTTCTTCATTGTCCTGAACTTTCTTTGCTTCATTTGTTACGGTATCTCTGGAGAAGATTGTTTTCTTTAGCGGTGCATAATAAGCTGCGTCTTCATGGATTCCAATCTCCTGTACGGAGAATGGTTGCAAGTCACCTTTGATGCCTGTGTTCCCCTCCATCGTAATATTTGATGCACTGATGCAGAGATGATGGTACCATCCTGTTTTCATGTATCCACGGTCGGCCCAGCAAAGCGTTGAATGACGTTTCTGAATCAATTATGTGAAATTTTGCGGTTGTCTTTGCTAAGTCACCGGTCTTCATTAGTAGCGTTATTGATCCGAGGACTCTTTCTCCTTTCTGGTTGAATCCTCTTAATAACATTTTGTCGGCTTCGAGCTCGCGAGCATCAATTTCCAAATATGCTTAGTGTCCGAAGACTCATTATATTGATTGATGCTCCTGGATCCACCAATACTGCGGAGAGTGTAAACTTCCCGATTGTAAGCTGAAATGTACAATGGTCGGTTGTGATCTGGCATCCCAAGTAGTAGGTCATTGTCAGTGAAGGTAATACCTCGCTTGTTCCTTTAACGAGCAAACCTCATCTAAGGAATCTCCAGGCCATTTGAGCTAAGCAAATTTCCGGATCAAGTAAGGCCTTGATCGAGCTTCTCTCATCTCTTTTGATAAGATGAGGGCGTCGTAGATACTCGGTTTGGCGGTAGTTTCCTAAGATGGGCTAGCACGTTGTAGTCCACTTTATTTTCATGTGTCTCGGCTTCTTCTCGAATGGGTATTTCTTCTGCTGGGGTTGGTTCTTCTTGAACAACCACCTGCTTTCCTTTGTCCTTTGGACCCATTCTCGGAGGTAGAACTCTTCCACTTCTTAAGTTGACCTTTGTAATTTCTTCTGAATCTAGTGTTGAGCTTGTCAGTGTCTCCTCCTGAATCGGAATGACAGGCTCTTCCAGATTATCCTCAGAATCTGAAGGCTCTAACTCTATCGTGAATGGAGCTCCTCGAAACTCGCAGATAGATTCGTTGCTTGTTGAACTCTCGTAGCCTCCTTGATGGATGTCTTCTTTATCATTTTGATCGTCGAGATTGTGTATGATTTGAGAATTGTCGTTGGTATCGAAATCGATGTCCGGATTGTCGCTAGTTACGTAATCGTTAGAAACGATCAAAACGTAGCCAACACCATCACCCTTATCATTATATGATCCCACCGGAGTGAGCGAGATAATCATACAAAATCGGAGGTTCGAGGGATTTCTCCCCGAGATCGGAAACAACTATCCTAGGATAAGCGGCCCCTAGTCTAGCCTTAGGAGTCTCGAGTCCTCTCTTCTTTGTCGATTTTCTTCTTCTCTTCAATCGTCTCCTGTTGAGGTGGTTCTTCTATCGCAAGTGATAGTACCGGCTTAACGGGTCTCGAACTACGAATTGAGGCTCGCACCGAGGCGGTTTGGATGCTCGTCTAAAATCTTTTCGAAGACCTCGTCCGAGCGGTAGTCCATCCATCGTCGGTCGTATAGGGATCTATCGGAATGATGGGATCGGTTGAGATAACATTAACGGAACCTCCTTTACGGGGTTCCTTCATGTACTCCTTCGGGATCGTTATATTCCCTTTCGGAAGGTTGTCGTTGAGCCAACTTTTGAAGGTAATGCAATCTTCTATCTTGTGCCGAAGCATCCGGTGGTAGGGGCAAAAGTTGGGATCACCTTTCTTGTTGACTTCCTCGGTCTTTTAGGCTGCGCGCTGGAAATCTGGAGTCTTCATCGGACTACGGAACATTTTCAGCACTTGCTTCATTCTTGAACGGATATTCTCTGCTCGAAGCTCCCTTAATGTACGTTGCGGACGAGGCGGTTGTTCATCTTGTGGAGATGAGTGATACGCTGGGCCGGGGTTGCTTGGTAATTCTGTTGTAGTTCTTTGCGGCCGTTACGGTGGTATTTGCATCGGTTGCTTGCCTTTGTCGACCGCTGCAACGATCCCGATTTCTTTTCAAAAGTCTTCACGAGGCTTCTGCTTGTCCGTCTTGTCGGCGAAACTTAATTGCTTCGCCTCTTCTTGCAAGCTTCCGGCCTTGCTTAACAACTTCTCGAAAGTCTTAATAGTGAATCCTTTGAGGAGAAGTGCTATCGGTCCGTGAATGCTTTTAAGTAAAATGCCGACTGCATGTTGTTCTTGTAGTTGTGGTTCACACTTCATGCTTAAGTTCCTCCATCGGAGTATGTAATCCACCAAAGTTTCATTCGGCTTTTGTTTCTCAACCACTAAATCACCTATAGTGATGTGGTGCCGAGCTCCGGCGAATCGCTTGATGAAGAGGTTCTCTAGCTGCGAGAACGTCTTCACCGAACCATTTGGTAATTCGCATACCGGTCGAAGGCGATTCCTAGCAAGTCGTCGACGAATTATCGGAAGAGTAATGCATCGCTCCGCCGGCATTGCAACAAGCGGCACGAAAGTGTGCAACATGCTTGTCGGGGGTTCCGGTTCCGTCGAAGGTCTTGAGCGAGGTGGTATGAAGCCTTTTGGGTGCTTGGACGGCGTCGAATTCTTCCGGGTAAGGTCTACCCATCCGAATGGATGTCCCGCTCTTCGATTGTGCTAAGGCTTCTCGCACCTGTTGTTCCACCAAGTTCTTAATATCATTTTCAGGGATCATACTTTGTGTTGTATCTTTTTTCAGCTGATCATCCCCGTTGACGAATGTAATCTCTTTTCCTCCGTCTACAATGTGAATGACCTCTGGGGTTGTCTCTCTTTGTGGTTGCATTTGACTCTGGAGAGTGGCCAGAGCTACAGCCATCTCTTCCATCCTTTTCGCCATTTGAGCGATCGTGTCGTCTTTCTCCTGAAGTTGCCTTCTCATCAGTTCTGGCTCCTCTCTTTCTGTGGCTGCAGGAGCACCTTGCGAAGCTGATGAAGCTCGTGTTTCGACCATGTTGATTTCTGCATATCCTTCGTCCATGAATTCCGATGAATCAATCTCGTCTCCGAACTTTTCTTCTCTTTCTTTTGCCAATCATCGGATATCGGTTCTCAACTTTTCCATGGCATCTTCTAGCGGGGCTTTCTGTGTGTCCTCGCGGTTGTCATGTGATAGGCTGCCGGGTCCCCTTTTCACGAGTCCCCTTTATCGCGGTAGCACTTTCTTCGGATTCGAGTCTCCTGGCGAGACTTTCTTTCTTGAGCCGTTGTTTCGATCTTAGCGCCCGGTAGTGGGACGCCATACCATCCTTCTAGCGACGGAAGGTCTAGGACCGGATGGTGCGTCGACCCAAATCTTTGGAAGGTGGTATCCTCCTAATCACGTAATCCTAAGACGACGACGGGCGGACTAGCCTTCATTCTTTTACTTGGCTTTTCGTCATGATGGCGGGTTCTACTCGGGGCCCAAGACGGGATTTGACGGCACCCGCCCTATCCTTCGTAGAATCTCCGATACTGGGCGGTTTTCCTTCATTGCTAACTTTTCTACCAAAGTTTGCGGTCGAGCAAACGAGCGTAGTTCTAGTCCTTTTCTTGCGGTCGTCGTTGTAATATGCGGTCGAGGTAATGCGGCGGCAATCTTGCGAACATTTTCCTCGTCCTCTGCGGCGGAGAGGGGATGGAACCTACTTCCTCCCAAAGCGGTATGTATTCGAGCAGCGGTGTATATTCTGCGACGGTGTATATTACGGTAGCTGCGGGATTTCCTCAGGAAAGCAATTTCGGCGGCTACGGCTTCTCTAGCGATCCTTCTACTTGTTTCTTCTTTGGGTCCTTGTCGGTGATGGAATCTTTGAAGCTGGACCCGATTTCAAAACGAAGGTTTCACGAGAAGATCCGTACCCTCCACGGTAACGGGTTTACCATAATTCGGATTTCTTTCCCCTTTAATTTGGCAAAAGTCGGGGTAGGTGCGAAACAACTAGACCGGGGGGGTAGTAAGAACGGTCCTCCCGCGGACAGCAGTACTCCTCTCAGTCGGGATCCTTTGCAGGGGAGGAAACTCTTGGGTCGACCTAAGGTTGAACTCAAGCAGCGGCTTCTCAGCTTCAGATACCTTGTTCATCAGTGCAAAGAGGGAGACGTCGGGGATTTTGACATTCGTGTTTTCAAATCCTTGTCCAAATCGGATGATCCCATTGTCGGGCAGCTCATCCTTATAGACAGCGAAGTCCAGTCCGTTGGTGAAGGAGAAAATCAGCTTTCGGGTTTCCATTTCTGTATGGTAGATTCTGGTTGTCAGTCCCAAGTTATGCTTCATTTCTTTAGGACGAAAAGAAAGGAATTGAAAAGAGTCCGAACACATTCTTGTTCATGTATTTATAAGAAGGAATCATTTGTTAAAAGAATCATTTATTAGAGGGTTCGTTTATTTAGAACGGAGTGTTCAAAGGTGTAGAGAAGGTAAGGAATCCGATTCAGAGTTGGAAGGGAAAAGAAAGTCTTATGCAAGACTTCTCGACTCGAAGGATCACTCCTAAACTAAAACCTATTGGGGGTCCACCCTACCTCAAAAATGAGGTAAAAGGATCTCGGAACCTCTCTGTTTATGGGTGTCTAAACAGTGGCTCCTAAATCCGAGAGAATGTTGGCTATACTTGTTCAAGGTAGAAATGAACATAGTATTCCAACAGAAAGAAGGGTATTTTGACCCATTAAGGACATGGATACACTACCGATTTTTGAAAACAGAATTATCTGATTATAATGGAGAGAGGAATTGTCCCCAGCGGAGTCGCCAGAAATTGTCGGCATATTTTTAGGTCGTGTGTTTTATTTTGAAAAGGGGTTCGCCTAACAGAAGTTGTCGGCGAATTTTTAATTTAATTTAAATAAATAATTTTGAAAAGTAGTATTTGATTTTGAAAATAATTTTAAATTTGAAGGTTTTAAGATATGAGATTAAACCGATCTCACATCCCAAATAGTTTATATAAACGAGCACCGCACCACAAGCCGTGTAGCTATCCCTAAGGATAGACACAGCTCGCTCGACGGTGGGGCTCGATTAAATAAACTAGAAGATTTGTGACATCCGTTTGGTACGTGAACCAATTTTATAAGCCGACAAATTCCCTCGCTTAATATGAAAGCATTAAACGGGGTTTATATTACACAGGTTCTTTAAAATTCCACTATAAGGGCCAGCCGCTATAGTTAATTACATCTTAAGTGACGGGAATCACCTAAGAAAACTCTGGATAATAATCAATAGTTCGCTCTCAAGAATTTCAAAGTTTAAGTTTTCAAAGGATTGAATTTTGGAATTTCAATAGGGAATGGATCAAGTTTGGAACATTTTGTTTTGGGAATCCAAAGGAAGAAATGTAGGAGAAATCACAGATTCGAAGCGAACTTCGGTAATTTCCAGACTATCCTATTGTTTGGCTTGAGTTTAGGAAAGTCCTAATATTTATTTAGTATTTCAATCTTGCCAATTTTAATTAATTAGGGCTTATATTTATATGATAGAATCATACAAATAGCGTGGAAGATATGAGGGTTTATGTCGTATCGGACGACTACCTCGGAATCCTAAGACCGGTTAGGGCTTAATTTGCAATGCAAATACCTAACGAAGAGTTGAGGGTTTATGTTGCACTAGGGAAACTACCTCGAAGTCCTATGGCTTTGTTATTTAATTCTAGGAAAGTTTCTTTGAAGTAGACTCGAGTTTCTGTCGATGACGATGGCCGTGCTGCCCACCATGCTCCGAGCTCCTTGTTGTTGCAGAAGATTTAGTTATAGAAGATGAAAATCAAGAGATGAGAAAAGTGTTCGGTTTAGAGAAGTCTTAAAATCCAAGTGTTTTTAATATTTTAATTAAAACAAATTTTAAAGTTGATTATAACGACACCGGTTAAGATCCCACGGTTCCATCCTTCCGGCATCATTATTTTTATCGGATTCACTTAGTCCAAATGAATTTGCTAAACTTAGCCGAATGAGTTCCACACTTTCATTTAGACCGTGGGAAATCCCGTTAGCAACACGTAGGTTACATCATCCGAGGTATTCCGGATCATCCAACGGGACGTTTTAATTTAATTGTAATTGTAGTTTTGTGTTACGTTTGTGATTAAATTTTGAGTTGTTTTATATTTTGAAATGTTGTGGGGGTGAATTTTATCTTGCAATGACTTTTAACTTAGTTTTTGTCTCGGTTTAGGGACTATCCTAAAGGTGTGGGTTTTCATGCAACGGTTGTTTATCATGCAAGCAAAGTAAGTGCGATGCGATTAATGAAATTGCAATAACGTAAATTGCAAGAAAGTAAATTGCAATAAAATAAAAGCGCACCTGGAGGGTCTTCTCGTCATTCCAAGCTGCACTTAAAACACAATTAGAATATTTAAGCAAGTTCCTAGGTAAAGCTAAGGGAAGGGTTATGGTTTTCTACCAAATTCCTAATCCTATAGCTAATCATTTCCTATGACGTCTAGGTTCTTGTGTTTTGGTTTGAAGACGATTTTCTTCATCAAAAAATAATTAAATTCAGTTGTTCTTATGAACATCCTATCATATCGAGGAAGTGCTTAAGACAAATCTTAAACATCTTTTCAATATTTCTAGGATTGTTTTAAGTCGAAATGGGTTTAATTATACAAATGAATTAATCGTCCGAGAATTCAAGTTTTGTTGTTATCTTGCTCGATGAACTAGGACATTTGAATATCCTATAAGTGAAGTAACATTTCATTTAATGTTCTGTTTAGGAGTTATAATAACCAAAGCTTTCGAGGGTAAATTGGTGTTCAAATGGTTTGTGATTTAGTTTAATTTCCATTAATGGGTTTAAATTTGGAATAGTGTTCAATTTGCTTTATATTTAATTTCTTTCTGTTTTAGGTGATGTTATTTAATTCAATTTAATTTAACTTTAATTTAATTTAATTTAATTTTAATTTTAATTTAATTTAATTTAATTCAATTTAGTTTGATTTGATATTAAATTAATTTAGTTTAATTTGATTTAATTTCCTTTAATTTAATTTAATTTGATTTAATTTTAATTTAATTTGATTTAATTTAATTTAATTTAATTTAATTTGTTTTAATTTAATTTAATTTAATTTAATTTGATTTAATTTAATTTAATTTAATTTGATTTAACTTAATTTATTTATTTAATTTGATTTAATTTAATTTATTAATTTAATTTAATTTAATTTGTTTATTTAATTTAATTCAATTTAATCTAATTTAATTAATCTTTAATTTAATTTAATTTGATTTAATTTAATTTAATTTAATTTTTAATTTAATTTTATTTTTAACATTAATTGAAATTTTAAAAGAGTTTAATAATTTAACTTTAGTTTAATGATTAAGTCTTTTAATATTTTGAATTTGAGTTATCATTTTAATTAATAATTGAATATTAATGAGATAATTAATTTAGGGATTTTTAAATTAAAGAATAAATCTCTTCCTAACAATATCCCTATTTTAATAATTCCAATTTTATTATTCTTCCCAAATTTAATCAATTATTTAATTAAGGTATATTTCAATTATTTTAAATTGTTTAATGGGTTTCTACCCTTTAATTATTTAAATTTCAATCATCCAAATCAGATTAGGATCAAATATTTTATTTATTAATTTTTTTATTAAACCTAAAGTTTTAATTAAAGGTTAAAAATTTTAATTACCACTTTACCCTTTAAGCTTAATAATTTCATAACTCACTAAATTGAACTCAAATGAACTTGAAATTTTTATGTGACTTCACTCATATGTCAATAAAGACATGAGAGGAGAAAATGTGATTTTTCTATATTTAATTTATTTATATAATTATTTTTGGTAGAAAATAGAGATTTCCAAGGAAAATTTAACAACATGACCAAGGGAAAGTTTCTATTCTTAAGAAAATTAGGGGATATTCCTAACGACCAGAGGATCTCTTGGACCAATTTTGGTGATTTTTTGAATTATATTATTTTTATTATAATTATTTTAAGTTTTGGAGTGTTAATTAATTTAAAAATAAAATAAATGTTGCAAAATGAATTTTATATTTTTTAAAAATCTCTCTGATATCAAGGAAATCAGAGAATCAAATTTTGCAATTTTCTGATTTTTCTATGATTTATTATAATTATTTTAGTAAAAATGCTAGAAAATACATTTTTTTAATTTTAAAATTACACTAGGGCTTTAAAATTTAATATCTCACTAAATAGACCTAAGAAAAATATGGGGTTTGTTCCTAAGTGATTAAAATTCAAAATGTGACATTTTGGTGAATTTTATTATTTTTGTGATTTTTATTATTTTTTTAATTATTAAAATATTAAAATAATATTAAAAATCAACTTTTTTAGAAAATTGAAATTTTAATTTTTTTAAATTCCCCTGATATCTGAGAGGCTCCAAAACTAATTTGGTAAATTTTTAAAAAGTATTTTGAAAGTTATGAATTTTTAAAATTTTAAAATGACTAAATGGCTTAATCAACCCAATTAGTAGGGCTAACCAAGTCCAATTGACCTCAAATTTTTATGGTGGGTTCCTCTGATCCTAAAGGTCAGTGGAGAATTAATTTCAAGTCAATTTGATCTATGGTTAGCTCTAATTAATTAGAGATCCATTTTGGGTGTTTAAGCCAATTAGGGTTGTTTTAAATGAACTAACTCAAAACCTATTTTTCCTAGGGTCCTGCGGTCATAAGGAAAATCACCAAATTTTCCTAGAATTTATTTCACAACATGCTATTTATTGGAATTAAAATACTCAAAACGAGTAACATGAATTTGAAAAATCAATAACTTTTCATAGGGATGGCCTCCGACTTTGGAAAATTCAGGGAATATTCCCAAATTCAGAGGCTTCAAAAGCCCTATGGTCTCAAGCCATGGTGAATTGTATACATGCATGGAGAATTAAAAATATACAGAGAGTAAATAAATTATTAAAAATAAAATACTTGATGAAATTAAGTAATTTCTTTTCCACATTATTCTCCTCTGTTCACTGAGCAAGAGGGTATTTTTATTTTATTTTTATGATTTTTCTACACAAAGTTATGAATTTTTGAAGTTTAGGGAATTAAATAAATCAGAAAAATCCCTAATTTTCTATTTATCCACACGGCGCCGCGTCAACCTCGGCAGCTCCGAACGCACACACGTCGCGCTCCCATTCGACGCCGCCATCTGAGTCAGTAGCCCGGGCCCCGCGGTTCTCGTACCGTCTCCTGATCCGACGCGATCCTGGCAATCCGTCCGCGCGTGTATTGAATGGATGGCATCCGTTCATCGTCCCCAAGTGTTCTCACCCGAGAGCCGTCCACACTAAATCCCTAATATCTCACTCGATACTCAATGGATTTTCATGTTCTTATGCTCTATGGATTCGTCTTGAAGAGACGAACACATCAATACGGTGATCATGCATTGAAATTAAAGCATTTGAAATGGAGAATCTCCGGAAGCTCGGGATGAAGAATTAGCTCATACCTTTGCTCGAGAGAAGTGTGGCTTCGATCCGAGGGTTGTTGCACCTTCGATTGGATCCCGTGCAAGCTCCGGATGAAGTCTCCTGGTCCAGTGAATTGTCTAGGTGTGATTTCGACCAAGCCCGATCACAAATCTTGGAGGTCTGGAGCAACTCGGGTGGCCACGGAGATGGAGCTTTTGTTCGGTGGACACCTTCCTCGGTCCGGTGAAGGTGTAGAACCAATCAATTTGGGGATTGGCTCACCTGTGGAGAAGTGTCCTGGTTTTGGGCTTGGATTTCAACTCCGAAATTGAGCTCGCAGAGAAGAAATGGCAGGGGGATTTCGGTGGGGATCAAGTGCTCGTGTATGGGGAGTAGTCCGGAACAATTTTGGCGAGTTTCCTTAAGGTTTGTTTCGAGCACCTCTCATGGCCGAGAGGGGTGGTGTTTAAATAGGAGAGGGTGGAGGACCTCCCGGGGAGAGTTAGGGCTTGGGATCGATCTGCTCTTGGCAAGAGAAGAACGACTCCAATGGCCACCGGGGATGGAGCGGTTCGGCGAGTGAGAATTCCAAGTTGGGCTCACATGTGAGCTCTCGGCCATGGTGTTTTCCGGCGACACGGTGGTCGGCCGGCCGGGCATTGGTCACTCTCGGGGTCGGGAGATCCGGGGCTTGAAGTTGGTGAAGGCAATTGGGCTTGGACATGTGTAAAGTGTTTGAATCAAAGTAGAATAGGGTAAGGGTATATTTTGGCTCAAATTGGTCAAATGCATGGATTGGGCTAGGTGCACCTTCCCATGGCTAGTTTGGGCTGAAGATAAAGTGGTTTAGGTCAGCTTAATTAGTGGGGAAGGGTCACCATCCAAGTACAATTAAGTTTAAGCCTTGTTTAGTGGAGTCATGGAAGTAGCTAAATCACCCTTAAGGGAATCATTAAAGGACTCCCTCCTTTTGCCAAAAATGACATGGTGATGTGTAAAGTGGCTGCCATGGCTTGCATATGGCTTGTGCATGGCTTCATGGCTCCATTTGGCTTGGGAAAAGGTTGGGTCAATTTCATAAAAATGGATTTTAGGAATTTTTGGTAATTTGATGGAAATTTGTATGAGACTTGATTTGGAATGATTTGATGATGAATTTAGGACTTAGGGATGATTTTAATTGAATGGATGATGTAGAGAAATATCATGTGGGCTTTGGGACCAATTTTGGGCCTTTGGATGTGGTGAAGGATGGGCTTTTAAAATGGTTTAGGAAAGTGGGCTTTTGAATTTTAAAATGGATTTTGGGATGAAGTTTTGTAAAGAGGTTGGGCCAAATAATTGTTGGGTTTAGCTCATGGATGTATCATGAGTGACTTGAAGCAAATTGGGAGTGATTTGGGTTTGAATTGGGTTGAATTTGGGCTTTTTTGGTGAATGGGCCAATATAGGTCCAAGTGGGCCAAGTTGGGCCAATGTTGGGCTAGAGTTGAAATTGATGTAAAATTAATGTTGATAAATGTTTATGGGAGTGTTTCAAAGAGGTTTTGACTTTGGTTGAGCTTTGATTTTGGGGTTTGGGCTCATTTGGGTTAGGTTTGGGTTTAGGTCAAAATTGGGCCTTTTAGCTTTGGGTTGAATTTGAGTGGGGTTTGGGTCTAAATTTTGGGTAAATCATGTTAGTGTTTTACTTGTGGGGATGCTAAGGAAGATTTAGAAAAGATTTGGGGTTAATTGGAGTTGAATTGGGTGAGTTTGGGTTAGGTTTGGGTCATGGGTCCAAATTGGGCTTTAAGACCAAAAGTGAAATTGGATCCAAATGTCAATCAAATTGGACTTGGATTTAGTCTAGATTGGTATTGGGAATGTTTAATTGAAGTTTAGAATTGAATTGGACCAGAATTTGGGTCAATTGGATAGGTTTGGTTTGACATTGGGTTCACTTTGGGTTAAAATGGGTCAAATTGGGGGTTTTGACAAAAGTGGGGTAAATTGACAAAATTGGCCCATGGTGTAGTTGGACAAAATGGAATTGGGAATATTTGGGATTTTCTGGAATTTTCTAGGAATTTTCTGAATTTTTGGATTTTTCGGGTCAAGGGGGTATTTTGGGTATTTGGAGGGTATTGGGAGGTTTTCTTGGAATTTTTGATATTTTTGGGTATATATAATCAATTTGAGTGATGTGGAAATTTTTGGGATTGATTTTGAGGAATCTTGGGTTATTTGGAAATTTTTGAGAAATTTGGGTAATTTTAAGGGTTTTGGGTAGGCTAAGCGGGTGTAGGGTCCCGGGGGTCAAAAATTGAAAATTTGGAAAATTGAAAATTTGGAAAATTGAAAATTTGGAAAATTGAAAATTTGGAAAATTGAAAATTTGGAAAATTGAAAATTTGGAAAATTGAAAATTGGGTAAATTTGAGTGGAATGAAATCATTTTGGTTGAGCCATGAAGCCACATCAAGCCCACATGAGCCATGAAGGGACTCATTTGAGGCATCCACTATGTTGTTCCTAACCCTCTTAGCCAAGGGCTTAGGGGTTAAGGACCATCCATGCGAATCACCTACATGAGTCAGGAGGTCAAGTTAGGTATAGGTGTGTGAAAGTGTAGTGTATAGGTGTAGTGTGTGTGTAAGTCGGCCCCTTCACAAGACCAGAGCCACCTGGGGCGGTCCTAAGGCCAAAGAGTCCTATAGGAACTCATCCTTTAAACTTCCACATTTGATTTCAACCCTCTAGGTGATTAGGGGTCTACGATCGAGTTTGTGGAGTTTGCGGGGAGTTAAAAAGTGGTTTGAATTTCTAAAAGGTGGGTCCCAATTCTAGTCCTCTAAGATAGTCAAAGGAAGAGCCTAAGGCTAGATCCTAAGTACTAAAGGGAAGAAGAGAAGACCTCATCAAA
This sequence comes from Papilionanthe hookeriana x Papilionanthe teres, assembly GCA_022702705.1. Taxonomy (NCBI): domain Eukaryota; kingdom Viridiplantae; phylum Streptophyta; class Magnoliopsida; order Asparagales; family Orchidaceae; genus Papilionanthe; species Papilionanthe hookeriana x Papilionanthe teres. The sequence continues at coordinate 36,736,364 of CM040437.1, read as the reverse complement.
AATGAGGTCAACAAGTATATATATATAATTTGGAAAGTAGCATTTGATTTTTGAAAATAATTTTAAGTTTGAAAATTTTAAGATAAGAAATCAAACTGATCTCACATCCCAAATAGTTTATATAAATGAGCACCACACCACAAACTGTGTATCTATCCCGAGGAATAGTCACACTGCTTGACGATAGGGCTCAATTAAATAAACTAAAAGATTTGTGACATCCGATTAGTCTGCGAACATATTTTATAAGTCGACAGGTTCCCCTGCTTAATATAATGGAATTAAGCAGGGTTTATATTACCTGGGTTCTTAAAGTTCCTTATAAGGGCAAGCCCCTATAGTTAATTACATCCTAAATGACGGGAATCATTTAAGAAAACTCTCGATAATGATCAGTGGTTTCGCTCTCAAGAATTTCAAAGTTTAAGGTTTCAAAGGATTGAATTTTGGAATTTCAATAGGGAATGTATTGAGTTTGGAACAGTTTATTTTAAGAGTCCAATAGAAGAGAAGTAGGAGAAGCTGAAGATCCAAGAAGAATCTTGGCAACTTCCCAAACTACCCTACTGTTTGGCTTCAATTTGGGAGTTCATTTAATGTTTCATCTTGCCTATTTTAATTAATTATGACTTATATTTGTATGACATAATTATAAAAATAGCCTTGAAGATGTGAGGGCTTATGTCGTAGCAAACGACTACCTCCGAGTCCTAAGACCGGTTAGGGCTTAATTTGCATAAGACAATTATGTAAATGCCTAACTAAAAGTTGAGGATTTATGTTGCACTAGGCAAACTACCTTGAATTCCTATGGCTAGTTGTTTATTTATAAGAAAAGAGAGTTGCTGTTGAAGATCCGTTGTTTGCTCTCTTGAACATGTCCTTCCGCATCATTGATTGTGCTGCCCTTCGGTGTATTGCCTCGAGCTCCTTGTTGTTGCAGAGGTTCAGTTTTAGAAGGTGAAAAAAAATCAGGAGATGAGAGAAGTGTTTTGGTTTAGAGAAATCTTAAAATCCAAGTGATTTTTAATGTTTTAATTAAAATAAATCTTAAAGTTAATTATAACAACACCGGTTAAGATCCCACAGTTCCATCCTTTCAGCATCATTATTTTTATCGGATTCACTTAGTCCAGATGAATTTGCTAAACTCAACTGAATGAGTTCCACACTTTCATTTAGACAGTGGGAAATCCCGCTAGCAACACGTGGGTTACATCATCCGAGGTATTCCCGATCATCCAACAAGACGTTTTAATTTAGTTAAAGTTGTAGTTTTTGTTGTTCTATTTATGATTAAATTTTGAGTTGTCTTATATTTTGAAATGTTGTGGCGGTGAATTTTATCTTGTATGACTTTTAATTTAGTTTTGGGTTTCAATTTTGTGGCTATCCTAAATGTTTCAGTATTCATGCAAAAATCTTATTTATCATGCAAGAAAAGTAAAACGCAGTGCAGGTAAATAAATAGCAATAAAGTAAATTACAATAAAGTAAAAGCGTACCTGGAGGGTCTTCTCATCATTCCCAACTAAATCTTTAGTATTGCATTGTATATATGTGTTTATAATTTTACAGAAATTAAACCATGCCAGAAAATAGGAAGAAGTAGAACTAACAAGAAGTAACTACTCAATCCTATGATGTCTATGTTAAGATCCTGGTTGTCTACCAAGTCCTATGATGTCTATGTGAATTTCTTTGTTGTGTTTCAATGAACTTTGTTAATTTAATTGAGGATGGTTTCGTTAAGCAGACATATTAAGTTTAATAGACCTCAGAGGTATCCAAACAGTCAAAGAAGGATGCAGGTCCATGCTTCCCTCTCATATCCTGATGAAAAGTCTCGGGCTCATGTAGACTTATTATATTGCTTAACAATTCACCCCACCTATACCCTTATGCTTAATGAACACAGTTGTTCGGGGTAGGTTGGGGCAAATAGGTTTAGGTGTGGTTTGGATTTGGATTGGTGGCAATTGGTAGTTTGGTTTGAACTTGTGGGAGTGCTATGAAGAGTTTGTGGTTTTTAATTGAGTTCGATTTTAGTTCGGGGATTGGAGGATTTGAATTTGGTTTGTGTTTGTATTTGGTTTGGGTTTGAACTAGGTTTGGTTTTGGTTTTGGTTTTGGTTTGGTTTGAGTTTGATTTGAAACTAGGGATTTTGAGTTTAGAATATGAATTGGGAAGGTTATGTGGACATCGGGTAAAGATTTGGGTTCCTCCATGCATTCATTAAGCATAAGGGTATTCTTGTTATGTTTTCTACACCAAGTTATGATTTCCTAGGAGACTTTATGAAGGGGAAAATAGGTCATGCCTCAGGGGGCCTATCCTAGGTTTGATTGTTATCGTGTTGACACCGTATTATGGTCGGGACTGTTATTGTATGTTGTGATTGTTGTAATGTGTGATGTTATGATTGTATTGCATTATGTATGTTATTGTTTTGTTTTGTTTTTGTCTTGTGTTATTATTATTATTTATTTATGTGTTATGTTTTATTTATTTAATTTGTTTATTTTATTTAATTTAATTTAGATTACTATTAATTTACATAATTATTTAATTTAATTTAATTTAATTTATTTAGTTTAATTTAATTTATTATTTATTTACATTATCAATTTAATTTAACTAATTTGTTTTGTTTAATTTAACTTATTATTTATTTACATTATTAATTTAATTTAATTTGATTTATTTAATTTGTTTAATTTAATTTGATTTAATTTGTTTATTTAATTTAATTTTTATTTATATTATTATTTAATTTAATTTAATTTAATATGATTTGATTAGTTTAATTTAATTAATTTAATTTAATTTATTATTATTTACAATTATTATTTAACTTTAATTTAATATTCGGTTTTCATTAATTTATTCAACTTAATTTAATTTATTTAATTTATTTAATTTTATTTAAATTATTATTTATTTACATTATTATTTAATTTAATATAATTTTGATTTATTTAATTTGTTTAATTTAATTTGATTTAATTTAATTTATTGTTTATATACATTATCATTTATTTTAATATTTGATTTTCATTAATTTAATTTAATTTAATTCAATTTATTTAATTTAAATTAAATTATTATTTTCATTATCATTTAATTTATTTTATTATCCATTTATATTATTTAAATTATTTTTAATTTATATATATATATATATATGTATTATTTATTTTATTATTTTTTATATTATTATCTTTTAATATATATATATATATATATATATATATATATATATATATATATATTAATTATAAGTCATTTTTATTTTAATTTATTATTGTTATTAATTATATGTATATTTAAGTTTATCATTTATATTATTTATTTATCATTTATATTATTATTTATTTAATTATAAAGCTTTTCATTTCTCTCTCCTCAATTATCCTTTTCTTTATTTAAAGTTATGATTATTTATATTAAGTTATTATTTATTAAAAATTATTATTTACACATATATTTACATTTAGATTATTTTAAAGAGGCATGACATTTTTATTTGCTTATTTTTATTATTATTTATCTACTTATAAAGCTTTTTTAATATTCTCTCTCTTAAACTATCCTTTCATTTATTTTAAATTATTATCCTTTATTTAAAGCTATTAGAATTATTATTTTTTTATATTATTTTTAAAAAGAATGACATTTTTATTTACTTATTTTTTATATTTACAATTATTATTTTATTATTATTATCCTTTTCTCATATTTTCCTTATCTTTTAGGTTTATAATTATTTATTTTATTCTTATCATATTATTTTTATTACTTACATATTATTATTATTAACTTACATATATATATTATTATCCTTTATTTAGTTATTTATGCTTTAGTAGTATTTATTTAAATTTAGTATAGATTATTTTTATTATGTCACTTATTTATATATAATTTATTTACATTATTTTAAACTTTTTTTATTTAGTGTATTATAATTTATTTATAATTTATTTAACATTAATTTATATATTATTTAGTACATATAATATATTTACATTTAGATTATTAATTTACATATGTATAATTTATGAAGTTATTTTATTTATATGTTATTTTATTATTATATGTTATTAAAAAAAATTATTTCATTCCCTTTCATTTTATTTTATTCCTATTTTTATTTTCTTTTCTCTTTATGTTTATTTTTCTTTCTTTTATTATTATTATTTTTTTCCTTTATGTTAAATTATTTTTTTTAGATTTTAAATCTTATTTTTCAAGTTAGTAGAAATAGGTGGTAGATTTGTAAATATTTAACATTAGACATATAACTTTGCATAAAAAGAATTCCTAAACCTATGCATGGATAAAATTTAAATAGCATGAAGAAGGAACAACCTACACATAATTTTGATTCTAAATAGCTTGCATAAAAGAAAGAAAGCATGGAAATATCAAAACAAAACATGAAGATTTGTAAAAAAGAAATAATTAACACATGATTTTTTTAAAAAAGAAAACTATGTAGGGGAAGAAGAGATTAAAAAAAAAAAATAAATGTATGTGTGATTTAGACTTTTAAGTTAGAAATGATAATAAGCTTTTCCCCTTTAAGAAATTTTGAACTAAAAGCTAAAGTAAAGAAAAGGGGAAGATATTACCTTGCCTTTTGGAGGAATTGATGGAAGAACCCTTGAAGAATCTTTGTTGAAGCTCACGGCTAGAAGGGGATTTGGGTGGGTGTGGCTTTGCTTGGAAGAAGGAGAGGAGGAGGAGGAGAGGCTCCCTGCTAGGAGGGGATTTTTGGGGGCTGGAATGGCTAAGTGTAAAGGTGTGTGTGTAAGGGAGTGTAAGTGAGATTATGAGAGGGATTTTAGATGAGGCTCACGGCTAGGGAGTAAAGAGGGGAGTGAGGGAGAGATGAGGTGGAGGTGTGGTGAGGTGGCGGGTAGGGTGAGGGAGAGGTGAGGGAAGAGGTGAGGGAAGAGGTGAGGGAAGATTTTTTATTTATTTATTTTTTTTAAAAAAAATGTATTTTATTTATTTATTTTTTTTTTGGGGCTGCCGTGAGGTGTAAAAAAAGGGGAGTATGTGGGTGTGTGTGAGTGGGTGTATTTTAATTTGGTGAGTTTTGGATTTTGGGTCCATCTTAAAAACATTGGGCTAATTTGAGTTTAAATTGGGCTAGAGAACGAATGAAGCCCAAGTTCCTTGATCAATATTGTCCATATGATTGTAATGAAGATCTTTCATGAAGACACAAGGTGGTTTTGAGCTCATTTGGAGGTTCAATTTTAGCATGGATTGGATTTTTGATTATTTTGGACCATGTTGGGTTCGGGTCAAGTTATCTTGAGTTTGAGTGGGAATGGAGTTCAGAGGTCTTCAAACATAATGTAGATATGGTTGTCTAGAAGAATTTTCGTAAAGACCTAAAATGGTTTTGACAAAGTTTAGAGGGTCAATTTGGTGGATTTAAAACATGTGTTCAGCTTGGGTCAAAATTGGGGTTTTTTTGTTCAAAATGGATTTGGGTAAGACCTGAGCTCAAATTATGGGAAATTGATGATCCAGTTAAGTTTAAGGAGGTGTTATAAAGAGTTTGGAATTGAAATTTGGGAGTAATTAATTGACATTGGGTCACTTTAGGAGTTTTGGGTTATTTAGGCAAAATTGGGGATTTTGATTTCAAGTGGAATTAGATTCAAATCTGGGTCATATTGGACTTGAATTTGGTCTACGTTGATATTGGGGATGTTGAATTTTGGTTTAGAATTGAATTTGATGAAAATTGGGGTCTATTGGGTCAAGCTTGGGTTTGTTTAGGCACATTTAGGTTAAATGGGCCAAGTTGGGATTTTGGATTGAAAGTGTATTAATTTGGCAAAATTGACCCATAGTGTAGTTGAACAAAATGAAATTGGGGTTTTTTAGGATTTTTTGGAATTTTTTTGGAATTTTTTGGAATTTTTGGATTTTGGGCAAAAAGGGTATTTTGGGTATTTTGAGGGTATTGGGGGGTATTTTTGGAAATTTTGGAATTTTTGGTCATGAATGGTCGATTTAAGTGGTAAGGAATATCTTGGATTGATTTTTGGTGAATTTTGGTGAATTTGAAGAATTTTGGGTTATTTAGGGAATTTTAGGGAGACCAGGGGCCAAAAAATTGAAATTTTGGAAATTTGAAGGTGGCTTCAAGGTGAGCAGGATGTAATGACCAAGGGCCACTTACATTTGGTCCTCTATGTATTGGTCTCTACTACTTAGTCATAGACTTAGGGTTGGGCCATCCAAATGAGTTTCCAAAGAGTTCAGGGTTGAAATTAGGATGTGCAGTATATGTTGTGAATGTGAAGTGTATGAGCGATGATCTCCAGACCTCCCTTAGGGCAAATCCTAAGGTCTGACCACCTATAGGAGACTTCCCCTAGGATTCCTTATGCTTGCCTTTTTCCTACCAAAAGGTGGAGGTTAGGCCTTAAGCATATGAAAACCCCCTAGTGAAGCAAGAAGAGTTTTGAATTTCTACGGGAAGGGTTCCATGACTAGTCCTCTAAGAAAGTCACCAGGAGAGTCCTATGGCTAGAACCTAGGATATTCTAAAGAGAGACTAGTCCTCAACCAAAAGTGAGGTCAACAAATGGACCCCCAAAAGGTGTGGTGCGCCGGACAGGCACACCGCGCATATTGGTGTTGACCGAAGAAGATCAACAAACCAACACAAAGTCGCCCAAGTAAAATACCTAGGGCAAAATGAAGAATTGAGAGAGAGTTGTTTTCACTGGGGAAACAAGAGGAGGAATTTTCAATTTAAGAGTTGCAACTTTAATTTTCGATTTTCAAATTTCAAATTTGGATTTGATTTAAATTTCGGATTTAATTTCAATTTTGATTTTATGCAGAGAAAAGAGTAGGGCGAAGGCCCACCCAAATGCATTTGTATGCTAAGAAGGAAGCAAGACTGAGCCTATTCCAAAACGCAGAGTGCTTCAATTGCAATTTCAATTTTAATTTTGTGCTGGGAAAGGAATGGGGTGAAGGACTACCCCGAATGCAGAGAATATGCAGAGAAGGGAGTAGGGCAGAAGTTTATCCCAAATGCTAAGACTATTTTGATTTTAATTTCAATTTCAATTTTGTGCTGAGAGAGTTGAATGTTGAGATTACTGAGAAAAGAGTAGAACTGTGCCTATTCTAATGTGGAGAACTGCTGAGAAGGGAGTAGGGCGGAAGCCTATCCCGAGTGCTGAGAACTATAGAGAATATGCTGAGATGGGAGTACGGTGGAAGCCTATCCCGAATGCTGAGATTGCTGAGAATACTGAGAATGCTGAGAATATGCTGAGAAATGCCGAGAATATGCTGAGAGTGCTGAGAATTGCTGAGAATTGTTGAGAATGCTGAGAAATGCTGAGAAATGCTGAGAATATGCTGAGAGTTGCTGAGAATTGCTGAGAATTGCTCAGAATTGCTGAGAATTACTGAGAATATGCTGAGATTGCTGAAAATGCTGAAAATTGCTGAGAATTGCTGAGATTGCTGAGAATTTACGGATGCATACACCGTGAAGAATTTTGCTGAGATGTATTTATGCAGAGATTCAAAAAGATTTCGTTGATATTTGGGAATGCAGAGGTTTATGAATGCAGAGACTGAACATATTGCTGAGATTTATGAATGCAGAGATTGTGAAAACATATTGTAAAGTGCAGAGAATGTTTGTAGAAGTTTATGCAATGCTTAATTTTATTAAAATGTTTGTGCAGAGATTCTTTTCTTTTTAAAAATTTACAATGTGTAGAGTTCTTTTGTTTTGTTCAAATGTTGACTTTTATTTTGTTTGATGCTGAGTTTTATTTAGTTGCATTTGTTTTAGGATTTATACCCAGTTTTAGACAAGTGCGGCACCAGCGCTTTGTAGAACAAGACTCTGTCTTTGAAACGTTGTGATGTACAACACTTCTTGAGGTATTGTTCACTGACTAAGGACCAGTGCTAGAAAATAACTCACTCTTTAAGGTGCTATCAGAATCTTATTCTTTCAAGTACCTATAAAGGTGTGTTATCTCTAAGGACGCCACAGCTAAAGTGACCGTAATTTCACAGCTTTGGTTGTAGTAGTCATCATTTGATCTGTTGCAGATTTAGTAGAGGTTGTTGAAGTTGTCTTTGAGAAATCTTTCTGACGTTCTTCGAGTTGAAGTTGGAGTTGTATTTGAGAAATCTTTCTGACATTCGTCAAATTGACATTGAAGTTGTAATTGTTGGATACTGAAGGATACGACTTCAGGGTTTGAATTTCCATTAATTGCTAACAACGTGACTCTTTCTTTAATTCTTTCTTCTCAGGCCTAAGCAGAATTCAAAATTTATGTTCATGTGACTAAAATATTTTTCACTGTCCAAAGATATTTCTGAGCCAATTAATGACCGACCAAAAGGCATAGAATCACTTGACTCTTTTCAAAGCATAATATCGGAGAAAACTTCTTAAGGTTGCCTTTCAAGGTTTATTAATTAGGGGAGGATTAAGACACCAATTTTTGATTATATGCTTGCCTCAAGCTTCTTCTCAGGGAGCACATTTTGTTTCCTTTTTTTAATTGAGCTTTTCGCTCTCTCTCTTTTTTTTATTGAGGATTAGTATATCTGGTGGAGAACATGTTAAAGATTTTGAATACCTGAATTGGGGCACCAATTTTTGATTTTGCGCCCACCTCAAGCTTCTCCTCTAGAACACTTTTTTTTTGCTCCTTTTGTTTTCTGAGAATTACTGTATCTGGCAGTGCATATTTCTGTTAAAGATTTTGAATATCGAAACTCCCCTAATTAATAATTCTGTAATGTTCCTTAACGTGAATCCTGGAATATTATAACTTTTTCAAAAGTTCGGACCCAGCCACATGGCGGGAAATTAAAGGGCTCGTGATATCCCGAATCAATTAATCGTATTTCAATCACACTACTTCATTTTGAAATCAACTTAGGACCCAGTCCAAATTCCTTAAAGTGAAGGACCCAGTCATTAGGGCATTAATTTCATTCTTTCCTGAAGTCGAAGTCTTAGAAAAATATCCTCATTTGAGTTTTTTCCAAATACTGAGCAATTATGGACAAAACCAAACTCCTTTTTCTTTCATTCATTGCGATAGAAGAGATGGTACAGCTTAATACTGATCATGCTAAGCAACAAAAGTAGTACAATAGTAATCGAAAAGTGTCCCGTCCGTTGTCAGCTGCGTAGGAATCAATTGAAGTAAACAAATAACCGAAATCATATTGATAGAACATCTTCAAGTTCTTTTCAAATATTCGTCGGGGATTGTTATGCTTTCATTATTAAAGTTCTTCTCCAACCATTCTTTGAAACTGATACAGCCTTCAATGGTGTGCCCAGCGATGCCTGTGATATGGGCAATAGTTGGGATGATTCTTCTTGTTAACCTCCGCCGGCTTCTTTGCCTTAGGCAATCTAAACTCGGGCTTCTTTATCAAATTTTGGAACATCTGTGCTACTACTTCATCATTGAAGGGATATACTTTGTTCAATAAATCAATCATAGACCGACCTTGCCTTCCATCCGTCCGGAGTGGCCTCTATTGGGATGACTGTTGACTGTGTTGCTGATTGTACCGCTGATCGTACTGTTGGACATGTTGAATATACTGTGGTGGATGTCGAACATACTGCTCTGGTGGCTGAACATGCTGTTGTGGGTGTGGAACATACCACTGAGGCGGCTAACTGAACTGAGGAAGTGACTGACTGTATTGAGGTAACTGCTCGGTCTGTATCGGCTGCTTTCCTTTGTAGATCGTTGCCACTATCTCTGATCTCTTTTCAGATATCTTTGTTAGCTCCGCATGCTTGATCTCTTCTTGAAGACTGCTGGCTTTACTAAGTAGTTTCTCAAACGACTTGATGGTGAGTCCTTTAAGCATGAAAGCTATCGGTCCATGGATGTTTTTGAGTAAGACCTCAATTGCATGTTGCTCCTGCAATTGGGGCTCACACTTCATGCTTAAGTTTCTCCATCGTAGAATGTACTCCACCAAAGTTTCATTTGGCTTATGCTTCTCTTCCAAAAGACTGCCTATAGTGATGTGGTGTTGAACCCCAGTAAAACGCTTGACAAAAAGATTCTCCATTTCTGCGAAAGTCTTCACTGAACCGTTCGATACGTCTGCATACCAGTCGAAGGCGATTCCTGAAAGGCTGCTCACAAACTGTCGGAGCAGTAGCGCATCACTACCCCTGCGTTGCAGCAACTTGCTCAAAAGTGTGCAACGTGCTGCCGAGGGTTTCCCGTTCCATCGAAAGTCTTAAAGGTTGGTGGTACAAAACCCTTAGGATATGGGACGGCATCGAACTCCTCCGGATAAGGTCTACCCTTTGAAACTAATGTGCCCCCTTTCGATTGGGCTAAGGCTTCCTTTACCTGTTGCTGGACCAGCTGTTTAATGTCTTTTTCTGACACCATATTCTGAGTTGAATCTTTCTTTGGCGGCTCATCTCGGTTTGCAGAAGCAACCTCCCTTCTTTTGTCAATAATATCGACAATCTCAGGCTGGTTCATCTCCGGGGATGCCACCTGCTGTGAGTGCGACTGTCCTTGCATTATAGCCATAACAGTCATCATTTCTTCAAATTTCTTCTCGAGACGGCTGATATATTCATCTCTTTGTTGGAAGACCCTCTACCACTCATCCGCGGTGTTCTCCTCATAAATAGGAGTGTCGCTCACAGCTAACATGGCTTGGGTCTCGATGACGTTGATTTTGGTGAATTCGCCTTCCGTGTAATCTGTTAAGTTGTAATCTTCCTCTTCAATGTCTTCTTTCTGATCTTTAGACAGTCATGCAATGTTAGCTCTGAGCTTTTCCACGGCGGACTCAATTGATTTTCCTTTGAGAACTTTAAGGTTAATTGGAGGTTCTTGAGAAACATCACTTATTTTCTCGAGCAGCGGTGTCGTCGTGCAGAAGTTAATTGAATCACACGAAATCATATTTATAGAACCTTTTTCAGGTTCTTTTAAATACTCATTCGAGATCGTTATCCGCTCTTGAAATTCTTCTCAAGCCAATCCTTGAAGTTGAAGCAGTTTTCTATGGTGTGACCGAGCAACCGGTGGTATGGACAGTACTGGGGATGAGCTGTCTTGCCAGCTTCCTCTGGCTTCTTTGGCTCTGGTAGTCTGAATTTTGGCTTCTTTATCAAGTAACGGAATATCTGTGACACTGACTCCTCTTTGAACGGTATACCTTGCTTAATCGTTGATTCATTGTTGGACCCTGTCTCCCACCTATCTGGTGTGGTCTCAACTGGAACGATTGTTCTTCAGACCGTTACGGCTGCTTGACTTTCAGAATTCCCTGATTGCGCTTCCTTTCCTGTGCCTTTGTCATTTGTACGGACTTTGAATCAAACTCAATCTTGAATTTAGAAGACAACAAAACACAAGCATCGACTGACTCTTCCTCATGTAGAATATCCTTTTCTTTAGTTAGCGGAGCGACTGGTACAGTGGTAGTGAATCCGACAGTATGAGCAGAAACAGTCTCAGGAGTCGTCTCAACACTTGTAATGACAACAGAGTTCTTTTCAATCCATTCCTTCTTTGGTATGGGGAGTTCCTCAACAGACTTCATGTTGAATATTACAATAGGCTTAACGGACTTTTTCATTTCAGGCTTTATCATTTCAATAGCCACGTCCCCAAACTTAGCTTCAACATCATTGAACCCTTGTCTGAATTTGATGACTGTCAGATCAGGTAGCTCATCCCTATTGATGGCGAAGTCTACTCTGGAGGCGAAAGAAAAGATCAACTTTGGCAAAGACATCTTTCCTGGCATTTAAAGAATTTCTGGAAGTCAGTAACGTCTGTGCCTTGTAGTTTTAACGGAAGTACTCAAGCTACCGCACTTGTACTGCAAACTGGGAAATTCTTTTATTCTTTTTGGTGTTTTCGCCTTAATTTATTTTTTTGTTTTTTGGCTTTTATATTTGTTAACATTGTTTGTTTAATTTCAAAATTTGAGTGAAAGGCACGAAAGTGGAAGTTTGGTTTAATTTGCCGACAGCAAATCAAACCCAAGAGACACGGAGCAAAAGTGAAATTCAGGACCCAGTCCTGAGCTGAATTCACAACGCATATTGCCCAAGTGGAATCAATCCACCAACACACCTATTGGGGGTCTGACCCCACCTCATTAGAGAGGTAATAAAAGGAGGATTTCGGAACCTCTCTGTTTAGGGGTGTCTAAACAGTGGCTCCAAAATCCAAGGAAAGTTGATCATACCTGTTCAAGATAGAAATGAACAAGATATGTCAACGGAAGAATGGTAATTTGATCCACTAGGGGCATGGATTTACTACCGATTTATGAAAGCAAAACCATCTGATCAAAATGGAGAGTTAAATTTAATTTCAGTATATATATATAATTTGGAAAGTAGAATTTGATTTTTGAAAATAATTTTAAGTTTGAAAATTTTTAAAAATGAAATCAAACTGATCTCACATCCCAAATAGTTTATATAAACGAGCACCGCACCACAAACTGTATATCTATCCCGAGGAATAGTCACACTGCTTGACGATGGGGCTCGATTAAATAAACTAAAAGATTTGTGAAATCCGTTTGGTCTGCGAACCAATTTTATAAGCCTACAGGTTCCCCTGCTTACTATAATGGAATTAAGCAGGGTTTATATTACCTGGGTTCTTAAAGTTCATTATAAGGGCAAGCCCCTATAGTTAATTACATCCTAAATGACAGGAATCATTTAAGAAAACTCTCGATAATGATCAGTGGTTTTGCTCTCAAGAATTTCAAAGTTTAAGGTTTTCAAAAGATTGAATTTTGGAATTTCAATAGGGAATGGATCAAGTTTGGAACAGTTTATTTTAAGAGTCCAATAGAAGAGAAGTAGGAGAAGCTGAAGATCTAAGAAGAATCCAGGCAACTTCCCAAACTACCCTATTGTTTAGCTTCAATTTGGGAGTTCATTTAATGTTTCATCTTGCCTGTTTTAATTAATTAGGACTTATATTTGTATGACATAATCATACAAACAGCCTTGAAGATGTGAGGGCTTTATGTCGTAGCAAACGACTACCTCGGAGTCCTAAGACCAGTTAGGGCTTAATTTGCATAAGAAAATTATGCAAATGCCTAACGAAAAGTTGAGGATTTATGTTGCACTTGGCAAACTACCTCGAAATCCTATGGCCAGTTGTTTATTTATAAGAAAAGAGAGTTGTTGTTGAAGATCCGCTGTTTGCTCTCTTGAACATGTCCTTCCGCATCCTTGATCGTGTTGCCCTTCGTTGTATTGCCTCGAGCTCCTTGTTGTTGCAGAGGTTCAGTTTTAGAAGGTGAAAAAAAATCTGGAGATGAGAGAAGTGTTTTGGTTTAGAGAAATATTAAAATCCAAGTGTTTTTTAATGTTTTAATTAAAACAAATCTTAAAGTTGATTATAACAACACCGGTTAAGATCCCACGGTTCCATCCTTCCGACATCGTTATTTTTATCGGATTCACTTAGTCCAGATGAATTTTCTAAACTCAACTGAATGAGTTCCACACTTTCATTTAGACCGTGGGAAATCCCGTTAGCAACACGTGGGTTACATCATCTGAGGTATTCCCGATCATCCAACAAGAGGTTTGAATTTAGTTAAAGTTGTAGTTTTTGTTGTTCTATTTGTGATTAAATTTTGAGTTGTCTTATATTTTGAAATGTTGTTGCAGTGAATTTTATCTTGTATGACTTTTAATTTAGTTTTGGGTTTCAATTTTGTGGCTATCCTAAAGGTTTCAGTTTTCATGCAACAATCTTATTTATCATGCAAGAAAAGTAAAATGCAGTGCAGGTAAATAAATTGCAATAAAGTAAATTGCAATAAAGTAAAAGCTTACCTGGATGGTCTTCTCGTCATTCCCAGCTTAATCTTTAGTATCACATTGTATATATGTGTTTATAATTTTGCAGAAATTAAAGCATGCCAGAAAATAAGAAGAAGTAGAACTAAAAAGAAGTAACTACTCAATCCTATGATGTCTATGTTAAGATCCTGGTTGTCTACCAAGTCCTATGATGTCTATGTGAATTTCTATGTTGTGTTTCAATGAACTTTGTTAATTTAATTGAGGATAGTTTCGTTAAGCAGACATATTAAGTTTAATAGACCTCAGAGGTATCCAAACAGTCAAAGAAGGATGCAGGTCCATGCTTCCCTCTCATATCCTGATGAAAAGTCTCGGGCTCATTTAGACTTATTATGTTGCTTAACAATTCACCCCACCTATACCCTTATGCTTAATGAACACAGTTGTTCGGGTAGGTTGGGGCAAATAGGTTTAGGTGTGGTTTGGATTTGGATTGGTGGCAATTGGTAGTTTGGTTTAGACTTGTGGGAGTGCTATGAAGAGTTTGTGATTTTTAATTGAGTTTGATTTTAGTTTAGGGATTGGAGGATTTGAATTTGGTTTGTGTTTGTATTTGGTTTGGGTTTGAACTAGGTTTGGTTTTGGTTTTGGTTTTGGTTTGGTTTGAGTTTGATTTGAAACTAGGGATTTTAAGTTTGGAATATGAATTGGGAAGGTTATGTGGACATCGGGTAAAAATTTGGGTTACTCCATGCATTCACTAAGCATAAGGGTATTCTTATTATGTTTTTGACACCAAGTTATGATTTCCTAGGAGACTTTATAAAGGGGAAAATAGGTCATGCCTCAGGGGGCCTATCCTAGGTTTGATTGTTATCGTGTTGGCATCGTATTATGGTCGGGACTGTTGTTGTATGTTGTGATTGTTGTGTTGTGTGATGTTATGATTGTATTGCATTATGTATGTTATTTTTTTGTTTTGTTTTTGTCTTGTGTTATTATTATTATTTATTTATGTGTTATGTTATTATTATATGTTATTTTATTGTTGTATTAATGTTATTTTATATGATGTTATGTTATTATTATTTTTATTATGTGTTTTTTTTAAACATATTATCTTTTATTTGTAATTAAAATTATTATTCATCTTTATTATTTATTTAATTTATTATCTTTATTTAATTCATTATGATTTATTTACTTTATCATCAATTATTTGTTCTTTTTTTGTTTTATTTAACTAATTGGTTGTTATTTATTTGTTTTATTTAATTAATTGTTATTTATTTAATTAATTTATTTTATTTTACTTTAACTTAATATTTATTTATTTAAATTATTATCTTTAATTTTATTTTAATTTATTTTGTTAATTAATTTAATTAATTTAATTAATTTAATTTAATTTATTATTATTTACAATTATAATTAATTTAATTTATTTTATTTATTTTATTTAATGTTCAATATTATTGTTTAATTTAATTTATTTTATTTTATTTAATTTAATTTAAATTACTATTAATTTACATTATTATTTAATTTAATTTAATTTAATTTATTTAATTTATTTAGTTTAATTTAATTTATTATTTATTTACATTATCATTTTAATTTCTTTAATTTTTTTTTTAATTTAACTTATTATTTATTTACATTATTAATTTAATTTAATTTGATTTATTTAATTTGTTTAATTTAATTTGATTTAATTTTTTTATTTAATTTATTTAATTTAATTTTTATTTATATTATTATTTAATTTAATTTAATTTAATATGATTTGATTTGTTTAATTTAATTAATTTAATTTAATTTATTATTATTTACAATTATTATTTAACTTTAATTTAATATTTGGTTTTCATTAATTTATTTAACTTAATTTAATTAATTTAATTTATTTAATTTAATTTAAATTATTATTTATTTACACTATTATTTAATTTAATATAATTTTGATTTATTTAATTTGTTTAATTTAATTTGATTTAATTTAATTTATTGTTTATATACATTATCATTTATTTTAATATTTGATTTTCATTAATTTAATTTAATTTAATTCAATTTATTTAATTTATTTAGTTTAATTTAAATTATTATTTTCATTATCGTTTAATTTAGTTTATTATCCATTTATATTATTTAAATTATTTTTAATTTATATATATATATATATATGTATTATTTATTTTATTATTTTTTATATTATTATCTTTTAATATATATATAGCTCTAAATTACAAGTTTATCCGGATTGAATCCGATTCCAAGTCATTAGTTAACATTTCACAAGGTCTTTCATCTCCTCCCCGGCAGTTGGTTTACTTGTTCGGAAAAATTATCCATATCTCCAAGCAACTTAACTTTAAAATGGTCTCATATATATAGAGAAGGTAACCAACCAGACTAATTGGTTGGCCAAAAAGGCTACATCCACTGAGTACCATTTCTTTTTCTGCCACACCTTTTGGGCCTCTTGTGCCTTTACTTTTTGGTGATCTCAATGATCTCCCCTACATTAGATGTATGTAACTCTCTTATTTAAATGAAATTTCCTTTTTGTGGCAAATATATATATATATATATATATATATATATATATATATATATATATATTATAAGTCATTTTTATTTTAATTTTTTATTGTTATTAATTATATGTATATTTAAGTTTATCATTTATATTATTATTTATTTAATTATAAAGCTTTTCATTTTCTCTCTCCTCAATTATCCTTTTCTTTATTTAAAGTTATTATTATTTATATTAAGTTATTATTTATTAAAAATTATTATTTACACATATATTTACATTTATATTATTTTAAAGAGGCATGATATTTTATTTGCTTATTTTTATTATTATTTATTTATTTATAAAGCTTTTTTAACACTCTCTCTCTTAAATTATCCTTTCATTTATTTTAAATTATTGTCCTTTATTTAAAGCTATTAGAATTATTATTTATTTATATTATTTTTTAAAAAGAATGACATTTTTATTTACTTATTTTTTATATTTACAATTATTATTTTTTTATTATTATCCTTTTCTCATATTTTCATTATCTTTTAGGTTTATAATTATTTATTTTATTCTTATCATATTATTTTTATTACTTACATATTCTTATTATTAATTTACATATATATATATATATATATATATATTATTATTATTATTATCCTTTATTTAGTTATTTATGCTTTAGTAGTATTTATTTAATTTTAGTATAGATTATTTTTATTATGTCACTTATTTATATATAATTTATTTACATTATTTTAAACTTTTTTTTTATTTAGTGTATTATAATTTATTTACAATATATTTAACATTAATTTATATATTATTTAGTACATATAATATATTTACATTTATATTATTAATTTACATATGTATAATTTATGTAGTTATTTTATTTATATGTTATTTTATTATTATATGTTATTAAAAAAAAATTTATTTCATTCCCTTTCATTTTATTTTATTCCTATTTTTATTTTCTTTTCTCTTTATGTTTATTTTCCTTTCTTTTATTATTATTTTTTTTTTCCTTTATGTTAAATTATTTCTTTTAGATGTTAAATCTTATTTTTCAAGTTAGTAGAAATAGGTGGTAGATTTGTAAATATTTAACATTAGACATATAACTTTGCATAAAAAGAATTCCTAAACCAATGCATGGATAAAATTTAAATAGCATGAAGAAGGAACAACCTACACATAATTTTGATTCTAAATAAAAGCAAGGAAATATCAAAACAAAACATGAAGATTTGTAAAAAGGAAATAATTAACACATGATTTTTAAAAAAAAGAAAACTATGTAGGGGAAGAAGAGATTTTAAAAAAAATACATGTATGTGTGATTTAGACTTTTAAGTTAGACATGATGATGAGCTTTTCCCCTTTAAGAAATTTTGAACTAAAAGCTAAAGTAAAGAAAAGGGGAAGATATTACCTTGCCTTTTGGAGGAATTGATGGAAGAACCCTTGAAGAATCCTTGTTGAAGCTCACGGCTAGAAGGGGATTTGGGTGGGTGTGGCTTTGCTTGGAAGAAGGAGAGGAGGAGGAGGAGAGGCTCACAGCTAAGAGGGGATTTTTGGGGGGTGGAATGGCTAAGTGTAAAAGTGTGTGTGTAAGGGAGTGTAAGTGAGATTATGAGAGGGATTTTGGATGAGGCTTGCAGCTAGGGAGTAAAGAGGGGAGTGAGGGAGAGATGAGGTGGAGGTGTGGTGAGGTGGCAGGTAGGGTGAGGGAGAGGTGAGGGAGAGGTGAGGGAAGAGGTGAGGGAAGATTTTTTATTTATTTTTTTATTTTTTTATTTTTTTAAAATGTGTTTTATTTATTTATTTGTTTTTTTTTTGGGGGCTGCCGTGAGGTGTAAAAAAAGGGGAGTATGTGGGTGTGTGTGAGTGGGTGTATTTTAATTTGGTGAGTTTTGGATTTTGGGTCCATTTTAAGAACAATGGGCTAATTTGAGTTTAAATTGGGCTAGAGCTCGAATGAAGCCCAAGTTCCTTGATAAATATTGTCCATATGATTGTAATGAAGATCTTTCATGAAGACACAAAGTGGTTTTGAGCTCATTTGGAGGTTCAATTTTGGCATGGATTGGATTTTTTATTATTTTGGACCATGTTGGGTTCGGGTCAATTTATCTTGCGTTTGAGTGGGAATGGGGTTCAAAGGTCTTCAACAATAATGTAGATATGGTTTTTTAGAAGAATTTTCATGAAGACAAAAAATGGTTTTGACAAGTTTTAGAGGGTTAATTTGGTGTATTTAAAACATGTGTTTAGCTTGGGTCAAAATTGGGGTTTTTTTGTTCAAAATGGATTTGGGTAAGACCTGAGCTCAAATTATGGGAAATTTATGATCCAATTCAATTTAAGGTGGTGTTATAAAGAGTTTGGAATTGAAATTTGGGGAGGAATTGATTGACATTGGGTCACTTTAGGAGTTTTGGGTTATTTAGGCAAAATTGGAGATTTTGATTTCAAGTGGAATTAGATTCAAATGTGGGTCACATTGGACTTGAATTTGATCTAAGTTGATATTGGGGATGTTGAATTTTTGTTTAGAATTGAATTTGATGATAATTGGGGTCAGTTGGGTCAAGCTTGGGTTTGGTTTAGGCACCTTTAGGTTAAATGGGCCAAGTTGGGATTTTGGATTGAAAGTGTACTAATTTGGCACAATTGACCCATAGTGTAGTTGAACAAAATAAAATTGGAGATTTTTAGGATTTTTTGGAATTTTTTGGGAGTTTGTTGGGATTTTTGGATTTTTGGGCAAAAAGGGTATTTTGGGCATTTTGAGGGTATTGGGGGGTATTTTTGGAAATTTTGGAATTTTTGGTCATGAATGGTCGATTGGAGTGGTAAGGAATATCTTTGAATGATTTTTTGGGGAATTTTGGTGAATTTGAAGAATTTTGGGTTATTTAGGGAATTTTTGGGAGGCCGGGGGCCAAAAAATTGAAATTTTGGAAATTTGAAGGTGGCTTCAAGGTGAGCTGGATGTAATGACCAAGGGTACCTTACATTTGGTCCTCTATGTGTTGGTCCCTACCACTTAGTCATAGACTTAGGGCTGGGCTATCCACATGAGTTTCCAAAGAGTTCAGGGTTGAAATTTGGATGTGCAGTATATGTTGTGAATGTGTAGTGTATGAGCGGTGATCTCCAGACCTCCCTCAGGGCAAATCCTTGGATCTAACCACCTATAGGAGACTTCCCCTAGGATTCCTTATGCTTGCCTTCTTCCTACCAAAAGGTGGAGATTAGGCCTTAAGCATATGAAAACCCCCTAGTGAAGCATGAAGAGTTTTGAATTTCTACGGGAAGGGTTCCATGACTAGTCCTCTAAGAAAGTCACTAGGAGAGTCCTATGGCTAGACCCTAGGCTATTCTAAAAAGAGACTAGACCTCAACCAAAAGTGAGGTCAACAAACACACAATTCTAGAAAAATGATAAGATGTAAATTTGGATCTTCAGTTGGTGATCCCCCAAACTGATTTTTAGATACTATTTGGATAATAACATGTTTAAGTTCAAATGAATTAGTAGCTACAACAGGATTTTAAATATTACCATGAAGTTTATCCACCATAGGGTTTGTATAATCTCTTAAATGTCTTAATTCATGATTAATTTCAGCTTTTTGATTAAATTGATTTGCTATTTCTTGAAATTTTTATTTTTTTTTTGTATTTTAAATTTTTAAATTTTTTCTAATAGTTTGCTCTTATTCAGAATCGCAAGGTACAAGTCCTTCGGAACCTGAACTTCGCATAAACTATTACAACACAACAATAAAAATAAACTTAAAATCAAAACACACATAAACAGATAAGGTTTAAATACGACTTTCTAAAAATCCTTTTTTATTTTTCTTTTAAATTCAAATCCAAAGAAAATTTGACTTTTTCTTTTCTTCCCTGGCAACGACGTAAAAAACTTGATCTCAATTCTTTTTACTACTAGATGAATACTAGTAAAATTATGCTTGTGGTAATCATATTATACTTATATTTTGATATAAAAATATCTTTCTTTACAATAGAGCTAAAGACTTGATTCTGATATAAAAAAAGAATATAACAGTGATACTTTAATTTAGGGATCTACACAAGTATACGTATCATTGTCAAGTAATTTAGGACTTCCAGATTAAGCTCCAAAATATTGATCCCATGGGAAAAATTATGGATATTAAAAGATAATAATGTTTTTAGATCACAAATTCTATTTAGAAATGACTTTTACTTAAATAGTTTAAGATAACATAAAACATTAAAAATATGATTATTTTTGGTATTTTCTTAACTTGTGAAATAAAATAAATAATTTACTAAGTATAACAAGATTTTTGTAAGATTAAAGAAGTATAGATGAAAATATATTTTTCCTTATCATGAATGAGTAATGAGTACAAGAATTCTTTTGTGGAAATATTCAAAATGTGTTGTGCCAAATATGAGCAATTTTATTCTATACCCTTACAAGAGATGCTATAAAAAACATTGGCTAGTTTAAAGTTTGAATAGTTTTAAAGACAATTTAGGTAGGAAAGATACTAGCTCTCACTCTAGAGTTCCCTCCTCTCCCTCCACCTGAGGGCTAACTCTCACATCAATACCTAAAATAATAAACCAAATTAAGAGCTTTAGGCTGTCATCCTAAAGTCTCTAATTCTACACCCATCAAAGTATATTTCCCTATTTATTCTCAGAAAATTATATGAATTATTTTCTCATTCATACAATCCCATGTGATTCCTACCTATTGTTGATTGAGACAGTACCTACTAGGATCTCACATGTTCTCAAACCAAATGTTAACATCTTAATTGGCCAAATCAAGAAGTAAATGAAATGCAAGGATTAAATCAACACAACCTCTTCCAACATTAAAGATCAATACTTCCACAAATTTCATCCAAGACTTAATTACTTTTTATTTTAAGGAAAAAGATAAAGAAAACTACTCAGAATCCATAGACAAAAAACACAACAACAAATACTTTTAAAAGTAGAAATCATGTAGAAAACACAAGAATGTCTCAATTAAAACTAAATGAAGTACATGGTGCGACTTTTTTAAATTGCCAAACTTTATGAACTCAGATTTATATATATATTGATTTAGTTTTCTATTCAGTCACACAATTAAACACAATTATACGTATCACTCAAGTAATACAGGGCTCTGGTGGAGTCCTGGATATCGATCCCACAGAGAGGAAATTAATTTATAATGTAGCACAGAAATCACTTCTCGAATCATAACACAATTATAAGTAATTACTAATCTTAATATAGAAACAAATAGTTTTAGTTACCAATTCTACCAAAGTACGTTCTAACTTTCTAGCAAGTTTAACTAACACAAGACTAAATTTATAACAAAGATTAGTTGTAAGAAAGAATCTTCCTCCTCTACAATAATAATATGATGATTTTTGTGACATAGATCAGAGATGCAAATATATTGTGCCAAATAGGAGCATTCCTATTCTTTACCCTTTTCCAAGCGCATAAAGAACATTGGC
Organism: Papilionanthe hookeriana x Papilionanthe teres; assembly: GCA_022702705.1. Taxonomy (NCBI): domain Eukaryota; kingdom Viridiplantae; phylum Streptophyta; class Magnoliopsida; order Asparagales; family Orchidaceae; genus Papilionanthe; species Papilionanthe hookeriana x Papilionanthe teres. The sequence goes on along the minus strand of CM040437.1, from coordinate 36,714,420 downwards.
TAATACTAAGTTCAGTCCCCAAATTCATGGTTAGGCTGGGAGGATATTGGCTCTCACTCCAGAGCTCCCACTTTCCTTCCCTTAAAAACTAACTCTCACTTCAGTTTCTAAACCCTAGGATCAAATTGAGGATTTCAGTCTGTCACTCTGAAATCTCCAATTCTACGGCCATCAAAGTATATTTCCTTATTTATTTACACTCAACCCCCATGAACTACGTTACTCATTCATGGACATTGAATGTGACCTTCACTTTTATTGTGGAACCATAATCCTTTCGGAATATATGTTTCCCAACAAGTTTTAACAATTTAATTAGCCAGATCAAAAAGTAAATGAAGTATGAAGTGAAAAGGTCATCACAAATTCTCCATAATAAATCGCACATCATTTCCATATCACAACATCAACACATCACATGAAAAGGAGGAAGACAAAGAAATCTACTGAAGACTCATGAAGAAAGGATGACAAAACATGGATTATATATATAAAAGTAACGTCTTACAAACAGAGTAAAGAAAATACAACTTATCTCAAACTCTTCCCCAAGCGAATCTCAAGGAATTCCTTTGACTCCTCTTCTTTCTTCACAATAACACATAATTATCTCTTTAGATAAGTAAGGAAGAAGAAATCTCTCACTTTCTTTTCCTCCTACACTCCTTAGAAGAGAACACACAAATGCTAGATTTCCTAAACAAAATGAAAAAGCACACTCACTTTTCACTCCCTCACACTCTAAACTCTCTCTCTCTCTCACTCTAAACTCTCTCTCCCTCTCTAAATTTAGCTCCAAAATAGTTTTAATCCATCCATAACTAATTCCCCAAGAGTTTCCTGAAGCATCCCTCTAAAATTCGGCCAAATACATTGAATCTAGTTTGAAATCGGGATAGGGCATGGGGCGACGTAAGATAGGGCGTCGTCCAATGCTATTTTTCACCTTCTGCTCCAAAGTCTCAATAAATTGGTGCGGTCCGGCGCTGATGACAACGCCGTTCAGCGTTAGTTCAATAAAATGCACATTTTCTCCTTTTTTCTCCAAATTTGCTCCTTTTCGCTTCCTTTTGCTCCAAAGGCCTAAAATCATTGTAAATGCTTAAAATCATAAATAATACCTTTCTTTAAAGTGTAATATCATCAAAAATTGGTATGAAATGGAGATTAAAAACCTATCAAATTTTCAATGGATTAAGATCCCCCAAACTTAACTATTACATGTCCTCAAGTAATTTTAGTTAATACATAAAATAATGATCCACTGCAATGAACTTTCTTTCTAGAATACCATAATTTTGACTTAGATCAGTACAATAGTAAAATTTTCAGAAAGATCTTTGAATAATTCAAGTAAATTCTGCAGGTGTAAGACAATCTAGTAATCAAGTCTAAGAGTTCTAGTTTTCTATTCATTTCAAAAATGACTGTAGATTGTCCTATTAAATCACTTAAAAAGATTACATGAAAAGACATTTATGAGAACACGAGTAGTAAAGATGCTAATCCATACACATAAGTTGAGGAAAGTAATTAAGTTTTCCCTTTAGGTAGGTCCAAGTGAAGCCAATTTTTTATTAGGCATCTCCTCAAGTTTCACCTAACTTTTTCTTTTATTTTTCTTCTTTTCTTTTTGATTTTTTTTTCTTTTCATCTTTTCTCCTTTGCTTTTTTCTTTCTATAAGTGAGGATTACTATATTTGGATAGCCTTTAATAATTTTGAACTTCATCATTTTCACCCTAAATTTGAAACTTACCACAATCCTTTACCTTATAGGCATTTATTTAGCTTATTATTGATTCATCATAGAGTCTCAATCCTTTCCTTTCACATAAGGTTTTAGGATTCTTAATACTTCAAACATACAGTTTTTCTTACTTTGAATAGTTGACTATAGTACTATTCTCTTATACCAAATATCATAGCCTACAAAGTTACTTTTCATTACCAAATACTTTCATTCAAATTCACAAAATACTTAAATAAAATTGAAATACAGTTATCTGAAATTGAGTTCTATCACAGGAAATCTTGTTAATAATTTTGAAAATACTTTCAAATGAGAACAATTAATAGTTAATTCTTTCCCTCCCCCAAACTTAAATTTTTTACTATTAATACAATTAACATGGAAAGAAAGAAAAGATATAAACATACATAGCTCATACCTCAATATGTTGGGCTTTTCATACCTTTAAGTTTAAGCAGTTTTTCTTCATAAGTTAGAACAGTAGGCCTGAAATAATTAAGAACATTTCTACACATACATATGGGTTAGAATTTTGCAAGGGAAGAAGTTTAAAATTTTAAAACATAAAACATTAACTAAGCACATAACGTTAACATCCAACTGTTACTATCACAGATTAAACTAATAAACTAAACACATGCAAACTCCACTATCACATCACATTCATAACAATTTAATATAAAGTTTGTTACAAACACAACCAAATACAAATTACATCACAGATAGAAATCACAAAGGCTCACGTACATCACAAATACATCAACAAATACAAAATAGAATGAAAATAAAATAATACATAAACTACCTATCATTCATCTATAGGAGTTCCACCATCATCAGGTTCATTAGGCTGGTATGGCGTGTGCTCAGGGTATGTAGGAAATACAACACTAGTGTCTCCCCTGAAGAATCTCATCTGTGTGTCATGATAAGCTATCTCATATTCTTGCCACTGCACTTGATAATCATCATTTATCTTATTCCTCATCCAGAGTAGGTTCCCTAGATGTAGATGGTCTCTCATGACTAGAAAAAAGTTTATCAGCTTTCTTACTCCATTTCCATCCTACATGAGCTTCATAGGTTTTCAGGTTTAATTTACTAATGGCCTTCAGGGGATAGACTACGTCATCATTATCTTTAGTTGCTACACCTGACTGAATACACGATGCATGAATCAGGTTAGGGTGTCTTAGTCTACCCTGTAGTCCTTCCTTTTGAATTTTTCAAAATACTCTTATGAATAATAGCCCCAATATTGATATTCTTCATGTTCTGAATACAGTAATTCAAAACAGCTCTATCTACCGTAGCCTCGCTGTGGTGGCTGGTAGGCAAAAGTTTTGCAGAAATGAACTAATGTCAGGCTTTCGAACAGGATTCAATGTAGAAAGGGGGAAGTTAACTTTTTATCACTATTTAATCTTCCATTCCCCTTTTCCATCACTCAAATAGTTCACAATCATATCCAATGCTTCATTAGTAACAGGAAAATTTACGTATTCACATAAGAAAGGTTCTCTCAACTGATAAAATGCATTGATGTAGGCAGGGGTAAATTCAACCATTTGTACTCTAACTAGGATATAATCACTATCAAAATAGTATAAATTTGCATAAAATTCTCTTACAATCCCCAACATCACTTTAGCAGTAAAATAACAGAAAATTTCTCATTGACGATTTGTAATTAGTTCTTTAATCACACCTCCAGGATTTTCAAAGGCTATTTCTTGAATACACTTCTTATTGCTAAGAAATGTACTAAAGCGAGAATAAGCCTTAAAATTCACAAATTTACTCTCATCGTAATCAAATTTTCTCTTCCCTTTAGCCATTCTTGGAGTCATTTGTCAAGAAATGTCAAATTTATCCAAATTAATTTCAAAATTGCAATGTAATGGAGTCCAAAGTAAATTTAAATAGATAAGAACTCCAATACCAATGAAAATCTCCAAATTTTCTCTAAAAACCTCAAAATTCAAATCTTCCTTATGTAGGATATTTTCACGATCAAAATTAGAAAAAATTTTGTTTAAAGTGTAGCTTTTAATAAGAGAAGATGAAATCTGAACTTTTTTCGGCCATGAAATTTCTTCAAATCCAAATGGAGTGAGCCCTAGGTGCAAAAATTGGCCTTGGCTGGAGGTAGAAGATGATGGTTTGGGCAAAAAAGGTGGGTCCCAGAGTTAAATTGTGAAATTTTTGTGTTTAAGGCATTTTTGTCAGTTGAGCGTGGTCCAGCGTTGGTGATTGCTCCGTTTGGCAATATTTTATGCTCAATAGGCTAAACACTATGTCTTTTGGCTCTGTCTGGCGCTAGTGACAATGTCGTTTAGCGCTAGTTCAAAAACTAGGCTTCCAACTTTCTTTTACAATTTTGATCTTTTCAACCCCACTCCGACGTCTAATTAGTCCAATTAAGCATTGGATAACATACTAAAACCATGGCAAATGATATTTATTAACATAAACAACACAAAACATCACTTTGATATATAAAATCCAAATTAAAAACACACATAAATAACACTAAACACTACACATCGTCAAGCCATAAAATACTAAAATTCAGCGTCGCTCACAACCCCAACACAATAACGCTGAAAACTGAACAAGAAAGCAAGTCTAAATATAATATCCAAGAAAAGCAATGCAAATTAATCAGTTCAAATGTATAAACACAGAAACACAATAATTAATTCTTCAATCTTCCTTAGAACTATCATTAACTCTTATATCTCTAATTGATTGAATGTGAACGAACAGATTGTTGAATGGACGAATCGGGAATTCTTCAGTAGAATCCTCCTCAGTCCAACCTTTTCTTCTCATCATACATATTAAACGTCCTTCATGGTACCCAGATTGATCAAAGTGTTCCTTCATTCTCCAATCTAGATGATCAAAGAAGTCAGATAGATTTTTAATTGCATTCATCGGGTGTTGAATTTCCTTCTCCAATTTCTTAATTTTCTTCAAAATGATCTGTGAACTTTCAGGAAAGTAAGGAGGAATAGGTGTCAAACTTTGAGATAGTTGATCCTCAATGATACTCATGTCATTCATGTCACGAACTGCCTGGTTACTATGTTCATCTATTGGGTCTATAAGCTTCCAAGGTAGAAGTACTCCTTCCCAATTCTCATATGGCACTTGTGATTGATTGCAGAGGAAAAATATGGTGGAAGGATGTCCAAGCCCATAGTTTGATCTATGAAAGATCAATCCCAAAATAGACTTAAAAATTATACAACCAACATCAGTCGGCATCCCCATTTGAATGCAATAGTTCAAAATAGTACATTCCTTAGTTACTTACTGATTTTCATAGTTGGGAGCAATTTTGTACTGATAAAATAATGTAGGTGCTTCGACTAGGATTTAGCAGTGTGGTCAGAAAACTTACATACCTGTTATCTCTTATCTCCCATTCATCCCTTTCATCCGTCAAATATCTGTATATATCATTCATGTTGTCCTTCGTTGGGGCAAAGTTTGAATAGTGTCAGATCGACACATTCTCAGTCATGTATAAATCATTAATCTTTGCAGGAGTAAATGTGACAATCCTACCTCACACATAGACTGATCCTTGGTTGATTCCATGAAGATTTGCATAAAACACCTTCACAATCGGGACAACTAAGACGATAATAGTATAACATAACAGTTCCCAACGTCTCTGAAAAATGATTTCTTCAATTCGAGTAGTAGGAGAATTCATTTCTTGATTCACAAAGCCTTGCTCCTTAATTAACCTCATCTTTGAGATATTCTTGTTGAATAGACGTTGCGCTTCGAGACTGACGAACTTTCTATGGCTGAAAACTTGAAATCTTAAAGCTTGTATTGAGTTAGAATCCATTTGGATGAGATTTTGGATCTTCCTTTTCATTCCTCTGGTAGTTTCACGTCTAGGGGCATTTTTTGGGAGTTTAAGTGGAAGAATTACCACCTCGAACCGCCAAAACTTGAATGTAAAAATGAAAAATTGTTTTATGAACAACAGTGCAGTCCAGCGTTGATTGTAGCGCTGTCCGGCGCTAGTTCAATTTTTGTCAAACTTCATTTTGTCCAAATTCATTCCAAACTTTGATTCGATTCATTTATTTAATGTTGTTAATGATTTTTAAGGAAGGGTTGAACTTAATTAAGTAACAAACAAGTACAAATAACACATCAAACAAGCAAACACTCAATAATCTGTGTGTTGCCTCTCACAAAGTGCTTAGTTTAACGTCGTCAGCCCGACATAACTTCAGTTATTCATGTTGATCTAAAATTAAAACCACTTTAAAATTTGGAATATTTCCTTCAAAATATTGTTTTAATATTTGTTCATTAACTTTTAATATTTTTCCAGATTTAGGGTCTTCGATAATCACAGCTTCAAATTGATAGATTTTTATGACAGTGAAAGGTCTTGTTCATTTAGATTTCAGTTTCCTAGAAAATAATTGCAATCTTGTATTGTATAGAAAAACTTTTTGTCCTAGTTCTGATGGAGATGAAAATCTTTTTTGTAGACTTGCATCGCTATCAATTCTCGTATCATGTCAATGTCAAGGAGTCGTCACTCTCTTTCTCTATTTATTAGACTAATTCTTATCCTACCTAGACAAATTGTCAGAAGTCTTTTAGAGAATATGAAGAAGGATTAATCATTGTAGAGATTGAGAGAAAAAGAGATCAAATGATAATCTCATAGAATAAATCTTTGGATTGTGTAATTACTGAAGTTTTTCAAATAAGAAAATCATATGAAGACCTTGAGTAACCAGAGAGGTCTTGTAGGTGAAATACCTTCCTGAGTTTTTTAATCTTCTATAAAAGCAAGCTTCTATAGTTAATTACATCCTGAGCAATTAATACTGCCTAGGAAAAATCCCAATTAATGTTAACATTTATCCTCGAAAAAGTGTAAGAGTTTTCATGTTATGTTCGATTTAGGTCGAACTTAAGAATTATGTCAGTTTGTGTCGTGTTAAGTTCGATTTAAGTCGACTTATGTCGTTTTATGTCGATTTATGTTTGAAATGTCAAATTTATGTCAGTTATATCGATTCATGTTTGAAATGTCAGATTTATGACGTTTATGTCGATTTATGTTTGAAATGTCAAATTTATGTCAATTATGTTGATTTATGTTTGAAATGTCAAATTTATGTCGATTTATATTTGAAATGTTAAATTTATGTTGATTGTGTCAATTTATGTTTGAAATATCAAATTTTTGTCGATTATGTTGATTTTTGTTTGAAATGTCAGATTTATTTCGGTTATGTCGATTTATGTTTGAAATGTCAAATTTATATCAATTATGTTGATTTAAGTTTGAAATTTCAAATTTATGTCGTTTATGTCGATTTATGTTTGAAATGTCAAATTTTTATTGATTGTATTGATTTATGTTTGAAATATCAAATTTATGTCGATTATGTCGATTTATGTTTGAAATGTCAAATTTCTGTCGATTATGTCGATTTTTGTTTGAAATGTCAGATTTATGTCGTTTTTGTCAATTTATGTTTTAAATGTCAAATTTATGTTGATTTGAGTTCAATTTTGTCGATTTAGGTTCAATTTCGGTTGAACTTAAGATTTATGTTGATTTAGGTTCAATTTAGGTTGAACCTAAGGTTTATGTCTTGGTTTAGGTTAGACTTAGGTTCATATCAGGTCGAACCTAAGAATGATTTGACTTAAGTCTTATATGGGTTAGACTTAAGTTAGGTTTGGGTTAGACTTAGGTTCATGTCAAGTTGAACCTAAATCTGGTTTAACTTAAGTCTAATATGGGTTAAACTTAAGTTAGGTTTGGGTTAGACTTTAGGTTCATATCAAGTTGAACCTAAATATGGTTTGACTTAAGTCTAAAATGGGTTAGACATAAGTTAGGTTTGGGTTTGAATTTGATTAAACCTTAATTGGTTAAGGTTTAATAGTTTAATTAAGTTTAATGTGGTAGACTTAAATAGAATTTAAGTTTGATTAAACCTTAGTTGGTTAAGGTTTAATGGTTTAATTAAGCCTAATGTGGTAGACTTAATTAGAGTTTAAGTTTGTTTAATCCTTATTTAGTTAAGGTTTAGTGGTTTAATTAAGTCAAATGTGGTAGACTTAATTATGGTTTAAGTTTGATTAAACCTTAGTTGATTAAGGTTTAATGGTTTAATTAAGTCTAATGTGGTAGACTTAATTATGGTTTAAGTTTGATTAAACCTTATTTGATTTTGGTTTAATGGTTTAATTAAGTCTAATGTGGTAGACTTAATTATGGTTTAAGTTTGATTAAACTATTGTTGGTTAAGGTTTAATGGTTTAATTAAGTCTAATTTGGTAGACTTAATTAGAGTTTAAGTTTGATTAAAGCTTAGTTGGTTAAGGTTTAATGGTTTAATTAAGTATAATGTGGTAGACTTAATTAGAGTTTAAGTTTGATTAAACCTTAGTTTGTTAAGGTTTAATGGTTTAATTAAGTCTAATGTGATATACATAATTATAATTTGGGTTTGATTAAAGTTAGGTTTAAGTTAGGTTAAACCTAAACTTAAGGCTAATTTAAGTTCAATATGGGTTGAACTCAAGTTTAATTTAGGTTTGAGTTAGATTCAAGTTGGATTGAACCTAGACTTAAGGTTAACTTAAGTTCAATATGGGTTGAACTCAAGTTTGATTTGTATTTGAGTTAAGTTAGGTTCAAGTTAGGTTGAACTAAACTTAAGGTTGACTTAAGTTCAATATGGGTTGAACTCAAGTTTGATTTGGATTAGGTTCAAGTTAGATTGAACCTAGACTTAAGATTGACTTAAGTTCAATATGGGTTGAACTCAAGTTAAGTTTTTAAATTTTGGTTTATGTTGTGTTGAGTTTAAGTTAAAGGTTGAACTTAGGTTTAAATTGGATTGAACCTAAGTTAAAGGTTGAACCTAAGTTAGGTTGAACCTAAGTTAGGTTGAACTTGGGTTCAAGTTGGGTTGAACCTAAGTTAAAGGTTGAACTTCAGTTCAAGTTGGGTTGAACCTAAGTTAGGTTGAACTTGGGTTCAAGTTGGGTTGAACCTAAGTTAAAGGTTGAACTTGGGTTCAAGTTGGGTTTAACCTAAGTTAGGTTGAACTTGGGTTCAAGTAGGGTTGAACCTAAGTTAAAGGTTGAACATGGGTTCAAGATGGGTTGAACCTAAGTTAAAGGTTGAACTTGGTTTCAAGTTGGGTTGAACCTAAGTTAAAGGTTGAATTTCGGGTTTAAAATTGAACTTAAGCTAGGTTTATTTTAGGTTTGAGTTTGATTAAACCTTAATTGGTTAATGTTTAATAGATTAATTAAGTCTAATGTGATAGACGTAATTAGAGTTTATGTTTGATTAAACCTTAATTGGTTAAGGTTTAATAGTTTAATTAAGTCTAATGTGACAGACTTAATTATAATTTAGATTTGATTAAACCTTAGTTGGTTAAGGTTTAATAAATTAATTAAGTCTAAAGTGATAGACTTAATTAGAGTTTAAGTTAAATTTTATTTGATTAAGTATTAGGATGGATTAAATCTAATCAGGGTTTAAGTTTAATTAAGTCTAATTTAGTTAAAACTTAATGGTTTAATTAGATCTAATGGGTTAGACCTAATTAGGGTTTACATTTGATTAAGTCTAATTTAGTTAAGACTTAATGGTTTAATTAGGTCTAAAGGGTTAGACCTAATTAGGGTTTAGGTTTGATTAAGTCTAATTTAGTTAAGACCTAATGGTTTAATTAGGTATAATGGGTTAGACCTAATTAGGGTTTAGGTTTGATTAAGTCTAATTTAGTTAAGACTTGATGGTTTAATTAGGTCTAAAGGGTTAGACCTAATTAGGGTTTAATTTGTCTTAAACCCAATGTAATTAAGGTTTAAGGTGTTTAATTAAGTTTAATATGTCCTTAAACTTAATTTAAGTTTGATTTTGTATTAAACCTAATTTAGTTAAGGTTTAATGAATTAATTAATTTTAATATGTCGTTAAACTTAATTAAAATTTGATATTTATATTAAACCTAATATGATTAAGGTTTAATGAGTTAATTAGGTTTAAGTTGTCTTTAAACCTAACTAAAGTTTAATTTTTGTATTAAACCTAATGTGATTAAGGTTTAATGAGTTAATTAGGTTTAAGTTGTCTTTAAACCTAATTAAAGTTCATTTTTTGTATTAATCCTAATGTGATTAATGTTCAATGAGTTAATTAGGTTTAAGTTGTCTTTAAACCTAATTAAAATTTAATTTTTGTATTAAACATAATGTTATTAAGGTTTAATGAGTTAATTAGGTTTAAGTTGTCTTCAAACCTAATTAAAGTTTGATTTTGAGTTGATTTGGGTTTAGATTCATCATTACCTTAGTCCATTATGAAATGGATTAAGTAAATGAATAAAAGGTTTTGAAATATTAATTTATAATTAATAAATCTTAACCTGATTTTAAAATGTCTTTCAAAATTGATTCAATGGCTTGAGAATTGTTGTTTTAGGATTGTTATCTCTTTTCCTAAAATTTTTAACCATTTTGAATTTTAATTTTCCAATTTTTCCAAATTTTATAATTATTGTTTGAAATAATTATAAAGTGTCATGGAAATTAGAAAATCATATCCTAGAGAGCTGTCCTAGCCTTAGAAAAATCAGGAGATGTGTCTAAGGACTTAAAGGTTCTTCCCTAAAATTTTCATATTTTTCTGGTTTGTAAATAATTTTTAATAATTAAAATACTCTAGCGAGTATTTAATTATTTAAAAATTAAATACTGAAAATAAAATTATGATTTTAATTTCATAATTTTCTTCTCTTCAGGAGCTTTCCAGAGGTATTTTTATTTTATTTTTAGGAGCTCTGTACAAAAAAAACCTAGCCCAGAAAATCGAGGAGCTGTCGCATGTCCTCATACATGTCAAAGACGCGGGAGGATCCGCTGTCTAGATCTGAACACCAAACACACAACCGTGCGATCAGCACTGTCCATTCCGATACACGGGAACTGATGGTTGAGATTAAATATCAAAAATTCGAAAATATTTTGAACCGTCCAACTTCAAATCTCAATATCTCACTCATTTCTTAATGAAATTGAGTGATTTTTGAACCTATGGATTCATCTGGACATATAGATTATTTCTATACGGTGATGATAATTTTTTGGGCTAGTTTAGTTCATAATTTTTTGATTATATGAATTATTTTGGACAAACAAATCCATACCTTGGCCACAATAATCTTGAGTTTGATCAGATTTGATGGTTAGCCTCTAATAATTCTGAAGAAACTCTTTGTCACTTCAATTTGGATTTGTGGCTAGCCTTGGTGAGTAATTTTGGCAAAGTGGCTAGGTTTGGGCTGAATTTATGTTTTGGTCAAATTGGCTTGATTAAGCTGATCCTATGACTTAACCCTGGCTAGAATAGGTTGCTAAGATCCTTAGTAAAATTTTTTGTGTTGTGAGCTAAGGGATTTGGGCAGCCTATAGGTTTCTATGGATTTTTCTTCTCCTCTTTGTAATTTCGGGTAAGGGCTCCTTTTATAGCCATGGATGGCTATGATTCAACCCAGGTTAACTTAGGATTTACCATGGGATGGTGAGAGCAGTGGAGCATGGTCTAGTAACAGTCTCCCCCATGTAAACCAACTACCAGCTCTCCATATCCCATGTGAATTATGCCACTTAAGCAAGCTCATGTATCATGGCAATTATGGATTCCAAATTGCTATGATGGCCTTTGATCTCTTTGTTTCCATTCTATTAGCTAAGGGTGAGGTTAATGGTGACTCAATGGGCTAAGAACTTCACCATCTAACACCTCATTTAAGGGTTCATGGGGAGATGACACATATCCCTTCATTTTCTTTAATTTTCTCATTTTTGATTTATGAGATCATCACATGAAGTAATGGTGATCTGAGCTCTTCCCCTCTCCTATTGGAGAAGATGGAAGGTGTTAGATGAGTCACCAAAGGTTCTCTTAGGGTTGCATGAGGAGGTGACACATCATTTTTTCCATAATGATGAAGGAATATTACCATGGTTAAGCATGGTTCATGATGGGTCATCCATGGGTTATTTCATTTTTAATGGGTTATATGGGTTGTGTCTAACCCATATGAGGTCATGTGTGATGTCATAAAGGAGATTTGGAATTTTTAGAAAACCATAATGTCATAGGTTTAAAATTCCATTTAATACCCTTCTTAATTTAATTTCCATTTTAATTAATTATGTCATTAATTAAATATTTGGAAATTATTTCATTAATCAATTATTAATTGGAAATAATTCTAAATTAATTATTTGATTAATTTTCATGTCATTTTTATTTAAAGTTGGATTTTGTCTCATTTCATGACTTTTTAATTTAATTTTCATTTTAATTAATTATGTCATTAATAAAAACATGGAAATTAAATTATTGGTCAATTAATTAATGAAAAATAATTTTGGAATTAATTATTTGATTAATTCCATTATTTTTAATTAATTTGTGCATTTTATCATTTTAAGACTTTTGATTTAATTTTTCATTTTAATTATTTATGTCATTAATTAAAATTTTAAAAATTAAGTCATTAGCTAATTAATTAATCAAAATAATTTTGAAATTAATTTTTTTATTAATTTTATCATTATTTTGGTGCATTTTGTCATTTTATGACTTTTAATTTAATTTAAATTTTAATTAATTTAGTCATTAATTAAAATATTGAAAATTAAATTATTAGTCAGTTTAATTAATCAAAATAATTTTGAAATTAATTATTTGATTAATTTTGTCATCTAGAGGTCTTAAAGTGGTCATTGGGTCAATATTTGGTCATTGGGTCAGGATTGACCATTTTGACCAAAGTTGACTTTTTAGGTCAAAAGGTTGACCTATTAGGTCAACAGGGTTGGTCACTTGGTCACGATTAACCATTTTGAACAAAGTTGACTTTTTAGGTGAAAAGGTTGACTTATTGGGTCAAAAGGGTTCGGTCATTGAGTCAGGATTGACCATTTTGACCAAAGTTGACTTTTTAGGACAAAAGATTGACCTGTTGGGTCAATAAGGTTGGTCATTAAGTCAGGATTGACCATTTTGACCAAAGTTGACTTTTTAGGTCAAAAGGTTAACCTATTGGGTCAACAGGGTTGATCATTGGGTCAGGATTGACCATTTTGACCAAAGTTGACTTTTTAGGTCAAAAGGTTGACCTATTGGGTCAACAGGGTTGATCATTGGGTCAGGATTGACCATTTTGACCAAAGTTGACTTTTAGGTTAAAAAGTTGACCTATTGGGTCAACAGGGTTGGTCATTGGGTCAGGATTGACCATTTTGACCAAAGTTGACTTTTAGGTCAAAAGGTTGACCTATTGGGTCAACAGGGTTGGTCATTGGGTCAGGATTGACCATTTTAACCAAAGTTGACTTTTTAGGTAAAAAGGTTGACCTATTGGGTCAACAGGGTTGGTCATTGGGTCAGGATTGACCATTTTGACCAAAGGGTTGACCTTATCATAAAAATGAGGTCAATAAGTTCAAATTCCTTTTTAAAAATCTTCCGATCATGCAATATTTTTCTTCTCTCCTTGGATATTCTATCATTATCATATGATTCATTTCTGATTTCTTCTAATTCATTCAATTGCAACAGTCTTCTCTCACCAGCGTCTTTCAAATTAAAGTTCAATTTTTTTATTGCCCAATATGCTTTATATTCTAATTCAACTGGCAAGTAAAAAGTCTTTCCAAAGATTAATCTGTAAGGGGACATTCCTATAAGAGTTTTATAAGCAGTTCTATATACCCATAAAGTTGTGTCTAATCTAGCAGACCAATCTAATTTCTCAGGATTTATGACTTTTTCCAAAATTCATTTAATTTCACGATAAGTTACCTCTATTAAGCCATTAGTTTGGGGATGATAAGCTGTAGAGATTCTATGCATAATATTATATTTTTTCTACTAATCTCTAAATCAGATTATTCATAAAATGGGAACCTCCATCAGTGATAATTACTCTAGGCATTCCATATCTTGTGAAAATATTTTTCATTAAAAACCTCGAAACACTTATAGCATCACACTTAGGTAAATCTATTGCCTCAATCCATTTTGATACAAAATCAACAACAACTATTATATATATATATTTCCAAATGAAGGTATAAATGGTCCCATAAAATCTAATCCCCAAGCATAAAAAATTTCAACTTCCAAAGTAAAATTAAGAGACATTTCATTTCTTCTAGATATATTATCTATTATCTGACATCGATCACAAGTTTTGATAAATCTATAAACATCTCTAAAAATAGTAGTCCAATAAAATCCAGATTGTAAAATCTTATGTGCAGTTCTATCAATTCCAAAATGTCCTCTAAATTTAGAATCATGACATTCTCGAATAATTCTTTCAGTCTCTTCATAAGGCATACATCTCCTAATAATAAGATCTTTACATTTGTTTTACAGATAAGGATCGTCCCAAAAGTAAAATTTAGTATCATGTTTAAATTTCTTCCGCTGTTGCATTGTTAATTGAGGTGGTAAAATATCACTAGTGATGTAGTTTACAATATCAGCATAGCACAATATATTTCCTTCAGTAATATTATATAGTTACTCATCAGAAAAGTTTCTATTTTTTCTTTTCAAATTCAACCAAATTAGGTTGTTCAAGTCTTGATAAATGATCAGCTATTTGATTATCGACCCCTTTTCTATTAACAATCTCAAAATTGAATTCTTGCATTAAAAGTATCCATCGAATCAGTCTTCGTTTAGCATTCTTCTTTTGCATTAAAAATTTAATAGCAGAATGATCAGTATGCACTATACATTTGGCTCTAATCAAGTAAGATCTAAGTTTTTTAAAGGCATAAACGATAGCTAATAACTCTTTTTTTGTAGTTGTGTATATAATTTGAGCATCAGTAAGAGTCTTACTAGCGTAGTAGATCACTTTAAACATTTTCTCGTTTCTTTGCCTAAAACCACTCCAATAGCATAATCGCTCGTATCACACATTAATTCAAATGGTTTCTCCCAGTCAGGTGAAAATATTATAGGGGCAGCAATTAATTTTCCTTTTAATAGATCAAAAGCTTTTAAGCATTCATCATTAAAATCAAACTTCCTATCTTTTTCCAAAAGTTGACATAGAAGCTTAGTAATTTTTGAAAAGTCTTTAATATATCGCATCTAGAATCCTACATGTCCCAAAAAGCTTCTTACCCCTCTCACTGTTGTTGGAGGTGGTAAATTTTCTATAATTTGAATCTTTGCAAGATCTACTTCCATGCCATATTCAGATATTTTATGTCCAAGCACAATTCCTCCTGCAACCATAAATTGACACTTTTCCCAGTTTAGGACTAAATTTGTTTCTTCGCATACCTCTAAAACTTTTTCTAAGTTGCATAGGTATGCATCAAATGAATCTCCAAATACTGAGAAATCATCCATAAACACTTCTATTCCATCATCTATTAATTTGCTAAATATGGACATCATACATCTTTGAAATGTTGCAGGCGCATTACATAATCCAAAGAGCATTCTTCTAAAAGCAAAATTTCCATAAGGGCTAGTAAATGTAGTTTTCTCTTGATCCTCAGGAGCAATATGTATCTAGTGATAACTGGTATATCCATCCAAAAAGCAATAATACTTGTATCCAGCAAGTCTGTCTAGCATTTGGTCTAAAAAAGGTCAAGGGAAGTGATCTTTTCTGGTGGTGACGTTTAATTTTATATAATCAATACATATTCGCCAACTAGTGACTTGTCTTATAGGTAAAATTTCATTTCATTCATTTACGTCAATTTTCACTCCTCCATTCTTAGGAACATAATAAATTGGGCTTACCGAAACATTATTAGAAATATAATATATAATTTCAGCATCTATTTGTCGGCTTATTTTTAGGTTTAGTTGTATTTTAAAAAAAAGGGGTCGCCTACAGAAGTTGTCGGAGAATTTTAAATTGTAAATTTAAATTAAATATATATATATATATATATATATATATATATATAATTTGGAAAGTAGCATTTGATTTAAAAAATAATTTTAAGTTTGAAAATTTTTTAAGATATGAAATCAAACCGATCTCACATCCCAAATAGTTTATATAAACGAGCACCGCACCACAAACCGTGTATTTATCCCGAAGAGTAGACATACTGCTTGATGATGGGGGCTCGATTAAATAAACTAAAAGATTTGTGTCATCCGTTTGGTCTGCGAACCAATTTTATAAACCGACAAGTTCCCTCGCTTAATATAAAGAAATTAAGCGAGGTTTATATTACTCGGGTTCTTAAAGTTCCCTATAAGGGCAAGCCCCTATAGTTAATTACATCTTAAATGACGAGAATCATTTAAGAAAACTCTCGATAATGATCAGTGGTTTTTCTCTCAAGAATTTCAAAGTTTAAGGTTTTCAAAGGATTGAATTTTGGAGATTTCAATAGGGAATGGATCAAATTAGGAACAATTTATTTTGGGAATCCAAAGAAAGAAAAGTAGGAGAAGCCGAGGATCCAAGAAGAATCTTGGCAACTTCCCAAACTATCCTATTGTTTGGCTTCAATTTGAGAGTTTATTCAATGTTTCCATCCTGCCAATTTTAATTAATTTAGGACTTATATTTGCATGACATGATCATACAAATAGCCTTGAAGATGTGACGGTTTATGTCGTATCAAAAGACTACCTTGGAGTCCTAAGACCGGTTAGGGCTTAATTTACATAACATTATTATGTAAATGCCTAATGAAGAGTTGAGGATTTATGTTGCACTAGGCAAACTACCTCGAAGTCCTATGGCTTCGTTATTTAATTCTAAGAATGTTTAGCTGAAGTAGACCCGAGTTTTGCTGATGACGATGGCCGTGCTGCCCACCATGCTCTGAGCTCCTTGTTGTTGCAGAGGTTTAGTTTTAGAAGTCCTAAATCAGGAGATGAGAGAAGTGTTTTAGTTTATAAAAAATCTTAAAATCCAAATGTTTTTTACTATTTTAATTAAATCAAATCTTAAAGTTGTTTAAACAGAACTGATTAAGATCCCACGGTTCTGTCATCCTGACACCGTTATTTTCATCGAATTCACTTAGTCCATATGAATTTGCTAAACTCAACTGAATGAGTTCCACACATTCATTTAGACCGTGGGAAATCTCGTTAGTAACACGTGGGTTACATCATCTGAGGTATTCCCGATCATTCAATGAGACATTTTAATTTAGTTGCAATTATAGTTTTGTTGTTCTGTTTGTGATTAAATTTTGAGTTGTTTTATATTTTTGAATGTTGTGGCGGTGAATTTTATCTTGTGATGACTTTTAATTTAGTTTTGGTTTCAATTCAGGGACTATCCTAATGGTTTTGGTTTTCATGCAACAATCTTGTTTAACATGCAAGAAAAAGTAAAGTACAGTGCGTGTAAGTAAATTGCAATAAAATAAATGCGTACCTGGAGGGTCTTCCCGTCATCCCAAGCTGCACTTAAAACACATGTTAAGGCATTTAAATATTTCAACAAGCACCTAGGTAAGGCTAAGGGAAGGGTTTTGTTGTCTACCAAATTCCTAATCCTATTGCTAGTCATCTCCTATGACTTCTAGGTTGTGTTTTGTTTAAGGATGATTTTCTTCATCAAAGAACAATTAAATTCAATTGTTCTTCTAAAACATCCCGTCATATTGAGGAAGTGCTTAAGACGAGTCCTAAACATCTTTTCTATACTTCTGGGATTATTTTTGAGTCCAAGTAAATTTTATCATATTGATGAATCAATCATCTAAGGATTTGTATTTTGTTTCTTGCTCAGTGAACTAGGATGTTTAAATATCTTATGTGTGAAGTGACATTTCATTTAATACTCTATTTATGAGTTATAATAATTAAAGCCTTTTAGGACAAGTCGGGTTGTTGAGAATTTTAATCATTCTTAATTTAAAGTTTGAGTTAATGATTTAAAGTGATTTAATTTAATTATGAGGTTTTAGTTAATAATTTTAAGTTTGAAATAGTGTTCAAATTATTTTAGATTTAATTTAAATCTTTACACTTTCAATTATCTTAGTATTTCAGATTGATGTTTATGTCTTAAATATACTTAGATAGAAAGAGGTGTTGAAATTATTGATATGTTTTGATTTAACTCTTAATGATTTCATTTAGGTTTGTTGTTAAGTGATTTTAATTTAATTTAATTTAATTTGATTTAATTCAATTTAATTTAGTTTTTCAAATTTAATTTAATTTTAATTTAATTTTAATTTAATTTTAATTTAATTTTAATTTTAATTTAATTTTAATTTAATTTTAATTTTTTTAATTTAATTTTAATTTAATTTAATTTAATTTTAGTTTCAGTATTTTAAATTTAATTTAATTTAATCGTTAAGGTGTTAACTTAATTTAATTTAAACTTTGACTTGACTTAATTTAATTTAATTTAATTTAATTTCAAGATTTTTAAATTTGATTTTAATTATTAGTTTAATTTTAGTTAAGGACTAAATATTGTTGAAGTGGCTTATTTAGGGATTTTTAAATTAAAGAATAAATATCCTCTTAATAATATCCCTATTTTATTAATCCAAATTCAAATATATATATTCTTTCCAAAATTCAAATTATTTAATTAATTAGAGTTTCATTTTGATATTTTCAAAGTGTTTAATAGGTTTCTACCCTTTTAATTTTCCTAAGTTTCAATCATCCAAGAGAAAATTAAAATAAAATATTTTACCCTCTATTTTGATTAAACCAAAAGTTTTAATTAAGGGTTAAATTTTTTAATTACCTTTATGCGCTTTTAGGCTTATTTATTTCATAACTCACTAAAGTGAGCTCAAATGAATTTGAAATTTTTATTTCCCCTCACTAACATGTCAATTAAGACATTAGAGGAGAAAATGTGATTTTGCTGAATTTAATTTATTTATATAATTATTTTTAGTAGAAAATAGGGGTTTTCAAGGAAAATTCAACAACATGACCAAGGAGAGGTTTCTGTCCTTAAGAAAATTATGGGATGTTTCTAATGACCAGACGACCACTTGTACTAATTTTGGTAATTTTTTGAATTATATTTTATTTATTATAATTATTTTAATTTTTAGAGTATTAATTAATTTTAAAATAAAATAAAAATTGAAACAAATTTTATAATTTTCTGATTTTTTTTTAATTTATTAGAATTATTTTTGTGAAGAAGGTTGAAAATTAATTTTTTAATATTAAAAATTACATTAAGCCTTTAAAATTCAATATCTTACCCTAGAGACTTAGGAAAAATATTTGTTTTGTTCCTAAGTGATTAGGAGTCAAAATATGACATTTTTATGATTTTTAATATTTTTGTGATTTTTATTATTTTTTTATTATTAAAATATTAAAATATTGTAAAAAATCAACTTTTTTAGAAAATTCTAATTTTAATATTTCTGAACTCCCCTAATATCAGAGAAGCTCCAAAACCATTTTTGTGAATTTTTGAAAAGTATTTTTCGAGTTATGAATTTTTTAAAGTTCCACTTTGCTTGTGAGGCTTAATCAATCCATTTGGTGGGGTTAATCAAGTCCAATTGATTTCAAAATTTTATGCAAGGTTCCTCTGACCCTAAAGAGTAAAGGAGAATTATTTTCAAGTCAACATGATGTGTGGTTAACCCTAATTAATTCAAATTCAATTTTAGGGTTTTAGGCCAATTAAGGTTATTATGAATGAGTTAACTCAAAATATATTTTTCATAGGGTCCCCTGCTCCTTAGAAACATCACAAAATTTACCTAGAATTTATTTTACAACATGCAAATTATTGAAATTAAAATACCTAAAATAGTGGCATGAACTTGAAAAATCAATAATTTTTCACAGAGATGGCCTCTGATCTTGAAAAATATAGAGAATGTTCCCCAGATCAGAGGCTTCAAAAGCCATATGGTCTCATTCTATGGTGAATTGTCTATGCAAATAGAGAATCAAAACATTGAAAACACTACATAAATTATTAAAAATAAAATATTCATCCAATTAACTTGATTTCTTTTCCACATTATTCTCCTCTGTTCACTGAGCAAGAGGGTATTTTTATTTTATTTTTGTGATTTTTCAATGCAAAGATATGAATTTTTGAAGTTCAAGGCATTTAAATAATTCAAAAATACCCTAATTTTCTACTTATCCCCGCGGCGCCGCTTCAACCTCGGCAGCTTCGAAAGCCCACGCGTTGCGCTGTAATTCGGCTCCGCCTTCTGACTCAGCTCTCCAGGGGCCAGCAGTTCACATACCATTGTGCTGTCCGGCTTGATCTCGACCATCTACTCGATACACGCACGATCCAACGGCTCCTGGTCATCGTCTACGACAGGTGTGCACCCGTGACCGTCCACACTTAAACCCTAATATCTCTCTCGATTCTCAATGGATTTTCGAGTTCTTATACTCTATCGATTCATCTTGAAGAGACGAACACATCCATACAGTTTATAAGCTATGAAATTAACTCAAACAAAATGGAGAATCGCTGGAAGTTCAGGAGGAAGAATGAGTTCATACCTTTGCTCAGAGAAGTGAAGCTTCGATCTGAGGGTTGTGTCACCTTCGATTGAGTCCAAGCAAGCTCCAGATGAAGTCTCTAGCTCTGGGGAATTGCCTAAGTATGAAAGTGTCCACAGCCGATCACAAAGCTTGGAGGCTGGAGGTAATGGCTGGCCTGGTGAGGGGGCTTTTGCTGGGGAACTTCTCCACTTGGTCTGGTGAAGGTGTAGGGTCAATCAATTTGGAGATTGGCTCACTGTGGTGAAGTGTCCTGTTTTTAGGTAGATTTTTCAACTCAGAAATTGAGCTCTGTTAATGGGGTTTAGGGTAAAGGAACACTGGGGATCAACTGCTCGGGTTAGGAGAAGGTCCTGGAGCAATTTTGGCAGAGTTTCCTTAAGGTACTGTTCATCATCTTGTTTGGCTAAGAGGTGGTGGTGTTTAAATAGGCATGGCTGGAGGGCTTCCTAGGGGCAATTGGAGGCTGGGATCAGCTGCTCAGGGGAGGAGAAGAAGAGCTCTGGTGTCCACTAGGGTTGGGACAGCTCAGCAAGGGAAAATTTGAAATTTTGGCTCACATGGAGCTCTCGGCCATGGTGTTTTCTAGCGACCCAGGTGGCTGGCCAGCCAGGCATTGGTCACCATCTTGACTAGTGAGGTCAGGGCTGGGCTTTGGTGAGTTCAATTGGCTTTGGACATGTGTAAAGGATTTGATTTAACTGGAATGGGGGAGGATTGATTTTGGATTAATTTGGTCCAATGCATGGATTATGCTAGGTGCACCTCCCCAAGGCTGGTTTGTGCTGAAGAGAAAGTCATTTGGATCAGCTTGATTAGTGGGGTCAAGTCACAATCCAAGTACAATTAGGCTTAAGCATGAGTTAGGGGTGACACGGGAATGGTTAATGACTTTTAAGGAGTGCTTAAAAGCCTTCCTCCTTTTTCCACTTATGCGGTGTTGACAATCCTAAGATCCTCATGGCTCTCATGTGGCTTGTGCATGGCTTCAAGGCTTGCTCATGGCTTAGGAATGGCTTGGCTCACTTTCATGAGAAAGGGATTTTGGGATTTTAGAAATTTAGGGATATTTTGGCATGAGGCTTGATTTAGATTTATTTGATGGTAGAATTGGAACTTAGGAAATGATTTTGATTAAATGAATGACAAATGAAAATGTCATATGGGCTTTTGAAATTGTATTGGGATGGGCTTTTAAAGTGGTTTAAGGAAGTGGGCTTTTGGATTTAAAATAAATTTAGGATGAAAATTTTGTAAAGGATTGTGCCAAATAAATGTTGGGTTTAGTTTAGGGATGTTTCATGAGTGGTTTGGAATCAATTTGGTGTGATTTGAAGTAGAATTAGGTTGAATTTGGGCTTTTTAGCTAAAGGGGCCAAAGTGGGTTAAATTGGGCTAACTTAGTTTAATTTTGGGCTAATGTTAGATTTGATGTAAAATTAATGTTTAGAAATGTTTATGGGAGTGTTACAAAGAGTTCTCAACTTTGGTTGGGCTCTAATTTTGGGATTTGGGCCCATTTGGGTTAGGTTTGGGCTTAGGCAAATTTAAGGGATTTTGGTTTTGGATTAGGTTTGGGTGGAGTTTAGGTTCAAATTTTGGGCAAATCAAGTTAGCGTTTTGTTTGTGGGAATGTTAGGAAGGCTTTAGAAAAGATTTGGGACCAATTGGAGTTGAATTGGGCTAGGTTTAGGGCATGGGTCAAAATTGGGCCTTAAGCCCCAAATTAAAATTGGGCTCAAATGTCAATCAAATTGGACTTAGATTTTATCTAAATTGATATTGGGGATATTTAATTGAAGTTTAGAATTTAATTGGACCAAAATTGAGGTCAATTGGGGTGATTTGGTTTGACATTGGGTTCACTTGGGTTAAAAATGGGTCAAATTAGGGGTTTTGGTAAAAGTGGAGTAAATTGGCAAAATTGGCCCATGGTGTAGTTGAACAAAATGAATTTGGGTATATTTGGGATTTTCTGGAATTTTCTGGGAATTTTTAGAATTTTTGGATTTTTGGGGTAAAAGGGTATTTTGGTAATTTTGGTGGTTTTAGGGGTATTTTTGGAAATTTTGGTATTTTTGGTTAAATATGGCCAATGTGAGTGGGGGAAAATATTTGGGATTGATCTTGATGAATTTTGGGTAATTTAGGTAATTTGGCAAATTTTGGGTCATTTCAAGGGTATTTGGTCGGTTTGGTGGGTCTGGGGCCCTAGGGGTTAAAAATTGAAATTTTGGAAAAATGAGGATTGATCAAGTGTGAGTGATATGGAATCATTCTAGTTGAGCCATGAAGCCATATTAAGCCCATATGAGCCATGAGAGGACTCATTTGAGGCATTCACTATGTTGTTCCTAACCCTCTTAGCCAGGGGCTTAGGGGTTAAGGACCATCCATATGAATTACCTGCATAAGTCAGGAAGTCAAGTTGGGTGAGAATGTGGTTTTAGGACTGGGAATGTGTGTGAGAGTGTAGTGTATGTGCAAGTCAACCCTCACCAGGCCAGGCCATTCAGGGTATTCCTAAGGCCAAAAAGTCCTATAGGGAACTCATCCTTTAAACCTCCACATTTGATTTCAACCCTCTAGGTGATTAGGTGTCTACAATCAAGCTTGTGGGGTTTGCAGGGAGTTAAGAAGTGGTTTGAATTTCTAAGTGGTGGGTTTCATTTCTAGTCCTTTAAGATTAGTTAAAGAAAAAGCTCAAGGCTAGATCCTAAGTACTAAAGAGAGAAGCAAAACCAATAAATGGACCCCCAATAGGTGTGGTGTGCTAACCAAGCACACCGCGCGTATTGGTGTTGACCGAAGAGATCAATAAAACCAACACAGACGTCTAAGTGACACACTTAGAACAGAGTAGAAGAACTTCCACTGGGGAGTATCAGGTACATTTCCAAGACTGGAGATTCCTGTACTCTCGCTAAGGAAAAGAGAAGGAGGTGAATTCCAAATCACAAGATCTTGGGAATTCGATTTAGATTACATTTTACTTTTAAATTTCAAGTTTCAATGTGTGAGTTTAGATTTCGATTTGTTCCGAGTTTCAATTTCGATTGAAGTTTAATTTAAAATCAATTTAAGGAAATTTTTGAATTTGAAATTTGGATTCGAAACGAGAATTGAAACCTGGGTTTCAACCTCGGGATTGTGAAGAGAACTGGAACTTAGGTACCAGCCTCGAGTTGAGAATCAGAGTTTGAGTATCGACGAAAAAAGGATGAGAATCAGAATTTAGGTACTGATCTCAAGAGAGTGAGATTTGAAATTTAAGTATCAATCTCGGAAGAGAGTCAAAATTTAGGTATCGACCTTGAAAATGATGAGAATCAGAATTTAGGTACTGATCTCGAAATGAGAACTAGAATTTAGGTACTAGTCTCAAAATGAGAACTGGAATTTAGATATCAATTTCAGAAGAGAGTCGAAATTTAGATATCGACCTCGAGAAGGATGAGAATCAGAATTTAGGTACTGATCTCGGAATGAGAACTAGAATTTAGATACTAGTCTCGAAATAAGAACTGGAATTTAGGTACCAGTCTCAGAAATTTAGAATTAAAATTTAGGTATCAATTCGAAAGAGAATCAAAATTTAAGTATCGATCTCAAATGAGAGTCGAAATTTAGGTACCGACCTCGAAATGAGAACTGGAATTTAGGTACGAGTCTCGAAAATTTAGAATTGAAATTTAAGTATCAATTCGAAGAGAATCAAAATTTAGGTATCGATCTCGAATGAGAGTCCGAATTTAGGTACCGACCTCAAAATGAGAACTAGAATTTAGGTACCAATCTCAAAATTTTAGAATTTAAATTTAGGTATCATTTCGAAAGAGAATCGAAATTTAGGTATCGATCTCGAATGAGAGTCAGAATTTAGGTACCGACCTCGAAATGAGAACTGAAATTTAGGTACCAGTCTCGTTAATTTAGAATGAAAATTTAGGTATCAATTCGAAAGAGAATCGAAATTTAGGTATCGATCTCGAATGAGAGTCGGAATTTAGGTACCGACCTCGAAATGAGAACTGGAATTTAGGTACTAGTCTCGGAAATTTAGAATTGAAATTTAGGTATCAATTCGAAAGAGAATCAAAATTTAGGTATCGATCTCGAATGAGAGTCGGAATTTAGGTACCGACCTCGAAGGAAGAGAACTGGAATTTAGGTACCAGTCTCGGAATTTAGTGAGAAATGGAAACTGGTTCCAATCTCGAAGATTCATCTGTATGAAGAGGGACCCAGTCTCATGCCATCGGAACCAAATCGAACAAAGTTCGTGGCTCCGTGTCAATAGAACTAGTCGATCCTCTAAGACACAGAAGAAAGAGAACTGAAAAGAGCTGGTAAGTGTACCAAGCTGAAAAGACTAGACTTAACGAAAAGTCGAAGAAAACATTCAAATTTCAAAAGAGTTTCAAACAGATTTCAATTGAGTAAAGAACTGAAAGGTTCGAATCAGAGGATTCAGATTGGAATTCAATTTGAGATTTAGATTCATTTTGTTTGTCTTTTAATGATCCCATTTTATTTATTTTATTTTTTTTGTTGTTTATTTAGTGTTCATGTGAATTTAAAGTTCATTTTAATATTCAGATTTTTTAAGAAAAATTCTCATTTATTTTCTTTTATTTTTTGTTCTTCGCTCAAAGTTCATTTAACTCTAATGGTGTTTCCCAGTCAATTTGCACAAAAAGAGGTGAAGGCAAAATATGACGTAGTCGTTTTCATTCCAACTTACTGAAAATACATCACACAACTTGATCTAATCATGACGACATCTTCCTCAAAAATTTAATGTCTCATATAATCCATGTAAATCCAAAACGGACTATATAAACTTCTTGTTTATTCATCCAAAAGCGTCTTTCAAAAATCCATGTCTGAATAGTAAGAAACATGGGCAATAACATCACCTTCCAAGCCACTCTTGGCAGGAATGCCGCATGGATGTGTATTGGAGGTGTGCTATCTCCCATGTAACTCACAGTTCGTAAGGCCGGAGACTCTCCAATTCTGGATCTGGCTGAAAGTGTTAAGGTATTTTTCTATCGTCCATTCTTCTAAAAGTAACTGAGATCCGCTCCACAGGCACACCTGGAATGCAATGCTTTGCAACGTCTGCTCTGTTTCCTTTTAACACCAGGACGAAACCTACCGGTAGTGGTATCTCCACCGGTCCTCGGAACTCACCGGGGCTCGCAATCTGGAGGTCAGATCTGAACATGATGTTGCACTGGTTGACGAATGACACTGTGCAGAAGGGTCTAAGAAAATCATGATGGTCTATATGTGGAGGTATGCAGTCGCCTTCTTCGTAGATGTTAATAATGCAGCTGTTGGGTATGCAATCTGCAGGCAATACCCTCCATGTTATCATCCTTTTCACCATTCTCTTAATGATTCTTGGCATCGGATCCACCTCCCTGCGACGGAGTATCCCTGGTGGATTTCCTTTTCTATCTGTGGCAAAATTGTAGCAACATCCACATTGGATTGTAACTCTTCCTTTTCCTGGCATCCATCTTCGAGGTTCTGAGTATGTATTTTCTCTCAAGCGGCCATCTCGACCCATTTTCTGCAATTCAAGGATGCAATCTACAATTTGTTGTTGCTCATAATCTGAGAAAATATTTGTATACAGCTCGAGGCCTTCCAAGATGTTAACCCTCTTGTTTCCAATTCTTTCAAAGTATTCAAAGGTTTTCTTCTCAACTAGTTGTATTTTCTCCAGGTCATATTCCGGGATTATATGAAGTCCTCAGTGTCTAGTAGTAACATACTGCGGGATGTATGGCTCAACCTCGGCACGTTCTTCTGCATGTCTCGGCTCCTCGGGGATGGTCTCTGTAGGGACATCCTCCGGGGTTGCTTTAGCAAAAAGACTCTTCGGATCTGGTACATTTGCTTGGCGTCGAGGTGCCGACTCTATTTCTGCTTTTCTTGGCATTTCTTTTATCTGTTCCGATCTTCTTGGAGTTAAATTTCTTCTTTCTGGTTCCTGACGAACCGGTCTCCTTGGAGCATTTACATTAACGGTATCCACTGTCTGTTTATGTTGATATTTTGCTAACTTGGTCAACATTTTGCGAATGCGACGATTCTTATTTCTTCGCTGGGTAGCAGTGAGAGTAGCTCTCCTTACCCCTTAAATTTCTACGGGTGTGGCACTAACAAGCCTACCCTCTGCTGTGGCAACCATGGACTTAACTTTCTTATCTTCTTCGATTGCATGAGCGGCATTTATTTTTCTTTTCTTACTACTAGATTGGTGGCTCGGGCAACCCATTTTCATCACTATTTGGCTGTGAAGTTCTTCTCGATCAACTGGAATCCAATCATTTTCTTCGTATTGTAGCCCTGCTGGTGTGAAGTCTGAGTCAATCTCTATCACTCCTCCATCCTTCACCCTCTTTTCATTAAGTGTTAGACTCACGCCATTTCTAAAGTTTAAAACCAACCGCCCATTCGACATTTCCCTGCGAAAAAACAAGGAAAGGATCAGGGGCTGTACTAAGAACAAGAACAATAAGAAAAACACTTAAAAAAAATCTTATTCACTTCTTTTAAATTTAAAGGAAGTAGGAAAAGATGAGAAAATATCATGAATGAATGGATTTAAAAGGAAAGATTGACATTATATTATTATAATTTGCCATGTTTTCTTTTTAACATTTTCATTAATGAGATTTTTTTTATCATCCATTTTATTTCGTTTTGGGTTCGGACCCAGTCACAAAGTGATTACTTTACCCCTGTTTCTAGGGATAAGATTCTACTTTAGAGGCCACCCTTCGAAACATCAGGTTACGTAATATTTCTTTAAATACCGTCCAATGATTGGATGCATGGGTCGTTCTTGTCGGCATATTTTTAGGTTGTATTGTATTTTGAAAAGGGGTCGCCTAACAGAAGTTGTCGGCGAATTTTTAATTTAGTTTAAATAAATAATTTGAAAAGTTGTATTTGATTTTTGAAAATAATTTTAAATTTGAACATTTTAAGATATGAAGTCAAACTGATCTCACATCCCAAATAGTTTATATAAACGAGCACCGCACCACAAACCGTGTATCTATCCCTAAGGATAAACGCACTGCTTGATGGTGGGGCTCGATTAAATAAACTAGAAGACTTGTGACATCCGTTAGGTCTGCGAACTAATTTTATAAGCCGACAAATTCCCCAGCTTAATATGAAAGCATTAAACAGGGTTTATATTACTTCGGTTCTTTAAAATTCCCTATAAGGGCAAGCCCCTATAGTTAATTACATCTTAAATGAAGTGAATCATTTAAAAAAACTCTCAATAATAATCAGTAATTCTGCTCTCAATAATTTCAAAGTTTAAGTTTTCAAAGGATTGAATTTTAGGATTTCAATAGGGAATGGATCAAGTTTAGAACATTTTGTTTTGGGAATTCAAAGGAAGAAAAGTAGGAGAAATTACAGATTCGAAGCGAACTTTGGTAATTTCCCGACTATCCTATTGTTTGGCTTAGATTTAGGAAAGTCCTAATATTTTATTTAATGTTTTGATCTTGCCAATTTTAATTAATTAGGACTTATATTTGTATGATAAAATCACACAAATAGCCTCGAAGATGTGAGGGTTTATATCGTATCGGACGACTACCTCGGAGTCCTAAGACCGGTTAGGGCTTAATTTTCTATGCAAATGCCTAACGAAGAGTTGAGGATTTATGTTGCACTAGGAAAACTACCTCGAAATCCTATGGCTTGGTTATTTAATTCTAGGAAAGGTTTTGCTGATGTAGATTCAAGTTTTGCTTACGACGATGGCCGTGCTGCCCACCATGCTCCGAGCTCGTTGTTGTTGCAGAGGTTTAGTTATAGAAGTCATAAATCAGGAGATGAGAAAAGTGTTTTGGTTTAGAGAAAATCTTAATTTCCAAGTGTTTTTGTGTTTTAATCAAAACAAATCTTAAAGTTGATTATAACAACACCGGTTAAGATCCCACGGTTCCATCATTCCGGCACCGTTATTTTTATCGGATTCACTTAGTCCAGATTAATTTGCTAAACTCAACTGAATGAGTTCCAAACTTTCATTTAGGCCGTGGGAAATCCCGTTAGCAACACGTAGGTTACATCATCCGAGGTATTCCCGATCATCCAACAGGACGTTTTAATTTAGTTGTAGTTGTAGTTTTGTGTTCTGTTTGTGATTAAATTTTGAGTTGTTTTATATTTTGAGATGTTGTGGCGGTGAATTTTATCTTGCAATGACTTTTTAACTTAGTTTTGGTTTTAGTTTTAGGGACTATCCTAATGGTGTGGGTTTTTATGCAACAGTTGTTTATCATGCAAGAAAAGTAAGTGCGATGCGATTAAATAAATTGCAATAAGATAAATTGCAACAAAATAAAAGCATACCTGGAGGGTCTTCCCGTCATCCCAAGCTGCACTTAAAACACAATTAGAATATTTAAGCAAGTTCCTAGGTAAAGCTAAGGGAAGGGTTATGGTTTTCTACCAAATTCCTAATCCTATAGCTAGTCATTTCCTATGACGTCTAGGTTCTTGTATTTTGGTTTGAGGACGATTTTCTTCATCAAAGAATAATTAAATTCAGTTGTTCTTATAAATATCCCGTCATATTGAGGAAGTGCTTAAGAAGAATCTTAAACATCTTTTCAATATTGCTAGAATTGTTTTAAGTCCAAATGAATTTAATAATACAAATAAATTAATCGTCCGGGAATTCAAGTTTTGTTATCTTGCTCAGTGAACTAGGACATTTGAATATCCTATAGGTGAAGTAACATTTCATTTAACGTTCTGTTTAGGAGTTATGATAACCAAAGCTTTCGAGGGCAAATTGGTGTTCAAGTGGTTTATGATTTAATTTAAATTAATGGGTTTAAATTTGGAATAGTGTTTAAGTTGCTTTATTTTGAATTTCTTTGTCTTATGTGATGTTATTATTTATTTATTTTTAATTTAACTTTAATTTAATTTAATTTGGTTTAGTTTTAATTTTAATTTAATTTTAATTTGATTTGATATTAATTTTAACTTGATTTTATTATTTTAATTTAATTTAATTTAATTTAATTATTTATTATTTTTTTTAATTTAATTTAATTTAATTTTAATTAAATTTAATTCAATTTAATTTAATTTGTTCAATTTAATTTAATTTAATTTAAATTAATTTAATTTGTTTGATTTAATTTAATTTAATCTTTAATTTAATTTTATTTTTAATTTTAATTTAATTGAAAATTTAAAAGAGTTTAATAATTTAACTTTTAATTTAATTTAATGATTAAGTCTTTTAACATTTTAAAACTTAAATTTGAATTATCATTTTAATTAGGAATTAAATATTATTGAGATGATTAATTTAGGGATTCTTAAATTAAAGAACAAATTTCTTCCTAATAATATCCCAATTTAATAATTCCAACTTTATTATTCTTCCAAATTTAATCAATTATTTAATTAAGGTTTTTTTCACTTATTTTAAGTTATTTAATAGGTTTCTTCCCTTTAAATATTTAAATTTCAATCATCCAACTCAGATTAAGATCAAATATTTTACTCTTTAATTTTATTAAGCCTAAAGTTTTAATTAAGGGTTAAAATTTTTAATTACCATTTTGCCCCTTCAAGCTTAATAATTTCATAACTCACTAAATTGAGCTTAAATGAACTTAAAATTTTTATGTGACTTCACTCATATGTCAATAAAGACATGAGAGGAGAAAATGTGATTTTTCTGTATTTAATTTATTTATGTAATTATTTTTGGTAGAAAATAGGGATTTCCAAGGAAAATTTAATGATATGACCAAGGGAAAGTTTCTATCCTTAAGAAAATTATGAGACATTCCTAATGACCAGAGGACCACTTGGACTAATTTTAGTGATTTTTTGAATTATATTATTTTTATTATGATTATTTTAAGTTTTGGAGTATTAATTAATTTAAAAATAAAATAAAGGTTGAAAAATGAATTTTATATTTTTCAAAAATCTCTCTAATATCAAGAAAATCAGAGAATCAATTTTTACAATTTTCTAAGTTTTCTTTGATTTATTAGAATTATTTTAGTGAAAATGCTAAAAAATACATTTTTTAATTTTTAAAATTACCTTAAGGCTTTAAAATTTAATATCTCATTAAATAGACCTAAGAAAAATATGGGATTTGTTCCCAAGTGATTAAAATTCAAAATGTGACATTTTGGTGAATTTTATTATTTTTATGATTTTTATTATTTTTTAATTATTAAAATATTAAAATAATACCAAAAAATCAACTTTTTTAGAAAATTGAAATTTTAATTTTCTTAAATTCCCCTAATATTAGAGAGGCTCCAAAACCAATTTGGTGAATTTTTGAAAGTATTTTGAAAGTTATGAATTTTTAAAGTTCAAATTGGCTAAATAGCTTAATCAACCCATTTAATAGGGCTAACCAAGTCCAATTGACTTCAAATTTTTATGGTGGGTTTCTCTGATCCTAAAGTTCAGTGGAGAATTGATTTCTCGTCAATTTGATGTATGATTAGCTCTAATTAATTAGGGACCTATTTTGGATGTTTAAGCCAATTAGGGTTATTTCAAATGAATTAATTCAAAACCTATTTTTCCTAGGGTCCTCTGGTCATAAGAGACATCACCATATTTTGCTAGAATTTATTTCAAAACATGCTAATTATTAGATTTAAAATACTCAAAACAGCAACATGAATTTGAAAAATCAATAACTTCTCATAGGGATGGCCTCGACTTTGGAAAATTCGAGGGAATGTTCCCAAATTCGGAGGCTTCAAAAGCCCTATGGTCTCATGCCATGGTGAATTTCCTATATGCATGGAGAATCAAAACAATGCAGAGGGAAATAAATCATTAAAAATAGAATACTTGATGAAATTAAATGATTTCTTTTCCACATTATTCTCCTCTGTTCACTGAGCAAGAGGGTATTTTTATTTTATTTTTCTGATTTTCCTACACAAAGTTATGGATTTTTGAAGTTTAGGGAATTAAATAAATTAGAAAATACCCTAATTTTCTATTTATCCACGCGGCGCCGCGTCAACCTCGGCAGCTCCGAAACGCCGCGTGGCGCTCTCCGATTCGACGCCGCCATCCGACTCAGCGCTCCCGGGGCCCGCTGTATCTTTCCGTCTCCTCATCCGGCGCGATCCTGGCCGTCCGTCCGCGCGTGTTTAAATGAACGGCATCCGTTCATCGTCCCCAAGCGTCCTCACCCGAGAGTCGTCCATCTTCTAGGCCTAAGATCTCACTTAATACTTGACCAAATTAAACGTTCTTATGCTCTATGGATTCGTCTCGAGAAGATGAACACATCTATACGGTGATCATGCATTGAAATTAAGGCATTTGAAATGGAGAATCTCCAGAAGCTCGGGATGAAGAATTAGCTCATACCTTTGCTCAGAGAAGTGTGCCTTCAATCTGAGGGTTGTGTCACCTTCAATTGGATCCCATAAAGCTCCAGATGAAGTCTCCTGGTCTGGTGAATTGCCTAGCTATGAAAGTGACCACAGCCGATCACAAAGCTTGGAGGCTGGAGCAACTGGGTGGCCTGGAGATGGGGCTTTCGGTGGGAAACTTCTCCTCTTGGTCCGGTGGAGGTGTAGGACCGGTCAATTTGAGGATTGGGTTTTGGGTGAAATTTCGGTTGAGAAATTGGATTCGTTGGTGGGGATTAGAGGCAAATTGACACCTGGGATCAGCTGCTCTAAGTATGGAGTAGGGTTTGGAACAATTTTGGCGAGTTTCGGCAAGGTTTGTGCAACTCTCTTTTCATGGCCGTGAGGGGGTCGGGTTTAAATAGAGGTGGGTCGGAGAGCCTCAAAGGGATGGCCGAGGGTTGGGATCGAGCTGCTCTGGGCATGGGAAGAATAGCCATGGTGGCCAATGGGCATGGGGCAGCTCAGCAAGGTGGAATTCCAAAGTTGGCACACTTGTGAGCTCTCGGGTGGCACTGGTCACCATCTTGTTCAGGTGGGTCAGGGTTGGGGTTTAGTGTAGGCAATTGGCAAATGCCATGTGTAAAAGGCTTGGATTAGAATGGAATGGGAGAGGGCTCATTTTGGCTCAAATTGGTCAACCCATCCATTTGGGCTAGGTGCACCACCCAAGGCTTGGTTTAGGCTGAATAGAAAGTGATTTGGATCAGCTTGATTAGTTGGGTCAAGTCACAATCCAAGTACAATTAAGTTTAAGCATGGTTTAGTGGAGTCATGGAAGTGGTTAATCACTCTTAAGAGAATATGGAAAGGGCCTCCTCCTCTTGCCATCTTGGGTATGGTGAGGTGGAAAGTAGATTCCATGGCTCTCATGGCTCCCATGTGGCTCATGCATGGCTCCATGGCTCATCTTTGGCTTGGGAAAAGTTAAGTCAATTTCATGGAAATGGATTTAAGAAAATTTTGGTATTTTGATGGGAATTTGTATGGGGCTTAATGTGGAATGGCTTCATGATGAATTTTCAAACTTAGGGATTGATTTTAATTAAGGGTATGATGAGAAGAATTTGTCATATGGGCTTTAGCATGAAATTTGGGCTTTTAGGAAGGTTTCATGTAAGTGGGCTTTTGGTTTAAAAATAGATTTATAGATGGGAATTTTGTGAAGGATTGGACCAAACAAATGTTGGGTTTAGCTCATGGATGTGTCATGAGTGACTTGAAGCAAATTGGGAGTGATTTGGGTTTGAATTGGGTTGAATTTGACCTTCTTTGGTGAATGGGCCAATATAGGTCAAATTGGGCTAGCTTGGGCCAATGTTGGGCTAGGGTTGAAATTGATGTAAAATAAATGTTGGGAAATGTTTATGGGAGTGTTTCAAAGAGGTTTTGGCTTTGGTTGAGCTTTGATTTTGGGGTTTGGGCTTATTTGGGTTAGGTTTGGGTTTAGGTCAAAATTGGGCATTTTAGTTTTGGGTTGAATTTAAGTGGGGTTTGGGTCTAAATGTTGGGCAAATCATGTTAGTTTTTGGTTTGTGAGAATGTTAAGGAAGGTTTAGAAATGATTTGGGGTTAATTGGAGTTGAATTGGGTGAGTTTGGGTTAGGTTTGGGTCATGGGTCCAATTTGGGCTTTAAGGCCAAAAGTGAAATTGGATCCAAATGTCAATCAAATTGGACTTGGATTTGGTCTAGATTGGTGTTGGGAATGTTGAATTGAAGTTTAGAATTGAATTGGACCAGAATTTGGGTCAATTGGGTAGGTTTGGTTTGACATTGGGTTCACTTTGGGTTAAAATGAGTAGTTGAACAAAATGAAATCAGGAATATTTGGGATTTTTTGGAATTTTCTGGGAATTTTCTGAATTTTTGGATTTTTGGGTCAAGAGGGGTATTTTGGGTATTTGGAGGGTATTGGGAGGTATTTTTGGAATTTTTGGTACTTTTGGCTATGAGTGATCAATTTGGGTAATGTGGGAATGTTTGGGATTGGTTTTGAGGAATTTTGGGTGATTTGGAATTTTTGGAGGATTTCAAGGGTTTTGGGTAGGCTTAGGCGGGTGTAGGGTCCCGGGGGTCAAAAATTGAAAATTTGGGAAATTGAAGATTGGGTGAATATAAGTGGAATGAAATCATTTTGGTTGAGCCATGAAGCCATATCAAGCCCTCATGAGCCATGAAGGGACTCATTTGAGGCATCCACTATGTTGTTCCTAACCCTCTTGCCGAGGGCTTAGGGGTTAAGGACCATCCATGTGGATCACCTACATGAGTCGGGAGGTCAAGTTGGGTATGGGTGTGATTTTAGGAGGTGTGTGGAAGTGTAGTGCATAAGTGTAGTGTATGTGTAAGTCGGCCCTCACCGGACCGAGGCCACCTGAGGCGGTCCTAAGGCCAAAGAGTCCTATAGGAACTCATCCTTTAAACTTCCACATTTGATTTCAACCCTCTAGGTGATTAGGGGTCTACAGTCAAATTTGTGGAGTTTGCAGGGAGTTAAGAAGTGGTTTGAATTTCTAAGTTGTGGGTCCCAATTCTAATCCTCTAAGATAGTCAAAGGAAAAGCCTAAGGCTAGATCCTAGGTACTAAAGAGAAGAAGAGAAGACATCATCAAAAATGAGGTCAACAAATGGACCCCCAATAGGTGTGGTGAGCTGACGGAGTGCACCGCGTGTATTGGTGTTGACCGAAGCGATCAACAAAACCAACACAGATGTCCAAGTGACAAACTTAGGACAAAGTAGAAGAGTTTCCTCTGGGGAGTGTCAAGTATATCTTTGAAACTGGAGATTCCTGAACTCTCGCTGGGAAAAGGAAAAGGAGGTGAATCCCAAATCACATGACTTGGGGGAATTTCAATTTAGATTTTATTTTGTTTTAGTTTAATTTTTTGATGTGTGAGCTTAGATTTTAGTTTGGAGTTTCAATTTAGATTGAAGTTTTGTCAAAATTAATTTGAAGGGATTTGAACTTGAAATGAAAATTGGAATTTTGTGGTTTTAGATTTAACATCTTCAACCTCAAAAGAAAATTGAATTGATTGGATTGAATCATTACAATGAGGAGAGATCTCAGAGCAATGCGGTATTGGATGTAAAATCCTTAACTTCAAGAGTTTGATTTTGATGTACTTCATCGCAATAGGGAAAGAATCCTAAAGCAATGCAGTTTCGGATGTAAAATCCTCAACCCCAAGAATTTGGTTTTAATGTATTTCATTGCGATAGGGAAAGAATCCTAAAGCAATGCAGTTTCGGATGTAAAATCCTCAACTCCAAAAGTTTGAATTTGATTTATTTCATTGCAATAGGGAAATGATCCTAAAGCAATGCAGTCTCGGATGTAAAATCCTCAACTCCAAAAGTTTGATTTTGATGTATTTCATTGCGATAGGGAAAGAATCCTAAAGAAATGCAGTCTCGGATGTAAAATCCTCAACCCAAAAGTTTGAATTTGATGTATTTCATTGCGATAGGGAAAGGATCCTAAAGCAATGCAGTTTCGGATGTAAAATCCTCAACCCCAAGAATTTGAATTTGATGTATTTCATTGTGATAGGGAAAGAATCCTAAAGCAATGCAGTCTCGGATGTAAAATCCTCAACCCAAAAGTTTGAATTTGATGTATTTCATTGCGATAGGGAAAGAATCCTAAAGCGATGCGATCTCGGATGTAAAATCCTCGACCCAAAAGTTTAAATTTGATGTATTTCATTGCGATAAGGAAAGGATCCTAAAGCAATGCGGTCTCGGATGTAAAATCCTCAACCCCAAGAATTTGAATTTGATGTATTTCATTGCGATAGGGAAAGAATCCTAAAGCAATGCGAGTCTCGAATGTAAAATCCTCGACCCAAAAGTTTGAATTTGATGTATTTCATTGCGATAGGGAAAGGATCCTAAAGCAATGCGATCTCGGATGTAAAATCCTCAACCCCAAGAATTTGAATTTGATGTATTTCATTGCGATAGGGAAAGAATCCTAAAGCAATGCGGTCTCGAATGTAAAATCCTCGACCCCAAGAATTTGAATTTGATGTATTTCATTGTGATAGGGAAAGGATCCTAAAGCAATGCGAGTCTCGGATGTAAAATCCTCAACCCCAAGAATTTGAATTTGATGTATTTCATTGCGATAGGGAAAGAATCCTAAAGCAATGCGATCTCGGATGTAAAATCCTCGACCCAAAAGTTTGAATTTGAATAGTCATTGACTTTGCAAAGATTTGTAGTGTTGATTTGAAAAGTGTGGAATTTTGGTGTTTCGAGAATTTCATGAAAGTTGTAAAAGACTTTCATGAAGGAAGTAGATTAGGAGGGAATATGTAGATGTTACATACCCCGTTCAAAAGAGTTGATCGGAAGTCACTGGTTTGGATTAGATATAATCCCTCGCCATCAGATTCGATCCGTGTCAATGGAATCAACCGCTTCCATCCCAGACAAGGGAGAGAATAGAACGGATTGAATTTCAGATTTGGAAGGTTGAGTTTGAATTTGATTGAGATTTGATTTGAAATTTAGAAAGATTGAATTTGAATTTGATTTAGAATTTGTGCTCGTTTTGTCTGTCCTTTAACGATTCAAATTTATTTTATCGTTTATTTAATGTTCATGTGAATTTGGTGTTCGTCATTTTTAGATTTTTACGGAAAGTTTTTCTTTTATTCTCTTTTTTTATTTCTTTTCGTTCTTTGTTCGAAGTTCATTTAACTTTAATGGCGTTTCCCGATCAATTTGCACAAAAGAGGTGGAGGCCAAAAATGTGACATGGTCACTTTCATTCCAATCATGTCGAAGATACATCATACCACTCGATCTGGAATACATCTCATACAATCCATGTAGATTCAAAAAGGACTATGTATGATCTTTGTCGATCCATCCAAAAAAAAGGTAACTGTCTGAAATCCATGTCTGAATAGTGAGGTACATGATCAATAACATCACCTTCCAAGCCATCCTTGGCAAGGATGCCGTATGGATGTACGTTGGAGGTGTGATATTTTCCATGCAACTCACAGCTTGTAAGGCCGGAGGCTCTCTAGCTCCGGGTTTAGCTGGAAGTGGTAAGGTGTCTTCCGTCGTCCATCCTTCCGAAAGTAGCCGAGATCCGCTTCACTGGTACTCCCGGTATGCAATGTTTAGCGACATCCGCTCCGTTGCCCTTCGATATCATGACGGAACCTACCGGTAATGGTATCTTCACTCGGTCCTCGGAACTCACCTGGGCTCGCTATCCGGAGGTCGGATCCGAACATGATATTACATTCGTTCGGAAAAGAAACCGTGCGAAAGGTCCGACAAAGTCGTGGTGATCTATGTGCGGGGGTATGCGATCACCCTTCTTGTAAATGTTAATAATGCGACTGTTGGGTATGCAATCCGCCGGCGGTACCCTCCATGTTATCAATCTTTTTACCATTCTTTTGATGACTAATGGCATTGGATCCACCTGGCCATGACGGAGTATTCCGGTGGGTTTCCCTTCTGTCTTCTCGCGAAGTTGTAGCAAGCATCCGCATTGTATCGTAAGTCTACCTTTCCCTGGCATCCATCTTCGGGGTTCTGAGTAAGTGTTTTCTCTTAGGCGGCCCGCTCGGCCCATTCTTTTCAAATCCCGGATGCAGTCCACGATTTGTTGTTGTTCGTATTTTGAGAACTCGTCTGTATGTAGCTCGAGGCCTTCTAGTATATTGATCCTCCTACCTCTGATTCTCTCGAAGTATTCAAAAGTTTTCTTTTCAACATTCTGCATTCTTTCCAGCTCGTATTCTAGAATAATCTGCAAATGGCGAGGCTCAGTGACGTCTTGTGGGATATACGGCTCGATCCCTTCACGTTCTCCTACATACCTCGGCTCCTCGGGGATGATGTCCGTCGGGACATCCTCCGGGTTGCTTCGCAACAAGGTTATGCATTACCGGTGGTTCTATCCGGTGGCGTGGTAGCCTTCTTTCTTCTGATCTTTGTGAGATTTCCCCGGTCCCTTCTGTTATCCTAGGGGCTGGCCTCCTTTCTTCCGGTACCTGGTGAACTGGCGTCCTTGAAGTATGTGTACTGGCAGTAGCAACTGCCTCGTCGCGCTGGTCCTCTTCTAGTTTGGTTAACATCTTGCGGATACGGCGATTTTTATTTCTTCGCTGAGTTGCTGTGAGAGTAGCTCTTCGTACTTCCTGAGTTTCTGTGGGCGCGGCTCTAACAAGCCTGCCCTCTGCTGTAGCGACTACAGACTTGATTTTTTTTGTCTTCTTCAGTGTTTGTTTTCCTTTTCTTGCTGCTGGATTGGTGGCTTGGGCCACCCACTTTCATTCTTGTCCGACCGGGCGGTTCCTCTCGGTCAGCCGGGACCCGGTCACTTTCTTCATATTGCGGGCTCGCTAGTGCG
Source organism: Papilionanthe hookeriana x Papilionanthe teres (assembly GCA_022702705.1). NCBI lineage: Eukaryota > Viridiplantae > Streptophyta > Magnoliopsida > Asparagales > Orchidaceae > Papilionanthe > Papilionanthe hookeriana x Papilionanthe teres. Next base: position 36,676,227 of record CM040437.1, on the reverse strand, counting down.
AAGTCCGAGTCGATCTCGATTATTGCTCCATCTTTCACCCTCTTTTCGTCGAGTACAAGGCTTACGCCATTTCTAAAGTTCGGGACCAATCGCCCGTTCGACATTTCCTCGCGAAAAGACGAGGAAAAGGATCGGGGGTTGTACTAAGAACAAGAACATTAAGAAAATGTTTATTAAAGACAGTTTTTTATTACTTCTTGTATTTTCAAATTTAACAGGAATGAAGTGAGATAAGATCAGAAAAGAGATTTTGATGTGGAAGAGAAAACAAGGAAAGCTTTATTATCATGATTTTATTTATTTTAGCACATTTTTTATTATTATTGAGTTCGGACCCAGTCATAAGTAACTACTTCGCCCGTGCTTCTAGGGATGATGAATTCATTCCTTCGAAACATCAGGTAGTGTAATGCTTCTTCAAGTATCGTCCGTTGATCGGAAGCATATGTCGTTCTCCTTGGCAATTCACTAGCTGGTAGGAGCCTCCTGAGTATACTGCTTCAACCACAAACGGCCCTTCCCAAGTGGGTTCAAATTTTCCTCCTATCTTGCGGTGCGCAAGAATAGGTCTTTTGAGAACGAGAACTAAGTCACCAACTTTGAAGGCTCTTGGGCGGACCAATCTGTCATGGGCTTGAACCATCTTAGCTTGGCATAGTTCTAAATTCTGCTGCTCTACAAGTCTTTTCCCTTCCAGGCTTTCTAATTCTTCTAGCCGTAACTTGGCATTTTCTTCTGTCGTGATTTTGTTTACAACTGCAATTCGGAGTGAAGGAAGCTGAACCTCTAAAGGTAACACTGCCTCGGACCCATACACCAGAGCGTAAGGTGTAGTTTGAGTAGGAGTTTTGAAGGTTGTCCGGTAGGCCCATAAGGCTTCTAACAACTTCTCGTGCCAATTTCTCTTATTATCGTCCAAGGTTTTCTTTAAGATTTGAACGAGAGTCTTATTAAAAGCCTCGACCGAGCCGTTTGCTCTTGGGTAGTAAATTGTTGAATATCGCCGGTCGATTCCGTGTCTCCCGACAAAATTATTGATTTGTGTGCTTCGAATGCCGACCCATTATACGAGATAATCTCGCGCGGCATTCCGAAACGGTGAGACAACTTGGTTCTTGAAAAGCGTAGCACGTGGTGTGCTTTCACTTCTCCGAGTGGAGCCGCCTCTACCCACTTGGAAAAGTAATTTGTAGCCACCAGAATGAAGCGATGTCCTTTTGAAGATGGTGGTTCTATTGGGCCCACTATATCTGTGCCCCAACATTCAAATGGCCACGACGCAATTGTCGGATGTAGCACATTTGGAGGTTGGTGTAGAACCACTCCGTGCACTTGGCATTGGTGACAGCTCTTGGCAATTTTCATGCAGTCGGTCATCATCGAGGGCCAGTAGTACCCTAGTCTTTTAATTTTCATTTTCATCTTCGAACCCGACTGGTGAGCGCCACAAAGTCCTGAATGCACCTCTTTAACAATTTCACGGGCCTCGGACCCGCTTAGGCATCTTAGCCACATTTGATCGAAAGACCTTCTGTATAATGTATTGTTTATTAATGCGTAGGACGCAGTTCTTTTCTTGATCCGATGGGCTAATGACCTATCGTCCGGTAGTTTTCTTGTTTGCGGGTAGTCTATTAATGGCTGTCGCCAATCTTCCGTGTTTTCCGTCACTTCGTTGCAAGCCGATTCTTCTTTTTTTCTAATTTGTGTATTGTGTCTATATCGAGCCGTGATAGGACCCGACGTCCGTGAACCGACGCTTCCATCGATTCATCCTCGAGCGAAGCAAATTCTTTTGTGAGACGGGCTAACGCATCCGCTAAAGCAATTTCTTTTCTGGGAATTTTGTAAATCGTCACATTCGGAATCTGTTCCAACAGCTGTATGGCATACTGGAAGTATTTCTCGAGTCTTGGTTTTAAAATTATGTACTGTCCGGCGATTTGTTGAATGATTAACTGCGAATCCCCGTAGATGTTGATGTCTGTTATCCCCATTTGAATAGTTAATTCCAGTCCTGTTATGAGGGCTTCGTATTCTGTTTCGTTGTTTGTACACGGTTCTGTTAAGTGGTAGGAGTATCTTAACATCCCCCGCTCTGGTTTTATAAAGATTAATCCGATCCCTGCCTTACCGGGCACTATCACTTGCGATTCTTCGTCTTTGTGTGCTGAAGATGCTCCGTCGAAATATAATTCCCAACGTCGATCATCGGGGTCTTCTAGGCTCATTATTTGTTCATCCGGCAAATCGTCATTGAGAGGAGATTCCGCCGGCAAAGGGTGTGCTCTGCGAGGAAGTCCGCTAGGACTTGTCCCTTACGGCACGAAGAGGCACGAAAGTTATATCGAATTGCAATAATATCATTGACCATCCGGCAAGTCGCGCGAAAGCGTTGGACGGGTCATCGAGTATTGCAATGGATTAAATTTCGAGATCGGGTTGACCTTATGAGAAAGCATGTAGTGCTCGAGCTTTTGAGCGGCGAAGATCGAGGCCAAACAATGCTTTTCGATTGCGGGATACCTTATTTCCGTTGGAAGTAAACGACGGCTTAGGTAGTAAAGAGCATTTTCTTTACCCTCATCATTGACTCGAGCTAACGAGGCTCCGAGAGAATCTTCTAAAGCTGCGGTATAAAGTATCGGCGGTCTACCCGAGGATCGGGGCTGCTAAGACAGGAGGTGTCATTAAATATTGTTTAATGTCTTCAAAGGCCTTCTGGCATTTCTCTTCCCAAATAAATTTGGCATCCTTTTTAACTAGTGCCGAGAAAGGCTGACACCTACTTGACAAGTTTGAGATAAAGCGTCGAAGATATGCCAGCTTCCCTTGAAAAGATCGTAGTTGCTTTAAGGTTTTGGGAGGCGGCATTTCTAAGATAGCTTTAATCTTTTCCGGGTCGATTTCAATTCCACGATGTCGGACAACGAATCCTAAGAATTTCTCGGAGGTGACGCCGAAGGCGCATTTTAAGGGATTCATCTTAAGGTTAAATTGTCTTAATCGTTCGAAAACAATTCTCAAATCATACAGGTGGTTGTCCTTTACTTTGCTTTTGATGACCACATTGTCCACGTAGCATTCAACCTGATTGTGGATGAGATCATCAAAAATTCTTGTCATCGCTCTCTGGTAGGTTGCTCCAGCGTTCTTCTGTCCGAATGACATTACTGTGTAGCAATATACCCCGATCGGCGTTCTGAATGCTGCAAGCTTTTCATCTTCTGGAGCCATTTTTATCTGGTTGTATCCTGAAGATCCATCCATGAATAAGAATATTTCATGTGTCGAAGCGATGTCGATCATTAGTTCTGGGATCGGTAGAGGGAATTCATCTTTTGGACATGCCTTGTTTAAATCTCTGAAGTCCACACAAATTCTGATCTGACCATTTTTCTTTCTGACTGGGACCACATTGGCTAACCAAGTCGGGTATTGTTCTTCACGGACAAATTTGGCGTCTATTAGCTTTTTAACTTCGGCTATGACTTGTTGTTCAATTTCTAGACGAATTCTTCTGGGACCTTGTCTGACTGGGACAGAAGTAGGATCCACTCCTAGCCTATGGACTGCAACCTCTAGAGCTAACCCTGGCATCTCATTGTAGCTCCAAGCAAAACAGTCTTTAAATTCCATTAATAACTTGATTATTTCTTCGGAGTCTTCTTTATTGAGTAAGGAGCTAACAAAGGTAGGTCTAGGCTTTTCGCTAGTACCTAAGTTAACTTCCGTTAACTCATCTATTGTAGATTTGATCTCTTCTTCGAATTCTGGTGGAGCGTCTCCAATTTGTAAATCTTCAAATTCTTCTGTAGTTTCCATGCAGTTTTCATTAGACTCGCAAGTGACAACCAAGCAAAATTTAGTATCGTCAACTGATCCTACTGTGCCGAATCCGAGACCATGCTTTGAATTGGGTGGACGACCGGAGTTATTCCATAATTTTTCAAAATTTTGTGATTGACCTTTTGTCCATTGTCAAGGTAAGAAACCACGCTGAATTAAATTTTGAACACAGGGAGAGTACCACTCAAAAGGTAATTCCATTAATTATGATGAAGTGACATCTTCAAATTGTACATTATTTTTAGTTTTAGAGGAAGGAGCACCATGGTAGAATTTGATTGGCTTTGCACCGCCGCTATGTACCTCTTTGACCACCATACCCTCGACCTTATTAGAATGGATTGGGGTTAGGGTCATAGTATGTACATAGTGGTTAATCTTCTCGTACATCGATTTATATTCTTCATTCTTTTCATCTTCGAGCGGGATCCTGAATTGCGGCTTCTTCTGACTTATTGTCGCTGCTTCTTGTTTAATTTCTTTTTCTTCTTCAGAACTGTCTTCCCAATCAACATTGATAGCTAGTTTCCTCTGTCCAACCATCCTAACGTCTCTGCCACGACCTTGTCCCCGGCCTCAACCTCGGATGCGAGTTGTGGAGAAACCTTCACCATCTCGCCGTAAGGGAGTGGTGAGTGACTGTTGAACTAGAACTTCAGGTTCTTCATCATCCCGAATTCCCTTTGCTTCATTCGTTATGGTATCTCTGGAGAAGATTGTTTTCTTCGGAGGTGCATAATAAGTTGCATCTTCATGGATTCCAATTTCATGTACGGAGAATGGTTGTAAGTCACCTTTGATGCACTCGTTCCCCTCCATCGTAGTATTTGATGTATCGATGTAGAGATGATAGTATCATCCGGTTTTCATGTATCCATGGTCGGCCCAGTAGAGCGTTGAACGACGTTTCTGAATCGATTATATGAAATTTTGCGGTTGTCTTTGCTAAGTCACCGGTCTTCATTAGCAGTGTTATTGATCCGAGGGCTCTTTCTCCTTTCTGTTTGAATCCTCTTAATAACATTTTGTCCGCTTCGAGCTCGCGAGCATCAATTTCCAAATATGCTAGCGTTCAAAGATTCATTATATTGATTGATGCTCCTGGATCCACCAATACTACGGAGAGTGTAAACTTTCCAATTGTAAGCGAAATGTACAACGGTCGGTTGTGGTCTCGTCATCCCAAGTAGTAGGTCATTGTCCGTGAAGGTAACACCTCGCTATTCCTTTAACGAGCAAACCTCATCTAAGGAATCTTCGGCCATTTTAGCCAAGCAAATTTCTGGATCAAGTAAGGCCTTGATCAGAGCTTCTCTCATCTCCTTTGATAAGATGAGAGCGTTGTAGATGCTCAGCTTGGCCGGTAGTTTCCTAAGATGGGCTAGCACGTTGTAGTCCACTTTATTTTCATGTGTCTCAGCTTCTTCCCGAATGGGTATTCCTTCTGCCGGGGTTGGTTCTTCTTGAACAACCACCTGCTTTCCTTTGTCTTTTGGACCCATTCTCGGAGGTAGAACTCTTCCACTTCTTAAGTTAACTTCGTAATTTCTTCGAATGCGGTATTGAGTTTGCGGTGTCTCCTCCCGAATTGGAATGACGAGGTTCTTCCGGATTAGCCTCGGAGTACGAAGGCTCTAACTCTATTGTGACTGGAGCTCCTCGAAACTCGCAGATAGATTCATTGCTCATTGAACTCTCGTAGCCTCCTTGATGGATGTCTTCTTCGTCATTGCGATCGTCGAGATTGTGTATGATTTGAGAATTGTCGTTGGTATCGAATTCGATGTCTGGATTGTCGCTAGTTACGTAATAGTTAGAAACAGTCAAACGTAGCCAACGCCATAACCCTTATCATTATAAGATCCCACCGGAGTGAGCAGATAATCATACAGAGTCAGAGGTTCGAGGGATTTCTCCCCTGAATCGGAAACAACTATCCTAGGATAAGCAGCCCCTAGTCTAGCCTTAAGAGCCTCGGTCTTCTCTTCTTCGTCAATTTTCTTCTTCTCTTCAATCGTCTCCTGTTGAGGTGGTTCTTCTATCGCAAGTGAAAGTGCCGACTTGACAGGTTTCAAAATCTGAATTGAGGCTCGCACCAAAGTGGTTTGGATGTGATCCAAAATCTTTTTCGAAGACCTTATCCAAGCGGTAGTCCACCCATCATCAGTCGCATAGGGATCTATCGGAACAATGAGATCAGTCGAGACAACATTGACGGAACATCCTTTCTGGGGTTCCTTCATGTACTCCTTCGGGATTGTTATATTCCCTTTCCGAAGATTGACGTTGAGCCAACTTTTGAAGGTAATGCAATCTTCTATCTTGTGCCCAAGCATCCGGTGGTAAGGGCAAAAGTTGGGATCACCTTTCTTGTTGACTTCTTCGGTCTCTTAGGCTCCGGCAGCTAGAAATGCGGAGTCTTCATCGGACTACGGAACATTTTCGGCACTCGCCTCATTCTTGAATGGATATTCCACTGCTCGAAGCTCCCTTAATGTACGTTGCGGACGAGGCGGTTGTTCATATTGTTGAGATGATCGATAGCTGGGTCGGGGTTGCTTGGTAATTTTGTTGAGGTTCTTCGCGGCGGTTCTGACGATATTTGTATCGGTTGCTTGCCTTTGTCGACTGCTGCAACAATCCCGGATTTCTTTTCAAAAGTCTTCACAGGCTTTTGCTTGTCTGTCTTGTCGGTGAAACTTAATTGCTTCGCCTCCTCTTGCAAGCTCCCGGCCTTGCTTAACAACTTCTCAAAAGTCTTAATAGTGAATCCCTTGAGGAGAAGTGCTATCGGGTGTGAATGCTCTTAAGTAAGATGCCAACTGCATGCTGTTCTTGTAATTGTGGTTCACACTTCATACTTAGGTTCCTCCATCGAAGTATGTAATTCACCAAAGTTTCGTTCGGCCTCTGCTTCTCTTCCACTAAATCACCTATAGTGATGTGGTGCTGAGCTCCGGCAAATCGCTTGATGAAGAGTTTCTCTAGTTCTGAGAACGTCTTCACCGAACCATTCGGTAATTCTGCATACCAATCAAAGGCGATCCCTGACAGGCTGCTGACGAATTGTCGGAAGAGTAATGCATCGCTTCCGCCGGCATTGCAACAACTGGCACGAAAATGTGCAACATGCTGTCGGGGGTTCCTGGTTCCATCAAAGGTCTTGAACAGAGGTGGTACAAAGCCTTTTGGGTATTGGACAGCGTCGAATTCTTCAGGGTAAGGTCTACTCGTCTGAATGGATGTCCCGCTCTTTGATTGTGCTAAGGCTTCTCGCACCTGCTGTTCTACCAAGCTCTTGATATCCTTTTTAGGAATCATGCTTTGTGTCGCATCTTTCTTTAGCTGATCATTCCCGTTGACGGACGTAATCTCCTTTCCTCCGTCTACAATGTGAATGACCTCTGGGGGTGTCTCTCTTTGGGGTTGCACTTGACTTTGGAGAGTGGCTAGGGCTACAGCCATCTCTTCCATCCTCTTCGCCATTTGGGCGATTGTATCATCTTTCTCTTGAAGCTGCCTCCTCATTACTTCTGGCTCCTCTCTTTCTGCGGCTGCAGGAGCACCTTGTGAAGCTGACGAAGCTCGTGTTTCGACCAAGTTAATTTCTGCATACTCGTCATCCATGAATTCTAACGAATCGATCTCATCTCCGAATTTCTCTTCTCTTTCCTTTGCTAATCGTCGAATATTAGTCCTCAACTTTTCCATAGCATCCTCTAGCGGTCCTTTCTGCGCATCCTTGCAGTTGTCGTGTGACGACTGTCGGGTTCCCTTCTCATGAGTCCCCTTCTTCGCGGTAGCACTTTCTTCGCATTCAAGTCTCCCGACGAGACTTTCCTTCTCGGCCGTTGTTTCAATCTTAATCGTCCAGGTAGTGGGACGCCATACCATCCTTCTAGCAGCAGAAGGCCTAGGACCAGATAGTCTGTTAGCCAAATGCTGGAAGGTGGTATCCTCCCTAATCTGTAACACTGAAACAACGACAGGCGGACTAGCCTTCATCCTTTTATTTGGCTTTTCTGTAACGATGGCAGGTTCTACTCGCGGCCCAAGACGGGATTTGACTGGCACCCGCCCTATCCTTCTCAAAATTTCCGATACTGGGCATTTCTCTTTCTTTGCTAGCTTCTCAATCACAGTCTATAGTCGGGCAAATGGTGTAATCCTAGCCCTTTTTTTTCTGCTGTCGCTGTAGTATGCGGGTCGAGGTAATGTAGAAACAATCTTGCGGACATTTTCCTCGTCAGCTGCGGCGGAAAGGGGGTGGAATCTACTTCCTTCCAAAAATGGTGTATCTTCAGGCAATGGTATGTATTCAGGTAGTGGTGTGTACTCGGGGATTTACGGGATTTCCTCCGGAAAGCAACTTCGACGGCTACGGCCTTCCCGACAATCTTCCTACTGCGTTCCTTCTTTGGGTCCGTGTTAGTGATGGAATTCTTGAGTCGGACCCAATTTCAAAACGAAGGTCTCACGGGAAGGTCTCGTACCCTCCACCGTAACGAGTTCACCATATTTCCGGATTTCCTTCCCCTTTAATTTGGCGAAGCCGGGGTAGGTGCGGAGACAACTAGACCGGTGGGGGTAGCAACAACAATCCTCCCGTGGACGACGAGTACTCCTCTCGATTGAAATCTTTTGCGGGGAGGAAACTCTTGAGTTGACCTAAGGTTGAACTCGATCAGCGGCTTCTCAGCTTCAGATACTTTGTTTGTCAGCGTGAAAAGGGCAACGTCGGTGATCTTGACATTTGTGTTCTCGAATCCTTGTCCAAACCGGATGATCCATTGTCGGGCAGCTCATCCTTGTAAACAGCGAAGTCCAGTCCATTAGTGAAGGAGAAAATCAGCTTTGGGGCTTCCATTTCTGCAGGGCAGATTCTGATTGTCGATCCGAGTTATGCTTCTTCTCATCAGGATGAAAAGAAAGGAATCGAAAAGAGTCCGAACACATTCTTGTTCATGTATTTATAAGAAGGAGTTGTTTGTTAAAAGAGTCATTCATTAGAGGGTTTGTTTATTTAGAACGGAATGTTCAAAGGTGTAGAGAAGGTAATGAATCCGATTCAGAGTTGGAAGAGAAAAGAAAGCCTTATGCAAGACTTCTCGACTCGAAGGATCACTCCTAAACTAACACCTATCGGGGTCCACCCCACCTCGAAATGAGGTAAAAGGATCTCGTAACCTCTCTGTTTAGGGGTGTCTAAACAGTGGCTCCTAAATCCAAGAGAATGTTGGCTATACTCGTTCAAGGTAGAAATGAACATAGTATTCCAATCGGAAAGAAGGGTAGTTTGATCCACAAGGGACATGGATACACTACCGATTTTTGAAAGCAGAATTGTCTGATTAAAATGGAGAGAGGAATTTCTCCCCAGCGGAGTCGCCAGAAGTTGTCGGCATATTTTTAGGTTGTATTGTATTTTGAAAAGGGGTCGCCTAACAGAAGTTGTCGGCGAATTTTTAATTTAGTTTAAATAAATAATTTGAAAAGTTGTATTTGATTTTTGAAAATAATTTTAAATTTGAACATTTTAAGATATGAAGTCAAACTGATCTCACATCCCAAATAGTTTATATAAACGAGCACCGCACCACAAACCGTGTATCTATCCCTAAGGATAAACGCACTGCTTGATGGTGGGGCTCGATTAAATAAACTAGAAGATTTGTGACATCCGTTTGGTCCGCGAACCAATTTTATAAGCCGACAAATTCCCCTGCTTAATATGAAAGAATTAAACAGGGTTTATATTACCTGGGTTCTTTAAAATTCCCTATAAGGGAAAGCCCCTCTAGTTAATTACATCTTAAATGAAGTGAATCATTTAAGAAAACTCTCGATAATAATTAGTAATTCTGCTCTCAAGAATTTCAAAGTTTAAGTTTTCAAAGGATTTAATTTTGGGATTTCAATAGGGAATGGATCAAGTTTGGAACATTTTGTTTTGGGAATTCAAAGGAAGAAAAGTAGGAGAAATTACAGATTCGAAGCGAACTTCGGTAATTTCCCGACTATCCTATTGTTTGGCTTAGATTTAGGAAAGTCCTAATATTTATTTAATGTTTTGATCTTGCCAATTTTAATTAATTAGGACTTATATTTGTATGATAAAATCACACAAATAGCCTCGAAGATGTGAGGGTTTATATCGTATCGGACGACTACCTCGGAGTCCTAAGACCGTTAGCAGGCTTAATTTTCTATGCAAATGCCTAACGAAGAGTTGAGGATTTATGTTGCACTAGGAAAACTACCTCGAAATCCTATGGCTTGGTTATTTAATTCTAGGAAAGGTTTTGCTGATGTAGATTCAAGTTTTGCTGACGACGATGGCCGTGCTGCCCACCATGCTCCGAGCTCCTTGTTGTTGCAGAGGTTTAGTTATAGAAGTCATAAATCAGGAGATGAGAAAAGTGTTTTGGTTTAGAGAAAATCTTAATTTCCAAGTGTTTTTGTGTTTTAATCAAAACAAATCTTAAAGTTGATTATAACAACACTGGTTAAGATCCCACGGTTCCATCCTTCCGGCATCGTTATTTTTATTGGATTCACTTAGTCCAGATGAATTTGCTAAACTCAACTGAATGAGTTCCACACTTTCATTTAGACCATGGGAAATCCCGTTAGCAACACGTAGGTTACATCATCCGAGGTATTCCCGATCATCCAATAGGACGTTTTAATTTAGTTGTAGTTGTAGTTTTGTGTTCTGTTTGTGATTAAATTTTGAGTTGTTTTATATTTTGAGATGTTGTGGCGGTGAATTTTATCTTGCAATGACTTTTTAACTTAGTTTTGGTTTTAGTTTTAGGGACTATCCTAAAGGTGTGGGTTTTCATGCAACAGTTGTTTATCATGCAAGAAAAGCAAGTGCGATGCTATTAAATAAATTGCAATAAGATAAATTGCAACAAAATAAAAGCGTACATGGAGGGTCTTCCCGTCATCCCAAGCTCCACTTAAAACACAATTAGAATATTTAAGCAAGTTCCTAGGTAAAGCTAAGGGAAGGGTTATGGTTTTCTACCAAATTCCTAATCCTATAGCTAGTCATTTCCTATGACGTCTAGGTTCTTGTATTTTGGTTTCAGGACGATTTTCTTCATCAAAGAATAATTAAATTCAGTTGTTCTTATAAATATCCCGTCATATTGAGGAAGTGCTTAAGAAAAATCTTAAACATCTTTTCAATATTGCTAGAATTGTTTTAAGTCCAAATGAATTTAATCATACAAATGAATTAATCGTCCGGGAATTCAATTTTTGTTATCTTGCTCAGTGAACTAGGACATTTGAATATCCTATAGGTGAAGTAACATTTCATTTAACGTTCTATTTAGGAGTTATGATAACCAAAGCTTTCGAGGGCAAATTGGTGTTCAAGTGGTTTATGATTTAATTTAAATTAATGGGTTTAAATTTGGAATAGTGTTTAAGTTGCTTTATTTTGAATTTCTTTATGTCTTATGTGATGTTATTATTTATTTTTTTTTAATTTAACTTTAATTTAATTTAATTTGGTTTAGTTTTAATTTTAATTTAATTTTAATTTTAATTTTATTTGATATTAATTTTAACTTGATTTTATTATTTTAATTTAATTTAATTATTTATTATTATTTTTTAATTTAATTTTATTTAATTAATTTAATTTAATTTTAATTAAATTTAATTCAATTTAATTTAATTTGTTCAATTTAATTTAATTTAATTTATTTGATTTAATTTAATTTAAATTAATTTAATTTGTTTGATTTAATTTAATTTAATCTTTAATTTAATTTTATTTTTAATTTTAATTTAATTGAAAATTTAAAAGAGTTTAATAATTTAACTTTTAGTTTAATTTAATGATTAAGTCTTTTAACATTTTAAAACTTAAATTTGAATTATCATTTTAATTAGGAATTAAATATTATTGAGATGATTAATTTATGGATTCTTAAATTAAAGAACAAATTTCTTCCTAATAATATCCCTATTTAATAATTCCAACTTTATTATTCTTCCAAATTTAATCAATTATTTAATTAAGGTTTTTTTCACTTATTTTAAGTTATTTAATAGGTTTCTTCCCTTTAAATATTTAAATTTCAATCATCCAACTCAGATTAAGATCAAATATTTTACTCTTTAATTTTATTAAACCTAAAGTTTTAATTAAAGGTTAAAATTTTTAATTACCATTTTGCCCCTTCAAGCTTAATAATTTCATAACTCACTAAATTGAGCTTAAATGAACTTGAAATTTTTATGTGACTTCACTCATATGTCAATAAAGACATGAGAGGAGATAATGTGATTTTTCTATATTTAATTTATTTATGTAATTATTTTTGGTAGAAAATAGGGATTTCCAAGGAAAATTTAATGATATGACCAAGGGAAAGTTTCTGTCCTTAAGAAAATTTTGGGACATTCCTAATGACCAGAGGACCACTTGGACTAATTTTGGTGATTTTTTGAATTAAATTATTTTTATTATGATTATTTTAAGTTTTGGAGTATTAATTAATTTAAAAATAAAATAAAGGTTGAAAAATGAATTTTATATTTTTCAAAAATCTCTCTGATATCAAGAAAATCAGAGAATCAATTTTTACAATTTTCTGATTTTTCTTTGATTTATTAGAATTATTTTAGTGAAAATGCTAAAAAATACATTTTTTAATTTTTAAAATTACCTTAGGGCTTTAAAATTTAATATCTCATTAAATAGACCTAAGAAAAATATGGGATTTGTTCCCAAGTGATTAAAATTCAAAATGTGACATTTTGGTGAATTTTATTATTTTTATGATTTTTATTATTTTTTAATTATTAAAATATTAAAATAATACCAAAAAATCAACTTTTTTAGAAAATTGAAATTTTAATTTTCTTAAATTCCCCTGATATCAGAGAGGCTCCAAAACCAATTTGGTGAATTTTTGAAAGGTATTTTGAAAGTTATGAATTTTTAAAGTTCAAATTGGCTAAATGGATTAATCAACCCATTTAATAGGGCTAACCAAGTCCAATTGACTTCAATTTTTTATGGTGGGTTCCTATAATCCTAAAGTTCAGTGGAGAATTGATTTCAAGTCAATTTGATGTATGATTAGCTCTAATTAATTAGGGACCTATTTTGGATGTTTAAGCCAATTAGGGTTATTTCAAATGAATTAATTCAAAACCTATTTTTCCTAGGGTCCTCTGGTCATAAGAGACATCACCAAATTTTGCTAGAATTTATTTCACAACATGCTAATTATTAGATTTAAAATACTCAAAACAGTAACATGAATTTGAAAAATCAATAACTTCTCATAGGGATGGCCTATGACTTTGGAAAATTCAGGGACTGTTCCCAAATTCAGAGGCTTCAAAAGCCCTATGGTCTCATGCCATGGTAAATTTCCTATATGCATGGAGAATCAAAAAAATGCAGAGGGGAAATAAATCATTAAAAATAAAATACTTGATGAAATTAAATAATTTCTTTTCCACATTATTCTCCTCCGTTCACCGAGCAAGAGGGTATTTTTATTTTATTTTTCCGATTTTCCTACACAAAGTTATGGATTTTTGAAGTTTAGGGAATTAAATAAATCGAAAATACCCTAATTTTCTATTTATCCACGCGGCACAGCGTCAACCTCGGCAGCTCCGAAACGCCGCGTGGCGCTCTCCGATTCGACGCCGCCATCTGACTCAGCGCTCTCGGGGCCCGCTGTATCGTTCAGTCTCCTCATCCGGCGCGATCCTGGCCGTCCGTCCGCGCGTGTATTAAATGAACGGCATCCGTTCATCATCCCCAAGCGTCCTCACTCGAGAGTCGTCCGTCTTCTAGGCCTAAGATCTCACTCGATACTTGACCAAATTAAACGTTCTTATGCTCTATGGATTCGTCTCGAGAAGACGAACACATCTATACGGTGATCATGCATTGAAATTAAGGCATTAGAAATGGAGAATCTCCAGAAGCTCGGGATGAAGAATTAGCTCATACCTTTGCTCAGAGAAGTGTGGCTTCAATCTGAGGGTTGTGTCACCTTCGATTGGATCCCGGCAAGCTCCGGATGAAGTCTCCTAGTCCGGTGAATTGCCTAGCTATGAAAGTGACCACGGCCGATCACAAAGCTTGGAGGCCGGAGCAAGCCGGGTGGCTCTGGAGATGGGGCTTTCGGTGGGAAACTTCTCCTCTTGGTCCGGTGGAGGTGTAGGACCGGTCGATTTGAGGATTGGCTCACCGTGGCAAAGTGTCCTGGTTTTGGGTGAAATTTCGGTTGAGAAATCGGATTCGTTGGTGGGGATTAGGGCAAATTGGCACCGGGGATCAACTCGCTCTAAGTATGGAGTAGGGTTTGGAATAATTTTTGCGGAGTTTCGGCAAGGTTTGTGCAACTCTCTTTTCATGGCCGTGAGGGGGTCGGGTTTAAATAGAGGTGGCTGGAGAGCCTCACAGGGATGGCCAAGGGTCGGGATCAGCTGCTCTGGGCATGGGAAGAACAGCCATGGTGGCCATTGGGCATGGGGCAGCTCAGCAAGGTGGAATTCCAAAGTTGGCTCACATGTGAGCTCTCGGGTGTGGTGTTTTCCGGCGACCAGTGGCCGGGCCGGCCAGACCGGTCACCATCTTGTTCGAGTGGGTCGTGGTCGGGGTTTAGTGTAGGCAATTGGCAAATGCCATGTGTAAAAGGCTTGGATTAGAATGGAATGGGAGAGGGCTCATTTTGGCTCAAATTGGTCAACCCATCCATTTGGGCTAGGTGCACCACCCAAGGCTTGGTTTAGGCTCGAATAGAAAGTGATTTGGATCGGCTTGATTAGTGGGGTCAAGTCACAATCCAAGTACAATTAAGTTTAAGCATGGTTTAGTGGAGTCATGGAAGTGGTTAATCACTCTTAAGAGAATATGGAAAGGGTCTCCTCCTCTTTCCATCTTGGGTATGGTGAGGTGGAAAGTAGATTCCATGGCTCTCATGGCTCCCATGTGGCTCATGCATGGCTCCATGGCTCATCTTTGGCTTGGGAAAAGTTAAGTCAATTTCATGGAAATGGATTTAAGAAAATTTTGGTATTTTGATGGGAATTTGTATGGGGCTTAATGTGGAATGGCTTCATGATGAATTTTCGAACTTAGGGATTGATTTTAATTAAGGGTATGATGAGAAGAATTTGTCATATAGGCTTTAGCATGAAATTTGGGCTTTTAGGAAGGTTTCATGTAAGTGGGCTTTTGGTTTAAAAATAGATTTATGGATGGGAATTTTGTGAAGGATTGGACCAAACAAATGTTGGGTTTAGCTCATGGATGTGTCATGAGTGACTTGAAGCAAATTGGGAGTGATTTGGGTTTGTATTGGGTTGAATTTGGGCTTCTTTGGTGAATGGGCCAATATAGGTCAAATTGGGCTAGCTTGGGCCAATGTTGGGCTAGAGTTGAAATTGATGTAAAATAAATGTTGGGAAATGTTTATGTGAGTGTTTCAAAGAGGTTTTGGCTTTGGTTGAGCTTTGATTTTGGGGTTTGGGCTTATTTGGGTTAGGTTTGGGTTTAGGTCAAAATTGGGCTTTTTGGTTTTAGGTTGAATTTAAGTGGGGTTTGGGTCTAAATGTTGGGCAAATCATGTTAGTGTTTTGTTTGTGGGAATATTAAGGAAGGTTTAGAAAAGATTTGGGGTTAATTGGAGTTGAATTGGGTGAGTTTGGGTTAGGTTTGGGTCATGGGTCCAATTTGGGCTTTAAGGCCAAACGTGAAATTGGATCCAAATGTCAATCAAATTGGACTTGGATTTGGTCTAGATTGGTGTTGGTAATGTTGAATTGAAGTTTAGAATTGAATTGGACCAGAATTTGGGTCAATTGGGTAGGTTTGGTTTGACATTGGGTTCACTTTGGGTTAAAATGGGTCAAATTGGGGGTTTTGATAAAAGTGGGGTAAATTGACAAAATTGGCCCCTGGTGTAGTTGAACAAAATGAAATTGGGAGTATTTGGAATTTGCTGGAATTTTCTGGGAATTTTCTGAATTTTTGGATTTTTGGGTCAAGAGGGGTATTTTGGGTATTTGGAGGGTATTGGGAGGTATTTTTGCAATTTTTGGTACTTTTAGCTATGAGTGATCAATTTGGGTAATGTTGGAATGTTTGGGATTGGTTTTGAGGAATTTTGGGTGATTTGGAAATTTTGGAGGATTTCGAGGGTTTTGGGTAGGCTTAGGTGGGTGTAGGGTCCCGGGGGTCAAAAATTGAAATTTTGAGAAATTGAAAATTTGGGAAATTGAAGATTAGGTGAATATAAGTGGAATGAAATCATTTTGGTTGAGCCATGAAGCCATATCAAGCCCTCATGAGCCATGAAGGGACTCATTTGAGGCATCCACTATGTTGTTCCTAACCCTCTTAGCCAAGGGCTTAGGGGTTAAGGACCATCCATGTGGATCACCTACATGAGTCAGGAGGTCAAGTTGGGTATGGGTGTGGTTTTAGGAGGTGTGTGGAAGTGTAGTGCATAAGTGTAGTGTATGTGTAAGTCAGCCCTCACCAGACCAGACCACCCAGGGCACTCCTAAGGCCAAAGAGTCCTATAGGAACTCATCCTTTAAACTTCCACATTTGATTTCAACCCTCTAGGTGATTAGGGGTCTATAGTCAAATTTGTGGAGTTTGCAGGGAGTTAAGAAGTGGTTTGAATTTCTAAGTGGTGGGTCCTAATTCTAATCCTCTAAGATAGTCAAAGGAAAAGCCTAAGGCTAGATCCTAGGTACTAAAGAGAAGAAGAGAAGACCTCATCAAAAATGAGGTCAACAGTTCTCCACCGCAATTCACCAGTTGGTAGGAACCTCCTGAGTAGACTGTCTCGACCACGAACGGCCCTTCCCATGTTGGTTCAAACTTACCTCCTATCTTGTGATGTGCAAGAATAGGTCTTCTGAGAACCAAAACTAAGTCACCGACTTTGAATGTTCCTGGGCGGACCAGTTTATCATGGGCCTGGATCACCTTGGCCTGATACAGTTCCAAATTCTGCTGCGCGGAAAGTCTTTTCCCTTCCAAGCTTTCCAATTCCTCCAGTCGTAGTCTGGTGTTTTCTTCTGTAGTGATCTTTTCTGCAACTGCAATTTTGAGAGAAGGAAGCTGAAACTCTAAGGGTAGAACGGCCTCGGACCCGTACACTAAAGCGTAAGGCGTAGACTGGGTAGGAGTTCTGAAAGTCATCCTGTAGGCCTATAAGGCTTCTAACAACTTCTCGTGCCAATTTCTCTTGTTGTCGTCCAAAGTTTTCTTTAGGATTTGGATGAGAGTTTTATTAAAAGCCTCAGCCAAGCCTTTCTCTCTTGGGTAGTAGATCGTTGAATAGCGCCAATCAATCCCGTGTCTTCTGACAAAATTGTTGATCTTTGTACTCTTGAATGCGGACCCATTATTTGAAATGATTCTGTGCGGTACTCCGAAACGGTAGACGACTTGATTCTTGAAAAATTGTAGCACGTGGTGTGCCTTCACTTCTCTGAGCGGTATTGCTTCTGCCCATTTAGAAAAGTAGTCTGTAGCTGCAAGAATGAAGCGATGTCCTCTTGAAGAAGGCGGTTCTATCAGACCCACTATATCTGTGCCCCAACACTTAAATGGCCACGACGCGATTGTCAGATGTAGCACATTTGGAGGTTGGTGTAGAACCACTCCGTCCACTTGGCACTAGTGACAACTTTTGGCAACTTTCATGTAGTCGGTCATCATTGAGGGCCAGTAGTACCCTAGTCTTTTAATCTTCATTTTCATTTTTGGACCCGATTGATGAGCGCCACAAAGTCCAGAATGCACTTCTTTAACGATTTCACGAGCCTCAGACCCGCTCAGACATCTTAGCCACATCTGATCAAAAGACCTTCTGTATAACGTATTGTTTATTAATGCGTAAGACAGAGTTATTTTCTTGATTTGATGGGCTAACGACTTATCGTCAGGCAGGTTTCCTTTCTGCAAGTAGTCTATTAATGGCTGCCGCCAATCTTCTGTATTTTCTATTACTGCTGTAATTGTTTCTTCTATTTTCCTTTCTGATTTATGTACTGTATCTATGTCGAGCTGTGAGAGAACC
The DNA here is from genome assembly GCA_022702705.1 of Papilionanthe hookeriana x Papilionanthe teres. Lineage (NCBI taxonomy): Eukaryota > Viridiplantae > Streptophyta > Magnoliopsida > Asparagales > Orchidaceae > Papilionanthe > Papilionanthe hookeriana x Papilionanthe teres. The sequence continues at coordinate 36,658,288 of CM040437.1, read as the reverse complement.
TGACGTCCCTGAACTGACACTTCAACTGACTCATCCTGCAAGCAGGCAAATTCCTTTGCAATGCGGGCTAACGCATCGGCGAGAGCATTTTCTTTTCTGGGAATCTTGTAGATTGTTACGTTTGGAATCTGTTCCAATAGTTTCATGGCATACTGAAAGTACTGCTCGAGTCTTGGCTTTAAAATTTTGTACTGTCCGGCGACCTGTTGAATGATCAACTGAGAATCTCCATAAATGTTGATGTCTGTTATTCCCATCTGAATGGTTAATTCCAGTCCTGTTATAAGGGCTTCGTATTCTGCCTCATTGTTTGTACACGGTTCTGTCAAGTGGTAGGAGTATCTTAACATTCCCCACTCCGGTGTTATAAAGATTAGTCTAATTCCTGCATTACCGGGCACTATCGTTTCCAATTCTTTGTTCTTCTATGCTGAGGACGCACCATCAAAATATAGTTCCCAATGTCGATCATCAGGGTCTTCTAGGCTCATTATCTGCTCATCAGGCAAATCGTCTTCGAGAGGCGAATCCTTCGGCAAAGGGTGTGCTGCGAGGAAGTCTGCTAGGACTTGTCCCTTTACGGCGCGAAGAGGAACGAAAGTTATGTCGAACTGCAATAGTATCATCGACCATCTGGCAAGTCTGCCAGAAAGCGTCGGTCGAGTCATCAAGTATTGCAATGGATTAACTCTCGAAATAAGGTTGACCTTATGAGAAAGCATGTAATGCCTGAGCTTTTGAGCGGTGAAGATCAGGGCTAAACAATGCTTCTCAATCGGAGGATACTTCACTTCCGTCGAGATTAGACGACAACTTAGGTAGTAGAGAGCGTTTTCTTTTCCTTCATCATTGACCAGGGCTAGCAGGGCTCCGAGAGAGTCTTCTAAGGCCGCGGTATAAAGTATCAACGGTTTACCTGAGACTGGGGCTGCTAAGACAGGAGGTGTCATTAAATATTACTTAATGTCCTTGAAAGCCCTCTAGCATTTCTCATCCCAAATAAATTTGGCGTCCTTTTCAACCAATGCCGAGAAGGGCTGAAACCTACTTGATTATGTCTTCGGAGTCTTCTTTATTGAGTAAGGAGCTAACAAAGGTAGGCCTAGTTTCTTCGCTAGTACCTAAGTTAACTTCCGTTAACTCGTCTATTGTAGATTTGATTTCTTCTTCAAATTCTGGTGGAGCATCTCCGATTAGTAGATCCTCGAGATCTCTGAAGCTTCCAAGCACTCTTTATTAGGTTCACAAGTGACAACCAAGTAGAATCACGTATCGTCAACAGACCCTACCGTGCCGAATCCGAGACCATGTTTTGAATTGGGAGGCCGACTGGCATTATTCCATAATTTTTCAAAATATTGTGATTGACCTTTTGTCCATCGTCGAGGTAAGACTCCACGTTGAATTAAATTTTGAACATAGGGAGAGTACCACTCAAAAGTTAATTCCATTAATTCAGAAGAAATAACATCTTCAAATTGTACATCTTTCTCATTATTGGAAGAAGAAGCACCACGGTAAAACTTGATTGGTTTAGTACCACCCCATACTTCCTTGACCACCATACCCTCAAACTTATTAGAATGGATCGGGGTCAGGGTCATAGTATGTACATAATGGTTAATCTTCTCGTACATTGATTTGTATTCTTCATTCCATTCATCTTCGAGAGAGATCTTGAACTGGGGTTTCTTTTGACTTATTGTCGCTGCTTCTTTCTCAATTTATTCTTCTTCTTCGGAACTGTTGTCCCAAACAACAGTGATGACCGGTTTCTTCTGTCCAACTGTTCTAATGTTTCTTCCACGTCCTTGTCCCCGGCCTTGACCTTGGGTGCGAGTTCTGGAGAAATGTTCAACATCTCGTCGTAAGGGAGTGGTGAGTAACTTCTAGACTAGAACTTCAGGTTCTTCATCATCTCGAATTTCTTTTGCTTCATTTGGTATGGTATTTCTGGAAAAGAATGTTTTCTTCGGAGGTGCGTAGTAGGCCGCATCTTCATGAATCCCGATCTCGTGTACGGAGAATGGTTGCAAGTCACCTTTGATACACTGTTCTCCTCCATCGTAATACTTTATGCACTGGTACAGAGATGACGGTACCATCCGGTTTTCATGGATCCATGGCCAACCCAGTAGAGCGTTGAACGATGTCTCAAAATCAATTATATGGAATTTTGCTGTTGTCTTTGTTAAATCAACGGTCTTCATCAGTAATGTTATCGATCCAAGAGCTCTTTCTCCTTTTTGATTAAAGCCTCTTAATAACATCTTGTCTGCTTCAAGCTCGCGAGCATCAATTTCCAAATATGCTAGCGTCCGAAGATTCATTATGTTGATTGATGCTCCCGGATCAATCAATACTCTAGAGAGCGTAAACTTTCCAATAGTGACTGAAATGTATAACGTCGCTTGTGATCGATCGTCCCCGATAATAGATCATTGTCCGTGAAGGTAACACCTCGTTGTTCTCTTAACGAGCAAACCTCGTCGAAGGAATTACTGGACATTTGAGCTAAACAAATCTCTGGATCAAGTAAAACCTTGATCAGAGCCTCCCTCATCTCCTTTGACAGGATCAGAGCGTTGTATATGCTTAGTTTGGCTGGTAGCTTCCTAAGATGAGCTAGCACGTTGTAGTCCACTTTATTACCATGTTCCTCGGTTTCTTCCCGAATGGGCCGTTCCTCGGCTGGGGTTGGCTCTTCCTGAGCAACCACCTGCTTTTCTTTATCCTTTGGACCCATTCTCGAGGGTAGAACTTTTCCGCTTCTTAGATTGACCTTTGTTATTTATTCTAAATTTATCGGTGTCTCCTCTTGAATCGGAACAACCGGCTCTTCTAAAGTCGCTTCGATGTCTAAGGTTCTAATTCTATCGTGATCGGAGCTCCTCGAAATTCACAAATGGACTCGTTGCTTGTTGAGCTTTCGTAGCCTCCTTTGTGAACTTCTTCTTCGTCGTGGTCATCGAGGTTATGTATGATTTGAGAATCGTTATTTGTATTGGAATCGAGATCCAGATTAAGCCGGTTGTCCCTAATTACGTAATCGTTAGAAACAGTCAAAACGTAGCTAACACTAAAACCCTTATCATTATAAGATCCCGCTGGGGCGAGCAGATAATCATACAGAGTCAGGAGTTTGAGGGATTTCTCCCCCGAATCGGAAATAACCATCCTAGGATAAGCAGCACCTAGTCTACCCTTCGGAGCCTCGGTCTTCTTTTCTTCCATGATCTTCTCCTTTTTCTGGGGTGGTTCTTCAATCGCAAGTGATAGTGCCAGCTTGACAGGTTTCAAACTCTGAGTTGAAGCGCGTACCGAAGCGGCCTGGATGTGATCCAAAATTTTCTTCGATGATCTTGTCCAGACAGTACTTCATCTATCATCAGTCATGTAAGGGTCTATTAGAACATTGGGATCCATTGAAATAACATTGACAGAACCTCCTTTATGGGGTTCCTTCATGTATTCCTTTGGGATCGTTATGTTCCCTTTTCGGAGATTGTCATCAAGCCAACTCTTGAAAGTGATGCAATCCTCTATCTTGTGTCCAAGCAACTGGTGGTAAGGGAATTAGTTCGGATGATCTTTCTTATTGACTTCCTCCGGCTTCTTGGGCTCTAGCAGATTGAAAATCCAATGTCTTTATTAAGCTACGAAACATTTTCGCTCATCGCTTCGGCTTTGAATGGATATTCTCTATTTAGAAGTTCTCTTAAGGTACGTGATGAACGAGGCGGTTGTTCATAATGCTGAGGCGACTGATAGCTTGGACGAGGCTGCTGATAGCCCTACTGAGGTTGCTGATAGCCCTGCTGAGGTGGTTGTTGGTATGTCCGTTGCGGTGGTTGATAACTAGGTTGTGGCCGCTCTGGCGGTATCTGCATTGGCTGCTTACCCATATCTACTACCGTGATGATTCCAGATTTCTTTTCGAATGTTTTCACGGGCTTCTGCTTATCGGCCTTGTCCACGAAACTTAACTGCTTTCCCTCCTCTTGCAAGCTCCCGGCCTTGCTAAGCAACTTCTCGAAAGTCTTGATTGTAAAACCTTTAAGGAGAAGTGCTATCGGGCCATGGATACTCTCGAGCAAGATGCCGCTGCATGTTGTTCTTGAAGCCGTGGTTCACACTTCATGCTTAAGTTTCTCCATCGAAGTATGTAATCCACTAAAGTTTTGTTCGGCTTTTGTTGCTCCACCACTAGATCACCGATAGTGATGTGGTGCTGAGTCCCGACAAACCACTTAACAAAGAGATTATCTAGTTCTGAAAAGGTCTTTACTGAACCATTCGGCAATTCTGCGTACCAGTCAAAGGCAATCCCTGATAGACTGCTGACGAACTGACGGAAGAGTAGCGCGTCACTCCCACCGGCTTTATAGCAACTAGCACGAAAATGTGCAATATGCTGCTGGGGGTTTCCGGTACCATCAAAAGTATTGAACAGAGGTGGTACGAAGCCTTTTGGGTATTGGACCGCATTGAACTCTTTGGGGTAAGGTCTACCCATCTGAATAGATGCTCCACTCTTAGATTGTGCTAGGGCTTTTCGCACCTGCTGTTCTACCATGCTCTTAATGTCCTTTTCTGGAATCGTGCTTTGTGCAGGATATTTCTTTGGTGGCTCGTCTCCGTTGACGGATGTGATCTCTTTTCCTCCATCTGCAATATGGATGATCTCTGGGGGTGTCTCTTTCTGAGGCTGAACCTGGCTCTGGAGAGTGGCTAAAGCTGCAGTCATCTCTTCCATCCTCTTTACCATCTGGGAAATTGTGTCATCTCTTTCCCGAAGCTGTGCTCTCATCACTTCCGGTTCATCTCTTTCCATAGCTGCCGAAGCACCTTGCGAAGCTGACGATGCTCGTGTCTTAACCATGTGGATTTCAGCATACTCGTCATCTATAAATTCTGATGAATCAACTTCATCTTCTAGTTTTTCTTCTCTTTCTCTTGCTAACTGTCGGATATCGGTCCTTAACTTGTCCATAGCATCCTCTAATGGCCTTTACCGCACGGTCTCGCAGTTGTCATGTGATGGTTGTTGAACTTATTTTTCGGGGGTTTCCTTTATCGCAGTAGCACTTCCTTCTGATTCAAGTCTCCTGGCGAGACTTTTCTTCTCAGGACATTGTTTTGGTCTTAGCTCGCCAGTAGTAGGTCGCCATACCATCCTTCTTGCAACCGGAAGCCTATTACCGGATGGTCTGTCGGCTACATACTGGAATGTGGTATCCTCCCTAATCTGCAGACCTGATACAATTACGGGTGAACTGGCTTTTATCTTCTTCTTTGGTTTCTCTGTGGGAGCAACAGACTCTACTCGCGGTCCGAGGCGGGACTTAGCTGGTACCCATCCTATCCTTCTTAAGATTTCTGACACAGGGCATCTTTCTTTCTTTGCCAATCTTTCTATCACAGCTTGCAGTTGAGTAAATGGCGTAGTCCTATTACTTTTCCTTTTGTAATTGTTGTAGTACGTATGTCGGGGTAATGCAGCGGCGATCCTACGGACATCCTCTTCATCTGATGCGGCAGAGAGAGGGTGAAACCTACTTCCTTCCAACAGAGGTATATACTGAGGCAGTTCTTCTCTTTCCTTAGGAATTTCTTCTAGAAAAGCAACTTCAACGAGTGTCGGCTTTCGATCTTAGCGATCTTTCCGCTTCTATTTCTTCTTCGAGTCCGAGTTAGGGGTGTTACTCTTGAACTGGACCCAATTTCAAAACAGATGGTATTGTAGCAAAATTTGTACCCTCCACGGTGATGTGCTCATCACGTACTTGGATTTCCTTCCCCTTCAATTTGGCGTAAGTCGGGGTAGGTGCAGAGATGACTAGACTGGTGGGGATAGAGACAACAGTCCTCCTATGAACAGTAGTACTCCTTTCAGCTGGAACCCTTTGCAGAGGAGGGAATTCCTGAGCTGACTTTAAGTTGAACTCAATCACGGGCTCTTCAGTTTCTGGCACTTTGTCCATTAGTGCGAAGAGAGTGATGCCAGCGAACTTGATATCTGTGTTGTCGAATCCTTGTCCAAAACGGATGATCCCATTGTCAGGCAGCTCATCCTTGTAAACGGCGAAGTCCATTCCATTGGTGAAGGAAAAGATTAACTTCGGGGTAGTCATTTTCTGCAGGGCAAATTCCAAATGTCAGTCCCGAACTATACTTCCTTTTGTCGCAAAACTTAGGACGAAAAAGAAAGAGTCCGAACACATTTTCGTTTATCTTAGTGTATTTGTGATTTTTTTTAAAGAGCTTATTCATTAGAAGGTTGTTTATTAGAGGATTTGTTTGTTAAGAATGGAATGTTTAAAGGTATAGAAAAGGTAAAGGATCTGATTCAGAATTGGAAGGGAATGGAAAGTCTCATAAGACTTCCTAATCCGAAGGACCGCTCCTAAGCTAACAACTATTGGGGGTCCACCCCACCTCAAAAAAAGAGGTAAAAGGATCTCGGAACCTCTCTGTTTAAGGGTGTCTAAACAGTGGCTCCTAAATCCGAGAGGAGTTGGCTATACTCGTTCAAGACAGAAATGAACGGGGTATTCCAAAGGAAGAAAGATAGTTTTGGTCCACTAGGGATATGGACTCACTATCGATTTATGAAAGCAAAACCATCTGGTTAAAATGGAGAGAGGAACAATTCCCCAGCGGAGTCGCCAGAAGCTGTAGGCATATTTTTAGGTTTAGTTGTATTTTAAAAAGAAGGGGTCGCCTACAAAAGTTGTCGGCGAATTTTAAATTTTAAATTTAATTTAAATATATATATATATAATTTGGAAAGTAGCATTTGATTTTAAAAATAATTTTAAGTTTGAAAATTTTTTAAGATATGAAATCAAACCGATCTCACATCTCAAATAGTTTATATAAACGAGCACCACAAATCGTGTATCTATCCCGAAGAATAGACACACTGCTTGATGAAGGGGGCTCAATTAAATAAACTAAAAGATTTGTGACATCCGTTTAGTCTGTGAACCAATTTTATAAGCCTACAAGTTCTCCTGCTTAATATAAAGGAATTAAGCAGGGTTTATATTACTTGGGTTCTTAAAGTTCCCTATAAGGGCAAGCCCCTATAGTTAATTACATCTTAAATGATAGGAATCATTTAAGAAAACTCTCGATAATGACCAGTGGTTTTGCTCTCAAGAATCTCAAAGTTTAAGGTTTTCAAAGGATTGAATTTTGAAGATTTCAATAGTGAATGGATCAAATTCAGAACAATTTATTTTGGGAATCCAAAGGAAGAAAAGTAGGAGAAGCCGAGCATCCAAGAAGAATCTTGGCAACTTCCCAAACTATCCTAATATTTGGCTTCAATTTGAGAGTTTATTCAATATTTCCATCCTGCCAATTTTAATTAATTTAGGACTTATATTTGCATGACATGATCATACAAATAGCCTTAAAGATGTGAGGGTTTATGTCAGTCCTAAGACCAGTTAGGGCTTAATTTATATAACATTATTAAGTATATGCCTAATGAAGAGTTGAGGATTTTCATTGCACTTGGCAAACTACCTAGAAGTCCTATGGCTTGGTTATTTAATTCTAAGAATGTTTAGCTGAAGTAGACCTGAGTTTTGCTGATGACGATGGTCGTGCTGCCCACCATGCTCCGAGCTCCTTTTTGTTGCGAAGGTTTAGTTTTAGAAGTCATAAATTAGGAGATGAGAGAAGTGTTTTGGTTTATAGAAAATCTTAAAATCCAAATGTTTTTTAATATTTTAATTAAAACAAATCTTAAAGTTGTTTAAACAGAACAGATTAAGATCCCACGGTTCCGTCATCCCGGCACCGTTATTTTCATCGAATTCACATAGTCCATATGAATTTGCTAAACTCAGCTGAATGAGTTCCACACTTTCATTTAGACCGTAGGAAATCCCGTTAGCAACACGTGGGTTACATCATCCGAGGTATTCCCGATCATTCAACGAGACGTTTTACTTTAGTTGCAATTGTAGTTTTGTTGTTCTGTTTGTGATTAAATTTTGAGTTGTTTTATATGTTAGAATGTTGTGGCGGTGAATTTTATCTTGTGGTGACTTTTAATTTAGTTTTGGTTTCAGTTCAGGGACTATCCTAATGGTTTTGGTTTTCATGCAACAGTCTTGTTTAACAGGCAAGAAAAAGTAAAGTACAGTGCGTGTAAGTAAATTGCAATAAAATAGAAGCTTACCTGGAGGGTCTTCCCGTCATCCCAAGCTGCACTTAAAATACATGTTAAGGCATTTAAATATTTCAACAAGCACCTAGGTAAGGCTAAGGGAAGGTTTTGGTTGTCTACCAAATTCCTAATCCTATTGCTAATCATCTCCTATGACGTCTAGGTTGTTGTGTTTTGTTTAAGGATGATTTTCTTCATCAAAGAACAATTAAATTCAATTGTTCTTCTAAAACATCCCGTCATATTGAGGAAGTGCTTAGGACGAGTCCTAAACATCTTTTCAATACTTCTGGGATTATTTTTGAGTCCAAGTAAATTTTATCATATTGATGAATCAATCATCCAAGGATTTGTATTTTTGTTTCTTGCTCAGTAAACTAGGATGTTTGAATATCTTATGTGTGAAGTGACATTTCACTTAATACTCTATTTAAGAGTTATAATAATTAAAGCCTTTAAGGGCAAGTCGGGTTGTTGAGAATTTTAATCATTCTTAATTTAAAGTTTGAGTTAATGATTTAAAGTGATTTAATTTAATTATGAGGTTTTAGTTAATAATTTTAAGTTTAGAATAGTGTTCAAATTATTTTAGATTTAATTTAAATCTTTACACTTTCAATTATCTTAGTATTTCAGATTGATGTTTATGTTTTAAATTTACTTAGATAGAAAGATGTGTTGAAATTATTGATATGTTTTGATTTAACTCTTAATGATTTCATTTAGGTTTGTTGTGAAGTGATTTTAATTTAATTTAATTTAATTTGATTTAATTCAATTTAATTTAGTTTTATTTAATTTAATTTAATTTTAATTTAATTTTAATTTTAATTTAATTTTAACTTAATTTTAATTTAATCTTAATTTTTTTTTAATTTATTTTTAATATAATTTAATTTAATTTTAGTTTCAATATTTTAAATTTAATTTAATTTAATTGTTAAGGTGTTAACTTAATTTAATTTAAACTTTGACTTGACTTAATTTAATTTAATTTAATTTCAAGATTTTTAAATTTGATTTTAATTATTAGTTTAATTTTAGTTAAGGATTAAATATTATTGAAGTGACTTATTTAGGGATTTTTAAATTAAAGAATAAATATCCTCTAAACAATATCCCTATTTTATTAATCCAAATTCAAATATATATATTCTTTCCAAAATTCAAATTATTTAATTAATTAGAGTTTCATTTTGATATTTTCAAAGTGTTTAATAGGTTTCTACCCTTTTAATTTCCCTAAGTTTCAATCATCCAAGTGAAAATTAAAATCAAATATTTTACCCTCCTTTTTGATTAAACCTAAAGTTTTAATTAAGGGTTAAAATTTTTAATTACCTTTATGCCCTTTTAGACTTATTTATTTCATAACTCACTAAATTGAGCTCAAATGAATTTGAAATTTTATGTCACCTCACTAACATGTCAATTAAGACATTAAAGGAGAAAATGTGATTTTGCTTAATTTAATTTATTTATATAATTATTTTTAGTAGAAAATAGGGGTTTTCAAGGAAAATTCAACAACAAGAACAAGGAGAGGTTTCTATCCGTAAGAAAACTATGGAATGTTCCTAATGATAAGAGGACCACTTGGACCAATTTTGGTGATTTTTTGAATTATATTTTATTTATTATAATTATTTTGAGTTTTAGAATATTAATTAATTTTAAAATAAAATAAAAATTAAAAAATAGATTTTATATTTTTCTTAAATTTTTCTAACCTCAAGGAGTCCAGAGAAATAAATTTTATAATTTTCTGATTTTTCTTTGATTTATTAGAATTATTTTAGTGAAGAAGGTTGAAAATTCATTTTTTAATAATAAAAATTACATTAAGCCTTTAAAATTCAATATCTTACCCTAGAGACTTAGGAAAAATATTTGTTTTGTTCCTAAGTGATTAGGAGTCAAAATGTGATATTTTTATGATTTTTAATATTTTTGTGATTTTTATTATTTTTTAATTATTAAAATATTAAAATATTGTAAAAAATCAACTTTTTTTAGAAGATTATAATTTTAATTTTCCTGAACTCCCCTAATATCAGAGAAGCTCCAAAACCATTTTTGTGAATTTTTGAAAAGTATTTTTGGAGTTATGAATTTTTTAATGTTCCACTTTGCTTATGAGGCTTAATCAATCCATTTGGTAGGGTTAATCAAGTCTAATTGATTTCAAAATTTTATATAAGGTTCCTCTGACCCTAAAGAGTAATGGAGAATTGTTTTCAAGTCAACTTGATGTGTGGTTAACCCTAATTAATTCAAATTCAATTTTAGGGGTTTAGGCCAATTAAGGTTATTATGAATGAGTTAACTCAAAATATATTTTTCATAGGGTTCCCTGGTCCTAAGAAACATCACCAAATTTTCCTAGAATTTATTTTACAACATGCAAATTACTGAAATTAAAATACCTAAAACAGTGACATGAACTTGAAAAATCAATAATTTTTCACAAAGATGGCCTCTGATCTTGGAAAATTCAGGGAATGTTTCTAAGATCAGAGGCTTCAAAAGCCCTATGGTCTCTTGCCATGGTGAATTGTCTATGCAAAAGGAGAATCAAAACATTGAAAACAGTAAATAAATTATTAAAAATAAAATACTCATCCAATTAACTTGATTTCTTTTTCACATTATTCTCCTCTATTCACTAAGCAAGAGGGTATTTTTATTTTATTTTTGTGATTTTTCTATGAAAAGATATGAATTTTTGAAGTTCAGGGCATTTAAATAATTCAAAAATACCCTAATTTCTACTTATCCACGCGGCGCCGCGTCAACCTCGGTAGCTCCAAAAGCCCACGCGTCGCGCTGTGATTCGGATGCGCCGCCATCTGACTCAGCTTTCCAGGGGCCCGCAGTTCACGTACTATTGCGCTGTCTGACTTGATCTGGACCGTCCGCTCGATACACGCGCGATCCAACGGCTCCTGGTCATCGTCTACGACTGGTGTGCACCCGTGACCGTCCACACTCAAACCCTAGTATCTCTCTCGATTCTTAATAGATTTTTGAGTTCTTATACTCTATCGATTCATCTTGAAGAGATGAACACATCCATATGGTTTATAAGCTATGAAATTAACTCAAACAAAATGGAGAATCGCTGGAAGTTCAGAAGGAAGAATGAGTTCATACCTTTGCTCAGAAAAGTGAAGCCTCGATCTGAGTGTTGTGGCACCTTCGATTGAGTCCAAGCAAGCTCCAGATGAAGTCTCTGGCTCGGGGGAATTGCCTAAGTATGAAAGTGTCCATAGCCGATCACAAATCTTGGAGGCTGGAAGCAATGGCTGGCCTGGTGAGGGGGCTTTTGCTAGGGAACTTCTCCTCTTGGTCTGGTGAAGGTGTAGGGTCAATCAATTTGGAGATTGGCTCACTGTGGTGAAGTGTCCTGTTTTTAGGTGGATTTTTCAACTCAGAAATTGAGCTCTGTTAATGGGGATTTAGGGCAAAGGAACACTGGGGATCAACTGCTCTGGGTTAGGAGAAGGTCCTGGAGCAATGTTGGCAGAGTTTCCTTAAGGTATGGTTCATCATCTTGTTTGGCCGAGAGGTGGTGGTGTTTAAATAGGCATGACTGGAGGGCTTCCCATGGGCAATTGGAGGCTGGGATCAGCTGCTCATGGGAGGAGAAGAAGAGCTCTGGTGTCCAGTAGGGTTGGGACAGCTTAGCAAGGGAAAATTTGAAATTTTGGCTCACATGGAGCTCTTGACCATGGTGTTTTCCAGCGACCCAGGTGGCTGGCCGGCTAGGCATTGGTCACCATCTTGACCAGTGAGGTCAGGGCTGAGCTTTGGTGAGTTCAATTGGCTTTAGACATGTGTAAAGGATTTGATGTAAATGGAATGGGGGAGAATTGATTTTGGCTTAATTTGTTCTAATGCATGGATTGAGCTAGGTGCACCTCCCCAAGGCTGGTTTTGGCTGAAGAGAAAGTCATTTGGATCAACTTGATTAGTGGGGTCAAGTCACAATCCAAGTACAATTAGGCTTAAGCATGAGTTAGGGGTGACATGGGAATGGTTAATGACTTTTAAGGAGTGCTTAAAGGCCTTCCTCCTTTTTCCACTTATGGGGTGTTGACAATCCTAAGATCCTCATGGCTCTCATGTGGCTTGTGCATGGCTTCAAGGCTTGCTCATGGCTTAGGAATGGCTTGGCTCACTTGCATGAGAAAGGGATTTTGGGATTTTAGAAATTTAGGGATATTTTGGCATGAGGCTTGATTTAGATTTATTTGATGATAGAATTGGAACTTAGGAAATGATTTTGATTAAATGAATGATAAATGAAAATGTCATATGGGCTTTAGAGTCAATTTCAGGCTTTTGAAATTGTCTTGGGATGGGCTTTTAAAGTGGTTTAAGGAAGTGGGCTTTTGGATTTAAAATAAATTTGGGATGAAAATTTTGTAAATTATTGTGCCAAATAAATGTTGGGTTTAGTTTAGGGATGTTTTATGAGTGGTTTGGAATCAATTTGGTGTGATTTGGAGAAGAATTAGGTTGAATTTGGGCTTTTTAGTTAAAGGGGCCAAAGTGGGTTAAATTGGGCTAACTTGGTTTGAGGTTGGGCTAATCTTGGATTTGATGTAAAATTAATGTTGAGAAATATTTATGGGAATTTTACAAAGAGTTCTCAACTTTGGTTGGGCTCTAATTTTGGGATTTGGGCCCATTTGGGTTAGGTTTGGGCTTAGGCCAATTTAAGGGATTTTAGTTTTGGGTTAGGTTTGGGTGGAGTTTAGGTTCAAATTTTGGTCAAATCAAGTAAATGTTTTGTTTGTGAGAATGTTAGGAAGGCTTTACAAAAGATTTGGGACCAATTGGAGTTGAATTGGCATAGGTTTGGGCTAGGTTTAGGGCATGGGTCAAAATTGGGCCTTAAGCCCCAAATTGAAATTGGGCCCAAATGTCAATCAAATTGGACTTAGATTTTGTCTAAATTGATATTGGGGATATTGAATTGAAGTTTAGAATTGAATTGGACTAAAATTGAGGTCAATTGGGGTGATTTGGTTTGACATTGGGTTCACTTCGGTTAAAAATGGGTCAAATTGGGGGTTTTGGTAAAAGTGGGGTAAATTGGCATACTTGGCCCAGGGTGTAGTTGAACAAAATGAAATTGTTAATATTTGGAATTTTCTGGGAATTTTTAGAATTTTTGGATTTTTGGGGTAAAGGGTATTTTGGTAATTTTTGTGGTTTTAGGGGTATTTTTGGAAATTTTGGTATTTTTGGTCAAAGATGGCCAATTTGAGTGGGGGGAAATGTTTGGGATTGATCTTGATGAATTTTGGGTAATTTAGGTAATTTTTCAAATTTTTGGTCATTTCAAGGGTATTTGGTAGGTTTGGTGGGCCGGGGCCTCGGGGGTCAAAAATTGAAATTTTGGAAAAATGAAGATTGATCAAGTGTGAGTAAAATGGAATCATTCTGGTTGAGCCATGAAGCTATATTAAGCCCATATGAGCCATGAGAGGACTCATTTGAGGCATTTAATATGTTGTTCCTGACCCTCTTAGCCAGGGGCTTAGGGGTTAAGGACCATCCATATGAATTACCTGCATGAGTCAGGAAGTCAAGTTGGGTGAGAATGTGGTTTTAGGACTGGGAATGTGTGTGAGAGTGTAGTGTATGTGCAAGTCAACCCTCACCAGGCCAGGCCATTCAGGGTATTCCTAAGGCCAAAAAGTCCTATATGTGGAGTTCGCAGGGACTTAAGAAGCGGTTTGAATTTATAATTGGTGGGTTTCATTTCTAGTCCTCTAAGATTAGTCAAAGGAAAAGCTTAAGGCTAGATCCTAAGTACTAAAGAGAGAAGCAAAAGACCTCATCAAAAATAAGGTCAACACTAACCACTTTAAAATATCCTTTTTAACCACTTCTTTCATCATTGGGTTTAGTCTCCTTTGTGGATTAACTCTAGGTTTATGTTGTTCATTCAACAAAATTCTGTGCAATCAGATAGATGGACTAATTCCTTTAATATCTACTAAGGACCAACCAAAATCCTTTTTGTATCTTTTTAAGGTTTACAATAATTTTTGTTCTAGATATTCATTTAAATCCGAAGATACAATGACTGGTAAGGTATATGATTCTCCTGAAAACATATACTTCAATTGATTAGGGAGAATTTTCAGCTCAAGTTCAGGGGGTATAATGATAGATGGAATTAAACTTTTATCTCCATTTTTCATAGTATTCAATCTTTCAAATCTTTCCTGACCAAATTCTAACTTTTCATCTTTTATATCATCCAAATTAATGCTCGACTATTTATGCTTATGATTTATATTTGAAATTTATTATTTATAATATGGCATTCTACGCAAGAATACGTATCATTTATCAAGTAATATAGGACTTTTTGATTAAGCCCCCAGATATCGAACCCACAGAGAAATGTGTAAAAATTTAAAGAAATAAGAAAAATAACTTTTTACTTTTTAATTGATTTTGCAAGTATATTTTAGGGTTTTAATTTTGAAAAGTTGTTTTTGATATTTATAATAACAAGTTTAAGCAACAAATGAAATTATCAATACTCTAAACATGATATAAAAGTTATAAGAATCAAATATCTTTTTCTTTCTTTAGTGAATTAGTAATAATTATGGAATTTTACATTGTGGAAGTATTCAAATGTATTGTGCCAAATAGGAGCAATTATATTCTTGACCCTTACTTGGTTCTATAAAGAAAATTGGTTAATTTAAAATTTTGAAATTTCGTAGATGGGTTAGGCAGGGAAGATACCAGCTCTCACTTTAAAGTTCCCTCTATTCCCTCCACCTGAGGGCTAACATCTCATAAAAAAATTTAAAATAACAAACCAAATTAGGGGGCATTAGCATGTCACTCTAAAGTCCTCTAATTTTACTCCCCAATAAAGCATATCTCCCTATATATTTGCATTCAATCATATGGACTACAATTCTCACCCATATAATTGCATGTGATTCTTTCCAATTGTTGTTTGAGACAATGTCGCATTTGATCTTACATAATCTCACAACAAATTTTAACATCTTAATTGGCCAAATCAAGAAATAAATTAAGTTCAAGGAATTGAATCATCACAATTTATTCCAGCATTAAAAACTTATACTTTCCACAACGTTACTTCCTAAATTTAATTACTTCATCATCTAAGTAAGAAAAAGATAAACTAAACTACTCAGATTTCATAAAGTAACACAAACAAAACTTGGTTTGAAAGCATAAACTGCAATGAAAACACAACAATCTTACTTAAAAACAAAATGTCAAAATAAAGATAAATACTTATCTGAAAATCCTCTCCACAAGACTCTTGAAGTTCCTTTGGAATTTTGCTATCCAAAATACAACTCTACAGAGGTTGGCACCCAACTCTGGTGACTCTAATAGAGACTTTAAACTTCAATAAAAACTAGATATAAGGATGAAAGAAAATTGGTGAGAAGAAGGCTTCACACCAACCTTTTTTCCTTTCTTACTCTCTACTCTCTACTATTGAAAAGAAGAATCTAAAATTTAACACACTCTAATAACACACTCTAAATAATAACACTCTGTACACCATAGTAACACTCACACTTACAAAATATGAGGCTTCATTTTAATAATTTCCAAAAGGTGCCTCGGTGTCTCTTCAAATCATGTCCAGATTCAATGTATTCACCAAAAGATACATCCCTTCATTCAAATTTTTCGCCCAAATGAATTTAAGGTACCACCAAAAGTTTCATCAAACACCCCTTGAAAATGCCAAAATTCATTTAAATTTGACTTTTAACTGTGGCGTTTAAGCGCCAACACTTTGGCACTTAAACGCCAGAGGCCAAATTTCTCAAACTTTATAATTTTGCTCCAAATTTGGTCCTTTTTCACTTCTTTCATCATAATGAATTATTTTCATCATACCTGCAAGAAAAACACAAAATATCTTCTATTAAAGTACAATATCATAAAAAAATAGTTAAAAATGTGCATAAAAATATTATATATTTTAGGTGCATCAAAATACCCCAAACATAAAATGTTACTTGTCCTCAAGTGACTCTTAACCATAAAAACATTTAACATGCAAATCATGTAAATGAGTTTCTTAAGGAAGATTTCAAAATTTTGTTCGAGAAATGAAATAATCCAATTTAGAAAAAATTTTAGTAAATAAGACCAACTTAAAGTTTAGAAAGTTCTTAAGTAAAGGATAATGAAAATATAGCTTCCTATCTAATTCAAAAATACTTGTAGATTTTTTAAAATAAAAGATTCAAACTTTTTATTTTTCTCACTCAAAAAATTTAATTGAGAATAATTTTACTTACTATATTATAACCTTAAATTTTAGATTTCCTCAAAACTTATGTTTTAAACTTTAGGTATGGAACCAATTTTTTATTAGGCCCTTAAATCATCAAGCTTCTTCTTCCTTTTCATATACTATTTTTCACTTTTTTTCTCTTTCTCTTTTTCTTTTTCTTTTCTTTCTTTTTTTTATTATAAGGCAAGGATTAGTATAACTGGATAGGCCTTTAATGATTTTGAATTCCACCCTTCCATTTAAAATAAAAGGTCTGATATTTATCTTTCACTTAAAAATCATAATAATAATGTTGAAAATTATTCTTCAATAAAAGAAATTTAAGCTTTAAAAAATAAAAGTCAATTCTTCTATTCTTCAAAAAATACAACATTTCTTACTAAAGATAGTTTAACTATATTTAACATTTCTTTATTAAGAACATTTTAACTTTAAAATTTTCATTATTACTATAAATTTTAACTAAATTCATTTATTCATTTCTATATTCAAAATTTTGTTTCCCAAATATAACTTCATATACATAATTATTTTCAATCAAAAACCAAATTTATTTTAAGCATTCTTGAGAATAAATAAAATTTTAGGTTTTTTTTAATTTAGTTTTTTAAATTCCCCCAAAACTTTAATTTTTAGTTAGGATAAAAACATTTAAGAATAAGAAATGATACATGAGTGAAAATTTAAAAAAACTAAAATAACATGCTTACAAGAATTTCAATATCCTAAATATGCAAGTATAACAACTTTAAAGATAAACAGCAATAAAAAGAAACTAAATTCAGTTTTTCATAAAAGAAAATTTTCAAAAGACTTCTACAGTAGTGGAGGTTTTCAAAGTAAATACACAGCAACTTAACATAACTAAAATCACAACAACAGTAGATAATAATTAGCAGTAGATTTTGAAAAGTTTAAACATACAATTTTCAATTAGTGGTTTTTAATAGTGTTCTAAATTTTCTAACAAATTTCGAATTAAATTATACTTTATTAAAATTTTAAACACTAAATACACATTTAAAACTTTTACTACTACGCACATATCACAAATTACAACATAAAACATTACTTTATAACAAAACCATTTGAATGTGCAAAAAAATAATAGTCCAACTATGCTCTATACAAAATCAGAGTTCATATCATAAATACATTACACAACAATTAAACATAACATCACATATGAAATATCCAAATAAAAACATAACTACACATAAGAAATCACAAATCAAAACAGACTAAACACAACAACTCTAATCATCATCCTCATCATCATCTTCTAAAGCCTAGTCTCTAGATGGCACATAAGGTATATAAAATGGATGAGGGGGCATCTCAGTACTATGATCACCTCTAATCACTCTATCCTTGTACTGCTGATAATTCTCCTTATTCTCATCATGCTTAACAATATACCTTTCAATATTTTCAAGTTTACCATCCATATCTCCAACATGTTCTCTGGTAAGACTCACTTTCTTCAAAATCTTCTTCAATAGTCCAGTTTGTGAATCACTAGATGATGATGCTCTAGAAGTAGTGGCACGTGAAGTAGAAGCAGCAGAAGCAGAAGCAGTGGAAGTTCTAAATCCTCCTCTCCAACCAAACTCTGAATGTACAGTGTAAGCACCAACGTTTACACTGGTAATAGGTCTCAATGGTTGAGGAACTTCCTCCCATGTTTTAAACTAAACATCAGATCACTCACAAATTGAATAAATTAAGGATGAAAATCCCATACTTGAAGTAGTAGTAGATCTGACACAGTTCATCACATAGTAAAAAATAATAGCCCCTACATCAATAGGCATTCCCAACTGAATACAATGATTCAGAACTGCTCTCTCTCTCTTGTAACTTCACTAGTATGACTTGAAGGCAACAGTTTAGATGAGATAAAGTAATGTCATGCTTTTGAAATGACATTCAACTTAGAGGCATGAAAAATTTACTCTTCTTTCATTTGTCTTCCATAAACCTCTTCCCTCAGTGAGAAATGATATGATCTCATCTAATTCTCCTTCAGTAGAACGATAATTAGCATAAAAATAAAACACCGCAGGATGCAAGTGGTAAAAGACATTGATTACCGCAGGTGAAAAATTTACTTGTTCACCTCTAACCATCACCAAATTTTCTTCTGCTACAGGCAAGTTTGCATAAAACTCTGACCACATAAACAACAGCGACAGCAGAGAAGCAACAGTAATTCTCCCAATTTCTTCTAGTAATCATCTCTTCAATAAGTTCTCATGGTTTACTAAACACTCGTTCTGGAATCAATTTACGTGATGATAGTGCATCAACATATCGATCCTCAGGTCTTGCACTAACAAATTTGTTGGAATCAAATTTTGTTTTATCTGTTGATCGCTTTGACTTTGGAGCCATCTTTAAAAAAAATCACAAAAATTTACCATAAATTCCAAAATTAAACTAAACATGATAATTTAACTTCCAAAGGTAATTTCCACTAAATCCACGCAATTTTTCATGTTTTTCTCAAATTTCACCATAAATAATGATCTTAAGATTTTTCAATAATGTACTCAAAATATATGGTGAAAATAAAAAATTCTTACTTAGGAGTAGTACTCATACCTCAAGGAATTCAAACATGAAAAATCTTATTGAAATCGGCTCTTAATTGATCCAACTTAAGGATGGCCTAAATCCTATTTCACAACTTTAAGAGGTTGAGGGTGACGGGAGGTTTAAAAATGTAAATTTTTGGGTTTTTAAATGCAGAAAATTAGTTTTAGCGAACTGGCGCTTAAGTGATGGGCTTCGGCGCATAGCCACGAATTATGACGCTAAAGCGCATAAGTTCTGGCGCTCAGCCGCCAGCATTCTTATTTTCATAATTAATTTAAAAATTCACTAAACCCTATGGTTAATCACCCTAAATCACTTTAAATGATAATTTCTCCCTTCTAAAATTTTCTAATTCTCCAAAGAAAATTAAATTTCCATCAATTCCAAACAAATTTCACACAAACACAAAATTTCATTAAAACAATCAAACTTAATACATACTAAAAAATTTCTATCCTAACATTTTGGATGAAATTTCTTAATACACAATAATTCAAATATATCAAAACAAAGATAATTTTTACATCATTAAAATGTAATAAACACATTAAGATCAATAAAACACAAACATATAACACCAGACACTAAACATTTAACACATCAAACCACAATACTAGACTATACTCAAATTAATTCCAATCTCCATTAGGTTGAATGTATCCAGAACCACCATTTGTTCCATTTGAACCATCTGGAATATAGATCTGATAAAACGGACGATGGTTGAAAATTCTTACGTCTTCCTCTTCTGACCATTTGTTTTTAAGAAACATCACCTTATCTGCTTCTTCCACATGACTTGTATGACTAAATTGCATTTTAAGTTGCCATCTAATATGCGCTAAATGAGCGTTAGTTTCATTTACATTTACTTCAATTAACTCCACGTTGGCTTCAATCTTCACAATCCTTTCTACAGTACCTTGAATACTAACTGCTAGGAATCCGTTATATAACTCTTGCACACTTTCACTGATAAATTTCTTCATGTTGGCTTCCACCTTCTTCTTAATTTCACTCTCCCAAGAAAACATTTTTGCACTCAAAATACTCTTCTCAAGAGTCAGAAATGGAAATATGGATGGGGGCAAGTATTTCTTTTAATCCAGAGCCTTTTTTATAGACATGGGAAGTTCTAAAACAAACCCTAGACGTTTTAAAACCCCAAAATAACTCCTAAAACCACTTCCCCACGATTTTGGCTTCTATAAATTTATTTATCACGTTTTTCTTAACTGCGACGCTTAGCTGCCAGTGCACATTTTTGCACAGGTCTGCCAAATGTATAAATTTTTCATTCTGACTCTTTTAAGTCATCCTTTAATGTCAAATAAACACCACTATAACTATTCTCTTCAAAATACTACCACATAATCATAAAAATAAACCAAACAAACCACACAAAGCAAACATAAAGCAAAGCACACTGATAACTATAAAGCAAAGCACACCGATAACTATGGGTTGCCTCCCACAAAGCGTTTGGTTTAATATCTTTAGCCTGACATACCTAGAACTTATTCTGAGTGACCCAACATCAGATTCCCATCAGATTTAAGTTGATCAAGTGAAAAATAAGGTTTAAGTCTACGACCATTAACTTTGAATAATTTTCCAGTCTTAGGATCTTGAATATCCATAGCTCCAAAAGAATAAACTTTTATCACAATAAATGGACCCATCCATTTGGACTTAAGTTTTCTAGCAAAAATATTCAGCATTGCATTATACAACAAAACTTTTTGTCCAGGCTCAAGATCTTTAGTAAGATTCTTTCGATCATGCCATAACTTCATTTTCTTTTTATAAATCTTAGCATTTTCATATGATTCATTCATTATCTCTTCAAGCTCATTTAATTGCAATAATCTCTTCTCAGAAACATCTTTTAAATTATAATTGAACTCTTTAATAGCTCAATATGCTTTATGCTCAAGTTAAACAGGCAAATGACAAGTTTTTCCAAAAATTAGCCTATATGGGGATATCCCTATAGGAGTTCTGTAAGCAGTCCTATAAGCCCACAAAGCATAATCCAGTTTGATTGACCAATCCTTTCTATTTAGAGTAACAATATTTTCCAATATTCTTTTAATTTCACGATTAGATAATTCAACCAAACCACTTGTCTGTGAATGATAAGCAGTAGCAATGCGATGGTTAATATGAAATTTCTTTACTAACTTCTCCATGATCTCATTTCTAAAATGACTTCCCACATCTGTTATGATTACTCTTAGTAATCCAAATCTATAAAGTATATTCTTTCTTAAAAACTTTGCAACACTTTAAGTTTCACATTGAGGTAAGGCAAAAACTTCAATCCATTTGGATACATAATCTACTGTTATTAAAATATAAATATTTTCAAAAGATGGTGTAAATGGTCCCATGAAATCTAATCCCCAAACATCAAATAATTCAACTTCCAACATATAATTGAGGGGCATCTTATTTGTTCTAGAAATATTGCCTACATGCTGACTTCGATCACAATTTTTAATATATGCATTAACATCTTTAAAAATTGTAGGAAAAAAAAATCTAGATTGTTAAATTCTATAAGCAGTTCTATCAACTCCAAATGTCTCCCATAATCATAATTATGACATTTTTGAATAATTTCATAAGTTTCTTCTAAAGGCACACATCTTCGAATGATCAAATCCTTTGCATGTTTATATAAAAATGGGTCATCCCAAAAATAAGTTTAGCATCAAATCAAAAACTTCTTTATTTCCTGGTATGTCAAACCATATGGTATAATATCACTTACAATAAATTTTTCAATGTCGGCATGCCATGGAATTCGCCATTCATTAATAGTTAATAATTTATCTTCAGGAGAATGTTCATTAATTTCTTCAGTATCACTAAAAGATTTTTCAAATTCAAGCCTAGATAGATGATCAGTAATTTGATAATCAGCACCCTTCCTATCTATTATCTCGAAATCAAATTCTTGCAAAAGAAGAATCCATCTAATCAATCTCGGTTTTGCATCTTTCTTCTTCAATAAATATTTGATAGCATAATGATCAGTATACATTACACATTTAGTTCCAATTAAATATGATCTAAATTTATCGAAATAAAATAGTATAGCTAATAACTCTTTCTCTGTAGTGGTATAGTTAATTTGAGCATCATTAAGAGTTTCACTAGCATAGTAAATTACTTTGAAAATTTTATCATATTTTTGACCCAAAACAGCACCAATAGCATAATCACTAGCATCATACATTAATTCAAAAGTTTTTTTCCAATTTGATGAAATTATAATAGGTGCAGTGATTAATTTTTCTTTAAATGTTTTAAAAGCTTTTAGGCATTTATCATCAAAATAAAAAATTACATCCTTTTCCAATAAACGGCATAAAGGTTTTGAAATTTTTCAAAAGTCTTCAATGTACTGCCTATAGAATTTAGCATGTCCCAAAAAACTTCTAATTCTCTTTACATTTGTTGGACAAGGAAAATTAGAGATAACTTGAGTTTTTGCAGGATCTACCTCTAAAACTTTTTCTGATATTTTATGTCCTAATACAATTCCTCCTGCGACCATAAATTGACATTTTTCTCAATTAAGGACAAAATTAATTTCTTCACAGCGTTTTAGAACTTTAGATAAATGTTCTAAACATGATTCAAATGAACTTCCAAATACTAAAAAATCATCCATAAAAACTTCAATCCCTTTTTTTGATTAAATTACAGAAAATAGCCATCATACATCTTTGAAATGTTACAGGGACATTACATAGACCAAAAGACATTCTTCTGAAAGTAAACATACCATAAGGATCAGTAAACATTGTTTTCTCTTGATTCTCAAGATCAATTTGAATTTGGTGGTACCCAGTATATCCATCTAGAAAACAAAAGTATTTATGTCCAGCCATTCTATCCAACATCTGATCTAGAAATGAGAGTGGAAAATGATCTTTCCTTGTAGCAAGATTTAATTTTCTATAATCAATGGATATCCGCCACCCTGTAACTTCTCTTGTTGGTATAATCTCATTTTTCTTATTAACAATCAAAGTTACTCATCCTTTCTTAGGAATACAGTGAAGAGGACTTACCCATGCACTATCTGAAATAAGGTAGATAATCTCAGCATCCAACCATTTTAAATTTTTTTTAACATCTTTCATAATAGGATTTAATCTCCTTTGAGGTTCAGCCATAAGTTTACATTTATCTTCAATAAGAATTCTATGATACAAATTGAAGGACTGATTCGTTTAATATCATCTATTGTCCATCTGAAGGCTTTCTCGTACTTCTTTAAAACTTCAAACAAACTCTCTTATTCTGTTTTAGTTAATTGAGAAGAAATTATCACTGAAAATTTTGAGGACTCACCTAGAAAAATATAATTCAAATGATCAGAAAGCATCTTTAATTCAAGTTCAGGAGGCTTTTCAATTGATGGACCAAAGATTCATCTTTTTCAGTCATGTCTAGCAGTTCAAATTTTTCATGAACATAATTTAGATCTTCCTCATTAAAATCTTCAGAATGATGTAACTTCTCTTCTTGCTCATGTTCTAATTATTCTCTTTCAGATTTGTCTTCACAAATTGATTTGAAATGAAATTCACTCAAATACTTGACAACATCCATCCTATAACATTCGTCATCTTTACCTCTTGCACGATATTTCATAGATATTGAAATGTTGAATGTAACAGTCTCATCATTAACTCTCATTTTTAATTACCCTTTTTGCACATCTATCATTGCTCTGCTTGTGGCTAGGAAAGGTCTTCCTAAAATTATGGGTATCTCTTTATCTTCCTCCATATCCAGCACATTGAATTCAATAGGAAAGATAAATTGATCCACTTTTATCAAAACATCTTCTATAACTCCTTTAGGATTTGTGACCGAACGATCTGCTAATTGCAAAGTTACAATAGTTGGGGTTATTTCTCCTAATCCCAATCTTTTAAATTTTGATAGTGGCATAAGGTTAATGCTTACACCCAAATCATATAAAGCATTTCCATAAACTCTATCTCCGATTGCAAATGGAATTGTGAAACTACCATGATCTTTAAGCTTTTCAAGAAGCTTCTTCTGAATTATTGCAGTGCACTCATCACTAAGTGCAACTGTCTCATTATCTTCAAATTTCCTTTTTTTGTTGAGAATATCCTTCATAAATTTCACATAGCTTGGCATATGTTCCAAGGCTTCAACAAATGGAATATTGATTGTTAGCTTGTTAAATATCTCAAAAAATTTTGAAAATTGCTTATCCAATTTTTATTGATGAAGTCTTTGAGGAAATGGAGGTGGTGCTTTTTCCAAATCTTCCTTAAGTGGAGAAATAGGTCTTTCCAAAACTTTCTGAGCGTCCTCTTTTAGTTCTTCAATCTCTTCTTTCTCTACTTCAATTTCTTTATGAACTCTAACTTCCAACTCACTTCCACTTCTCAGTTGAATTGCTTTTACATGCTCTTTATTCTTATCTCTTGGATTTACTTCAGTATTACTTGGAAGCATACCTCAGGATCTATTACTTAATGTATTGGCAATCTGGCTCAATAGATTTTCAATATTTCTTATTGTAGCTCCTTGACTTTGCAATTGATTTCCCATTTGTAACACCACTTCTTCAATAGACAACTTCTTCTCCTTAAATTGTGAAGCATTGTTATAACCTGGAGGATAGGTTGGTCAATAATTATTATTCCCTTGGTTGTTCCAGTTTCCAAATGGGTTTACTTTGTTGTTTCCTCATTGTTGATTAATACCACCCTGATTATTGGTATTTTAATTAAAGTTGGATGATTCTTCCAACCTGGGTTATAATAATTAGAATAAGGGTTATTAAGCTTACTTATAGCATTCATAGTTTCTGGTGAAGTATAAGAATCAACCATTTGATTTAAGTAATTTTCTTCAATCATGGCAATTGGCTGAGAAAAATTCATTCCAAATTGGTCTATCTTCCTTAAAATTGCAGCAACTTGATTTGCTAACATCGCAAAAACATCATTTTCATGAATATTGGCTACTTTTTTTGGATTTAACCTTTCAGAAGGTCATTAAAAATTATTAGTAGTCATTTCTTCTGTCAAAGCATAAGCATCAATAAATTGTTTAGACATCAATGATCCTTCTGCAGTAGCATCGATAATATATCTAAGAGAGCTATCTAATCTATTATAAAAAGTTTGAATTATTAACCAATCAGGTATCGAATGATGTGAAAATTTCTTGAGGAGATCTTTAAATCGTTCCCATATTTCATATATAAATTCTTCTTCAAACTGACAAAAAGATGTAATATCATTTCTAAGCTTCACAATCTTTGATGGTGGAAAATATTTAGCAAGGAATTTTTGTGCTAAATCACCTCAAGTTCTGATAGATCCAGGTGCTAATGAAATCATATCTTAGCTTTATCCCTTACTGAGAAAGAAAAAAAGTATAAGTCTAATAGCATCATCTGAAACACCATCATATTTAAAAGTAGCACACAACTCTAGAAAGTTGGTAAGATGTAAATTAGGATCTTCAGTTGGTACTCCCCCAAACTGATTATTAGACACCATTTGGATAATAGCAGGTTTGAGCTCAAAGGAATTAGCAGCTATAGTAGGGTGTTAAATACTACCATAAAGTTCATCCACTGTGGGGTTAGCATATTCTCTTAAAGGTCTAAATTCTTGATGGATGTCAACATTTTGATTTTGATAATTTGACATTTCTGACTATTTTTATTTTTTTCAGGAATTTTAATTTTTTTTATTTTCCTGTTTGTTCTTTCTAATTCAGAATCGTAAGGCACAAGTCCCTCAGACCCTGAACTACGCATACAATGTAAAATAAAATAAAGCAAAACACACTAAAAAAAGCAAAGGAAAGTAAAAAATTTTAGTTTCTCTTAATTTTCTTTAAATGAAATTTTAATTAATTTCCCCGGCAACGACGCCAAAAACTTGATGCCCGAATATTTAAGCTTACAATTTGTGTATGGAATTTATGATTTATAATATGACATTCTATGCAAGTATACGTATTGTTTATCAAGTAATATAGGACTTTCTAATTAAGCCCCAAGATATCGAACCCACAGAAAATGTGTAAAAATTGAAGGAAAAATAACCTTTTACTTTTTTAATTGATTTTTCTAAGTATGTTTTAAGGTTTTAATTTTGAAAAGTTATTTTTAATATTTTAATAACAAATTTAAGCAAGAAATGAAATCATCAATACTCTAAACACGATATAAAAGTTATAAGAATCAAAATCTTTTTCTTTCTTCAATGAATTGGTAATAATTATGGAATTTTATGTTGTGGAAGTATTCAAATATATTGTACCAAATAGGAGCAATTATATTATTTACCCTTACTTGGTTCTATAGAAAGAATTGGTTAATTTGAATTTTTGAAAATTTGTAGATGGGTAAGGCAGGGAAGATACCAGCTCTCACTCTAGAGTTCCCTCTATTCCCTCCGCCTGGGGGGGCTAACATCTCATAAAAGAAATTTAAAATAACAAACCAAATTAGAGGGATTTAGCCTGTCACTCTAAAGTCCTCTAATTTTACTCCCCAATAAAGCATATCTCCCTATATATTTGCATTCAATCATATGGACTACAATTCTCACCTGTATAATTGCATGTGATTCTTTCCAATTGTTGTTTGAGACAAAAACGTATTGGATCTTACATATTCTCACAACAAATTTAACATCTTAATTGGAAAAATCAAGAAGTAAATTAAGTTCAAGGAATTGAATCATCACATTTTATTCCAGCATTAGACATTTATACTTTCCACAAGATTACTT
The DNA here is from genome assembly GCA_022702705.1 of Papilionanthe hookeriana x Papilionanthe teres. Lineage (NCBI taxonomy): Eukaryota > Viridiplantae > Streptophyta > Magnoliopsida > Asparagales > Orchidaceae > Papilionanthe > Papilionanthe hookeriana x Papilionanthe teres. Next base: position 36,631,362 of record CM040437.1, on the reverse strand, counting down.
CTATAATTTAATTACTTCATCATCTAAGAAACAAAAAGATAAACTAAACTACTCAGATTTCATGAAGTAAACACAAACAAAACTTGATATGAAAGCATAAATCATAATGAAAACACAAAAATCTTACTTAAAAACAAAATATAGAAATAAAGATAAAAACTTATCTGAAAATCCTCTCCACCAGACTCTGGAAGTTCTTGTGGAATTTTGCTTTCCACAATACAACTCTACAGAGGTTGGCACCCAACTCTGGTGACTCTAATAAAAACTTTAAACTTCAATAAAAATTAGATATAAGGATAAAAGAATATTGGTGAGAAGAAGGCTTCACACCAACCCTTTTTCCTTTCTTACTCTCTACTCTCTACTATAGAAAAGAAGAACTCTAAAACTAAACACACTCTAATTACACACTCTGAATAATAACGCTCTCTACACCATGATAACACCCCACACTTTCAAATTATAGGGCTTTATTTTAATAATTTTTCAAAAGGTGCCTTGGTGTCTCTTCAAATCATGTCTAGATTCAATATATTCACCAAAAGATGCATCCCTTCATTCAAATTTACCGCCCAAAGAAAGTTAAGGAAGTTACCACAAAAAGTTGCTTCAAACACACCTTTAAAATGGTGCCAAAATTCATTTAAATTTGACTTTTAATTGTGGCACTTAAGCGCCGGCACTTTGGCGCTTAGGCGCCAGAGGCTAAATTTCTCAAACTTCATAATTTTGCTCAAAATTTGGTCCTTTTTCGCTCCTTTCATCAAATTAAAGTGCAATATCTTCCATTAAAGTGCAATATCATCAAAAATAGGTATAAAAATGTGCATAAATGCACTATATATTATAGGTGCATCACAAATCATCTTCACTTTCACTTTCATTTTCATCCTCACATTCCAAATTCTCTTCAAATATTTCTTTAAAATGATCTTCTCTCAAATAATCGCAGATTTCCATTCGAAAGCACTCATCATCTTTTTCAGTTGAAGGTTATTTCATAGATTTCAGAATGTTTAAAGTTACCTCTTGATCATTAACTCTCATAGTTAATTCTCCTTTTTGAACATCGATCATAACTCTCCCAGTAGTGAGGAATGGTCTTTCCAAAATAATTGGAATTTTTTTATCTTCCTTAATATCTAATACAATAAAGTCAACAGGAAAGATAAATTTATCCACCTTCACTAATACATCTTCCACAACTCCTTTAGAATAAGTGATAGAACGATCAGTCAATTGAAGAGTCACAGTTGTAGGTCAAATTTCTCCTATTTTCAATCTTTTGATAAAGGCATAAGATTAATACTAGCTCCTATATCACATAAAACTCTTTCAAAAAAATTCTCACCTATAACACACGAGATAGTGAAACTACCAGGGTCTTTAAGTTTTTAGGAAGCTTCTTCTGAATAATTGGACTACACACACCGCTAAGTGCAACAGTCTTGTGGTCTTTGAAATTTCTTTTATTTTTAAGAATGTCATTCATAAACTTTGCATAATCAAGCATCTTCTCTAATGCTTCAACAAAGGGGATATTAATCGGTAATTGCTTAAGAATTTCCAAAAACTTTGCAAATCTATTATCCCTGTTCTGTTACTTTAGTCTTTAAGGAAACAGAGGATATGTTTTTTAACAGTAATCTTCATTGGTTCAATCAGAGATTCTAAGTCAGGATACATCCTATTAGAACCTTTCTCAATGTTCACTTTCTCTCTTTCAACTTCAACTTCTTTTTGTACTCTTATTTCCAATTCAATTCCACTCCTTAATTGAATAGCCTTAATTTTCTCCTTATTTTAATCTTTTAGGTTCATCTTAAAATTTCTAGGAAGATTTCCAGAAGGTCTATTACTAAGCGTAGTAAAAATATGTCCTAACTGATTCTCAATGTTCTTCATCACAACATTTTTAGCTTGAATCCGATTACGCATATTCAGAATTATTTCTTCAGTAAAAAAATTCTTTTCCTTAAATTGTTGGTTACTATTAAAACCAGGAGGATAAGAAGGTCTATAATTGGTATTTCTTTGGTTGTTCGGATTTACAACTGGATTCATAGAATTATTTCCCCATTGCAGGTTAACAACATCATTGGTATTATTCCAGTTGAAGTTCTGATGATTCTTCCAACTATGATTATAATAATTTGAATAAGGATTACTGACTTTATTATTTATAGCATTCAAGGTTTCATAAGGTGGTTGAGAGTCTATTATTTGTTATGATGAATTTTCTTCTAACATTTGGGGCATTGGAGAATAATTCATTCCATATTGATATATTTTCTTAGAAAGTGCAGCAATTTGAGAGACTATCATATTTATAGCATCAGAATCATGAATACTAGCTACTCTCTTAGAATTTACCCGCTCAGAGGGCCATTAAAAATTTTTAGTAGTCATCTCTTCAATTAACAAATATACTTCATCAAAAGGTTTTGAAATTAGTGATCCACCAGCAGCAGCATCGATAATCGTTCTAAAAAATTCCACTAATCCATTAAAAAATGTTTGAATTATTAACCAATATGGCAAAGCATGATGTGGACACTTTCTCATAAGATATTTAAACCTTTCCGAAGCTTCATATATGGATTCTTCATCAAACTGACTAAAAGATATGATATCCTTCCTCAGCTTAGCAGTTTTTGAAGGAGGGAAATATTTTTACAGAAACTTTTGTGAAAGTTCTCCCCAAATTTTGATAGATCCAGGTGCTAATAAATTTAATCACTCCATAGCCTTATCCATTAATGAAAAAGGAAAAGGTCTAAGACTAACAACATCATTCGACACTCCATCGTATTTAGCACACAGTTCTAGAAAACTAGTGAGATGTAAGTTAGGATCTTCTTTAGGTGTTCCTCCAAATTGATTATTATGTACCATTTGGATAATAACAGGTTTAAGCTCAAATGAATTAGCAGCAACATCAGGATCTTGGATAGTTAAGTAAATTTCATCTGCTATTGGATTAGCATAATCTCTTAAAGGTCTTGGTATATTTTCGTTTTGATTGTTTAAGTTGTTTGCCATGTTGTGAGGATTTTCAGTTTGTTTTTGTTGTTCTTGAATTTTTCTAATAGTACTCTCTAATTCATAATCTTAAGGCACTAAACCTATAGATCTGATACTACGCATACGAACACAATAAGCACACTAACAATAAACAAACACACATAGTTATGACTTGTAATTCAAATATAAGCTTTCAAATACTACAAAATTAATTTTAGCAGTTACCTTTCCTCCCCGGCAACGACACCAAAAACTTGGCGTGACTTTTTTTAATTGCCAAAATTTATGAACATGGATTTATATATATATTGATTTAGTTTTCTATTGAGTCACACAATTAAACGCAAGTATACGTATCGCTCAAGTAATACAGGGCTCTCGTGGAGTTCTGGATATCGATCCCACAAGGAGGCAATTAATTTTACAAAGTAGCACAAAAATCACTTCTCGAATCAGAACACATTTGCAAGTAATTACTAATCTTAATATAGAAACAAACGGTTGTAGTTACTAATTCTACCAAAGTACGTTCTAAATTTCTAGCAAGTTTAACTAACACAAGATTAAATTTATAATAAAGCTTAGTTGTAAGAAAGAAACTTCCTCCTCTCCAATAATAATATGATGATTTTTGTGACATAGATCAGTGATGCAAATGTATTGTGCCAAATAGGAGCATTCTTATTCTTTACCCTTTTCCAAGCGCATAAAGAACATTGGCTAATCCTAAGTTCAGTCCCTAAATCTGTGGTTAGGCTGGGAGGATACTGGCTCTCACTCTAGAGCTCCCACTTCCCTTCCCCTGAAGGCTAACTCTCTCTTCGGTTTCTAAACCCTAGGACCAAATTGACGATTTCAGCTTGTCACTCTGAAATCTCCAATTCTACGCCCATCAAAATATATTTCCCTATTTATTTGCACTCAACCCCCATGAACAACGTCACTCATTCATGGACATTGAATGTGACCTTCACTTTTTTTGTGGAACTCATAATCCTTTTGGAACATATGTTTCCCAAAAAAGTTTTAACAATTTAATTGGTCAGATCAAAAAGTAAATGAAGTATGAAGTGAAAAGGTCATTACAAATTCTCTATAATAAATCGGCACATCATTTCCATATCACAAAATCAACACATCACTTAAAAAGGAGGAAGATTAAGAAATCTACTCAAGACTCATGAGGAAAGGATGGCAAAACATGGATTTTATATATAAAAACAACGTCATACAAATAGAGTAAAGAAAAGACAACTTATCTCAAACTCTTACCCAAGCAAATCTCACAGAATTTCTTTGACTCCTCTTCTTTCTTCACAATAACACACAATTCTCTCTTTAGATAAGTAAGGAAGAAAAAATCTCTCACTTTCCTTCTCCTCCTACACTCCTTAGAAGAGAATGCACAAAACCTAGATTTCCTAAACAAAATGAAAAAACACACTCACTCTTCACTCCCTCACACTCCAAACTCTCTCTCACTCTCTAAATTTGGATCCAAAACAGTTTAAATCCGGCCATAACTGATTTTCCAAGAGTTTCTTCAATCATCCCTCCAAAATCTGGCCAAATATATTGAAATCGGGATAGGGCGCGGTCCGTCGTAGGATAGGGCTCAGGAAAGGGCACCGGCTGGCGCTATTTTTTGCCTTCTGGTCCAAAGTCTCTATAAATTGGTGCGGCCCGACGCTAGTGAGAGCGTTGTTCAGTGCTAGTTCAATAAAATGCACTTTTGCTCCTTTTTGCTCCAAATTTTCTCATTTTCACTTCCTTTTACTCCAAAGGCCTAAAATCATTGTTCTTGCTTGAAACATGAAGAATACCTTTCTTTAAAGTGCAATATCATAAAAAATAGGTATGAAATGGACATTTAAAAGCTATCAAGTTTTTAGTGGATCAGTACATTAATAAAAACTTATCTCAAGTTCCTCTTTACCAAACTCTTGAAGTTCCTTTGAATCTCTTCCTTTGTCTTACAAGACTCTCTTGGACAAGTCACTCAACCCAAGAGGGTTTAAATCTCTCTACAACAATGGATTTTTACTTAGAAATCCCTACTCACCTTCTCTTTCACTAGGAATGAGAAAAGTGTGAAGAAACGCTAAGTAAGAATCCTACAATTCATTACACTCAAAACACACTAACAATACTTTCTAACGACCTCTCTACTCACACCACACACTTCTCTATAAGTCCTTCTTTAATATTTTCTCAAAAGTTGCCTTCGTATCTCTTCAAAATGTGTCCCTATGTAATGAATCTACCCAAGAGATGCATCCTTTTAAGTGAAATTTTAATGTCTTTCGGTGCCCTTAATTTGCTACCCACATTTGTACTAAAGAATGTCTCAAATACCTCTTCAAAATTTTCCAAAAATTCTTTAAAATTATAAAGTAATTACCTGGCGCTTAAGCGCTGGGTTTTGGCACGTAGGCGCGACATTCTCTGTCTGCTGGCGCTTTGGCACCAGATCTCGGTGCTTAGGAGCCCCAGTTCATTTTAACACCTTCTTCATCTTAGCTCTAAATTTGATCCTTTTTCACTCTTTTTAACATATTTGGTCATTTAAGTGTACCTAAAAAGACACACACAAATATCTTTCATTAAAGTGTAATATCATAAAAATAGGTATAAAAATGTGCATACAAATTTTATATATTTTAGGTATATCCATGTGCGAGACAAGCACACCATGCGTATTAGCATTGACCGAAGAGATCAACCAAAATCAACACAAACACCTAAGAAAACATCCTTAAGATAGAGCTTAGAGTTAAGTAAGAATTTTATCCATTGAGGAATTAGCATGTGTGTTTGCAAATTGTAGTTATGAATTCAAATTTCCAAAATTTAGAGTGACTTTTGTACATTTTATTGTTATTTATTATTCATTTATCATTGTGAAGTGGAGTTTTATGAATTTATAGAGGTAACCATCAGAATTCCTTATCCTAAGCATGACCTAATTTTAATTTTAATTTAGATTTATATTTAGATTTAGATTCTTGTGATTTTGCTGAGTTTTTACATTCAGAAAAGTGAGGGGACAAGGTTGAGATAGAAAGCACGGGACTCACATCCAATCTAAGATGAAACAAAAGCACGGAGGATTCCACATTAAGAAGGAAAGCACTGTTACTCACATCGAACTTAAGAGTTAGCGAAGGAGATTCAAAATTTAGGTACTAACCCCGAGATGGTAATTGGAATTTAGGTACCAACCCGATAATGAGAATCATAATTTTGGTGCCGACATAAAAAAGAAGGGAATCAGAATTTATGTACTGAACCTGAGATTTATGAGTGCGGAAAAGTTGTGGAAAGAATGTAGAAATTTGTAAAAATTTTACTACATTTGGAGGAAAAGCTTAAGGACTCACATCCAACTAAAGAGGTAGCGAAGGAGAATCAAAATTTAAGTACCGACCCCAAGATAGGAATTGGAATTTAGTTTCCAACCCGAAATGAGAATCAGAATTTAGGTGTCGATCTTACAAAGAAGGGAATCAAAATTTAGGAATTGACCTCGAGATTTATGAGCACGGAAAAATTGTGGAAATTTATGGAGATTTTACTACATTGAGAAGGAAAGCTCAGAGACTCACATCCAACCCAAGAGGTAACAAAGGGGAATCAAAATTTTGGTACTGACTCCTGATCCCAGATATTTATGCTTACGTTTTATTTCCTTTTAATTATATCTCTTTCTTTACAATGGCGCCGAAAACTTGACTCTCGCCGAATATTTATGCTTACAGTTTAGATAGTAAATTTATTATTTATAATATGGGATACTACGCAAGTATATGTATCGTTTATCAAGTAATATAGGACTTTCTAATTAAGCTTCGGGATATCGAACCCACAAGGAAATGTCTAAAACTTTAAAGAAATAAGAAAAATAACTTTTTTAATTCTTCAATTGATTTTTGTAAGTATGTTTTAAGGTACAAATTTTGAAAAGTTATTTTTGATATTTTTAATAAAAAGTTAAGCAGGAAATTAAAATTATCAATACTCTAAACACGATATAAAAGCTATAAGAATCAAATAATTTTTTCCTTCTTCAATAAATCAGTAATAATTATGGATATTTATGTTTTCGAAGTATTTAAATGTATTGTGCCAAATAGGAGCAATTATATTCTTTACCCTTACTTCGTTCTATAAGGAAAATTGGTTAATTTGAAATTTTGAAATTCTGTCGATGGGTTAGGTAGGGAAGATACCAGCTCTCACTCTAGAGTTCCCTCTATTCCCTACACCTGGGGGCTAACATCTCATAACAAAATTTAAAATAACAAACCAAATTAGGGGCTTTAGCCTATCACTCTAAAGTCCTTTAATTTTACTCCTCAATAAAGCATATCTCCCTATATATTTGCATTCAATCAATGGACTACAATTCTCACAAATATAATTGCATGTGATTCTTTCCAATTGTTGTTTGAGACAATACCGCATTGGATCTTACATAATCTCACAAAAAATTTTAACATCTTAATTGGCCACATCATAATTTATTCCAGCATTAAACACTTATACTTTCCACAACATACTTACATATTTTAATTACTTCCTTATCTAAGAAAGAAAAAGATAAAGTAAACTACTCAGATTTCATGAAGAAGACACAAACACAACTTGATTTGAAAGCATAAACCATAATGAAAACACAACAAATCTTACTTAAGTGTAAAAACAAAGATAAATACTTATCTGAAAATCCTCTCCACAAGACTCTGGAAGTTCCTTTGAAATTTTGCTTTCCATAATACAACTCAACAGAAGTTGGTGCCCAACTCTGATGACTCAAATAAAAACTGTAAACTTCAATAAAAACTAGATACAAGGATGAAAGAAAATTGGTGAGAAGAAGACTTCACACCAACCCTTTTTGCTTTCTTACTCTTTACTCTCTACTAACAACTATAGAACTACACTAAGAAACTCTCTAAAAATAGAATAACTCCAAAACTAAACTCTTTTTAACACCCGACATTCAACACACACACACACACTTGGAAATTATGAGGCTTCATTTTTATATTTTTCCAAAAGGTGCCTTGGTGTCACTTCAAATCATGTCTAGATTCAATGTATCCACCAACAGATGCATCCCTTCAATCACATTTGCCGCCCAAAGGAAGTGAAGTAAGTCACCACCAAAAGTTTCTTCAAACACCTCTTGAAAATGGTGCCAAATTTAATTAAAATTTAATTTTTAACTATGGCGCTTAAGCGCCTGCACTTTGGCGCTTAGGCGCCAGTGGCCAAATTTCTCAAACTTCATAATTTTGCTACAAATTTGATCCTTTTTTGCTCCTTTCATTAGAATTAATCATTCTCATCATAGCTACAAGAGAAACACAAAATACCTTCCATTAATGTGCAATATCATCAAAAATAGGTATAAAAATGTGCAAAAAAATACTATATATTTTATGTGTATCAATATCCCCCAAACTTAAAATGTTACTTGTCCTCAAGTGACTCTTAACCATAAAAATTTTAAAATGCAAATTATGTAAATGAGTTTCTTAGGAAGGTTTCAAAATTTTGTTCTAGAAATGAAATAATCCAATTTACAAAAAAATTTAGTAAATAAGACCAACTTAAAGTATGGAAAGTTCTTAAGTAAAGGATAATGAAAATATAAGTTTCTATCTAATTCAGAAATACTATTAGATTTTTCAAAATATAGGATTCAAACATTTTATTTTTCTCACTTCAAAATTTTAATTGAGATTAATTTTACTTACTATATTATAACCTTAAGTTTTAGATTTTCTTAAAACTTATATTTTAAACTTTAGGCATGGAACTAATTTTTGATTAGGCCTTTAAATCCTCAAGCATCTCCTTCCTTTTCACATACTATTTTTCACTTTTTTTTTTTTTTCTTCTTTTCTTCTTTTTTACTTTTCTTTTTCTTTTTCTTCTCTTTTCTTTTTTTATAAGGTAAGGATTACTATATCTGGATAGGCATTTAATGATTTTGAATTCCACCCTTCCATTTAAAATAAAGGTTTGATATGTATCTTTCACTTAAAAATCATAATAATAGTGTTGAAAATTATTTCTCAATAAAAGAAATTTAAGCTTTGAAAAATAAAAGTCATATCTTCTATTCATCCAAAAATACAACATTTCTTACTAAAGATAGTTTAACTTTATTTAACATTTCTTTATTAAGAACATTTTTAACTTTAAATTTTTCATTATTACTATAAATTTTAACTAAAGTCTTTTATTTGTTTCTATATTCAAAATTTTGTTTCCCTAATATAACTTCATATACATAATTATTTTTAATCAAAAATCAAATTTATTTTAATTATTCTTGAGAATAAATAAAATCTTAGGTCTTTTGAAAAATTTATTTTTTAAAATTCCCCACAAACATTAATTTTTAGTTAGGATAAAAACATTTAAGCATAACAAATGATACATGAGTGAGAATAAAAACTAAAATAACATGCTTGCAGAAATTTCAATATCCTAAATATGTAAGTATAACATTTTTAAAGAAAGACAGGAGTAAAAAGAAACTAAATTCAATTTTTCATAAAAATTTCAAAAGACTTCTATAGTAGTGGAGGTTTTAAAAGCAAATACACACCAACTTAACATAACTAAAATCACAACAATACTAGATAATAACTGGTAGTAGATTTTTGAAAAGTTTTAAACATGCAATTTTCAAATTGTGGTTTTTAATAGTATTCTACATTTCCTAGCAGATTTGTAATTATTTTACACTTTATCAAAATTCAAACACTAGATACACATTAAAACTTTTGCTACTACACACATATCATAAACTACAACATTTAACATTAATTTATCACATAAACATCTGAATGTGAATAAAAAGAAATAGTCTAACTATGCTCTATACAATATCATAGTTCATATCATAAATAAATCACACAACAATTAAACATCACATCACATATAAAAACATCAAATAAAAACATAACTACACATAAGAAATCACAAAACAAAATAAACTCAACACAACAATCCTAATCATCATCCTCATCATCATCTTCTTCATTCCAGTCTCTCGATGGCACATAAGGTATATAATACGAATGAGGGGGCATCTCAGCACTGTGATCACCGCTAATCACTCTATCCATATACTACTGATAATTCTCCTCATATTCATCATGTTTAACAATATACCTTTCAATATTTTCAATCTTATCATCCATATCTCTAACATGCTCTCGAGTAAGACTCACTTTCTTCAAAATCTTCTTTAATAATCCAGTCTGTGATTCACTAAATGATGATGCTCTAGAATTAGTGGCACGTAAAGTAGAAGTAGCAGAAGTAGAAGCAGTGGAAGCTCTAAATCCTCCTCTCCAGTCAAACTCTGAATGTACAGTGTAAGCGCCAACATTTACACTGATAATAGGTCTCAATGGCTGAAGAACTTCCTCCCATGTTTCAAACTTCATACCAGACCGCTCACAAATCGAATGAATTAAGGAATGAAATCCCACAGTTGTAGTAGTAGCAGATCTGACACAGTTTATCACATAATAATAAATAATAGGCCCTACAGCAATATGCTTTCATTGCTGAATACAATAGCTCAGAACAGCTCTCTCCCTTGTAACTTCACTAATATGACTTGAAGGCAACTGTTTAGATGAGATAAAATAATACCATGCCTTTAAAATGGCATTCAACTTAGAGGCCTGAAAGTTTACTCTTCTTTCATTTGTTATCTTCCACAAACCTCTTCCATCAGTTAAAGATATTATCTCATCTTGTTCTCCTTCAGTGGGATGATAATTAGCATAAAAACAAAACAATGCTGGAGGCAAGTGGTAGAAGATATTGATTACCCCAGATGAAAAATGCACTTGTTCACTCCTAACCATCACTAAATTCTCTTTTGCTGTAGGCAAGTTTGCATAAAACTCTTTGACCACAGAAACAACAGTGACAATAGAGAAGGAACAGTAAGTCTCCCAATTCCTTCTAGTAATCATTTCTTTAATAACTTCTCCGAGCTTACTAAACACACGTCAAGGAATTAATTTTTGTGACAATAGTGCGTCAACGTATCGATTCTCTGCTCTCGCACTAACAAACTTGTTGGAATCAAATCTTTCCTTCTCTTTCGAACACTTTGACTTTGGAGCCATCTCTAAAAAAATCACAAAAATTCACCATAAATTCCAAAATTAAACTAAACTTGCTAATTTAACTTCCAAAGGTAATTTCCACTAAATCCAAGCAATTTCTCATGCTTTTCCTCAAATTTCACCATAAATAGTGATTTTAAGATTTTTCAATAATGCACACAAAATATATGGTGAAAATGAAAAATTTTTACTTAGGAGTAGTGCTCATACCTTAAGGAATTCAAATCTGATAAATCTCCTTGAAATCGGCTCTTAGTTGATCCAATCTAAAGATGCCATAAATCCTTTTTCAAGATTTTGAGAGGTTGAGGGTGACAAGAGGTATTAAAAATGTTAATTTTTTAGATTTTTAACTACATAAAATCGGTTTTCGCTAACCGGTGCCTATCCGCGAGGCATATGACGCTTAGCCGTGAAATCTGGTGCTTAAGAGCCGAAGTTCTGGCACTTAGGCGCCAGTTTCCTGATTTTCACAATTAATTTAAAAGTGTACTAAACCTCATGGTTACCCACCCCAAATCACTTCAAATAATCTTTTCTCCTCTATAAACTTTTCTAATTCTCCAAAGAAAGTTAAATTTCCATCAATTCCAAATAAATTTTACACAAACAAAAACTTTCATTTATATAAAACAACCACTCTTAATATAAACTAAAAATTTCTATCCAAACATTTTGGATGAAATTTCCTAATACTCAAAGATTAAAATACATAAAAACAAATATAAATTTACATCATTAAGATGTAACAAACACACATTAAAGTTCAACAAAACACAAACATATAACACTAGACACAAAACACTTAACACATAAAAACTACAGCACTAGACTATACTCAAATTAATTCCAATCTCCATTAGGTGGAATATATCCAGAACCACCATTAGTTCCATTTGAACCATCTGGAATATAAATCTGATAAAATGGGCAATGGTTGAAAACTCTCACATCTTCTTCTTCTAACAATTTGTTTTTCAGAAACATCACTTTACCCGCTTCTTCCACATGACTTGTATGACTAAATTGCATTTTAAGTTTCCATATCATATGCACTAAATGAGCGTTAGTTTCATTTACCTTTGCTTCAATTGATTCCATGTTGGCTTCAATCTTCGCAATCCTTTCTACAATACCTTGAATACTAACTGCTAGGAATCCGCTGAATAACTCTTGCACACTTTCACTAATAAATTTCTTCTTGTTGGCTTTCTCCTTCTTCTTAATTTCACTCTCTCAAGAAGACATTTTTGCACTCAAAACACTCTTCTTAAGACTCAGGAATGAAAATAGGGATTGGGGCAAGTGTTTCTCTTAATTCAAGGCATTTTTATAGACATGGGAAGTACTAAAACCGACCCTAGATGTTTTAAAACTCCAAAATAACTTTCAAAACCACTTCCTCATGATTTTTGCTTCTAGAAATTCATTTATCATGTTTTTCATAACTGCAGCGCTTAAGCGCCAACCAGGCGGCGCTTAGTCGCCAATGCTCATTTTTGTACAGGTCGGTCAAATATCCAAAATTTTCATTCTGACTCTTTTAAGTCATCAATTAATGTCAAATAAACACCACTATAACAAATCTCTTCAAAATACTACCACATAATCATAAAAATAAACCAAATAAAGCACACAAAGAAAATATAAAGCAAAGCACACTGATAGCTATGGGTTGCCCCCCACAAAGCGCTTAGTTTAATGTCTTCAGCCCGACATACCCAGAACATATTCTGAGTGACCCAACATCAGATTCTCATCAGGCTTAATTTGATCGACTGAAAAATAAGGTTTAAGTCTATGACCATTAACTTTGAATATTTTTACAGTCTTAGGATCTTGAATACCCACAGCTTCATAAGAATAAACTTTTATCACAATAAATAGACCCATACATTTGGACTTAAGTTTTCCAACAAAAATTTTCAATTTGGAATTATACAACAAAACTTTTTATCCTGGCTCAAGATTTTTAGTAAGAATCTTTCGATCATGCCATAACTTCATCTTCTCTTTATAAATCTTAGCATTTTCATAAGATTCATTTCTTATCTCTTCAAGCTCATTTAATTGCAATAATCTCTTCTCAGTAGCATTTTTCAAATTATAATTGAACAGTTTAATAGCTCAACATGCTTTATGCTCAAGTTCAACAGGTAAATGAAAAGTTTTTCCAAAAATTAGCCTATATGGGGATATTCCTATATGAGTTCTTTAAGCTGTCCTATAAGCCCATAAAGCATAATCCAGTTTGATTGACTAATCCTTTCTATTTGGATTAACAGTTTTTTCCAATATTCTTTTAATTTCACGATTGGATAATTCAACCAAATCACTTGTCTGCGGGTGATAAGTAGTAGCAAAGTGATGGTTAATATGATATTTCTTTACTAACTTTTCCATAATCGCATTTCTAAAATGACTCCCCCCAATCTGTTATGATTACTCTTGGTATTCCAAATCTGCAAAATATATTCTTTCTTAAAAAATTTGCAACACTTTGAGCATCACATTGAGGTAAAGCAACAACTTCAATCTATTTGGATACATAGTATACTGCTATTAAAATATAAATATTTTCGAAAGATGGAGTAAATGGTCTCATGAAATCTAATCCCCAAACATCGAATATTTCAACTTCCAACATATAATTGAGGGACATCTCATTTCTTCTAGAAATATTACCTACACGCTGACATTGATCACAATTTTAATATATGCATTAACATCTTTACAATATTGCAGGCCAATAAAATTTAGATTGTAAAATTCTATAAGCAGTTCTATCAACTCCAAAATGTCTCCCATATACAGAATTATGACATTTTTGAATAATTTCATATGTTTCTTCTAAAGGCACACATTTTCAAATGATCAGATCTTTTCCTTGTTTATATAAAAATGAGTCATCCCATAAATAAGTTTTAGCATGAGATAAAAATTTCTTTTTCTCCTGGTATGTCAAACCATATGGTAAAATATCACTGATAATAAAGTTTACAATGTCGGCATACCACGGAATATGCCACACATTAATAGTGAACAATTTTTCATCAGGAAAATGTTCATTAATTTCTTCAGTATCACTAAGAGATTTTTCAGTTTCAAGCCTGAACGAATGATCAGCAATTTAATTATCAGCACCCTTCCTATCTATTATCTCAAAATGAAACTCTTGCAGAAGAAGAATCCATCTAATCAATCTCAGTTTCGTATATTTCTTCTTCATTAGATATTTGATAGCAGAATGATCAGTATGCACCACACATTTAGTTCCAATTAAATATGATGGAAATTTATCAAAAGCAAATACTATAGCTAAACACTCTTTCTTAGAAGTGATATAGTTAATTTGAGCTTCATTAAGAGTTTTACTAGCATAGTAAATTATTTGAAAATTTTATCATATTTCTGACCCAAAATAGCACTAATAGCATAATCACTAGCATCATACATTAATTCAAAAGATTTTTCCCAATTTGGTTAAATTATAATAGATGCAGAGATTAATTTTTCTTTTAATGGTTCAAAAGCTTTTAGGCATTCATCATCAAAAATAAAAATTATATCCTTTTCCAATAAACGACATAAGGGTTTTGAAATTTTTGAAAAGTCTTTAATGTAACGCCTATAGAATCCAACATGTCCCAGAAAACTTCTAATTCCCTTTACATTCATTGGACAAAGTAAATTAGAGATAATTTGAATTTTTACAAGATCTATCTCCAAACCTTTTTCTGATATTCTTTGTCCTAATAAAATTCCTCCTGCTATCATAAATTGACATTTTTCCCAATTAAGGACAAAATTAGTTTCTTCATAGCATTTTAGAACTTTAGATAAATGTTCTAAACATGATTCAACTGAACTTCCAAACACTGAAAAGTTATCCATAAAAACTTCAATCCCTTTTTCAATTAAATCACAGAAAATAGCCATCATACATCTCTGAAATGTAGCAGGGGCATTGCATAAACCAAAAGGCATTCTTCTAAAAGCAAACGTACCATAAGGACTGGTAAACGTTGTTTTCTCTTGAGCTTCAGGAACAATTTGAATTGGTGGTACCCAGTATATCCATCCAGAAAATAAAATTATTTATGCCCAGCCAGTCTATCCAACATCTGATCAAGAAATGGAAGTGGAAAATGATCTTTCCTTGTAGAAAGATTTAATTTTTTATAATCAATGCATATTCTCCACCCTATAACTTGTCTTGTTGGTATAATCTCATTCTTCTCATTAACAGTCACAATTACTCCTCCTTTCTTAGGAACACAGTGAATAGGACTATCCCATGCACTATTTGAAATAGGGTAGATAATCCCATCAGCCAACCACTTTAAAATTTCTTTCTTAACAACATCTTTCATGATAGGATTTAATCTCCTTTGAGGTTCAGCCTTAGGTTTCCAGTAATTTTCCATAAGGATTCTATGCATACAAATTGAAGGACTGATTCTCTTAATATCAGCTATCGTCCATCCAAAAGCTTTCTTGTACTTCTTCAAAACTTCAAATAAAATCTCTTCTTCTTTTTTAGTTAATTAAGAGGAAATTTTCACTGGTAAAGTTGAGGACTCACCTAAAAAATATACTTCAAATGATTAGGAAGCATCTTTAACTCAAGTTCAGGAGGTTTTTCAATTGATGGACCAAAAGATTCATCTTTTTTAGTCATGTCCAACAGTTCAAAATTTTCATGAACATAATTTAGATCTTCCTCATGAAAATCTTCAAAATGATGTAACTCCTCTTCTTAGTCATTATCCAATTCTTCTCTTTCAAATTTCTCTTCATAAGTTGATTTGAAATGACATTCACTCGAATATTTGATAACATCCATCCTATAACATTCATCATCTTTACCTCTTACAGGATATTTCATTGATTTTGAAATGTTGAATGTAATAGTCAGATCATTAACTCTCGTTGTTAATTCCCCTTTTTGTACATCTATCATTGCTCTGCTTGTGGCTAGGAAAGGTCTTCCTAAAATTATGGGTATCCCTTTATCTTCCTTCATATCCAGCACAATGAAATCAACAGGAAAGATAAATTGACCCACTTTTACCAAAACAAGTTATGTAACTCGTTTAGGATATGTGATCAAACGAACTGCTAATTACATATTTACAGTAGTTGGGGTTATTTCTCCTAATCCAGTATTTTAAATATTGATAGAGGCATAAGGTTAACGCTTACACCCAAATCACATAAAGCTTTTCCTTAAAATCTGTCTCCGATTGCACATGGAATTGCGAAACTACCAGGATCTTTAAGCTTTTTAGGAAGCTTCTTCTGAATTATTGCACTGCAAGTGCAACAGTCTCATTATCTTCAAACTTCCTTTTTTTGTTAAGTATATCATTCTTAAATTTCACATAGCTTGGCATCTGTTCTAAGGCTTCAGCAAGATTCTATCCAATTCTAAACTTCAATTCAATATCCCCAATATCAATCTAGACCAAATCCAAGCCTAATTTGATTGACATTTGGATCCAATTCCAATTTGAAGCTTAAGGTCCAATTTTGGCCCATGACCTAAACTTAGCCCAAACCAACCCAATTCAACTCCAATTAACCCCAAATCTTTTCCTAAACCTTCCTAATATCCCCACAAACAAAACACTAACAAGATTTGCCCCAAATTTGAACCTAAACTCCACCCAAACCTAACCCAAAGTCAAAATCCCCATTTTTGGCCTAAACCCAAACCTAACCCAAATGGGCCCAAATCCCAAAATCAAAGCCCAACCAAAGTTGAAAACTCTTTGTGACACTCTCATAAACATTTCTCAACATTAATTTTACATCAAATCCAACCTTAGCCCGACCTTAGCCCAAATTAGCCCAATTTGACCCACTTTGGCCCCTTTACCAAAAAGGCCTAAATTAAATCTAATTCCACTTTAAATGACATCAAACCTTTTCTAAAATGTTCATGACACATCCCTAAGCTAAATCCAACACTTTTTTGGCCCAATCCTTCACAAAATTTCCATCCACCAATTTGTTTTCAAACCTAAAGGCCCACTTTCTTAAACCATCCTAAAAGCCCATCCAAAATGATTTCAAAAAGCCAAAAATCCATTCCAAAGCCCACATGAGATTTCCTCTCATCATCCCTTTGATTTAAATCATTCCCTAAGTTTCAAACTCATCATCAAATTATCCTAAATTAAGCCTCATGCCAACCTCCCCTAAAGTTATCAAAAACGCCAACATCCTTTCTCATGCAAAAGAGCTAGCCTTGCCCCAAGCCCAAGTGAAGCCATGAAGCCATCCTTAAGCCCCATGCAAGCCATGTGAGTGATGTTCATGTGACCATGCCATATTGGGCAAAAGGAGGAGCCCCTTTCTTGATTACCTTAAAGTGATTAAGCACTCCCATGTTCCCCTAAACCATGCTTAAACTTAAATATGCTTAGATGGTGACTTTTTCCCACTAAGCAAGCTGACTCACCTGATCTCCCTCAGCCCAAACCAGAGCTTGGAGTGGTGAACCCAACCCATTTGCATGACTTAACCCATTTGGATCCAAAATCACCCCTCCCTCCAAACCACTTAAAGCTAAACGCTTTACACATGTCCATGGCTAATTGACTGCACCATTGCCAACCCCTGACCCTTCTGATCAAGATGGTGACCTAAGCCTACCGGCCAGCCGCCTGGGTCGCTGGAAAATGCCATGGCTGAGAGCTCCATGTGAACCAAGTTTTTCAATTCTTTCTTGCTGAGTTGTCCCTGTCCAATTGAACACCATGGCTGTTCTTTTCTTGCATAGAGCAGCTGATCCCAAGCCTCAAACCCCCCTGGGAAGCTCTCCAACCATGTCTATTTAAACCCACCACCCTCTCGGCCAAAGGAGGTGATGAACCAGACCTAAACAAAACTCTGCCAAAATTGCTTTAGGACCTTCTCCTCACCTAGAGCACTTGATCCCCATTGGATTCCAGCCCCAATCTCCCCCAGTTGAGCTCAATTTTTGAGTTCAAATTCAAGCCCAAAACCAGAACATTTCCAAAACCTCCATCAAATCCAAATTAAACTCACCCACACCCGCAAAGGACCAAGAGAAGGAGTTCCCTAGTGAAAGCTTCCTCTCCAGGCCATCCAGTTGCTCCAGTCTCCAAGCTTTGAAATAGGCTATGGACACTTTCATACCTAGACAAT
The DNA here is from genome assembly GCA_022702705.1 of Papilionanthe hookeriana x Papilionanthe teres. Lineage (NCBI taxonomy): Eukaryota > Viridiplantae > Streptophyta > Magnoliopsida > Asparagales > Orchidaceae > Papilionanthe > Papilionanthe hookeriana x Papilionanthe teres. The sequence continues at coordinate 36,612,994 of CM040437.1, read as the reverse complement.
TCCCCAGAGCCAGAGACTTCATCTGGAGTTTCCTTGGGTGAAATCGAAGGTGACACAACTCTCTGATTAAAGCTACACTTCTCAGAGCAAAGGTATGGATCATTCCTTCCTCCCAAGCTTCTAGTGATTCCCCATTTTGTTTTACTTAATTTCATAGCATGTAAACCATATGGATATGCTCATCTCTTCAAGACGAATCCATAGACCATAAAAACACGAAAATCCGTTAAGAAATGAGAGAGTTCTTAGGGTTTTAGTGTGGACAGTCACGGGTGCACACCAGTCGTAGATGATGACTAGGCGTCGTCCGATCGAGCGTGTATCGAGTGGACGGTCCAGATTGCGTCGAACCAGAGAACATTACATGAACCGCGGCCCCTGGAGCGTTGAGTCAGATGGCGGCGTCTAATGGGAGCTCGACGTGTTGGCTTTCGGAGCTGTCGAGGATGAGTCGGCGCCGCGTGCATAAGTAGGAAAATATGGATTTTTTTTATTTATTTAAATACCTAGAACTTAGAAAATCCATATCTTTGTGTAGGAAAATCATAAAAATAAATTAAAAATGCTCTCTTTCTCAGTGAATAGAGGAGAATAATGTGGAAAAGAAATCAAGTTATTTTGATAAGTATTTTATTTTTAATTAATTATTTACTCATTTCAGTATTTTTATTCTTCATTTGCATAGACAATTCTCCATGGCATGAGACCATAGGGCTTTTGAAGCCTCTGATCTTGAGAACATTCCCTGAATTTTTCAAGGTCAGAGGCCATCTCAATGGAAAGTTATGTATTTTTCAAGTTTATGTCACTGTTTTTGGTATTTTAATTCCAATAATTTGCATATTGTCTAATAAATTCTAGAAAATTTTGGTGAAGTTTCTTAGGACCAGAAGACTCTAGGATAATTATATTTTGAATTAACTCATTAAGAATAGTCCTAATTAGCCTAAATACCTAAAATTGAATTTTAATTAATTAGGGTTAACCACAAATTAAAATAACTTGAAAATAATTCTCTACTGAACTTTAGGATCAGAGGAACCTCATATAAAAATTTGATATCAATTGGAAATGTTTATTCCCACTAAATGAATTAATTAAGTCACATAACCAAAATTAAACTTTAGAAATTCAAAACTCCAAAAATACATTTCAAAAATTCACCAAATTGGTTTTGTGAGCTCTCCGGTATCCGAGGAGTCTATAAAAATTACAATTAGAATTTTCTAAATTTTTTATTTTTAATCATATTTTAATATTTTAAATAATTAAAAAATAATAATAATCATAAAAATATTAAAAATCATAAAAATGACATATTTTGACTCCTAATCACTTGGAACAAACCAAATATTTTTCTCAAGTCTCAAAGTAAAGATATTGAATTTTAAATGCTTAAAACAATTTTTAATATTAAGAAATGTATTTTCCAACCTTTTCACGAAATTAATTCTAATAAATCAAGGAAAAATCAGAAAATTGTAAAATTTGTTTCTCTAAACTCCTTGAGGTCAGAGAGATTTAAAAAAAATATATAAAATCCATTTTTGAACTTTAATTTTATTTTATAATTAATTAATACCCTAAAATTCAAAATAATTATAATAAATAAAATATAATTCAAAAAATCAACAAAATTGGTCCAAGTGGTCCTCTAGTCATTAGGAACATCTTATAATTTTCTTAAGGACAGGAACCTTACCTTGCTCATGTTGTTGAATTTTCCTTGAAATCCCTTATTTTTCACTAAAAATAATCATATAAATAAATTAAATTCAGAAAATCACATTTTCTCCTCTAATGCCTTAATTGACATATGAGTGAAGTGACATAAAAATTTCAAGTTCATTTGAACTCAATTTGGTGAGTTATGAAATAAATAAGCCTAAAAGGGCATAAAGGTAATTAAAGAATTTAAACTCCTTAATTAAAATTTTAGGTTTAATTAAAATGGAGGGTAAAATATTTGATTTTATCTTTCTTGGATGATTGAAACTTTGGGAAATTAAAAGGGTAAGAACCCATTAATCACTTTTAATGAACCAAAATGAAACTTTAATTATTTAAGAAATTTAAATTTTTGGAAGACTAATGAAAATTTGAATTATTAAAAATAAGGATATAATTTGAGAGGATATTAATCCTTTAATAAAAAAAATCCCTAAATAAATCACTTCAATAATATTTAACTTTTAATTAAGATTCAAATGATAATCCAAACTAAGTAAATTAAAAATTAAAAAATAAATAACCCTTAAATTAAAGAAAATTTCAAAATATTAAATAATTTAATAATTAAATTAAATTAAATTAAATTAAGTAAAAATTAAATTAAAATTAAAATTAAATTAAGTTAACATTTTAACAATTAAGTTAAGCTAAATTAAAAAATATTTAAATTAAATTAAATTAAATTAAATTAAATTAAATCAAATTTAAATTAAATTAATTTAACATCATTCAATAAAAAAAGTAAAACGAATTTAAAATATTAAGATCACTTAAAGTATAAAGATTTAAAACAAAATATAATTTGAACACTATTCCAAACTTAAAATTATTAATTAAAACCTCATAACTAAACTAAATCACTTTAAACCATTAACTTAAACTCCAAATTAAGAATGATTAAAATTCTCAATAAACCAACTTGCCCCTAAAAACTTTAATTATTATAACTCTTAAATAGAGTATTAAGTGAGATGTCACTTCATTCATCGAGTAATCAAATGCCCAAGTTCACTGAGCAAGAGACAAAGCTTAACTAAACTCCTGGATGATTAATTCACCTGTGCAACTAAATTTACTTGGACTCAAAATACTCTCAGAAGTATTGAAAAGATGTTTAGGACTCGTCCTAAGCACTTTCTCAATATGACGAGATGTTTTAGAAGAACAATTGAATTTAATTGTTCTTTGATGAAGAAAATCATCCTTAAACAAGACACAAGAACCTAGACGTCATAGGAGATGACTAGTTATAGGACTAGGATCTTGGTAGACAACCAAAACCTTTCCCTTAGCTTTACCTAGGTACTTATTGAAATATTTAAATGCCTTAATATGTGTTTTAAGTGTGGCTTGGGATGACGGGAAGACCCTCCAGGTACGCTTTTATTTTATTTTAATTTACCTTATTGCAATTTACTTACATGCATTGCACTTTACTTTTTCTTGCATGTTAAACAAGATTGTTGCATGAAAACTAAAACCTTTAGGATAGCCACAAAACGGAAACCAAAACTAAATTAAAAGTCACCACAAGATAAAATTCAACGCCACAACATTCCAAAATATAAAACAACTCAAAATTTAATCACAAATAGAACAACAAAACTACAATTGTAACTAAATTAAAACGTCTCGTTGAATGATCGGGAATACCTCGGATGATGTAACCCACGTGTTGCTAATAGGATTTCCCATGGTCTAAATGAAAGTGTGGAACTCATTCAGTTGAGTTTAGCAAATTCATCTGGACTAAGTGAATTCGATGAAAATAACGGTGTCGGGATGACGGAACCGTGGGATCTTAATCGGTTCTATTTAAACAACTTTAAGATTTGTTCTAATTAAAATATTAAAAATATTTGGACTTTAAGATTTCTAAACCAAAACACTTTTCTCATCTCTTGATTTTCACCTTCTACAACTAAACCTCTGCAACAACAAGGAGCTTGGAGCATAGTGGGCAGCAAGACCATCGTCTTCAGCAAAACTTGTGTCTACATCAGCAAAACTATTCTTAGTATTAAATAACCAAGCCATAGGATTTCGAGGTAGTTTGCCTAGTGCAACATAAATCCTCAACTTTTGGTTAGGCTTTTGCATAATCATGTTATGCAAATTAAGCCCTAACCGGTACTAGGACTCCGAGGTGGTCGTTTGGTACGACATAAACTCTCGCATCTTCGAGGCTATTTGTGTGATTATGCCATACAAATATAAGACCTAAATAAATAAAATTGGTAGGATTGCAACATTAAATAAACTCTCAAATTGAAGCCAAACAATAGGATAGTTTAGGAAGTTGCCAAGATTCTTCTTGGATCCTCAGCTTCTCCTACTTCTCTTCTTCGGATTCTTAAAATAAATTGTTCCAAATTCGAGCTATTCCCTATTGAAATTTCCAAAATCCAATTCATTTGATACCTTAAACTTTGAAATTCTTGAGAGCAAAACCACTGATCATTATCGAGAGTTTTCTTAAATGATTCCCGTCATTTAAGATGTAATTAACTATAGGGGCTTGCCCTTATAGGGAACTTTAAAAACCCAGGTAATATAAACCCTGCTTAATTTCTTTATATTAAGCAGGGGAACCTGTCGGCTTATAAATTTGGTTCACAGACCAATCGGATGTCACAAATCTTCTAGTTTATTTAATCGAGCTTCATCATCAAGCAGTGTATCTATTCTTCGCGATAGATATACAGTTTGTGGTGCAGTGCTCGTTTATATAAACTATTTGGGATGTGAGATCAGTTTGATTTCATATCTTAAAATTTTCAAACTTAAAATTATTTTCAAAATCAAATACTACTTTCTAAATTATACATATTTAAATTAAATTTAAAATTTAAAAAAAATTTGCCGACAACTTCTGACCCCCCTTTTCAAAACACTCAACCTAAAAATATGCCGACAGCTTCTGGCGACTCCGCTGGGGACTAGTTCCTCTCTCCATTTTGATCAGATGGTTTTGCTTTCATAAATCGATAGTGAGTCTATATCCCTAGTGGACAAAAACTATCATTCTTCTATTGGCATACTACGTTCATTTCTATCTTGAACGGGTATAGTCAACTTCTCTCAGATTTAGGAGCCACTGTTTAGACACCCCTAAACAGAGAGGTTCCAAAATCCTTTTACCTCTTTTCTGAGGTGGGGTGGACTCCGATAGGTGTTAGCTTAGGAGCGGTCCTTCGGGTTGAGAAGTTTTGCGAGAATTTCTCTTCCTTTTCAATTCCGAACCGGGTCCCTTCCTTTTTCTATAAACTCCGTTCTTTAAACGTTTCGTTCCTAATTACCAAATCTTCTAATAAACGACCCTTTTAATAAAAAAACTCTTTTAAATCATAAATACATTAAGATAAATGAAAATGTGTTCGGACTCTTTCTTTTTCGTCCTAAATTTTGCGACAAAAGGAAGCATAATTCGGGACTGACATTCGAAATCTACCCTGCAGAAAATGACTGCGCCAAAGTTAATTTTCTTCTTCACCAATGGAATGGACTTCGCCGACTATAAGGATGAAATGCCTGACAATGGGATCATCTATTTTGGACAAGGATTCTACAACACAGATATCAAGTTCGCTGACGTCACTCTCTTCGCACTAATGGACAAAGTGCCAGAAACTGAAGAGCCTGTAATTGAGTTCAGCCTGAAGTCGGCTCAAGAATTCCCTCCCCTGCAAAGGGTTCCAGCTGAAAGAAATACTGTTGTTCGTAGGAGGACTGTTGTCTCTACCCCCACTGGTCTAGTCATCTCTGCACCTACCCCGGCTTCCGCCAAACTAAAGGGGAAGAAAATCCAAGTCTGTGGTGAGCCTGTCACCGTGGAGGGTACAGATTTTGCTACAATACCAACTGTTTTCGAGATTGGGTCTAGTTCAAGAGTTGCACCCCTAACTCGGACTCAAAGGAGAAATAGAAGCAAAAAGATCGCCAAGATTGAGAAAGCCAAAGCCGCTGAAGTTGCTTTTCTAGAATAAATTCCTGAGGAAAGAGAAGAACTGCCTGAGTATATACCTCTGTTAGAAGGGAGTAAGTTTCACCCCCTCTCTACTGCATCGGACGAAGAAGACGTTCGAAGGATTGCCGCTACACTACCCCAACCAGCATACTATAGTAACTACAAAAGAAAAAGGGTTAAGATTATGCTATTCGCTCGGCTATAAGCCGTGATAGAAAAATTGGCAAAGAAAGAAAGATGCCTTGTGTTAGAAATCCTAAGAAGAATGGGACGAGTGCAAGCTAATCCCGCCTCGGACCGCGAGTAGAGCCTGTCACTGCCATAGAGAAACCAAGGAAGAAGATGATAGCAAATTCACATGTTGTTGTGTCTAGCCATCATATTAGGGAGGACACCACCTACCAGTATATAGCCGACAGACCTTCCGGTCCTAGGCCTTCTGCTGCAAGAAGGATGGTGTGGTGACCTATTATTACTGAGCCGAGACCAACACAACGGCATGAGAAGAAAAGTCTAGTCAAAGAGCCTGAATCAGAAGGAAGTGCTACTGCGATGAAAGAAACTCCCGAAAAAGAAGTTCAACAACCATCGCACGACAACCGCGAGACCTTCTGGAAGAGACTCCTAGAGGATGTTATAGGAAAGCTAAGGACGGATATCTGCCGGTTGGCAAAAGAAAGAGGAGAAAATTTAGAAAATGAAGTTGACTCATCAGAGTTCATGGATGAAGAGTATGACGAGATCAACATGGTTGAGACACGAGCATCGTCAGCTTCGCAGAGTGCTCAGGCAGCTGCAGAAAGAGATGAACCGGAAGTGATGAGAGCACAGCTTCGGGAAAGAGATGACACAATTTCCCAGATGGTTGATGCTTTAGCCACTCTCCAGAGTTAGGTACAACCTCAGAAATAAACACCCCCAGAGATCATCCATATTGCAGATGGAGGAAAAGAGATCACATTCGTCAACGGAGACGAGCAACTAAAGAAGGATTCGCACGGAGCATGATTCCCGAAAAGGACATTAAAAACATGGTAGAACAGCAGGTGCGAGAAGCTTTAGCACAATCCAAGAGTGGAGCATCTATTCAGACGGGTAGACCTTACCCCAAAGATTTCGATGCAGTCCAATACCCGAAAGGCTTCGTACCACCTCTGTTTAAGGCTTTTGATGGAACGGGAAACCCCCCGCAGCATGTCGCACATTTTCGTGCTAGTTGCTGCAATGCCGGTGGGAGTGACGCTTTACTCTTTCGTCAGTTCGTCAGCAGTTTGTCAGGGATTGCCTTTGACTGGTACGCAGAATTGTCAAATGGTTCAGTTAAGACCTTTTCAGAGTCAGAAAACCTCTTCGTTAAGCGGTTTGCCGGGGCTCGGTACCACATCACCATCGGTGATCTAGTGGTGGAGCACCAGAAACCGAACGAGACTTTAGTGGATTACATACTTCGATGGAGAAATTTAAGCATGAAGTGTGAACCACAACTTCGAGAACAAGCATGCGATCGGCATCTTGCTTAAGAGTATCCATGGCCCGATAGCACTTCTCCTTAAAGGATTTACAATCAAGACTTTCGAGAAGCTGCTTAGCAATGCTGGCAGCTTGCAAGAGGAAGCAAAGCAGCTAAGTTTCGTGGACAAGAATTATAAGCAGAAGCCCGTGAAAACATTCAAAAAGAAGTCTGGAATCTTCGCGGCAGTCGATAAGGGCAAGCAGCCAGTGCAGATACAGCCAGAGCTGCCACAGCCTAGCTATCAATCACCGCAACGTACTTACCAACAACCTCAGCAGGGTTATCAACAACCTCGACCGAGCTATCAGTCGCCTCAGCATTATGAACAACCGCCTCATCCATAGCATACCCTGAAAGATTTTCTAAACAAGGAATATCCATTCAAAACTGAAGCAGTAGCGAAGATGTTTCACAGTTTAATGAAGACACCTGATTTTTAGCTACCAGAGCCCAAAAGGCTGGAAGAAGTCAGTAAGAAAGATCATCCAAACTATTGCCCTTACCACCGGATGCTCGGGCATAAGATAGAGGATTGCATCACTTTCAAGAGTTGGCTTGACAACAATCTTCGGAAAGGGAACATAACGATCCCGAAGGAATACATGAAGGAACCCCAAAAGGGAGGTTTCGTCAATGTTATTTCAACGGATCCCATTGTTCCAATAGACCCTTACACAACCCAGGCTGGATGGAGTACCGTCTGGATATAAAATCTTAGATCACATCCAAACCTCTTCGGTGTGTGCTTCAACTCAAAGTTTGAAACCTGCCGAGTCAACACTATCACTTGCGATTGAAGAACCGCCCCCGAAGGAAGAGAAGATCGCAGAAGAGAAGAAAACCAAGGCTCCGAAGGGTAGACTAGGGGCTGCTTATCCTAGGATGGTTGTTTCAAATTCGGGGGAGAAATCCCTCGAACCTCTGACTTTGTAGGATTATTTGCTCACCCCGGCGGGATTTTATAATGATAAGAGTTTTGGCCTTGGCTACGTTTTAATTGTTTCTAACGATTACGTAACTAACAAAAACCAACTTAATCCAGATCTCAATTCCGATATAAATAATGATTCTCAAATCATACTAAACCTCAATGACCACGATGAAGAAGAAGACGTTCACAAGGATGGCTACGAGAGTTCAACAAGCAATGAGTCTATTTGCGAATTTCGAGGAGCTCCAATCGCAATAGAATTGGAGTTATCAGATTCCGAAGCAACACCAGAAGAACCAGACATTCCAATTCAAGTGGATACACCTGCAGATTCAACACCAAATTCAGAAGAAATAACTGAAGTAAATCTAAGAAGTGAAAAAGTTCTACCTCCGAGAATGGGTCCAAAGGATAAAGGAAAGCAGGTGGTTGCTCAGGAAGAGCCAACCCCAATAGAGGAGCTGCTCATTTGGGAAGAAACCGAGGAACATGATAATAAAGTGGACTATAACGTGCTAGCCCATCTTAGGAAGCTACCAGCCAAACTAAGCATATACGACGCTCTGATCGTGTCAAAGGAGATGAGAGAAGCTCTGATCAAGGCTCTACTTGATCCAGATATTTGTTTAGCTCAAATGGCCGATAAATCCTTCAATGAGGTTTGCTCATTAAAAGAACAGCGAGGTGTTACCTTCACGGACAATGATTTACTACTCGGAACGGCTGATCACAATCGACCGTTGTACATTTCAGTCACTATTGGAAAGTTTGTGCTCTCCAGGGTGTTGGCTGATCTGGAAGCTTCAATCAACATAATGAGCCTTTGAACGTTAGCATATTTAGAAATTGATGTTCGCAACCTCGAAGCAGACAAGATGTTATTAAGAGTGTTCAATCAGAAAGGAGAAAGAGCCCTTGGATCGATAACACTATTAATGAAGACCGGTGATTTGGCAAAGACAACCGCAAAATTCCAAATAATCGATTTTGAGAAATCGTTCAACACTCTACTGGGTCGGCCATGGATCCATGAAAATCGGATGGTACCGTCGTCTCTGCACCAGTGCATAAAGTATTACGATGGAGGAGAACAGTGTATCAAAGGTGACTTGCAACCATTCTCCGTACATGAAATCAGAATTCATGAAGATGCAGCCTATTACGCGCCTCTGAAGAAAAAAATCTTTTCCAGAAATGCCGTACCAAATGAAGCAAAAGAAGTGTAAGACAATAAAGAGCCAAAAATTCTAGTCCAACAGTTACTCACCACTCCCTTATGGCGAGATGGTGAAGGTTTCTCCAGAACTCGCACCCGAGGTCGAGGCCGGGGACGAGGTCGTGGAAGAGACGTTGGAACAGTTGGACAGAAGAAACTAGTCATCAACATTGATTGGGAGAATAGCTCTGAAGAAGAAGAAGAAATCAAGAAAGAAGCAGCAACAGTAAATCAAAAGAAACCCCAGTTCAGGATCTCTCTCGAAGATGAAAAGAATGAAGAATACAAATCAATGTACGAGAAGATTAACCATTATGTACATACTATGACCCTGACCTCGATCCATTCTAATAAAATCAAGGGTATGGTGGTCAAGGAAGTGCATGGTGGTGGTGCTAAGCCGATCAAGTTTTACCGTGGTGCTTCTTCTTTCAATACTGAAAAAGATGTACAATTTGAAGATGTTGCTTCTTCTGAATTAATGGAACTGCCTTTTGAGTGGTACTCTCCCTGTGTTCAAAATTAAATTCAACGTGGAGTCTTACCTCGATGATGGACAAAAGGTCAATCACAACATTTTGAAAAATTATGGAATAATGCAAGTCAACCTCCCAATTAAAAACATGGTCTTGGATTCGGCACAGTAGGATCAGTCGACGATACGAGATTTTGCTTGGTTGTCACTTGCAAGCCTAATGAAGACTGATTGGAAGCTTCAAAAAATCTCAAAGATCTACCAATCTGAGATGCTCCTTCAGAATTTGAAGAAGAACTTAAATCTACAATAGAAGAGTTAATGGAAGTTAACTTAGGTACTAGCGAAGAGTCTAGGCCGACCTTTGTTAGCTCCTTACTCAATAAAGAAGTCTCCGAAGAGATAATCAAGCTATCGATGGAATTCAAGGACTATTTTGCTAGGAGTTATAATGAAATGCCAGGATTAGCTCCAGAAGTCACAGTTCACAAATTAGGAGTGGATCCCACTGCCGTTCCAGTTAGACAAGCTCCGAGAAGAATGTGTCTAGAGATTGAACAACAAGTTATAGCTGAAGTTAAGAAGCTAATAGACGCTAAATTTATCCATGAAGAACAATATCCAACTTGGTTAGCCAATGTGGTACCAGTCAAAAAGAAGAATGGTCAGATCAGAATCTGCGTAGACTTCAGAGATTTAAACAAAGCATGTCCGAAGGACAAATTCCCACTACCAATTCCAGAATTGATGATCGACATTGCTTCAACACATGAAATCTTTTCTTTCATGGATGGATCTTCGGGATACAACCAGATAAAGATGGCACCGGAAGATGAAAAGCTTACAGACTTTAGAACACCGATTGGGGTATACTGCTACACAGTGATGTCGTTTGGATTAAAGAACGTAGGAGCAACTTATCAAAGAGCAATGACGAGAATTTTTTATGATCTCATTCACAACCAAGTCGAGTGTTACGTAGATGATGTGGTCATCAAAAGCAAACTAAAAGAGGATCACTTGTATGATTTGAGAATTGTTTTCGAGCGATTAAGGCAATTTAACCTTAAGATGAATCCATTGAAATGCGCCTTCGGCGTCACTTCTGGGAAATTCTTAGGATTTGTTGTTCGACATCGTGGAATTGAAATCTATCTGGAGAAGATTAAAGCTATCTTAGAAATGCCACCTCCTAAAACCTTGAAACAATTACGATCCTTTCAAGGAAAATTGGCATATCTTCGACGCTTTATCTTAAACTTGTCAGGAAGGTGTCAGCCTTTTTCTGCTTTGGTTAAGAAGGATGCCAAGTTTACTTGGGACTCCAAATGTCAATAGGCCTTCGAGGACATTAAGCAATATTCAATGACACCTCCTGTCTTAGTAGCCCCGGTCTCGAGTACACCGTTGATACTTTATACCGCAGCTTTAGACGACTTTCTCGGAGCCCTGCTAACCTAGGTCAATGACGGGGAAAAGAAAACGCACTCTATTACCTAAGCCGTCGTCTAATTCTGACGGAAGTAAAGTATCCTCCTATTGAGAAGCACTGTTTGGCGCTGATCTTTGTCGCATAGAAGCTCAGGCACTACATGCTTTCCCATAAGGTCAACCTTATTTCGAAGTTTAATCCATTGCAATATTTGATGACCCGACCGACGCTTTACGGCGGACTTGCCGGGTGGTCAATGATACTATGTGCAATTCGATATAACTTTCGTTCCTCTTCGTGCTGTAAAGGGACAAGTCCTAGCAGACTTCCTTGCAGCACACCCTTTACCGGCAGAACCGCCTCTCAACGACGACTTGCCAGACGAGCAGATAATGAGCCTAGAAGACCCTAATGATCAGTGTTGGGAATTGTACTTCGATGGAGTATCCTCGGCACAGAAAGATAAAGAATCGCAAATGATAGTGCACAGTAAGGCAGGAATCAGACTAATCTTTATAACGCCGGAGCGGGGAATGTTAAGGTACTCCTACCACTTAACAGAACAGTGTACAGACAACAAGGCAGAATACGAAGCCCTCATAACCGGATTGGAATTAATCATTCAGATGGGGATAACGGATTTCAACATCTATAGGGATTCTCAGTTGATCATTCAACAAGTCGCCGGACAATACAGAATTCTAAAGCCAAGACTCGAGCAGTACTTCCAGTATGCCATGAAATTGTTAGAGCAGATTCCAAATGTAAACATCTATAAGATTCCTAAAAAAGAAAATGCTCTCGCAGATGCGTTAGCCAGACTTGCAAAGGAATTTGCCTACTTACAAGATGAGTCAGTTGAAGTGTCAGTCCAGGGACGTCAAGTTCTCTCACAGCTCGACATGGATACAATACACAAATCAGCAGAAAAAGCAGAAGAAACAATTGCAGCAGTGACAGAAAATACATAAGACTGGTGGCAGCCACTGATAGACTACTTGCAAACAGGAAACTTACCGGACTATAAGCCATTAGCCCATCAAATCAAGAAAAGAACTCTGTCTTACGCATTAATAAATAATACATTATACAGAAAATCTTTTGATTAGATGTGGCTAAGATGTCTGAGCGGGTCTGAGGCTCGTGAAATCGTTAAAGAAGTACACTCTGGACTTTGTGGCGCTCATCAGTCGGATCCGAAAATGAAAATGAAGATTAAAAGACTAGGGTACTACTGGCCCTCGATGATGATCGATTGCATGAAGATTGCCAAAAGTTGTCACCAGTGCCAAGTGCATGGAGTAGTTCTACATCAACTTCCAAATGTGCTACATCCGACAATCATGTCGTCGTCATTTGAGTGTTGGGGCACAGATATCGTGGGTCCGATAGAGCCGCCTTCTTCAAGAGGACATCGTTTCATTCTTGCAGCTACAGATTACTTTTCTAAGTGGGCAGAAGTAGTACCACTCAGAGAAGTGAAAGCACATCATGTACTGCAATTCTTCAAAAATTAAGTTGTCTACTATTTTGGGGTACCGCGCAGAATTATCTCAAATAACGGGTCCGCATTTAAGAGTACGAAGATCAAAAATTTTGTCAGAAGACATGTGATCGACTGGCGCTATTCAACAATCTACTACCCAAGAGCGAACGGCTTAGCCGAGGCTTTTAATAAAACTCTCGTCCAAATCCTAAAGAAAACTTTGGACGACAACAAAAGAAATTGGCACGAGAAGTTGTTAGAAGTCTTATGGGCCTACAGGACGACTTTCAGAATGCACACCCAGTCTACGCCTTACGCCTTAGTGTACGGGTCCGAGGCCCTTCTACCCTTAGAGGTTCAGCTTCCTTATCTCAGAATTGCAGTTGCAAACAAGATCACTACAGAAAAGAATGCCAAACTACGACTAGAAGAGTTAGAAAGCTTGGAAGGGAAACGACTTTCAGCGCAGCAGAATTTGGAACTGTATCAAGCCAAGATGATTCGGGCCCATGATAAATTGTCTGCCCAAGGACATTCAAAGTCTGTGACTTGGTTTTAGTTCTCAGAAGACCAATTCTTGCACATCGCAAGATAGGTGGTAAATTTGAACCAACATGGGAAGGGCCATTCGTGGTCAAGACAGTCTACTCAGGAGGTTCCTACCAGCTTGTAGATTGCCGTGGAGAACGACCTATGCTTCCAATTAATGGACAATATCTAAAGAAGTATTACGCGACCTGATGTTTCGAAGGATGAATCCTCATTCCTAGAAGCACGGGCATAGTAATTACTTATGACTGGGTCTGAACCCAAAAATATATAAAAAATGGATGATAAATAAAATCATTAAAAAAAAGTTAAAAAAGAAAACATGTGAAATCTTGATAATAAAGTATTTATCCTTCCTTTCAAATCGAGTCGTACTCTTGATCTCTCTTGATCTTTTCCTACTCCTATTTAAATTTAAAATAAACGAATAAAAGCTCTTCATTAATAAACAAATTATTTTTCTACTGTTCTTGTTCTTAGTACAGCCCCTGATCCTTTCCTTGTTTTTCACAGGGAAATGTCGAACGGGCGGTTGGTTCTGAACTTTAAGAATGGCATGAGTCTAGCACTTGATGAAAAGAGGGTGAGGGATGGAGCCGTGATCGAGATTGACTCTGACTTCACACCAGCTGGGATACAATATGAAGAAAATGATTGGACCCCGATCAATCAGAATGAACTCCGCAGCCATACAGTGATGAAATTGCGTGACTCAAATCAACCATCTACCAGCAAGAAGAGAAAAATAAACACCAATCATGCAACAGGAGAAGATAAGAAAGTTAAGTCTGTTGTTGCTACAGCAGAGGGCAGGCTTGTCAGTGCCGTGCCCACAGAAATCCAAGGGGTAAGGAGAGCTACTCTCACAGCCACTCAGCGAAGGAACAAGAACCGCTCGCATTAGCAAGATGTTGACCAGTTAGCGAGCGAGATCGGCATGAAGATACGGTCGCTACCGCCAGTACAAATGCTTCGAAGAGATTGGTTCTTCAGGAACCAGAGAAGAGGAGATCCACTCCAAGGAAAGCAGAACAGATAAAGGAAATTCCAAGAAGAACAGAGATAGTACCACGACGCCAGACAAATGCACCAGTTCTGAAGAGTCTTGTTGCGAAAGCAACCCCGGAGGATGTCCCGACAGAGACTACCCCTGCGGAGCCAAGACATGCAGGAGAGTGTGCTTGGGTGGAACCGTACATTCCCCAGTACGTTACTAGACCTCGCCAGTTGCAGATTATTCCAGAATATGAGTTAGAAAGAATACAGAATTTCGAAAAGAGAACTTTTGAATACTTTGAGAGAATTAGAGGTAAGAGGATCAAAATTTTAGAAGGCCTCGAGCTGCATACAGATGTGTTCTCAGACTACGAGCAACAACAAATTGTAGACTGCATACTTGAACTACAGAAAATGGGTCAAGCTGGCCGCCTGAGGGAGAAAACTTATTCAGAACCCCGAAGGTGGATGCCAGGGAAAGGAAGAGTTACAATCTAATGCGGATGTTGCTACAACTTCACGGTAGACAGAAAAGGAAATCCACTAGGGATACTCCATCGCAGTGAGGTGGATCCGATGCCAAACGTTATTAAGAGAATGGTAAAGAGGATGATAACATGGAGGGTATTGCCCACAGATTGCATACCCAACAGCTGCATCATTAACATCTACAAGAAGGGTGACTGCATACCTCCACATATAGACCATCATGATTTTGTTAGACCCTTCGCACGAGTGTCTTTTGTCAATCGGTGCAATATCATGTTCGGATCTGACCTCCGGATTGCAGACCCAGGTGAATTCCGAGGGCCAGTAGAGATACCACTACCGGTAGGTTCCGTCATGGTGTTAAAAGGGAATGGAGCGGACATCGCAAAACATTGCATTCTAGGGGTGCCTGTTGAGCGGATCTCTGTTACTTTCAGGAGGATGGACGACAGAAAAATGCCTTTCCACTTCCAGCCAGATCCAGAGTTAGAGAATCTCCGGCCTTACGAGCTGTGAGTTACATGGGAGATAGCACACCTCCAATGCACATCCATACGACATTTCTGCCAAGGATGACTTGGAAGGTGATGTTATTGTCCATGTATCTCACTATTCAGACATGGATTTTGATAGCTGCTTTTAGAAGAAACTTGAAGAATCTTACGCTATCCATTTTGGATTTATATGGATTGTATGAGATATTAAATTCTCAAAGAAAATATCATCATGTTTTGGATCAAGATGTATGATGTATTTTCAACAAGATTGGAATGAAAGTGACCATGTCATGTTTTGCCTTCACCTTTTTTTGTGCGAATTGACTGGAAAACGCCATTAAATTAAAGGAACTTTGAGCAAAGAACAAAAGAAAAATGAAAATAAACGAGAACTCTTTTAAGAATCTAAATGTCGAAATGAATTCTAAACTGATATGAACTCTAAATATTTTTGAAATTGAATCACCAAAACGAACGAAATGAATCTAAATCTCAATCTGAATCCTTCAATTATTCTTCAAAATGAAATCTGTTTGAAACTCTTCTGAAATTCAAATCTTTTCCTCGACTTGTCACCAGGTCGAGTCTTTTCAACTTGGTACACTTACCAGTTCTTTTTAAATCTTTTCTCTGCGTGTTAGAGGATCGACTAGTTCTATTGACATGGAGCCACGAACTTTGTTCGATTTGGTTCTGATGTCATGGGATTGGGTCCATCTTCATACAGATAAATCATCGAGATTGGAACTAGTTTCCATTTCTCATTAAATCTTCGAGATTGGAACCAGTTTCCATTTCTCATTAAATCTTTGAGATTGGAACCAGTTTCCATTTCTCATTAAATCTTCAGGATTACAACCAGTTTCCATTTCTCATTAAACCTTCGAGACTGGTACCAAATTCCAGTTCTCTCCTTTCGAGGTCGGTACAAAATTCTGACTCTCTTTCCGATATTGATACTAAATTTCAATTTTCCCTTTTGAGACTGGCACCAAATTTCAGTTCTCATTTCGAGATCAGTACCAAAATTCTGATTCTCATCCTTTTCAATTGATACTTAAACTTCGATTCTCACTCCGAGGCTGGTACCTAAATTCCAGTTCTCTTAGCGGTCCCGAGGTTGGAACCTAGGTTCCAATTCTCATTTCAAATCCGGATTTCCTTGAGTTGATTTTAAATTAAACCACAATTAAAATTGAAACTCAGAACAAATCGAAACCTAAACTCACACATTAAAACTTAAAACAAAAAGTGAAATGAAATCTAAATCTAATTTCCCCAGACCTTATGTTCTAGAATTCACCTCCTTTTCTTTTCCTCAGCGAGAGTTTAGGGATCTCCAGTCTTGGAGATATACTCGATACTCCCCAGCGGAAATTTGTTTCTACTCTGTTCTAGAGAAAAGAGAGCAAGAGAGAGACGTAGAGAGAAGCATAATAAAGAGTGAGAGATAGTGAGAAAGTAGAGAGTGAGAGAAAGAGAGATAGAGGACAAGGTTAAGGGAGAGAGTTAGAAAGGGGGAGATAGAGGGAAAGAGCGAGCAATCTCTCTCCCTCTCACCCTCTTAAGCTCCATTACTCGATCTCTATCTTGATCTCTATTCCGATCTCTCTTACCATGTTGCTCTTTCTCTCACACTCCATCCTTTATCTCCATTGTTGCATCTTCCTTCTTTTCTCTCTATCCCCATCTCTTTTATTCTCTTTCCCTTGCTCTCTCTTTCTTACACTCTATTCTCTTTTTCTATTTTATGTTTTTTTGCTCTCTTCATTTCCTCTCTCTCTTCTCTCTTTCATCACACTCTTTCTCTCCCTCTATCCCACACACTCTCTCTCCCTCTCTATCCCTCCCACTATCACTTTCTCTCTTCTCTCCATCTCTACTTTTTCAACACCCTCTCTGTCTCCCTCTCTCTCTTGCTCTCTATAGCCATGATTCCATTCTCCCTATCTCTTTACCTCTCACTCACTCTTTCTTACTAAGTCTTCCCTCGATCTCTCTTCTATCTATGTATCCTTTTCACACTCTCTATCACTTACTTTTTATTGCTCTCTCGTTAATCCATCTCACTCCCTACCTTTATCTCTCTTTCAAACTCCCTTCCTTCCCTCTCCCTCCCTCTATCTCATCCCCAACTCTCTTAGTCTCTTTGTCTCTATCACGATAGATCTCTCTCATTATCACACTCTAATTCTTTTTATCACTCTCTCTATCTTTCTCACTCTCTCAGTCTTACCCTGCTGCCCTCTCTAGGACTCCCTTATGTAGCTAAACCTTCTCTATCCATCTCACTCACACTCTCTCACAAACAATCATATACTCTCCCACTCTCTCTCAATCTCACACACAATCATACACTCTCTCACTCTCTCACTCTCTCGCCTCTATCCATATCCTTCATACGTACTCTCTCTCTCTCTCACTCCAAATTTTAACTCTCTCAAATCCTCCCTCTTCTCTCTCATTATTTCTCACATTGCCTCACACTTATCTCTCTATTTCTCCCTCCCTCACTCCTCTTGATCTATAAATCTCTCTTGATCCTCCCTCACTCTCTTTCATTCTCTCGTGCTCACACTTCTCTGACTCTTTCTCTTATGTTTTTCTCTCACACTCTCTTTCTCACACACACACACAATCTCTCTATGCTCAATCTTTCTCTCACTTATCCCCCACATGCATCTCTATCTCACTTTCCAACTTTATCTTTCTCAATCCTACTCTCTTCTCAATCATTGTTTCTCACATTCTCTCACACTTTGCTCTCACTTTCTCTCTCTCTCCCTCCCTCTCTATCTCCTTTATCTCTCACTCTCTTTTCCTTATTCTAGCTCTCACCGTCTCCCTCTTTATCTATATATCTCTTTTGATCCTTCCCTCACTCTCTCTTTAATTCTCTTACTCTCTATCTCTCTTCTCTTCCTCCCTCCCTCGCTCACACTCTCTCTCCCTTCTCACCCTCATAATATCTTTCTTTATCTCTTGTCCCTCTCTCTTTCCTTTTCTTATTACCTCTTCTCTCCCTCACTCTCCTTTCCAATTTCTCTAAAGATCTCTTTCACTCTCTAACTATTGTATTCTTTATTGCTCTCACTCTCTCCCTCTATCATTCCCACTCCCTCATTCGTGCCCTATCTAGGTCTCCCTTCTTCCTCTTTCCTTACTTATCTCCCTCTCTGTCTCTCTCTCTCTTACTCCCACCCTCTCACCATTATGCTATTCTTCCCCTTTCTTTACCCCTCACTCACTTACTCTTACTCGATCTTCGCACAACTTCTCTGCTCTCTCTCTCTCCCAATCACTCTATCTCACTTTCTCTTTCCTACTCTCTTAGTTTCTTTCACTTCCTCTCACATCCTCTTTTTCACTCAATATCTCTTCCCTCTCCCTTTTCTCTCCTTCTCTCTCAATCTAATTTTAATCTCACTCTTACTCCCTCTCTTTCTCACCCTCATTTTTTGTCTCTCTCCTCCATCACTAAACCTCTCAATCTCCATCTCCCTCTTCTCTCACTCTCTTCTCTCCCAAATGCTCTCTCAATCCCTCTATCACTTCCTCCCTCACATAATATTATCCCACTCCCTTCTTCTCTCTTTCTCACTCTTTTTTGTCTTTCTCTTACTCTTTGTTGTCTCTTTCTCACTATCTTTCTCCCTTCCTCTCTCTCTCTTCCCTCTCTCGCACTTCCTCTCCCTCTCTCCCTTTGTAACTCCTTTATCACACTATTTATCATCCTTTCTTTTGCTCTCCCTCTTATTCCCCTTCACGCTCACTTGCTCTTGCTCTATTTTCTGCACTCTCTAATTCTCTACCACACTCTCTCTCCCTCTCTTGCTACCTCTCTCAACAATCTTTCTCATAGCCTCTCTCTATCTCTCTATTTCTATCTCTTTACCATGCATGCTCTCTCTCACAATCTCTGTTATATCTTTCTTTCTCGATCTTTTGATCTCTCTTATGTTGACATTTATTCTCTCTTCTTCTCTAACTCTATCCTTCACTCACTTGCTCTCCCTCTCTCTCGATTTCTCTCTCTTTCAATCCCACTCCCACCTCTCTTTCTGACTTTCACTCTTTCTGCCTCTTCTCTCTCTCTCTCATTATTATCACTTTCTCTCACACATCTCTACCTCTCTCCCCCTCCCCCACTTTTGCTCCCACCCTCCCTCTCTCCTTCTCTCTCCATATATCTCACTCTGTTTACCTTACTCTTCTTCTCACTCTCTCCACTTTCTTAATATATCTTTCTCTCTCACTCCCTCGCTCACTCTCTTACTTATTATTCTCTATCCCCTTATATCTTCCTCTCTCTACCTCCCACTCACTATCTATGCTTAATCTTCCCTGGGTCTCTTTTCTTTCTCTATTTCTACCTTACCCTCTCTCCTCTCACTCAATCTTCAACACCTATCTTCACTCCCTCTCTTGATCTATCACTCTCTCACTTTCTATTTCATCTCTCATTGTTATTTTTTTCTCTCTTTTGCAACCTCTATGTTTCTCTCTTTCTCTTTCTTCTATCTCCCTCTCTTCTAGCTCTTCACTCACTCTTTCTCTCCCTCTATTTCTAACTCCCTCTCTCACTCTCCCTCCCTCACACACACTCTCTCAATTGCTCTCACATCTTGCTCTCTCCCCTCATATCCATTGCATTATTTATTATTTTCTCTATAAATCTCTCTTTCCTCCTCAATCACTCCCACTCTCTTCCCTCTTTCTGACTCCCTCCGTCTATCTCTCTCTTTCTCCTTCTCTCCCTCTCTTACGCTTTTCTCTGTTATACTTTATTACTTTTTCTTTCTCTATTACTTTTTGTTTCTCTCACACACTCTCTATTGCTCTATCTTATCAATCACTTATCACTTTACACACTTATTCCCTCCAATCATCTCTCACTGTCTTCCTGTCTCCTTCTCTCTTTCTTGCATTAATTCGGTCTCTCTCTCTTTCTCCCTCTGGCCCTCCCTCTCTCTCTACGCCTTCCTCAATATCTCCCTCTCTCTACCTCTCACTCACTATATTTTTCATTATCTTCCCTTAGACTCTCTTATCTTTGTATTTCTGCCTTACCCTCCCTCACCCCCCTCTCTCTCTCCCACTCACACTTTAATCTCTATCTTCACTCCCTCTCTTGCTCTCTCTCTCTCTCGCACTCTCTATTTCATCTCTCTTCGTTGTTTTTCTACTTTCTTTTGCCCTCTTTTTGTCTCTATCTTGCCCTTTCTTCTATTTCCCTCTCTTCTCTCTCTATACTCACTCTTTCACTCCCTCTATCTCTCACTCTCTCTCTCCCTCTACCTCTCACTCTCTCTCTCCCTCTACCTCCCTCACACTATATCTCAATTTCTCACATCTTGCTCTCATATCCATCTCATTATTTTTTATTTTCTCTCATACATCTCTCTTTCCACCTCGATCCCTCCCTCTTTCAATAACTTTTTCCCTCTCTTTCTCCCTCTCTCCCTATCTCACACTTCTCTTTATCTCCCCTTCCACTCACTCCTTCACTCCCCCTCCCCCCTCTTGTTTTTTTATCACTCTCTCTCTCTTGCTCTCTCTTCTCTCATGTACACTTTTCTCTATTTCTCCCTCACATTCCCTCTCCATTTCTCCCACTCTCTCTCATCTTTTCTCTCTCATTCTCTCCCTCCGCTGCCCTCCCTCCCATACTCTTGATCTCAACCTCTCTTGCACTCAATCTTCCTCTCTTCTTCTCTCCTTCTCACTCATTTTCTTACTCTCCCTCCCTACCTCCATATTGCTAACAATCTTTTGCTCTCTCTGTATCTCTCTCGCTTCCTCTCTCTCCCTCATAAATCTTTCTTGCTCTTTGTCCCTCTCTCGCTCCCTCTGGCTCTTTAATCTCTCTCCTTCTCTCCTTTTATCTCCCCCTTCCTCGCTCTCTCCCTTACTCTTGCCCTCTTTCTGTCTCTTTCTCACACTCTCTGTCTTTCTCTCTGTCTCTCACTTTCTCTTATGTTTCTCTCTCTCGCTCTCTCTCTCTCTCTTGATCTCTTTTCTATCTCTTTACTCACTCTTTCTTCATATATCTATCACTTTAACTTTGTCTCCTTCCTCTCATTCTATCTCTTCTCTCTCTCACCCCCTCTTCTCTGTCGTTCCTCACTCTCCATTCTTTATTTATTTCTCTCTCTTTGTCTCTTTGTCCATTCCTCGCTCCCTCACTCTCTTTAATATGTCTCGCTATTACTCCCTCACTCGCCTTCTCTCATTCTCTTTTGTACTCTCTTTCCTTTTTCTCTCCTTTTATCTCTCTCACTTTCCCTCCCTAACTATCTCTCTCCTGCTCCTTTCTCTGGCTCTCTCTTCACCCATTCTCTCTCTTCAGCTTCACTCTCACTCCTACTCCCTCTCTTTATCGCTTTCACACTCTCTATCATCTCTTCCACTTTCTATCGGTATCTCGCACACACTCTTTATTCTCTGTCAGTTTCTAACTCTTCTCATTCATTCTCTTCCTCTATCCCCCCACTCACTTTCTCTACTTCTCTTACTTCCCTCCTTCGTCACTCTCTCACGCTCTCACCTACTTTCCCTTCCTGGCTATCTTTCTCCTCTCCATCTCCCTCCCATTCTCTCTCTCATTCTCTTATTCTCCCTCCCTCTCTCTGTTGCTCAATCTCTCTTTCTTTATCTTGATTCGTTCTCCTTCTCCTCCTAAATCTCTTTCTCTCACTTCCTCCTCCGTTCCCTTTCTCTCCTCTCCCTCTCCTTCTCCTTCAGTCCCTCTTCTCTTTTTCCTTCTCACTCTCTCCCTCTACGTTTAACCATCTCTTTCTCCACCTCCTATTCTCATACTTTTTCTCACTCTCTTTTCTTATCGTGCTCTCTCTTACTCTCCCTTCCTCTTTCTCTTTCTTACTTTACCTCCATCTTTATATATATATATATATATATATATATATATATATATCCTCTCACATTTTCTCTCCCTCTACCCCCAACAACTCTCTCTCCAGTTTCTCTTATCTCTCTCGCACACTCTCACTCTCTCCCTTGCTCTCCCACTCTCCCATACTCTCCCTCTCTCTCTATTCCACCTTCATTATTGCACTATTGCTCAATCATTCTCTATTAATCTCTTTCCTATCGCTCTCTCTTCTCTTTCATTACAAAACTCTTTTTCTCCTCTAAAGCCTTTTCTTTCATTCTCTCTTGTCTCACTTTACTCCTCATCTCTCTCATTATTTCTTACTTTCTCTCACTACCTCTATCCCTTCCTCTCCCTCCCCTCTCTTTATCTTTGTTTCTATCACTCTCTATCTATTTCTTTTTCTTCTGCTCTGTTTCTTGCTCTGTTTTTCTCCATATCACTTACTCTATCTTCCTTCACGCTCTTTTCTATCCCCATTTCTCTCTCATTCTCACTCCTCTCTCCCTCCATCTCTCTCTCTGTACATTACTCTCTCTTAGTCTCCCACTCTCTCTCTTACCCACTCTCTGTTATATCTCCTTATATTACTCTCTTATCTCACTCTTTCACTCTCTCTATACTCCAATCACACTCTCTCCTCCTCTCTTGCTTCCTTCCCTTGCTCTTCCCACCATCTCTCCACATCTCTCTTACCTTATCTTCTACTCTTTAACACTCACTCTCCCTCTACCTACCTCTCTCCCTCTTCATCTCTTTTGTACTCACTCTCTCCATATCTATCCATATATTTATCTATCTTGATCTATCCTCACTCTCTCTTTCATTCTCTCAATCTCTTTCTCTCTCTTCTCTTCCTCCCTACCTCGCTCACACTCTCTCTCCCTTCCCACCCTCCTAATATCTTTGTCTCTCTTGTTCATCTCTCTCTTTACCTTTCTTATATATTCTTCCTCCCTCACTCTCTTTTCCTATTTCTCAGTAGATCTCTTTCACTCTCTCACTATTGTTCTCTTTATCACTTTCACTCTCTTCCTCTATCTTTTTCACTCCCTCATTCGTGCCCTCTCTAGGTCTCCCTTATGTAGCTTACTCTTCTCTCTCAATCTCAAAAACTCATTCACTCTCTCTTGACCTCTCTCCCACTCACTCTCTTTAGCTCCATTTCTCACTCTCTCTCACTAATTGTTACCATTTTAGTCTCTCTCTCACTCTATCCTCTCCCTCCCTTGTTCCATTTTTCTCCTCTCTCTATCTCCTTCTCTATTATTTTCTCTCAATCTCTCTCCTTCTCACTTTCAATTCTCTTTTTCTATCTGATAGTCTCTTTTACACACTCATTTATTGCTCTTTCTTTTCTCTTTTCTTGTCTTTCTCTCACTCTATCCCCCACTCTTTCTCTTGCTTCCATCTCTCCCTCCCACATTAATCTTTCGTCTCTCCTTCCTCTATCCCACTCTCTCTTGCTCTCTCTCTCTCTCAACATTCTCTTATTTTACCCTTACTTACACATACTCAGTCTTCCCCAGTCTCTTCTCACTCTCTCTCCCATTCACTCTTTCTTCCTTTCCCTTTCCTGCACTTTATTTAAACTCACTCGCTAACCTATTCTATCCCTCTTTCGCAATCAATCTCTCCCCCTCTATCTCACACTTTATTCCTCCTTTTTTTATCTCTTACTTACTCTCTCTTTTGACGCTCCCTTTATCCCTGGCCGTCTCTCTCTCACTCTCCCTCTCGTTTCACTCCCATCGTCTTTCTCTTACTCTTGCTTCTTTTACCCCTCTTTCTTTGCTTCCTATCTTGCTCACTCACACTTTCCCTCTCTCCCTCTCTCTCTTACTCTTTCTCTCTCACACTCTCCCCCTTTCTCGCTCCCTCTTCCTATCTCTTCAGTTTTACTCTCACTCTTACTCCCTCATTCCCTCTTTTCATTGTTCCATATTCATTATCTATCTTTTCTTTCTTCTACCACTCTCTCTCCACTATCTCCTTTCAATCTTTCTCTCCCTCTCTCCCACACTATCTTGCTTCCTTCCCTCCGTCCATCCTCTCTCTCCCTCTCTCACTCTTTTTTCTGACACACACACTCCCCCTCCCTCCCTCTCACTCACTTCCACCCATCCCCTATCTCTCTCACTAAATCTCATTCTATACCACTCTCTCACTCTCTCTCACACTCTCTTTATATCATTTTTCACTCTCTCTTCCTCTCTCCCTCCAGCTCTCTTCCATCCCTCTTACTCTCTCAGTCAATCTCTCTTTTTCTCAATCTCTCCCTCTCTTGCTCTTTTCTCTGATTTATGCTTTTATCACTTTTTCTGCCTCTTTTCTCTTTGTTTCTCTCTCACACACTCTCGACTCTCTTCCATCACTCATTTTCACTTTACTCTCTCTTTTCCTCCAACCATCTCTCACTCCCTTCTTCTCTCCCTCTCTCCCCGTTTCATTAATATAGTCTCTCTCTATTTCTCTCTCGCCCTCCCTCTATCTCCATATCTCCTTCTCTCTACCTCTCACTCACCATTTTCCTTATCTTCTTTGATACTCTCGTCATGTTTTTCAGCTATACCCTCACTCCCTCTCACTCTTCTATTCACTCTTCAATCCCTATCTTCACTCCCTCTCTATCTTCCATTCACTCTTCAGTCCTCATCTTCTCTCCCTGACTTGATCTCTCTCTCACTCCGTATTTCATCTCTCTTTGCTATTTTATTTGCTTTGTTTTCCCTCTTTTGTCTCTCTCTAGCCTTTTCTTCTATCTCTCTCTCTTCTATCTCTTTACTCACTCTTTCTCTCCCTCTATCTCTCACCCTCTCTCACTCTCCCTTCCTCACACACTCTCTCTCAGTTGTTCTCACATCTTGCTCTCTCCCCTCATATCCACCTCATTATTTCTTATTTTCTCTCATACAGCTTACTTTCCTCCTCATTCCCAACCTCTTTCAGCTTTTCTTCCTCTTTTTCTTCTTCTCTGCCTATCTCACTCCTCTCTCTATCTCTCCTTGCACACAGTACTTCACTCCCTCTCCCTCTCTCTCATTTTCTCTATTGCTCTCTCTCATTCCTTCTCTTTTGTTCTATCTTCTCCCACTTTCACTTTTCTCTATTTCTTCCTCACTATCCCTCTCCCTTTCTCTCATACTCTCTCTCATCTTTTTCCACTGATTCTCTCCCTTCGCTACCCTCCCTCCCACTCTCTTTATCTCAATCTCTCTCTCTTCTCTCTCACCCCCTCTTTCTTATCATTGTTTATTACATTCTCTCCTTCTCTCCCTCCCTCCTTATTTCGCTCTCTTTTTCTCGCTAGCTCCCTCTCTTTCCTCACTCTCTATTGTTTCTTTATTTCTCTCTCGCTTTATCTCTGTCTCCCTTCCTCGCTTCCCCACTCTCTTCAATTTCTCTCTCCCTTACTTCGTCACTCGCCTCTCTCTCTCTCTCTCTCTCTCTTATACTCTGTCTCCCTTTCCTCTCTTTTTTCTCTCTCTCACTTTTCGTCGTTAACTCTCTCTTATACCCCATCTACCATTTCTCTCTTTCTCCTTGTCGCTTATACTCGTCACCCACTCTCTCTTCAGCTTCACTCACATTCCTAGTCCCTCTCGTTATCTCCTTCACACTCTCTATTTTCTCTTCCACTTTCTTCCGCTATCTCGTTCGCACTCTTCATTCTCTGTTAACTTCTTTCACTCCTCTTCCTCTATCCCACCATTCTATTTCTCTATTTCTCTATTTCTCTCACTTACCTCCTTCATCACTCTCTCTCACACTCTCTCTTACTTCCCTTCCTGGCTCTCTCTCACTCCATCTCTCTCTTATTCTCTCTTCCTCACTCTCTTGCTCTCTCTCACTTTCTCTATCTTCCCGCATTCTCCTTCTCTCCCTATATCTCTCTCACTCTCATTTCCTTCTTTGCTCCCTTGCCCTCCTCTCCCTCCGTCCCTCCTCACTTTTCCTCTCCCGCTCTCTCACTCTACGTTTAACCATCTCACTCAACCTCACATTCTCATACTTTCTCTCACTCTCTGTTCTTATCATGCTCTCTCTCACTCTCCCTCCCTCTGTCTCTCTCTTTACCTCTCTATATATATCCTCTCACACCCTCTCTCCTTATATATCACCCACATCTCTCTCTCCCATCTCTCTTCTCTCACTCGCACACTCCCGGTTTCTCCCTTGCTCTCCCTCTCTCTCACTCTCTATTCCACCTCATTATTGTATTGTTGTTCAAACAATCTCGATTAATCTTTCATCTATCACCCTCTCTTCTCTCTCAGTACTCAACTCTTTTTCTCTTTCCCTCTATCTCTGTCATTCCTTCCTCTTCTTCCCTTATTGTATGCCTCCCTCCCTATCTAATTCCTCACTCCCTCTCTTCCTGCACTCACTCATTCACTCCCTCTGCCCTCTTATTTTCTCTATTTCTCTCCCATTCCCTCTCTCTAGCTCTCTATTCTCTCACTTAGATTTTTCTCTACTCCTTCGCTCTCTCCCTCCCTCACATTATCTCTTCCCTCACTCTACCTTTACTATATTTCTCTCTCGCACTCTCTCCCTCTTCCTTTCTCTTCAGTTTCACCCTCACTCTTACTCCCTCACTTCCTATCCCTTTCTAAAATAGAGAGAGGGAGAGAGGAAGAGAGAGTGAAGTGAGAGGGAATAATAAAGGAAGAGAGATGGAGAGAGAAATAGAGAGAAGAGAGCGTGAAGGAAAATAGAGAACGAGATAGTGATGGCATAAAAGAGGACGAGAGAATAAGATAATGAGTGAGAGAGAGAGATAGAGTGAGCAAGTGAAATGGGAGATGGAGGGGATGAGAGGGAGGGAGAAAGGTAGGAAGGGTAAGTGATTGAGAAGGAAGGAGGGTGGGATGCGGGAGAGAGTATGACTGTGGGGAATAGAGGTTAAGAAAGAGTGAGAACAAAGAGGGAATATGTAAAAAGGGATAGTATGAGCAAGCAAAAGAGTACGAGAAAGAGAGGTAGAGAGTAGTAAAAGTGAATAAAATTGAAGATAAAGAGTGGGAGGAAGAAAGAGAGAGCAATAGAGAAAATAAGAGAATGAAAGAAGAAGAAAGAGAAATAAAGAAAGAGAGACAGGGAAGGAGAGCAAATTAGAGAGTGAGAAAAAGAGGGAGATTGGATAAGAAATGGAGAGAGTTTATGAATGAGTGAAGGAGAGAAAGGAAAAGAAGAGAGAGGGAAAAAAGAAGAGAGACATATTAAGAGTGGTAGAGATATAGGGAGTGTGAGAGCACAGAGAGAGAGAGAGAGAATAGTTAGAAGGCATTGCAGAGAGAGCATAAAAATTTAGAGAGTGAGAAAGTAGTGAGAGAGAAAAAGAGCGAGTGAGAAAAGGAACTAGAGAGAATGGGATGGAGAGAGATGGAGAGGGTGATAGAGATTGGAAGAGAGATGGAGAAAAGGAGGGAGAGAGAGGTCGAGAAAGTGTTGGTGACATATGATAGAATTAGAGAGAGAACAAGAAAGAGAGAATGAGTGATATGGATCATGAATGTAATAAAGAGAGGGAAAGAGGGTGAGAGAGAAGATAAGAGTTGAGAAGAAAAATAGGTGAGTGGGCGGGAGGGAGAAAGAGAAAGGAGGAAGGGAAAAGAGAGAGTAAGAGAAGTGAGGGACAAAGAGAGAGACTGAACAAGAGAGTGAGAGAGAGTTAGAGAGAGAGGGAGAAAGATACTGGGAGAGAGAAAACAAGAGTGAGGTAAAAAGGGTTAGAGAGAGACATCGATAGAGATGGGGAGGGTGAGGGAGGGAAGATGAGGAGAAAGAGAGAGTGTTTGAGAGAGAGAGAGAGAAATAAAGAAAGAGAGAACACCGGCAGACACAGCTTAAGAGAAGGAGATTGATAAAAAGGAGGGCAAAAGAAGAGAGGTGAGAGAGAGAAAGAGTAAGAGAAGAGGAAAAGAGAGGGAGAGCAATTAAAGTGAAAGAAAGAGAGAAATAGAGAGAAAGACAGAGAAAGAGATAGGAATATGGAGGAAGCTAGAGGGAAAGTGAGATTAGGATATGGAGATTTAGAAAGAGAAAGAGAAGAAGAGAAGGGCAAGAGTTAGGAAGAGAGACAGAGAGTGGACAATAGAAAGAGCTTGAGAGAAAAAAAATAGAAAAAAAAAAGAGTGAAATAGGAAGTGTGAGAGAGAGATAGAGGGAGAACAAGAGAGAGAGTGAGAGAAGGAACAAGAGAAAAAAAAAGAGAGAAATTAAGGGAGACAGAGTGAGAGAGAGGGATAGAGCGAGATGAGGAGGGAAAAAGAAATGTGATAGAAAATGAGAAACAATGAGTGAGAAGAGAGAAGATAGTGAGAAATGAGAGGGTTGTGAGAGATATAGAGGGAGAGTGAAAAAGAGAGAAAGGGATAAATGTAGAGAAAGAGCGAGCAAAGAAAGAAGAAAGTGCATCAAAAGAGAGATCAAGAGAGAGAGAGAGAGTGAGGGCTAGAGTGAGAGAAAAAGATAGGAATTGAGATAATTTTATGAGAGAAAGATTTTATGAAAGGAAAATAGATAGTGAAATAGAGAGAAGAGCAAGTGAGGGAATATAGAGCAAGAGTAAGGGAGAGGGAGGGAGAGCAAGAAAATGAGGGGGGAGAGAGTGGAGAGAGAGTGAGAGAGAGCAAGAGGGTGTGAGAGAAAGTATAAAAGCGATAGAGGGAGAGGTGGAAGGGGCGGGAGACAAAGTGAGAGTGAGAACAAAGAGTGAAAAAGAGAGAGAGGGATGGAGGGAGCCAGAGAGAGAGTAAAAATAAAGAGAGAAAGAAAGGGAGAGGGAGAGTGACAGAAGAGAGCACAAGCTAGAGGGAAAGAGAATGGGTGAGTGAGTGAAAGAGGAGAGAGAGAGGATAGAGAGAAGAGAGGGGAAAAGAGAGGGAGAGTAGTGAAAGGAGGGATTTAGTAGGGAGAGAGAAGTGCGAGAAAAATGAGAAATAACTAGAAGAAGAAGATAAGGGAAGGGAGAGAGAGAAATGAGAGAGCAACTGAGAAAGAGAAGAAGGAAGGGGAGGGAGAATGAGGTTGAGGGAAGGAGACACAGAAATAGTGAGTAAAGAGAGGGAAAAAAGAGCAATTGAAGATATAGCATGATATAGACAGAGAAAGACCAAGCAAGCAATAAAAAGAGAATAGTAGAGGGTGAGAGAGACATGGAGAAAGAGAGAGAAAGTTGATTTTAAAGAAATAGAAAGAGAGAGGGAGTGAGAGGGGT
This sequence comes from Papilionanthe hookeriana x Papilionanthe teres, assembly GCA_022702705.1. NCBI lineage: Eukaryota > Viridiplantae > Streptophyta > Magnoliopsida > Asparagales > Orchidaceae > Papilionanthe > Papilionanthe hookeriana x Papilionanthe teres. The sequence continues at coordinate 36,583,598 of CM040437.1, read as the reverse complement.
TGAAGAGAGAGTGGGAGAGTGAGAGTGAGAGAGAAGAGGGATTAAAGAAGATCAAGCAAAATATAGTGAGTGAGAGGTAGAGAGAGTAAGATGTAGAGGGAGATATGTAGAGAGATGGAGGAGAGGGAGATAAAGAGAGTGCAAAATAATGAAAGAGGCAGAGAGTGAGGGTTAGTTGCAGACAGAAAGAAGAGTGATAAAACATATAGAAAAGAGTGTGAGAGGTAGAAGGTGAGAAAGAGAGATAGAGAGAAGGGGTTAGAGATTGAAGCGAGTGGGAGTGAGAGAGGTAGAGGGAGTATGAATGAAAAGAGAGTGAGGGAAGATATAGAAAGAGAGTGAGCGAGAGGGAGAGAGGGTAGACCATGAGATTGAAAAAGAGGGTGTTGAAGAGAAAGTGAGTGAAATGAAGAGAGGGAGTGTGTGTGAGAGAGAGAGAGAGAGTGCGAGAGAGGAAGGGTGGCAAGGAACCAATAAAGTGGCAAAGAGTGGTGATAAAAGACTTAAAGGATAGAGAAAATGAGCATAAGATAGAAAAAGAAAATAGATTGCAAGAAAGAGAAAGCGAGGGAGAGAGATAAAGGGAGAGAGAGCGAGGAAAATAATATAATAGGGATGTGGATAGAGAGAGAGAAGAGAAACGTTCAGCAATGGAGAGAGAGGGTGAGTGTAGGAGAAAGAGTAAGATGGAAAGAGAGAGAGAGAAATAGAGTTTGAGAAATGGAGCTTAATAGGGTGAGATGATGAGAAATTGAGAGAGATAGAGAGGGAGAGTGTATGGATGTGTGTGAGAAATGAGAGAGAAAGAGAGAAGGGTAAACTACATAAGAGAGACATAGAGAGGGCAGGAATGAGGGAGTGAGAAAGATAGAGGGAGAGAGTGTGTGATAAGGAGATCTAGAGTGGGAGAACGAAAGAGATCTATAGTGAAAGAGGAAAAGAGAGTGTCTCCCTGACTCTTTCACTCACTTCATCCCTCTCTTCCTCTTACTCTCCTTATCTCCCTCAGCCTTGATCCCTCTCTCCTGCTCTCTCTTCCCTCACTCTCTCTTCTCTCTATTACTTTCTCACACTCTCCCACTCACTCTCTCTTCCTCTCTCTTCAGTTTCACTCTCACAATTACAACTTCATTCCCTCTCTCTTTCTTTCTCCATGATTACTCTCTTCTATTGCTCTCTCTCCTCTCAATCTTTCTCTCCCACTCTCTTTCTTCCTTCCCTCCCACCCTCTTTCTCTCTCTCGCGCTCTTCTTTTTCTCCCAAGAACACTCTCCCTCTCTTCCTATTCATCTCCACTCTCTCTCCTGCTAAATCTCATTCTCTACCCCTTCTCCATCTTTCCCTCACTCTCTCTATATTTTCCTTCACTCTCACTTTCTCCTACACTGACTTCGTCTCTCTCCAACTCCAATCCATCCATGTCACTCCATCCATCACCTCTCTCTTTCTTACACTCTGCCTCTCTCTGTTTTCTTTATTATTGGTTCCTCACATTTTCTTTCTCTATTTCTCTCTCTCATTCCCTCTCACACACACTCTCTATTTCTCTTTCTCATAACTATCTTATCACTCCATTCACTCTTTCTCTCCAACCATCTCTCAGTCTCTTCTCCCTCCCTCTTTCCCTCTTTCATTAATTTAATCTCTCTCTCAATCTCGCTCTCACGCTCCCTCTCTCTCCATATCTCCCTCTATATCTCCATCACTCCACCTCTTACTCACTATCTTTTGCTCTACTTCCCGGAGTCTCTCTTCCCTCACTATTTCAGCCTTGCCCTCTCCCTCACTCGCTCTCAAACACTATTATATCCCTATCTTTACTCCCTTTCCTGCTCACTCTTTCACTTTCTATTTCATTTCTCTTCATTGTTCGTGTGCTCTCTTTTGTTCACCCGTCTCTCTCTCTTGCTTTTTCTTCTATCTCCCTCTCTACTCTCTCTTCACTCACCATTCTCTCTTTCTGATACTTTCACTCCTTCATAAATTCTCTCTAAATTGCTCTCAAATATTTCTCTCTCCCCTCATATCCATCTCATTATTTATTATTTTCTCTCATACACCTCTCTTTCCTTTCTATCCCTCCCCCATTCAATCTTTCTTCCCTCTCTTTCTATCTCACTCCGTATCTCACACCTCCCTCTCTCCTCTTGCACTCACTCATTCACTCCAGCTTGCTCCCTCTCATTTTCTCTATAGCTCTCTCTCATTCCCTCTCTCTTCTCTCACTTTCACTTTTCTTTATTTATCTCTTTCTTTGTCTCAATCTATCTGTCATCATTTCTCTCTTATTCTCTAGCTCCAGTAACCTCCCTCCCATACTCTATCTAAATCTCTCTTCCTCTCCATCCCCTCTCTTCATCTCTCCTTTTCACTCATTCTTTTATTCTACCTCCCTATCTCAAACTTTCTCATATTTTGAGCTCTTTTCCTCTCTCACTTCCTATCTCTCTCTTATATTTTTCTTACTCTCCCTCTCTCGCTCCCTCTCTCTCTTCAATCTCTCTCCTTCGCTCCCTCTATCTCCCCCTCACTCTCTTTCTTACTCTTTCCCTCTGTCTCTCTCTTTCTAACTCTCTCCCTTTCACTCTTTCCCTCTCGATCTCTCTTCTTCTCTCTTTCGATCTCTCTCTTTCGCTCAATCTCTTGTTCTCCTTCCTTTTCTCCCTCTCACACACATTTTCTTTATTTTTCATCACTCTCTTTTCTCTCTATTTATTTCTTACCATATCTCTCTCTCTCTCTCGTTGTCTCAATCCCTAAATCATAAATACCTCTCACTCCCTCGCTCTATCTCTCTGTCACCCTCTATTCTTTCTTTATTGATCTTGCTCTTCTCTCTCTTAATCTCTCTTTTGTCACTTTGTCATCTCTCCCTGTCTCAATATCTCTCCATCTCTCTCTCATAAGCTCTATTTCTCGATCTCTATCTCGCTCTCCTTACCATCTTGCTCTTTCTCTTGTACTCGGCATCTCCCTTTATTGTTGCATCTTTTTCTCTTCTCTCTCTATACCCTTCTCTATTATTCTCCCTCCCTCGCTCTCTCTTTCTTGCACCTTATTCTGCTATTCTATTTTATGTTCTCTTTCGCTCTCTTAATTGTTGCTCTCTCTTCCCTCTTTCATCTCACACTTTCTCTCCCACTATACCCTAATCTATCTCTCCCTCTCTATTACTTCAATCCCTCCCACTATCTCTTTCTCTTCCTTGTCTCCCTCCTTCCCTCTCTTTCCTTATCTCCCTCTCTGTCTCCTTCTCTCTCTTACTCTCTCTAACCATTCTTATATCCTCTCTATCTCTTTACCTCTCACTAACTCTATCAATCTTTCTTTAGTCTCACTTCTTTCTCTATTTCCTTTTTACTCTCTATCACCGTCTCTCTACTATTCTATCTTTAATCCATCTCACTCCCTCCCTCCCTTATCTTTCTCACTCATTCCATCCCTATCTCTCACACACCCTCTATTCCATATTTTTTTATCTCTCTATCTCTTTCTTACTCACTTTTCTATATCTCTCTCTCTCTTGAAGGCTAGTATCTCACACTACCACTTTTTTCACTCTTCATCCCTCTTTCACTCCATACATCCCTCTCTTTCTCTGCTCTCCTCATCTCTTTCTCTCTCACATGCTCTCTATCTCGCTAGCTTGCCCTCTCTCTCTCTCATGCTCTCTTATCCCTCACTCTTTCTTTATTTATCTCTAACATTCTCTCCCATTCTCGCTCGATCTTTCTCTCTGTTCCATTTCGCTATTACTCTTACTCTCTTGTACCACTCTCTCTCTCTCTTTATCATACATTCTCTTTTACTCTTCTCACTCTCTCTTCATCAATTCCCCACTCTCTTTCTATATTTCTCTCACTTCCCTCCTTCCTTTCTCTCTCTCATGCTCTCTCCCACTTTCCCTTCCAGGTTCTCCCTCTCTCGCCATTACTCTCTCATTGTTTCTCATTCTCTTATTCTTCCTCCCTCACTCTCTTTCTCATAGTTTGTTCTCTCTTTCTTTTCTTTTATTACCCACACTTCTCTAACTCTTTATCACATGTTCTCTCTCACTCTCTCTTCCTCACACACACGATCTCTCTTCTTACTCTATCTTTCTTTCCCCATATACCTCAAACGTGCTCTCTCCATCGCACTCCAACTTTTATCTCTCTCAATCCCTCTTCTTCCCTCTCATTGTTTCTCACATGCTTTCACATTACTCTCTCACCTTTTCTTTCTCTCTCTCTCACCTTGTCTTTGTCTCCCTTATATCTCACTCTCTCCCTCTCCATCTATATATATCTCTTGATCCCTTCCTCACTCTCTATTTCATTCCCTCATCTCTATCTCTTTCTTCCATTCCTCCTTCCATCGATTACACTCTCTTTCCCTTCCCACCCTCATAATTTCATTTTTCTCTCATGTCCCTCTCTCTCTTTCTCTTTCTCTTTCTTATATCCTCTGTTCTCCCTCACTCTATTTTCCTATTTCTTTCTAGATATGTAACTCTCTCACTATTGTTCTCCTTATGCTCTCACACTCTCCCTCTATCATTCTCACTCCCTCATTCGTGCCATCTCTAGGCCTTCCTTATGTAGCTAACTCTTCTCTCTCCATCTAGTACACTCATGCACTTCCTCCCTCTCTCTCAATCTCTCTCCCACTCACCCCTAGCTCAAATTCTCTCTCTATCTCACTCTTCTTATCATTTTGTTCTTTCTCTCTCACTCCCTCCTCTCCCTCAATTGCTATACTTTTCTCTCTTCTCTCACTATCCTCTTCTATATTATTTTCTCTCACTCTGTCTTTTTCTCACTCTCTATTCTCTTTATCTATCCTATACTCTCTTTTACACTCTCCTTTGTAGCTCTCTCTTCACTCTTTTCTCTTGCTTTTCTCTCACTCTATCCCCTACTCTCTCTCTTACTTCCATCCCTCCCTCTCTCATTCTCTCTCCTCTCTCCCTTCCTCTCTCTCCTAACCTTTATCCCTCTCCTTCTCCCACTATCTCTTACTCCCTCTCTCATCATTCTCCCATTTTCTCACACTTTTAACCCCTCACTCACTTACTCTTACTCAATCCTCCCTTAGTCTCTCTTCTCACACTCTCTCCCATTCACGCTCTCTTTCTTTCCCTTTTCTGCTCTCTCTTTAAACCCTCTCACTACCTCCTTCTATCTCTCTTTTGCACTCACTCTCTTCTCTTCTCTCTCACACTTTATTCCATCACTTTTTATCTCTATCACACTCTCCAGCCACTCTCTTTTGATGCTCCCCTTATCCCTCACTGCCTCTCTCTCGTTCTCCTTCCCTTTTTCACTCCCTTCGTCCCACTCTTTCTCCTGCTCACTTTATCTCCCTCTCTTTTACTCCCACTCTTCCTCACTCACTCTTTCCCTCTCTCCCTCTCTCTCTTCCCTCACCATCTCTTCTCTTTATTCTCTCACACACACTTCTTTCTCACTTCCTGTTTCTCTCTCCTCATTTTCACTCTCACTCTTACTCACTCATTCCCTCTCTTTCTCGTTCCATATTCATTATCTCTCATTTACTCTTTCATCTACTGCTCTCTATCCACTCTCTCCTCATAATCTTTCTCTCCCTCTCACCCTCACTCTCCTGCTTCCTTCACTCCCTCCCTCTCTCTCCCTCTCTTGCCCTTCTTTCTGCCTCCCACAAAAGCTTCCCCTCTCTCCCTCTCACTTTCTTCCACTTAAACCCCTTCTTTCTTCCACTAAATCTTGTTCTCTAGCCCCTCTCTCCCTCTCTCTCACACTCTCTCTATCTTTTCATTTAATCTATCTTCTCTCTCTCTCTCTTCCTCTCTCACTGCCGCTATCTTACATCCCTTCGAATCCCTTCATCTATCTCTCTTTTCTCCCTCTCTGCCTCTCTTGCACTTTTCTTTGTTATGCTTTATCACGTTTTCTTTCTCTATTGCAATTTGTTTCTCTGTCATACACTTTCTATTGCTCTCTGTCATCACTCACTTATCACTTTAGACACTCTTTCCCTCCTACCACCTCTCACTCCGTTCCTCTCTCCTTCTCTCCCTCATTCACTAATTCAGTGTCTCTCCTTCTCCCTCTTGCCCTCTCTCTCTCTCTCTCTCTCCATATCTACCTTTATATCTCCCTCTCTCTACCTCTCACTCACTATCTTTTGCTTTATCTTCCCTGAGACTCTCTTCTCTCTATATTCCTTCCTTACCCTATCTACCTCTCTCTCATCAGCTCACTCTTCAATCCCTATCTTCACTCCCTCTCTTTCTCTCTCTATTTCATCTCTCTTTGTTGTTTTTTTGCTCTTTATTGCCCCCTTTCTGTCTCTCTCACGCCCTTTCTTCTATCTCCCTCTCTTCTCTCTCTTTTCTCACTGTTTATCTCCCTCCCTCACACACACTCTCTCCCATTCTCCCTCCCTCACACACTCTCTCTTAATTGCTTAATTGCTATCACATCTTGCTCTCTCCCCTCATATCCATCTATATTTCTTATTTTTCTCTCTTTTCTCTTCGATCCCTTCCTCATTCAATCCCGCTATCCCACTCTTTCTCCCTCTCTTCCTTTCAACTCCTCTCTCTATCTCCCCTTGAAAAGAGAGGGAGATAGAGAAAGAGAGCAAGAAAGAGGAACATAATAGAGAGTGAGAGACATAATGAGAAAAGGAGAATGGGGGAGAGAGATAGAGTACAAGAGTAAAGAGAGAAAAAAGATAGACAAGGGGGAGCAAGAGAGCGAGAAAGAGAAACATATTAAAAGTAAGAGACAAGAGGGAGTGTGTGAAAGAAAGAGATGGAGGGCAAGAGTAACAAATAGAGTGAGAACGGGGAGACAGAGGGAGAGAGCAAGAGATTAAAGAGAGGGAGGGAATGTGAGAAGGAGAGAGAGGAAGCAGGAGAGAAAAAAATAGTGAGCAAGATAGAGATAGGGAGAGACATTGAGAATGAATGAGAAAGAGAGATGGAGAGAAGGAGATGGAGAGGGAAAGAGATGAAGAGAGATTAAAATAAAGAGAGGGTGAGGGTGAGAAGTGAGATGGAGAGTGGGAGAGGGAAAGGATGAGGGAGAGTAAGAGAAAAATTGAGAGAAGAGAAAGCGAGGAAAGAGAGCGGGAATGAGATAGAGTAATGGAACAAATTTGAGGGAGGGGAAAATTGAGTGCGTAATGCATGAGCAGAGTGATGGAGATGAAGGGAGAAAGAGAGGGAAGGAGGGAATGAAATAGGGAGTGATTCAGATAGGGAGGGAGTGTAAGAAAATGAGTGAGAAGGAGATATGGAGAGAGGCAGAAAGGGAGACAGAAAGAGGGAGAGAGTCTGACTTAAAGAGAGTGGGAGGGAGGGTAGGGGGTGAGAGAGAGAGCAAGAGAAAGGGAGAATAAGTTATAAATAGAAAAAGGTGAAAATGAGAGAAGAGAGAACAAGAGAGAGAAAATGAAAGAGAGCAATGAAGAAAATAAGTGGGAGGGAGGGAGATCTAGTGAGTGCAAATGGAGGGAGAGAGAGGAGTGGGATAGGAGAGATGAAGTTAGAGTTGGAAGGAGGGAGTGAAAGAGGAAGGGAGAAATGAGGAGAGCGAGATGTGTGAGAGAAAATTATAAATAATGAGATGGAGTTAAAAGGCGAGGGTGAAATGTGAGAGCAACTGAGATAGTGGGACGGAGGGAGAATAAGAGAGAGAGTGGGGGATAGATTTAAGAAAGAATGAGTAAAGAGAGAGAAGAGAGGGTTATGGATGAAGGAACAAGAGAGAGACAGAGAGGGGGCAAGTACAAGAAAAGAAACAACAAAGAGAGATGAAATTGATAGTGAGATAGAGCAAGAGAGAGAGTGAAGATAGGGATTAAAGAGTGAGCGGGAGGGGAGAGGGAAAGAGGGTTAGGCTGAAATAGAGAGAAAAGGACTCAAAGAAGATAGAATGAAAAAGATAGAGGGTGTGAAAGAGATAAAGAGTGGGAGTGGGAGTGGGAGTGAAGTTGAAGAGAAAGAGAAAGAGGGGGTGAAGTGAGAGAAAAAGAAAAGCATCAAGAAAGAGAATGAATGATATAGAGCAAGAGTGAGTTAGGGAGAGAGTGTGAGAGAGTTGGAGAGAGACTACAAGGGAGAAAGAGAGAGAAAAATGAGCGAGGGAGTAAGAGTGAGAGTAATATTAAAGAGAGTGAGGGAGTGAGGAGGAGAGAAAGTTACAAAGTGAAAGAGAAATAATTAAAGAATAGAGTGAGCAAAGAGATGACAAGAGAGGGAGCTAGAGAGAAAAATAAGGGGGGAGGGAGGGAGGGAATGAGAGGAAGTAATATAAAATGAGAGAGAAGATGGGCTGAGAGATAAGAGAGAGTTAGATTGATGGACAAGAGAGCTCAAGAGTGAGTAAAGAGATAAAAGAGAGCAAAAGAAAGGTAAGGAGTGAGAAAGAGAGAGATAAAGGAGAGAGTGAGAGGGGGATATAGAGGGAGAGTGTGAGAGAGATTGAAGAGAGAAAAGGAGTGAGAGAGGGATAGAAAGAAAGAAAATTTTAAGAGAGAAAGAGAGAGCCAAAGTTAATGAGCAATATTGAGATAAGGAGGGAGATCAAGAGAATGCATGAGACGAAAAAAAGAGAGGGAGGTCGAGAGGGAGAAAGGGAGAGAGAGAGGGAGGGAGATTGAGATAGGGGGAGTGGAAGGGAGAAAGGTAGGATGGAGAGAATGAGAGATAAATCATGAGATAGAATGGGAGAGGAAGAGTAAGGGAGAAATAGAGAAAAGAGAAACTGAGAGAAGTGAAAGCAAGGGAGAGGGAATTAGAGAGCAATAGAGAAACGAAGAGTGGGAGATGAGTGACTTAGTAAGTACAACAAAGTGAGAGAGAGGAGTAAGGTGAGTAAAGAGAGAGAAATGAGGGTGATAGAAGAAAGAGAAAGAGAGAGAGAGAGAGAGATAGAGAGAGAGTAAAAGAGAGCAAGAAAGTAATACAAAGAGATGAAATAGAGAGAGAAAGAGAGCAAAAAAGGAATTAAAGAGTGAGCGGGAGGAAGAGAAGGAGAGAGGGTGAGATAGAAATATATAGAGAAGAGAGATTGAGGAAAAGATTTAGTTAAGTGTGAGGAAGAGAGAGGGAAATGTAGAGGGGATATGGAGATAGTGTGAGTGTGAGAGGGCGATAGAGTGAGAGATTGAAATAATGAAAGAGGGAGAGAGAGGGAGGGAGGGAGTATGAGGTTGTTGGACATAATAGTGAGTAAAGTGATAAGAGAGAGTGTAGAGGGAAGGAGGGAGAGCAAGTGTGTGTGTGAGTGAGAGAGAAAGAGAGAGAAATAGTGGAAGAAAAGTGATAATGCATAAATAGAGAAAAGTGCAAGAAAGGAAGATAGTCAGAAAGAGAGAGATAAAGGAAAGGAGTGATAGACATTGAAGAGAGCGGGTGTGAGAGAGAAAGAGAGGGTGAGAGAGAAGATAGAGTGATGGAAGATATAGAGATAAAGTGAGAGGGAGGGAGAGACGAGGTAGAGAATGAGATTTAGTGGGAGAGAGAGGGGGATGAGTTGGAAGAGAGTGAGAGGGAGAGAGGGAGAGAGAGAAGGGGAGAGAGCGAGAGAGTGAGAGAGTGGGAGGGAGGGAAGAAGCCAGAGAGAGGCGAGAGAGGGAGAGAAAGATTGAGAGGAGAGGAGAGTGAGCAATCAATGAGACAGGGAACATGAAGCGAGAAAGAGAGAAACTGAGGGAGTAGAAGTGAGAGTGAAACCGAAGTGAGAGGAGATGAGTGAGAAAGTAAGAAAGTAATAGAGAGAAATAGAGTGAAAAGAGAGTGAGGGAAGAGAGTGTGAGGGAGGGAGAGAGTGAGCGAGTGAGAGGGGGAGCAAGATTGAGGGAGAAAAGAATAGCGAGAGAAAACGAGTGGGGGAGGGAGCGAAAGTGGGAGGGAGATGAGAGAAAGGAAATGAGGGATAAAGGGAGCATTAAAAGAGAGAGCGAGTCAGAGATAAAATGAATTGAATAGAGAGTGAGAGAGATAGGGAGAGAGTGAGTGAGAAAGAGAGATTGAAGGAGGTAGTGAGAGGAATTAAAGGGTGTACATGAAAGAGAAAGGAAGAGAGAGTGAAAGGGGAGAGTGTGAAGAGAGACTAAGAGAAGATCGAGTAAGAGTAAGTGAGTGGGGGCATAAAGAGAGGGAGAACATGAGAATTATGAGAGCGAGAGGGAGCAACAAAGGTAGAGCGAGATGGAGAGGGATAAAGGGAGAAATAAAGAGGGAGGGAGAGAGAGAGAATGAGAGAGGGTGGGCTGGAATTAAGTGAGCAAGAGAGGAGAGAGAGTGTGAGGAACAGAGTGAGAGAAAAGTAAGAGGAAAAAGAGAAGAAAGAACAACAAAAGAGAGTGTAAATTAGAGAGAGAGGTATTAAGGGAGTGAAATATGTATGGAGAGCGAGAGAGAGGAGATGAGGTATAATGTGAGGGTCAAAAGTGAGAGACGGAAGATATATCGAGAGGGAGAGATAAAGAGATGTGGATAGAGAGTGACAGAGAGATGGAGTTTGTGAGGGAGAAAGAGAGATATGCGGAAGTGAGCGCGTTTAAATAGAGAATAGGAAAGATGAGAGAGTGACAAGAGAGGCTGTGGGAAGATTAAGTAAGAGTAAGAGATTGAGGTCTAAAGTGAGTACAGGAAAGGATATTAGTAAGTGAGAGATGGAGCAAGAAGAGGGAGACAAAGAGAGAGATAAAGACGGATAGAGAGGGAAAGATGGAGGGAGAAAAGGGAGGGAAAGAGAGTGGTAGGGTTGAAAGCTTGACAAATGAGAGAGAATTGGATGTAAAATGAGAGAAAGTGTAAGAGGAATGAGAGAAACAAAGTAGAGTGTAAAAATGAGTATAATATAGAAAAAGAGAATAGGTAGTGAGCAAGATAAAGGGAGGGAAAGAGAAGAGAAGAGGATTGAGAGTGAAGGGAGAAGATGGAGCGAGGGAAGGAGAGGAGAGATTGAGCGAGGAAGAATAATATAGTAAGAGAGAGTGAGATAGAGAGCAAGAATTGGAGCTAAATTGGGTGAGAGCGAGAGAGATTGAGAGAGTAAGAGAGCGTATGAGTGTATGAGATGAAGAGAAGAGTGAGCTAAATACGGGAGACTTAGAGATAAAAGTAATAAGGGAGTGAGAATGATAGAGTAGAGAGTGAGAGTGATAAAGAGAACAAGAGTGTGAGATAGTGAATGAGATCTAGAGAGAAAGAGGAAAAGAGAGTGAGGGAGAGGAGAGGGTTAAAGAAAGGGAATGAGAGAGACGGCCAAAAAAGAAGAAAAGATTTCTAGGAGGGTGAGAATGGAGAGAAAGTGTGACTGAGGGAAGGAGGAAGAGAAGAGGGAGATAGAGAGCAAGGGAATGAAGGAGAACGTAAGGAAAGGAGCAAGAGAGATATATAGATAGAAAGGAGAAGACCGAGAACAAGAGTCATGAAAAGAGAGTGAGAGATAGAGAAGGCAGAGAGAGGGTGGGAGAGAGGATGAGATAAAGGGAGAGAAAAGTGTGAGAGAATGTGAGAATTAATGAGATAGAAAACAAAGGATATGAGAAGGATAATAGTTGGAGTGAGAGATTTACATTTGATTGATAGGGGAGAGAAAGATTAAGAAAAGAGAGAGATTGTGTGTTTGTGAGAGAGAGGAAGAGAGTGAGAGAGAAATATTAGAGAACAAGTTAGAGAAGTCTAAGCAACAAAAGAGAAAGAGAGAGAAAAAATAGTGAGAATGAGAGAAGAAGGGAGAGAAGGAGGAAGGGAGTATGAGAGAGATATACAGAGAGAAGAAGAGTGAGATAAGATAGAGAAGGAGAGTGATGGGGAGAATGAGAGGTTGATAGAAAGATGGAGAGAGGGGATAACAAGAAGGGAAAGTTGGAGAGAGTGTAAGAAAGAGAGACGGAGTGAGAGACTAAGAGTTAGAGCGAAATTAAATAGAGTGAGGGAGCGAGGATGGGAGAGAGTGACAAAGCGAGAGAGAAATAGAGAAAGAAGACAGACTGAGTGAGACAGATGAAGAGAGTGAGAGAGAAATACTAGAGAAAGAGTTAGAGAACTCTAAGCAACAAAAGAGAAAGAGAGAAAACAAACAGTGAGAATGAGAGAGGAAGGGGGAGAAGGAGGAAGGGAGTATGAGAGAGATATGTCCATAATCGTGGTTAAATTTCACAACACCACTTCGTGCCACCCTCTCTTTGTTTGGTGTGAGATTCAAGCTTTTTTTAAAAGCAAAGATTAGCCTCGGTCCAAACATTTAATTCTAGAAAATAAGAGAACCATCAACGCACTGAAATTCAAAACAAACAAGAATAATACAAATTTATTATTAAGTGCATTAATGTTATATATGTACATTTCACTTGATTAGATTTTGCAAAGTTTGAAATTTGTATGAGTAATTTTGATGTACAAAATTTTATTCATGAAAATTTGTTTTATTTCATCAAATTTTATTAGAAAACTTTCGAGATCCAATCACATACAATGGCCATATAGCTATTCTCGGAATAAGTGTCATCCTTCAAAACTTCACATTCTATAGTACTTCTTTAAATATCGTTCATTGATAGGCAACATTGGTCTTTCTCCCTTGGAGTTCACTAACTGGTCAGACCCTCCTGAGTAGACCTTCTCCACCTTGAACAGTCCTTCCCAGTTTAGCTCAAACTTTCCACCTATCTTGTAGTGTGTAAGAATAGGCCTTCTAAGAACAAGTGTAAGGTCCCCAACTTTCAATGTCCTGAGGTGGACTACCTTGTCGTAGGCCTGGACCATCTTTGTCTGGTAGAGTTCCAAGTTCTGTTGTACTAGTAACCATTTCTCTTTGAGACATTCCAATTCTGCAAGTTAAAGTTTGGCTTTATCTTCCGTTGTAATCTTCTTGACTACGATAACTCCGAGAGAATGCAGCTGATTATCTAACGGAAGTACGGCCTCATACCCATTTACGAGTGCGTATCGCATAGAATGTGTTGGAGTTCTGACAATTGTCCGGTATGCCCATAAATCTTTTAAAAGTTTCTCGTGCCATCCTCATTTGTTTTCAACCACCAATTTATTTAAAATTTGCATGAGCGTCTTGTTGAAGGCTTCTGCCAAGTTGTTCGCTTTTGGGTAGTAAATCATGGAATACGTCCAATCTATTCCTTGTCGTCTAACAAAGTTATTGGTCTTTATACTCTTGAAGGCAGACCCATTGTCTGAAATGATTCTGTGTGGAACACCGAAATGGTAGACGATCTTTTTTTCTAAAGAACTGAAGGAAATGATGTGTTGTGACTTCTAGTAATGACACTGTCTTTGCCCACTTAAAGAAGTAATTCATGGTTGCCAAAATTAATCTGTGTCCCTTTATAGATGAAGGGTCTATAGGTCCTACTATATCTGTACCCCAAAACTTGAATGACCGTGATGCTATTGTCGGATGTAGCACATTCGGTAGTTGGCGCAAGCCCACACCATGCACCTAGCACTAGTGACGCTTCCTAGTTATTTACATACAATTGGTCATCATTGCTGGACAATATCCAAGTCGTTTGAGCTTCATTTTCATTTTTACAACTGACTGGTGAGTGACACACGATCCAGTAAGAACTTCATTGACGACATCCTGCACTTCCGCTCTGCTTAAACGTCACAGCCATATATGGTCAAATGATCTTCTGTACAAAAAGTTGTTGATTAAAGCATACAACAGTGCCATCTTCTTAATCTAATGAGCCTCTAACTTATCTTCCAGTAGTTTCCCAGTATGTAAGTACTCGACAAAATACTTGCGCTAATCCTCGGTATCATCCGTCACTGTAGCTGTTGTCTCTTCCTTCCCTAGCTTGTCTAGATTTTTGAAGTCAATCAGTTACAGAACCCGACGTCCTTGTACTGTAATATCAATGGAGTCTTATGGTGGCCATGCCAATTTTTTAGTGTACTTAGCTAAAACATCCGCATGAGCCTTGTCTACTCAAGGAATCCTGTAGAGTGACAAATTAGGGATCTGCTCTAACAACTTCATTGTATACTAGTGATACTTTGCTAGTCCTGGTTTCATAATCTTGTATTGTACTACCACTTACTCAATAACAACTTGTGAGTCGCCATAGATGGCAATATCCATTATTTCCATTAATATCACCAATTCTAAACTAGTTATCAAAGTTTCATATTTTGTCTCTTTGTTGGTGCACGACTCTTTCAAGTGGTAAGAAAACATCAAAATTCTTTGATCCGGTGTGATAAAAATCAAATAAATCTCAGTTTTATCATTTATTATTATTTTTAGATCTTTATCTTTTCTGGATAATAAAGCTACATCAAAGAACATTTCCCAACGTCTGGTACGTGACAGTTCTACATGTAGTATCTATTCATCTGGCAGGTCATCATTGAGAGGGGAACCAGCTGGTAGTGGGTGTGTTGCGAGGGAGTCTACAAAAATCTGACCTTCGATAACGTGAAGGGGCACGAAAGTTATATCGAATTGCAACAAAATCATCAACCACCTTGCTAAACATCCAGAAAGTGTTGGTCAAATCATCAGATATTGTAATGAATTAATTTTCAAAATCAGGTTGATCTTATCAAAAAGCATGTAGTGTTTAAGCTTCTGAGCAGCAAAAATCAAAACTAGTCATCATTTCTCAATAAAAGGATATTTTACCTCTTCCAGTATTAGACGTCGACACAATTAGTAGGTTGCATTTTCCTTACCCTCCTCATTGTCTTTGGCTAAAAGAACTCTGAGGGAGTCATCTAAGGCTGCAGTATAAAGTATCACTGGTCAACCCGGGATAGGGGCTACTAAAATAGGAGGTGTCTTGAGGTATTATTTAATATATTTAAAGGCCCGCTGGCATTTATCTTCCCAAATGAAATTGGCTCCCTTTATAATTAATGTTGAAAAGGGCTGACACCAACCTGACATATTAGATATAAAATGTTTTAGGTATGTCGATTTCCCTTGACAAGATCGTAGTTGTTTTAAGGTCCTGGGTGGAGACACCTCCAAGATAAATTTAATATTCTCTGGGCATATTTTAATTGCCCGATGACGAACAATGAATCCTAAATATTTCTCAGAGGTAACACCGAAAGCGCACTTTAAGAGATTCATCTTAATGCTATATTGTCATAATCATTCAAAAACGATCCTCAAATCATATAAACAACTGTTCCTTTCTCTGCTTTTGATGACCAAGTTGTCCACATAACACTCCTCTTAGTTATGGATGAGGTCAGTGAAAATCCTCATCATAGATCACTGGTAAGTTGCTCAGGCGTTCTTCAAGCTAAATAGCATCACTGTGTAGCAGTAGATTCCAATCAAAATTCTGAATGTTGTAAGCGTTGCATCTTTGAAGCCATCTTGATCAGATTCTAGACAAACAATCCATCTGTAAAGGAGAAGTTATCGTGTGACATTGCAATGTCCACCATTTACTCTAGTACCACTAATGGAAACTCATCTTTTGGACATGCTTTGTTTAAATACTTGAAGTCAACACACACACGTATTTGGCCATTCTTTTTATTAACTGGAACAACGTAGGCTACCAATGTGGGGCACTGATCTTATCGCACAAAGTTAGCGTCTATTAATTTTTTTTACCTCAATTATGACTTGTTCTATTTCGAGGCGCATTCTTTTGAGAGCATGGTTGACTGGGGTTATACTTTGATCCACTCCAATCCCGTGGATTGTAACTTCTGGAGATAATTCTGACATTTTGTCATAGCTCCAAGTGAATCAATCCTTAGAGAACTTACGAAGGTAGGTTGGGGCTGCTCCTCAGTTCTGAGGTTGATTTCCTCTAATTCATCCACTATTGTTTGATCTCCTCCTTGAAATCTGGCGAACATCATCTATCAGCTAATCTTCAAAATCATATTCAACATCAAGGCAATCCTCTTCTGATCCATTATTAATAACCATGCAAATATCTTAATCGTCCACTGGTCCAACATACCAAATCTGACACATTCTTTCGAGTTAAGAGCCTAACTCTTAGCATTCAATAATTTCTCAATGAGGTGTAACTTGTACTTCGGCATTTGCTTCATTACACAACCCTATTGAATTAGCTTTTGTACACATGGAGAAATGTTTCAAAATGGTAATTCCATTAATTCATTATAATCATCTTCTTCAAATTTTACATAAGTTTCTGAGTTAGAATGAAGGAGAAGCACAGTAAAACTTGATCGATTTCAAAAAATAGTCTGGACTTCCTTGACCTCCATACTCTCGACCTTTTGAAGATGGATCAAAGTTAAGGTCCTAGCTTGCACGTAGTGGTTGATTCGATCATATATCGAGGCTTTATTCACTCTTTTCACCATCTTTTACAGAGATCTCAAACTGAGACTTTTTCTAGTTTACTATCATTTTATTCTTGTTAGACTTATCCTCCTTGGAGCTTCCTTCCACTTCGCTGTTGATAGTTAGCTTTATCCATTCAACAATATTGTTAGTTCTTCCTCATTCGCATCCTCAGCTTTAATCTCGGTTGCATAGACTAAAATAACCTCCATCAACTCGATGAAATGGAGTGGCGGTAGATCATTGAAACAGAGCTGAATGGTTTTGTTTATTTTGCACCTTCCATATTATTTAGCATTGCATCTTTTGAAAAGACTATCTTCTTTGGAGGAGTGTAGTAGGCGGTGTCTTCATGTATGCCTACTTCATGTATTCAGAATGGTTGCAGGTATCCCATTATTCAATATTCTTGTCCTTCTTTGTAATATTTGATACACTGATCTAGTGATGAAGGAGTCATATTGTACTCGTGAAGCCACGTTCAACCAAGTAGAGCGTTGAACGAAGTCTCTGCATCAATGCTATGAAATTTTTTAATTGCTACTAGATCTCTAACCCTAATTAGCAGCATAATCGATCCAACCACTTATTCTCCCTTCTAATTGAATCCCTTAGCATCATCTTATTGGTGGTAAGTTCTTGAGATTCAATATCCAAATATGCTAACATCTGTAGAATCATTAGGTTGAGTGACCCCCATAGATCTACAATAACTCTAGGGAGCAAAAATATGCCGATGCTGACTAAAATGTAGAGTAGGTGGTCGGCAGTTCCAAGTAGCAGATCTTCATTGGTAAAGGTTACCCTGGGCTGTCCCTTTAATGAACAAACTTCACCCGAGGATGTAATAGTAGATTGAGTTAAGTAAATATATGTATCAAGCAGAGCCTTGACCAGATTTTTTCTCATCTTATTTTAGAGGATCAGAGCATCGTAGATGCTTAGTTTGGCTAGCAACTTCCTAAGATGAGCAGAACATTATAATCCACTTTGTTTGGACCTACAATTTTTTCTTAAGCAAGTGTTTCTCATACCGGTGGAGGCGCCTCCTCTCAAATAACTACTTGTTTACCTTTTTCCATTGGATCCATTCTCACAGGTAATACCTTTCCACTCCTCAGATTCACTTATGTTATCTCCTCTTCTTTTGCTATTGTAGCTGACACTTATGGTATTGATTCTGAATTTGAAAAGTTCAGGTTGATCGCAAACGACGTTCCTTTGCACATGAGGATTGGCTCCTTACTTCCTGAACTGTCGTAACTGATGTTGTTGCTGTCTTCTTTATCTCTATCACTGTATCCATCAAGGTTTAGTATGATTTGAATATCATTTTAGGAATCAAAATTGAGGTTAGATTTTTTGGGGTCAGTTACGCCATCTCTAGAGACAATCAAAATGTAGTCGAAATCCTTACTCTTAAAGTCATAGACCCCGGAAGAGTGTAGAGGTAAGCATATAGAATCAGTGGTTCGATGGATTTCTCCCCTAAATTCAAGACAATCAATATAACAGAGACAGCCCCTACCCTACCCTACCCTTCATGCTATCAGCCCCTCATTTGTCCACGAATTTCTTCTTCTTGGTCTTTCAATGTGGTGGCTTCTCCGATGTAATCTCCATCATTGACCTGATAGGTTGCATACTATGAGTGACGGATTGTTCTAAAGCAATCTGTTTCTAATCCAGTATCTTCTTGGAGGATCTGGTCCAAACTATGCTCCATCTGACCTCCTCTGAATACGGGTTATAAGAGAGATTGGTTCAGCTGAAATCATTTTTACAGAACCTCTTCTAAACTATTTTAAATATTCTTTCAGAATCGTTACGTTCCCTTCTTTCAAATTTCTCTCGAGCCAATTATTCAAGCTAAAGCAGCCCTCTATGGTGTGTCAAGGTATTCTATGGTGAGGGCAGTAGTTGGGATGATCCTTCTTGTCAACCTCATCCGAGTACTTGGGCTTAGGAAATCTGAACTTAGGCTTCTTCATTAAATTTCAGAATATCTTTGCTACAATTTCATCTTTGAAGGAGTATACTCTATTCAACTGGTCTATGATCGTCAAACCCAGCCTTCCTTCTGTCCTATACGGTCTCTGCTGAAATGACTACTGACTGGGCTGACCATAGTTTTGCGGACGAGGCTGACCATACTGCTAAGGATGTAAACTGTACTACGACAGCTGAGCATAATGTACCAGTGGAGGCTGACTGTAACGCACTGGTACCAACGGAGGCTTATTATACTGTACTAGTATGTTTGGTATGAATCTACATAGGATGCTTACCTTTGTCTACCATTGCCACTGTCTCAGACTTCTTCTCAAATGCCTTAATTTGTTTGGGCTTTTTGGTTTTCTTCAGAGACTCCATGTGCTTAACTTCCTCCTGTAGACTGCTGGCCTTATTGAGTAGCTTCTTAAATGACTTAATGGCAAGTCCTTTAAGCATTAAGGCTACCAGCCCGTGGATACTCTTAAGTAGGATCTCAATTACGTGTTATTAAGGCTCACACTTCATGATTAAGTTCATCCATCTCAAAATGTAGTCCATCATGGTCTCTTCAGGCTTTTGTCTTTTTACCAGTAGATCTTCTATAGTGACATGATGCTGAGCTTCGGTGAATGTCTTCACAAACAAGCTCTCCAACTCTAAGAACATCTTGACTGATCTATTGGGCAATTTTGCATACCAATGAAACCCAAACCCTGACAAACTGCTCACGAACTGGTCGAAAAGTAATGTTTCATTTCTTCTGGCACTGTAGTACCTCATCCAAAAGTTTGTAATGTGCTCAGGTCCCGTCAAAAGCCTTGAAGGTCGGTGGCACTGCTGACCTATCTATTCTCTTCTTAGTGCTTAGGATCTAGCCATAGGTTTTCCCTTTGATTATCCTAGAGGACTAGAAATGGAACCCACCACTTAGAAATTCAAACACCTCTTAACTCTTCTTGAACCCCACAGATGATCATAAACCTCCAAGCCCCTTTGGAAGGTTAAAAGTCAAATGTGGAGGTTCAAGGATGAGTTCCAATAGATTCTTCGGCCTTAGGATTACCCCAGGTGGCTCGGTCATGGTGAAGGGTCGACTTGCACACACTACACCCTCACACACATTCTAAACCCTAAAACCACTCTTACCCAACTTGGCTTCCTGACTCATGTAGGAAACTCATATGGATGGGCCTTAACCCCTAAGCCCCTAGCTAAGAGGGTTAGGAACAACATATTGAGTGCCTAAAATGAGTCCTCTCATTGCTCTTGTGAGCTTAATATGGATTCATGGCTCAATCGAAAAGGTTTCATTTTACTCACACTTAATCAATCTTCATTTTTGCCAAATTTCAATTTTTTGACCCCTGGGGCCCTAAACCCACCAAACCTACCAAATACCCTTGAAATTGCCCAAAATTCTCAAAAAATTGCCCAAAATTCTCAAAAAATTGCCCAAATTACCAAAATTCCTCAAGATCAATCTTAAACACTCTCCGCCACTCAAAGCGATCATCCATGGCCAAATTTACCAAAATTTCCAAAAATACCCCCCAATACCCTCCAAATACCCAAAATACATTTTTTGGCCCAAAAATCCAAAAATTCCAAAAATTCTCAAAAAATTCTAGATAATCTCAAATATTCCAAATTTCATTTTTTTCAACTGCCACATACCCCAAATTTGTCAATTTAACCCAATTTGATCAAAAGTCCCAGATTAGCCCTTAAGGCCCAAAATTGACCAAGTGACCCAATCCATCCCAAATTCAACCAAAATGTCATCCAATTTTCCCCAAATTTGTTTTTAAATATTCCTAAAATCCCCATAAACAAAATTCTAACTTAATTTACCCAATATTTGGACCCAAACTCCACCCAAGCCTAACACAAACCAGAATTCCCTTAAATTGGCCTAAACCAATCATGAACACAAGCCCAAATCCCAAAGTCAAGACCCAACCAAAATTGAAAACTCTTTTTCATACCTCCATAAACTTTTTGCAATATTAATTTTACATCAAACCCAACAGTAGCCCAATTTTAGCCCAAGTTAGCCCAATTTGACCCACTTTGGTACTATTACTAAAAGACCCAAATTAAACCTAATTCAACTCCAAATTACCCCAAACTTGTTCCAAATCATTCATAACACATTCCCAAACTAAATCCAACATTTATTTGGCACAAATGTTTACAAAATTTTTATCCAAAATTTTATTTTAAAACCTAAAAGCCCATCTCCTTAAAACATTTTTTAAAAGCCCATCTCCACCAAATTTAAAAAAGCCCAAAATCTATTCCAAGGACCATGGGGAATTTTTCTCATCGTCCATTTAATTGATAACATCCCCTAAGTCCTAAATCAATCATCAAATAAAGCTAAATCAAGCCTCATGACAATTTCCCCTAAATTCATCAAAAAATCCCTAAAACCCATTTTTATGCAAAGTGAGCCAAGCCACTCCCAAGCCAGATGGAGTCATTGAGCCATGCTTAAGCCACATGAAGCCATGGAAGCCACTTTCCACATCACCAAACCATTTATGGCAAAAGAGGGGGCCCTTTCCAAACTTCTTCTTAAGCATTTTTAACCCCTTTAATGTCACACTCTAACCCATGCTTAATCAAAATCCTTTGGATAGAGACTTCTCCACCTAAAGTCAGCTGAGCCAAATGATTCACTTCAGCCCAAATCAAACTCTTGGAGGGTGAACCCAACCCATTTCCATGGCTTGACCAAATTAAGCCAAAATGCACCCTTCCCCTTACCACTTAAATCAAATTCCTTTACACATGTCCAAAGCCAATTGAACCCACCAAACCCCAGCCCTGACCTCACTAGTCAAGATGGTGACCCATGCCTGCCGGCCAGCCACCTGGGTCACCGGAAAGCACCACACCCGAGAACTCCATGTGAGCCAAAAAAATTCAAAACTTGTTTGCTCAGCTGTCCCAACCCTAGTGGACACCATGCCTCTTCTTCTCCTCCCCTAGGCAGCTGATCCCAACCTCCAATTGCCTCTGGGAAGCCCTCTAACCATGGCTATTTAAACTCATCATCCCATAGATAAAAGAGAGGATGAACAAAAACCTTGCCAAAACTCTGCCAAAATTACTCCACATTCTTCTCCTAGCATAGAGAAGTTGATCCCCACTGTTTTCCTGCCCTAGTTCCCACTGGTTGAGCTCAATTACAGAATTCAATCTCAGGATTGAAACCAGGACATCCCTGAAACCTCCACCAAAATCAAATTAAACTCACCCACACCTTCACCGAACTAAGATAAGAAGTTCCCCAGTGGAAGCCCCCTCACCAGGCCACCCATTTGTCTTGGAGACCAAAGCTTGAAATCGGGCTTGGTGGAAATCATACCTAGGCATTTCACGACATCTCCAGGCTTCATCCTTAGCTTCCCTGGACTCCAACAAACGTGCTAAGCCCCTCTGATTGAAGCTTCCCTTCTCAGAGCCAAGGTATTGACCTCTTCTTCCTCCCAAGCTTCTATGAATTCTCCATTTTGTTTGGCATGATTTCAATGCATCATAGCCATATAGATATGTTCGTCTAGTCTTGACGTGTCGATAGAGACCAACCACGCATGATTTGGTTGAGTATCGAGCGAGATCTTAGGTCTAGAAGGTGGACGGTTCTCGGGTTAGGATGCCTGGGGAAGATGAACGGATGTCGTCCATTCGCCCGTGTATTGGATGGACGGCTAGGATTGCATCGGACGGAGGCACGGAACGGAACTCGGGATGCATGGCTGCTGAGTCGGATGGCGGCGCCAAATCAAATTGCGTCACGTGTGCTTTCGACACCGATGAGGATGACGCGGCGCTGACTAGTTTAAGTAGATAAATAGGATTTTCTGAATTTATTAAATAATCAAACTTCAAAAATTCATATCTTTGCATAGAAAAATCATAAAAATAAACTAAAAATACCCTCTTTCTCAGTGAATACATGAGAATAATTTGGAATAAGAATTAAGTTAATTTGTTGAGTCTATGATTTTGAAAAATTTAAATACTCTCTGTGGTGTTTTAATTCTCAATTTTGCATACATAAATCATCATGGCATGAGACCATAGGGCTTTTGTAGCCTCTATTCTTGGGAATATTCCTTGAATTTTCCAAGGCCAGAGGCCATCTCTATGGAAATTTATCTAATTTACAAATTTATGTGTCTTTTTTGGTATTTTAATTCTAATAATTAGCATATTGTTTAGAAAATTCTAGGAATATTAGGGGAGGTATCTTATAACCAGTGGACCCTAGGAAAATTATGGTTTGATTTAATTTCTTAAAAATAACCCTAATTAGCCTAAACACTTAAAATTAAACTTTAACTAACTAGGAGTAACCACACATCAAAATCACTTGAAAACAATTCTCCATTGTCACTTAGGATACAGAGAATCTCACATAAAAATTTGAAGTCAATTGGAAATAATTTAACCCATTAAATGAATTAATTAAGTGACACAGCCATTTTGAAGATTAAAAAATTCATAAAACCCAAAATACACTTCAAAAATTCACCAAATTGATTTTGTGGGCTCTCTGATATCAGAGGAGTCCAAGAAAATTAAAATTGGAATTTTCTAAAAATTTTCATTTTTAACCCTATTTTTAATAATTAAAAAATTAAAAAATCACAAAAATATTAAAAATCACAAAAATGTCATATTTTGTTCCCTAATTACTTGGGAACCATCAAAATATTTTTCCAAAGTCTCTAAGTTAAAATATGAATTTTTAAAGGCCTAAGATAATTTTTAATATTTAAAAAATGAACTTTCTTAACCTCCCACTAAAATAATTCTAATAAATTAAAGCAAAATCAAAAAATTACAAAATTTGTTTCACTGAACTCCTTGAGGTCAGAGAGATTTAAGAAAAATATAAAACTCAATTTTTAACTTTAATTTGATTTTATATTTAATTAAAACTTCAAATTTTAAAATAATTATAATAAATTAAATATAATTCAAAAAATCACCAAAATTAGTCCAAGTGGTCCTCTGGTCAGTAGGAACATTCCATAATTTTTCTAAGTACAGAAACCTTATCTTGGTCATGTTGTTGAATTTTCATTGAAAACACTTATTTTTGAAAAAAAATAATTATAAATTAAATTAAAAATGGAAAAATCACTTTTTCTCTTCTAATGTCTTAATTGACATGTGAGTAAGGTGACATAAAAATTTCAAGTTCTTTTAAGCTCAATTTAGAGAGTTATGAAGTGAATATGCTTAAAAGGGCATAAAAGTAATTAAGGATTTTAACCCTATTTAATACTCTAAGCTTAATCAATGGGAGGGTAAAATATCTGATCTTAATTTTCTCTTGGATGATTGGAACTTAGGGAATTAAAAGGGTAGAAACCCATTTAATCACCTAAAACATAAAAAATGAAACTTTAATTAAATAAATCATTTAAATTTTGGAAGAATAATTAAAAATTTGGATTATTAAGGTTAGGGATATGACTTAAGAAGATGTCAATCCTTTAATTTAAAATCCCTAAATGAATCACTCCAATAATATTCAACTCTTAATTAAATCTAAAATGATGATTGAAATTAATAATTAAAAAGAAAATAACCCTTAATCAAATTGAAGCGTAAAACATTAAATGACTTAATAATTAAATTAAAATATATTTAAAACATTAAAACTAATTTGAAATCACTTAAGAATAGTCTGAAACAAATTTGAAACATAAAAATTAATCTCAAAATAATTAATAAAAAAATGTGAAAACCAAATCAATTAAAATTAACCTAAAGTACTATGATTAATTTAAAACAAATTTGAATCATTAAAATTTAATGAAATTAAATAATCTAAACACCTCTTTCAACTTAAATAATTTGAAACATCAAAGATTACCTAGAACAATTCATGACTAAAACAACATAAATTAAAAATTAAATCAGTTTAAGACATTCTAATTAATTTAAAACATTCAGATCATTTAAAATATAAAAGTTTAATTGAATTAAATAGCTTGAACACTTTTCCAACTCAAAATGATTTAAAACACCTAAAAAGATCAAATAAAACTTTATAATTAAATCAAAACCACTTTAAATCTCCAACTCAAATTTCAATTAAGAATGGCTAAATCCTTTGATGAACTAATCTGCCCCCGAAGGCTTTCACCTTCGTAACTCTCAAATGGAGTGTCAAGTGAAATGTCACTTTACTCATCGGATAATCAAATGTCAAAGTTCACTGAGCAAGAAACAAAACTTAACTAAATTCTTGGATGACCAATTCACCTATACAATGAAATTCATTTAGACTCGAAATAATCTCAGAAGCATTGAAAAGATGTTCAGGACTCGTCCTGACCACTTTCTCAATATGATGAGGTGTTTAAGAAGAATAATTAAACTTAATTGTTCTTTGGTGAAGAAAATCATCCGTAAAACATAAGAACCTATACGTCATAGGAATTGACTAGTGATCGCTGAAAATTTTATTAAGAAATTCATATCTATTTTTGATGAAATATGCACTTTAAAGAAGGGTATTTTCTTTATTTTATTGTAGGAATGAAGAATTTAGGTGATAAAATCAAAAATCATAAAAAGGAGCGAATTTGGAGCAAAATCATGCAATTTGTGCTGAGTCGCCAACGACGAGATCGAGCCTGCCGACGGTGAGGTTACGAGAAGAAAATTCTGAAGAATTTATAACTGTCTCGCTGACAGCGAGCCCGAGCCCGCTGACAGCGAGCTAGAGCGGTTGAAGATCTTCTAGAAGCCTCGCCGACAGTGAGGTAGTTCGTCGCCGACGGCGAGCTAGTTCAAATGGTGCAGATACATTGAACCTAGACACTTTTTGAAAGGATGCTTACACACCTCTTGGTCATTTGCTCACCTCTATATATAGAATCCGAAATTAAGTCTTTTGTGTGTTAATTTGTGTGTTACCTTAGTGTTAATTAGTGTTACTTTTGTGTTCTAAGTGTTATAAGTGAGTTATTTTGAGTCTTTAGTGAGTATTTAGTTAGTCGTGTTGTACTGGAAGGAAGAGTCAAAGGAACTGCGAGGACTCTGCTTGGGGATAAATTAAGATAAGTATTTGTATTTATTATTTTTAACTTTAAATGAAATCCATGCTTAGTTTAGTTTCCATGCATTACGAGTAGTTTATTTAGTCTTTCTCCTTGTTTATGAAATTAAGTGATTTGATGAAATTAAAATAAAGATACTTTTATATATTAATAAATTGTGATAATTTTTACTTAAAACTTAATTTACTTTTTAAACTGGCCATTTGATTTGTTAAAATATGTTGATTATCAACTATAGTAAAGATTACATCTGATATTCGGGGAAATTCAAAAGCCTTGAAAGGAGGGTGCAAATAAATAGGGAAATAATATCACTGGGCGTAGAATTGAGCATTTTAGTGTGACAAACTAAAATATTCAATTTGGTCCTATTGTTTGAGAGCTGAAGTGTAGATGTTAGCCCTCGAGGCAGGGGAACATGGGAGCTACGAAGTGGCAGCCAGTATCCTCCCGGACTTAGCCGCAGATTCAGTAATCAAACATAGGATTAGTCAATATTCTTTACACCTGGACCAAAGGGTAAAGAATAGGAATGCTCCTATTTGTCACAATACCTTAACATTATCTATTTAAATTCATCAATCATTTAAATTTCTAAAACAAGGGGAAAGATACTTTTTCGAATAGTTAAGACTTATTTAGCAATTAGTTTTATTTCCTACACTTGCAATTAGTATTAATTTTCTACTTAGTTAATTTATCTAATTAAAATACTTAGTTTACTTTATTGCGCTTAAATTCGAATTCCAAATTTCCGTATAATATTATTATTATTATTATTATTTTAAAATTAGTTGTTATTTAATTTTCTCTTTCCCCGTGGGATCGATAACCGAGACTCCACTAGAGCCCTGTATTACTTGATACGATACGTATACTTGCGTAGCATCCACAACATAAACAAATTACAATTCTATACATATAATATAGCTGGGTCAAGTTTTTGGCTTCGTTGCAATCAAATTAAAATATCATAATATAAATTTGTGGGTCAAGTTTTTGGCGCCGTTGCCGGGGAAAGTAAGAAAAATTTACTAAAGTAACGGACTATTTTAAAATAATCATAATAAATAAATATTTATTCTAAAATTGTATGCGCAAATTTGGAAACAAAAATTTAATACCTTACGATTCTGAATTAGAGCGTACAATTAAAAGAATTAGAAAACAAAAGAAGCAAACTATAAATTTAACACAAATGGCGAATATTCCTGAAATTCAAAATATGAGCCAACAAAGACGATTAAGAGATTATGCCAACCCTACATCAGATGAAATTCATTTAACTATTCAAAACCCTAATGTAGCTGCTAATTCATTTGAACTTAAACCTGCAATTATCCAAATGGTACAAAACAATCAATTTAGTGGTTCACCTACTGAAGATCCTAACTTACATTTTGCTAGTTTTCTAGAATTTTGTGCTACTTTTAAATATCAAGGAGTATCCGACGATGCTATAAGACTTAGACTTTTTCCTTTTTCATTAAGGGATAAGGCTAAAATGTGGTTGAATTCAGTTAGCACTTGGATCTATTAAAACTTGGGGAGAATTATCACAAAAATTTCTATCCAAATATTTTCCACCATCTAAAACTCGCTAAGTTTAGAAATGATATAACTTCTTTTTGTCGATAGATGGAGAATCAATTTATGAATCTTGGGAGAGATTTAAGGAACTTCTTAGGAAATGCCCACATCATGCGCTACCATATTGGCTGATTATTCAAACCTTTTATAATGGATTAGTGGGATCTTTAAGATCAATCATCGATGCTGCTGCTGGAGGTTCATTAATGTCTAAACCATTTGATGAAGCTTATGCACTAATCGAAGAAATGGCAACAAATAATTTCCAATGGCCTGCAGATAGAGTAAATCCGAAAAAATTAGCTAGCATTCATGAAAACGATGCAATATCTATGTTAGCTTCTCAAATTGCTGCTATATCTAAGAAATTAGATCATTTTGGAATGTACTCTCCTACTTTAGAAGAAAACTCATCTGGACAAATCATAGAATCTCAATCTAATTATGAAACTTTAAATGCTATTAATAATAGAACTAATAACCCTTATTCAAACTATTATAATCCCGGGTTGGAAAACTCATCCAAATTTTAATTGGAATAACACATCTAATCAATAATGGATGAATCAACCTAATCAAACAAATCCAAACTATAAACCTAATTACCCACCTAGATTTAATAGCAATAACCCACAATTCAAAGATAAGAAATTATCTATGGATGAATTAATTTTGAATATGGGTCATCAACTACAAAATCAAGGAAATCAACTACAAATTCAAGGAAATCAATTACAAATTCAAGGAACATCTATTAAAAATATTGAAACTCAACTTGGACATATTGCTACTGCGCTAAATAATAGAATACCTGGAACTTTTCCTAGTAATGTTGAAATAAATCCTAAAGATCAAGGAAAAGAACAAATTAAAGCAATACAACTAAGAAGTGGAAAAGAACTAGAACCTCAAATTCAAAAAGAACTTAAAAGCCAAAATGAGGAAGTGGAAATTGAAAAGGAAACAATTCAACAAGATTTAAACTTGGAACATCCTTTAATACCTATGAAAATTTCGTTGAAATACCTCCACCACCATTTCCTCAACGACTAGCTCAACATAAAAAAGATAAACAATTTGCTAAATTCCTTGAAATACTAAAGAAATTAACGATCAATATACCTTTTGTCGAAGCTTTAGATCAGATGCTAAATTATGTAAAATTTATGAAAGATATTCTAAATAAAAAAAGAAAATTCACTGATAATGAAACAATCGCACTTAGTGAAGAGTGTAGTGCTATTATTCGAAGAAGCTTTTCGAAAAATTGAAAGATCCCGGTAGTTTCACTATACCCTGCGCTATAGGAGAAAAATTTTATGGAAAAGCTTTGTGTGACTTAGGAGCAAGCATCAATCTAATGCCTCTATCAATTTTTAAGAGATTAGGATTAGGAAAAATTACACCTACTTCAATAACCCCTTCAATTAGCTGATCGTTCGGTTACCTATCCTAAGGGAGTTATTGAAGATGTGTTAGTAAAAGTGGATAAATTTATCTTCCCAGCAGATTTTATTGTTTTAGATATGGAGGAAGATAAAGAAATTCCTATCATTTTAGGAAGACCATTTTTAGCTACTCGGAAAAGCTATGATTGATGTTCGAAAGGAGAATTAACTATGAGAGTAAATGACCAAAAAGTTACCTTTAATATTGCAAAATCAATGAAATATCCCGCGCTAGAAAAAGATGATGAATGTTTTCGGATGGAAATACTTCGAACAATTACAACGCGAACATTTTAAGGAATATTACGAAGATAATTTAGAAAAAGAAAATAGTGAATTAATTGAAGATAATAATGAAGAACTAGATTATATTCAGGAAAGATTTGAATTTCTGGATAATACTGACAAGAATATAGTTCCATCAATTATTAAACCATCTGAACTTGAGCTAAAAATATTACCTGATCATTTGAAATATGCTTATTTAGGTAATTCTTCAACTTTACCAGTTATTATTTCATCTGCATTAAACGAATCTCAAGAACAAAAACTTTTAGAAACTTTAAAAAAATACAAGAAAACTTTTGGTTGGACTTTAACGGATATTAAAGGAATTAGTCCTTCAATCCGTATGCATAGAATTATTTTAGATGATGAACATAAACCTAAAGCAGATCCCCAAAGGAGATTAAACCCGATAATGAAAGAAGTAGTTAAGAAAGAAATTTTAAAATGGTTAGATAATGGTATTATATATCCTATTTCGACGATGCTTGCGTAAGCCCAATTCACCGTGTTCCTAAGAAAGGAGGAGTGACTGTCACATCGTCAATGAAAATAATGATCTTATTCCTATAAGACAAGTTACCGGTTGGCGTATATGTATCGATTATAGGAAATTAAATATCTCCACCAGGAAAGATCACTTTCCTTTACCATTTCTAGACCAGATGTTAGATAGATTAGCCGGACATAAGTATTTTTGTTTTCTAGATGGATATACTGATTATCATCAAATACAAATTGCTCCTGAGGATCAAGAGAAAACCACATTTACTAGTCCTTATGGAACTTTCGCTTTTCGAAGAATGCCTTTTGGATTATGTAATGCACCAGCAACATTCCAGAGATGTATGATGTCTATATTTAGTAAGTTAATTGACAATGGAATAGAAGTATTTATGGATGATTTCTCCGTATTTGGAACATCATTTGACACATGCTTAACTCATCTCGAAAAGTATTAGAAGTATGCGAGAAAACAAATTTAGTTCTAAATTGGGAGAAATGTCAATTTATAGTTGATGGCGTACATTGTATTAGGGCATAAAATTTCGGAAAAAGGCATGGAAGTGGACCCTGCAAAAATTCAAGTTATAGCTAAATTACCACCTCCAACTACGGTAAAGGGGTAAGAAGTTTTCTTGGACATGCTGGATTCTACAGACGCTATATAAAAGATTTTTCAAAAATTACTAAACCTCTATGCCAACTTCTCGAAATGGTCAAGAAATTTGAATTTACAATCGAATGCCTGAATGCTTTTGAACTCTTAAAAGAAAAATTAATTACAGCACCTATAATAGTTTCACCTAACTGGGAGAAACCATTTGAACTTATGTGTGATGCTAGTGATTACGCTGTAGGAGCAGTTCTTGGGCAAAGATATGAAAAGATTTTTAAAGTTATATATTATGCTAGTAAAACTCTAAATGATGCTGAAATAAATTATACAGTTACAGAAAGAGAATTATTAGCGGTAGTATATGGTTTTAATAAATTTAGACCTTATCTGATTGGAACAAAATGTATCATGCATACTGATCATTCTGCTATCAAATATTTAATGCAAAAGAAAGATTCCAAACCAAGATTAATTAGATAGATGTTATTAATGCAAGAATTCGATTTTGAGATCGTTAATAAGAAAGGAACTGATAATCAAATTGCAGATCATTTATCAAGATTAGAAAATCATGAATTATCTGATATTGAAAATGAAATTATGCATGCTTTTCCCGATGAACAACTATATAATATCAATGAGTGAAAAATACCATGGTATGTCGATATAGTAAACTATATAGTTAGTAATATTTTACCACCTATGTTAACTTTGCAACAACGTAAAAAATTCACCCATGATACGAAAACCTATTTTGGGATGAACCATATTTATATAAGCAATGTAAAGATTTAATTATTAGAAGATGTGTACCTCATGAAGAAATTGAACTAATTATTCAAAAATGTCATGATTCTGATTTTGGAGGACATTTTGGGACTGATAAAACTGCTTATAAGATTTTACAATCTGGATTTTACTGGCCAACTCTATTTAGAGATGTATATAGTTATATTAAAACTTGTGATAAATGCCAAAGAGTAGGAAATATATCTAGAAGAAACGAAATGCCTCTAAACTTTATATTAGAAGTCGAAATTTTTGATGTTTGGGGATTAGATTTTATGGGACCTTTTATTCCTTCGTTTGGAAACTCATATATATTAGTAGATGTTGATTATGTTTCCAAATGGATTGAGGCACAAGCTTTACCTAGATGTGATGCTAAGAGTGTTTCAAAATTTCTGATGAAAAATATTTTTACTAGATTTGAATTGCCGAGAGTGATTATCACTGACGGAGGAACTCATTTTAGAAATAAATACATT
Organism: Papilionanthe hookeriana x Papilionanthe teres; assembly: GCA_022702705.1. Taxonomy (NCBI): domain Eukaryota; kingdom Viridiplantae; phylum Streptophyta; class Magnoliopsida; order Asparagales; family Orchidaceae; genus Papilionanthe; species Papilionanthe hookeriana x Papilionanthe teres. The sequence goes on along the minus strand of CM040437.1, from coordinate 36,552,512 downwards.
CACAAACTAGTAGAAAAATACAATATTACTCATAAGATATCCACTGCTTATCATCCACAAACTAGCGAATTAGTCGAAGTATCCAATCGTGAGATTAAACGTATTTTAGAAAAATCTAGAAACCCAACAGGTTAGATTGGTCTATTAGATTAGACACTACATTATAGGCTTATAGGATCGCTTATAAAACTCGATTGGAATGACTCCTTACAGTCTTATATATGGAAAAACATGCCACTTACCAGTTGAATTAGAACATAAAGCATATTGGGCTATTAAAGAATTTAATTATAATATGAAGGAAGCTGGTGAGAAAAGATTGCTGCAATTAAATGAATTGGAAGAATTAAGAAATGAATCATATGAAAATGATAGGATTTATAAAGAAAAGATGAAATTATGGCATGATCGGAAGATTAATCAGAGAAATTTTGAACCAGGACAGGAAGTTTTGCTATATAATACTAGAATAAAATTATTTCCTGGAAAATTGAAGTCTCGATGGTTAGGAACTTTCACCATAACTCAAATATTTTCATACGGAACTATAGAGATCGAAGATCCAAAAACTGGACATAAATTTAAAGTTAATGGACATAGATTAAAACCATATTTCGAAGGTATAAGACCTAACTATAAAGAGGTTTTAATGCTTAGTCAACCTGATTAATAATTGAAATTAGGTCAGGCTGACGACGTTAAACCAAGCGCTTTATGGGAGGCAACCCATATTAGTTATCTATTTTTATTGTATTTTAATAGTTAGTTTATATTATTGAAATTTTACTACTCAATTTTTATTAAGAATCATCACATATTCGAACCATTATGATGAGAAAAGAAATTATTCGATTTAGAGTGAAATTGGACATTATTTTGAAATCTTGCCGACGGCGAGGTCGATACTCGCCGACAGCGAGGTTCGCGCCTAATTCAGTTTATTTATAAGCTCGCCGACAAGAAGAAACGAGCCCGCCAACAAGCGAGAACTCGAAAGGCAGCTTTTATAACTAAGTCGCCGACGGCGAGAAACCTCCCGCCGACAAGTGAGGAAGTTATAAAAATGAGTTATATATACTTTAAAAGCCAAATCGGACGGTTTCAACACCAAATCCTTAGTGAAAAACCATTCTTAAACCATTCTAAGTCCGCCTTCTTCAATAGAATTCATTCCATTCACCATAATGGCCTCCAAATTCTTAGATTCTTCTAAATCCGGAGTGTTTAACCGGAGGAAATTTGTGAGTGCGGAAGCGCAGCGGATCTTCAACAAGGTTTTGGAAAAGAAAAGAGTTATCAAGGAACGGGGATTTGTCAATCAAGGATTAGAGAATTCCACTACAAAGATAGAAGAAATGATCGCACAGCGGCACTGGGAGGTATTTTGTTACACGACGTCTGCTGTTGTTATTCCAGTTGTGAAAGAGTTCTACTCTAATTTACATGCGATCAACAATGGGAATATCTACGTCCGAGGAAGATGGGTGACGTTTACTCCATCCAGAGTAAATGAGTTATTCTCTATAGAAAACACCCCGGTATGTCACTATTCAAATTTTGTGCCTTCTCGATATAATATGAACGAGATATTTCGATATCCGATCGATGAAACGGAAGATCGGGAAATGCGTGAAGACGGGTATGTTAGTTTCTCCGCATCACTTTTGAATCTCGTCTCGAAGCAATCGGCACTTTTTTATCTCATCTAAATTGTTACCTACTATGAGGGTAAACAAGGTTTCGAAGGAATGCGCTATATTGAATTATTGTATTCAAATTGGATTGCCTATTGATGTTGGATCAATAATTGTTAAGTCTGCATTGGGTTTAATCGTGCATGGGTCAGTTCACGGACTAGGACACCCATCTACTTTTTTTGCATTATGCGATCGCACCGTGTTTCTTATGAAGCTTGGGAAAAGGTTTTGTTACCTTGAAGCCGCTCGATCCTACGTATATGTTCCCTACTTTGGACAATAATGAAGACATTACATTCATCTCTCGATGGAGCTTCACGAATCATCCTATAGCAAGGCCTATTTCGGATAAAACGAAGTTACTTATGAAGAAAATTAATGGAATTGAGAAAGAACTACATAATGTGAGAGATTTAATCGACAATATATCTGATTTATTTGATCACATTGACTGGAGGATGAAGGAACACTTCGTTCATTCTGGACACTTGGAAGCTAGCTTTCTTCATTTACTGAGACAGAAGGGTTGGATCACTGAAGAATCTGCTTCGGAATTTCCCTTCAGGTCTTTCTATAATTTATTTGTGCATCATCGTCATATCGGAAATATTAGAGAAGATGAAGATTCTGACCTTGAAGAGTAGTAGTAAAGATTTCTATAGTATGTTTGTGTTTATGTTATTTGGTTTGATTTAGATTTTTATTATGTTTGGAGTGATGATTTGAATATCTCAAACTTAATTGAGATATGCGTCATAGTTTTGTATCAGCATTTTGTGTGTCGTGGTTTGGTTTGTGATGCTGATTAGTAGTAAGGATTGAAGTTTGAAGTTTGATTATAGAGTCTAAAAATTATGTTAGTTTGTATGTCCCATGGATTTCAATATTAAAGTTAATTTGTTCTGTTGTGTGAATTTGTTTGTGTATAAGTAGCTAATCTTCTTATTAAATTAATAAATGATGTGATCGGAAATATAATATAAGACAAATCAAGGACGAAAATAAGTGACGAATTTCAGAAATTTAAAATTTTTTGGAAACTCGCCGACGACGAGAAAAATTCCGCCGACATCGAGATCGATCTCGCTGACAGCGAAGAATTCCTCGCCGACAGCGGATTTTTCCCTAAAGTTTTTGGTTCTGAAAAATATTAGCTCACCGACGGTGAGATAAATCTCACTGACAGCGAGGTAGGAAAAAAAACATATATTTGACCGGTCAAAAACACTATTCATCATCCCCAACCTCCAATTTTCGCAAAAACCGACCTAAGGCTTGAGAGATCTTGGATTTGAAGCAATTTCATCACTCAAAAACACCGGATTTCATCTTCTCTTGGTAAGAACTTCACTCCTATGCAAAAATTTTTGATTTTCACCATGTATTTTCACCACATTGCAAATTTTGGGAAAAATCAAAATGTGGAAGAAATATTCGGTGGAAATCCATGGAATTTGATTTAAATTGCTTACAAATGTAGTAGGAAGCCTTCTTAGGATTATTTTTAAGTTTAATGAAAATTTTTGTGATTTTCACAGATTGATCGAATGGCTCCACGACAGAAACGTCGAGTAGAGTTCGACGAAAACCGATTCATCAACGCACGAGCACAAGTAAAATATTTTGAAAATATACAAGGAAGAAAGTGCATTGCGGATCGGGTATTCAAAAATCCGGGAGGAGAAGTAGAGCGGATTATAAAGGAACGAGGTTGGGAAATTTTTCGTTATGTTCGGTATAGAAAGTATCGTAGAAGTGGTGAAAGAATTTTATGCCAATCCGATCGCCGTCGAAGATGCACTCCGTAAAGGTACGAGGGTTTTTCGTAGATTTTAATGCCGCTTAGAATTAACGCGTTCTATGAAGTTCATGACTCGCACTTTAGCGAGTATGAAACTTTGGAACGATGGAAGGACCACTGGAGGAAGTCATTAACTTTCTCACTGATAGGACCGGAGTATGGAAAATGAAGCAGCAGGAAAGAGTGAATTTTCCTCTTTCCAAATTAAATGCAGTCTCCAAAGCCTGGCATTACTTCATTTGTTCTACCCTGTCACCCACATATCACCATAGTGAGGTAACACGAGATAGAGCAATTCTGAATTTCTACATTCAGAATAACAGAAGCATCAACATCGAGAGAGTTATTTATCAGAATATCCTGGCCACTCCTCGAAATGAGAGTGGAGCCGGATTGGGCCACCCCGGATTGATTTTGCACTCGCCAACTCTCCGGAGTTGAGGCTAGAGATGATGAAGAATGGGTGGAACCAATGAAACCACTTACAGCTGCTAACATTGAGAAGTATGAGTCCCATGAAGGGTGGAGAGCAGGAGTAAGAAGTTATTTTACTCAATCAAGTACAGATATACCCTCTACTAGCTATGGACCTCCTAAGCCTACCACCCCTACCTTACAAGATCTGATGAATGAATTGACTCTGCATAGGAAGAGTTTTGAGCAGTTTGGAGAGACCATGGGGAGAAGGTTTGATCATTTTGATCAAAGGATCGATAATCCGGAGAGGAGACATGATTATGATAGTGAATACCTCCGCCGACATTCAGAATACGAGATTGCATATTATGAAGCCGAACGTCATTATAGGAGTGGAGATTTAGATGTAGTCTTTCCGAATGCCCCGGAACACTCGGCATCACCCCTGCTCGGCCTTCTCAAGAACTTACGGATCAAGGAGGGGATGATATAGCTTGGGACTTCAATGCTGAAGATTAGGACTTTTTGTATTTTATTTGTTTGATGTAAGTTATTTTGAGGACTGTATATGTTTGTAATATTCAGTACTTTATATTTTGAGACATTGGATGTTAGTTAGATTAATCTGCTTGGATTGTTATAGTAGTTAGTTTTTGTTTTTCTGTTAGTTAATTGCATTTGTTTTTATGTTAATTAGGATGTTAGTTTTTCTTTAATATGTTTTTATTTTATTTTGTATTGTTTTAAGTTTTTAAAATTGTTAATCTGTTTGTTCAATTTTTTTAATATGTTAGCAATTCATATGTGTAGTGTAAAGTTATTTTAATTGTTGTGTTTAATACTTATCTTAGATTTTATCCCTGCATTTTCTTTAAATTGATATATATATATATGGAGAAAACTAACAGTACAGGTTCAATGAAAAATGAAAAAAACCTGCAAAAATTTCAAAGAAAAAAAGAAATACCTAAACTTCAAAGGTATGATTTATTTACTTTCCTTCTTTTTCATTATTTAGAATAGATATAAAAATTTAAGTTTAGGGGGAGAGTAAAATATAAATTTAGTTATTAACTTGTTCTCAATTTCTATTTTCAAATTATTATAAAATGATTTTTATAGCAAATTTTTCAATTTGATTTAATATGCATTATTTTATTTAATTATTATAAAAGGGTAAATGAAATATTTCTAGTACTTTAATTAATTAAATAGAATAAAATATTTGGTTAAAGGGAATAAGAATATAGTAAACTATTTTTAGTAAGGAAAACTATATTCTAAAATTAAAATTCTTAAGTATTCAAGTGAAAAAGAAAAGATTGAAAATCAATGAAGTAAAAACTATGAAGTATATATAAGCTAAGAAATATTCCTAAGTTTCAAATTTAGGAAAATGAAAATGAAGTTCAAAATTATTAACAGGCTCTCTAGATACAGTAATCCTCAATAAAAAAAAAAGAAGAGAAGAAAAAAAAAAGAAAAAGAAAAAAAAGAGAAAAAGAAAAAAGAAAAATGAGGAGAAGCTTGAGGAGATGCCTTATCAAAAATTGGCTTCATTTGATTTAACCTAAAGGGAAAAACTTAGATATTTCTAAACTTATGTTTATGGATTAGAATTTTACCTAATAGTATTTTTTTGAATTTCTTATCATATGAATATCTTAAGTAGTTATTCTTTTAAATATAGTCATTCTCGAAATGAATAGTAAGCTAGAAATCTTAGACCTGATAACTAAATAATTTATTTCTATAAGATTAATTAAATTACATGAATTATTTTTATTTAACTTTATTATGATATTAATTAATCTAATTCATAATTATTTAAATTGAAAAATCTTATTATAAAACTCAATATTTTTATGTAGTACTAAAATTACTTCGAGGACGAGTAATAAGTAAGTTTGGGGGATTTTGATCGCTGAAAATTTTATTAAGAAATTCATATCTATTTTTGATGAAATTGCACTTTAAAGAAGGGTATTTTCTTTATTTTATTGCGGTGAATGAAGAATTTAGGAGATAAAAGCAAAAATCATAAAAAGGAGCGAATTTGGAGCAAAATCATGCAAATTGTGCTGAGTCGCCGACGGCGAGATCGAGCCCGCCGACGGTGAGGTTACGAGAAGAAAATTTTGAAGAATTTATAATTGTCTCGCTGACAACGAGCCCGAGCCCGCCGACGCCGAGCTAGAGCAAGTTGAAGATCTTCAGAAGCCTCGCTGACAGCCGAGGTAGTTCGTCGCCGACGGCGAGCTAGTTCAAATGGTGCAGATACATTGAACCTGGACACTTTTTGAAAGGATGCTTACACACCTCTTGGTCCTTTGCTCACCTCTATATATAGAAGCCGAAATTAAGTCTTTTGTGTGTTAATTTGTGTGTTACCTTAGTGTTAATTAGTGTTACTTTTGTGTTCTAAGTGTTATAAGTGAGTTATTTTGAGTCTTTAGTGAGTATTTAGTGAGTCGTCTTTGTACTCGGAAGGAAGAGTCAAAGGAACTGCGAGGACTCTCGTCAGGGATAAATTAAGATAAGTATTTGTATTTATTATTTTTAACTTTAAATGAAATCCATGCTTAGTTTAGTTTCCATGCATTCCGAGTAGTTTATTTAGTCTTTCTCCCCGTTTATGAAATTAAGTGACTTGATGAAATTAAAATAAAGATACTTTTATATATTAATAAATTGTGATAATTTTTACTTAAAACTTAATTTACTTTTCGAACTCGGCCATTTGATTTGTTAAAATATGTTGATTATCAACTATAGTAAAGATTACATCCGATATTCGGGGAAATTCAAAAGCCTTGAAATGAGGGTGCAAATAAATAGGGAAATAATATCATCGGGCGTAGAATCGAGCATTTTAGTGTGACGGACTAAAATATTCAATTTGGTCATATTGTTTGAGAGCCGAAGTGTAGATGTTAGCCCTCGGCGAGGGGAACGTGGGAGCTACGAGTGGCGGTTGGTATCCTCCCGACTTAGCTGCAGATTCAATAATCAAACATAGGATTAGTCAATATTCTTTACACTGGACCAAAGGGTAAAGAATAGGAATGCTCCTATTTGTCACAATACCTTAACATTATCTATTTAAATTCATCAATCATTTAAATTTCTAAAACAAGGGGAAAGATACTTTTTCTGAATAGTTAAGACTTATTTAGCAATTAGTTTTATTTCCTACACTTGCAATTAGTATTAATTTTCTACTTAGTTAATTTATCTAATTAAAATACTTAGTTTACTTTATTGCGCTTAAATTCAGAATTCCAAATTTCCGTATAATATTATTATTATTATTATTATTTTAAAATTAGTTGTTATTTAATTTTCTCTTTCCCTGTGGGATCGATAACCAGGACTCCACTAGAGCCCTGTATTACTTGATACGATACGTATACTTGCGTAGCATTCACAACATAAACAAATTACAATTCTATACATATAATATAGCGGGATCAAGTTTTTGGCTATGTTGCAATCAAATTAAAATATCATAATATAAATTTGTGGGTCAACTAGCAATAGGATTAGGATTTTGGTAGACAACCGGAACCTTCCCTTTGCTTTACCTAGGTGCTTTCCATGAAATATATAAATGCTCTGACATGTGTTTTAAGTGCAGCTGGGGATGACAAGAAGACCTCCAGGAACACTTTTATTTTATTGCGATGTATTTACCTGCACTGTACTTTACTTCTATTGCATGTTAAACAAGAATGTCACCCTACATGAAAACTGAAAATTTTAGGATAGCCACAAAACTGAAACCCAAAACTAAATTAAAAGTCACGACAAGATAAAGTTCACCGCAACAACTTTTAAAAATATAAAATAACTCAAAATTTAATCACAAATAGAACAACAAAACTACAACTACAACTAAATTAAAAAGTCTCGTTGGATGATCAGGAATCCCTCGGATGATGTAACCCACGTGTTGCTAATGAGATTTCCCACGGTCTAAATGAAAGTGTGGGACTCATTCAGTTGAGTTTAGCAAATTCATTTGGACTAAGTGAATCCGTTGAAAATATCGGTGCTGGGATGACAGAACCGTGGGATCTTAATCGGTCCTGCTTAATCAACTTTAAGATTTGTTTTAATAAAAACATTAAGACAATTGAACCTTAAGACTCTTATAAAACAAAACACTTCTCTCATCTCTTGATTGCCACTTCTAAAATCAAACCTTCTGCAACAACACGGAGCTTGGAGCATAGTGGGCAGCACGACCATCGTCTTCAGCAAAACTTGTGTCTACTTCAGCAAAACCATTCTTTAGTCTAAATAACATACCGTAGGATTTCGAGGTAGTCTACCTAGTGCAACATAAATCCTCAACTTTTTGTTAGGCATTTGCATAATCATATTATGCAAATTAAGCCTTAACCGGTCTTAGGACTCTGAGGTAGTCGTTTGGTATGACATAAACCCTCACATCTTCGAGGCTATTTGTATGATTATGTCATACAAATATAAGTCCTAAATAATTAAAATTGGCATGATTACAACATTAAATAAACTCTCAAATTAAAGCCAAATAATAGGATAGTTTAGGAAGTTGTCAAGATTTTTCTTGCATCCTCAACTTCTCCTACTTCTCTTCCTTTGGACTCCTAAAATAAATTGTTCCAAATTTGACCCATTCCCTATTGAAACTTCCAAAATCCAATTATTTGAAAACCTTAGACTTTGAAATTCTTGAGAGCAAAACCACTGAACATTATCGAGAGTTTTCTTAAGTATCTTCGGACACTTAAGATGTAATTAACTATAGGGGCTTGCCCTTATAGGAAACTTTAAGAACTCAGGTAATATAAACCCTGCTTAATTCTTTCATATTAAGCAGGGAAAATTATCGGCTTATAACATTGGTTCGAAGACCAAATGGGTGTCACAAATCTTCTAGTTTATTTCATTGAGCCCCATGATCAAGCAGTGTGTCTATTCCTTGGGATAGATACACGATTTGTGATGCGGTGCTCTTTTATATAAACTATTTGAGATGTGAGATTGGTTTGATTTCATATCTTAAAATTTTCAAACTTAAAATTATTTTCAAAAATCAAATGCTACCTTTCAAATTACATATATATATATATATATATATATATATATATATATAAATTAAATCTAAAATTCGCCGACAACTTCTGTAGGCGACAATTTCTGGCGACTCCGCTGGGGATTAGTTTCTCTCTCCATCGTGATAAGATGGTTTTGCTTTCATAAATTGGTAGTGAGTCCATGTCCCTAGTGGATCAAACTATCAATCTTTTCGTTGAAATACCATGCTCATTTCTGTCTTCAACGGGTATAGTCAACTCTCTTGGATTTTGGAGCCACTGTTTAGGCACCCCTAAATAGAGAGGTTCTGAAATCCTCCTTTTGTTACCTCTCCAAACAGGTGGGGTGGACCCCTAATAGGTGTTATCTTTAGAGCGGTTCCTCAGGTTGAGAAGTCTTGTGAGACTCTCTCTTCCTTGCCAGTTTCTGGATTGGGTCCCTTATCTTTCATTTAACCTTTTCCATTTTAATTTGTTTCATTCTTAATGAACAAACCTTCTAATAAACAAACCCTTTAATAAATGAACTTTCTGTTAAACCAAAAATACACAAATAAAAAACGAGAATCTGAAATACTTTATAAAGAAAACGAAAAGATAAATGAAAAGGTGTTCGGACTCGTTTGGAGAAATTCTTCTCCTTTTCTTCCCGACGAAAGGAAGCATAATTTGGAACTGACGCTTAGAATCTACCCTGCAGAAAATGTCTGCATTGAAACTGATTGTCTCCTTCACCAACGGGATAGACTTAGCTGTCTACAAGGATGAGCTGCCTAACGATGCGGTCCTTCACTTTGGACAAGGGTTCGACAATACGGACATTAAGTTCACCGATGGTACTCTTTTCACCCTAATGAATAAGGTACCAGAAACTGAGGAGCCTATAATTGAGTTCAACCTGAAATTAACTCAAGAGTTCCCTCCCCTGCAAAGGGTCCCAAGTGAAAGAAACACTGTTGTTCATAGGAGGTTAGCTGCTACCCCCAGAACTATCATCTCTACCCCCACCGGTATGATCATTACTGCACCTACCCCGGCCGCCAAACTGAAAGGAAAAGAAGTCTAAGTCGATGATGAGCCTGTTAATGTGGAGGGTTCAGATTTTGTTGCAATACCGTCTGTCTTCAAGATAGGGTCGAGTTCGAGAGTCGCACCCTTAACCCGGACACAAAGAAGAAATAAGAACAGAAAGATCACCAGGATCAAGAAGACCTAGGCTACTTAAATTGCTTTTCTGGAAGAGATTCCTGAGGAAGAAGAAGAGCTGCCTAAGATCTCACCGCTGTTAGGAGGGAGTAGGTTTCACCCTCTCTCTGCTGCATCCGATGATGAAGATGCTCGAAGGATCGCCGCTGCATTACCCCGACCTGCATACTATAGTGATTGTAAGAAGAAAGAGATTAAGATTACTCTGCTAACCCATTTGCGAGCAGTAGTAGAGAAATTAGCTAAGAAAGAAAGTTGCCCCGTATCGGAGATTCTAAGAAGAATGGGATGAGTACCAGCTAGATCCTGACTCGCACCATGAGTAAACCCTATCGTTGCCCTAGAAAGGCCAAGGAAGAAAGTGCGAGCTAATGAGAGAAGTTCGTCTGTTGTTGTATCAGGTCACCATATTAGGGAGGACACCACCTACTGACGTACAGCCGACAGACCATCTGGTCCTAGGCCTTCTACTGTAAGAAGGATGGTGTGGCAACCTATTATTGTTGAATCGATACTGACAAAATGTTCTAGGAAGAAGAGGCTCGTCAGAGAGCCCGAATCTAAAGGAATTGCTACTACATTAAAGGAAACTCCTGAAAAAGAAGTTCAACAGTCGTCGCCTGACAACCGCGAGACCATTTGGAAAAAACCACTTGAGGATGCCATAGGGAAGCTAAGAACTGAATGAAGAAAGAAGAGAACTGGGAAATGAAGTGGATTCGTCAGAATTCATGAATGAAGAATGTGCTGAGGTCAACATGGTCGAGACCCCAGTGTTGTCAGCTCTACAGGGAGCTCCATCAACTTCAGAAAGAGATGAACCAGAATCGATGAGAGTGCATCTTCAAGAAAAAGATGACACGATCTCTCAGATGGCAAAGAAGATGGAGGAGATGGTAGCATCCTTAGCCACTCTCTAGAGTCAGCTTCAACCTTAAAAGGAAACAACCCCAGAGATCATTCACATTGCAGATGGAGTAAAAGAAGTTACATCCGTCAACGGAGATGAACAGCCAAAGAAGGATTTTGCACAAAGTATGATTCCCAAAAAAGATATTAAGAACATGGTAGAACAGCAGGTGCGAGAAGCCCTAGCCCAGTCTAAGGAGCATCTATTCAGACCGGTAGACCTTACCCTGAGGAATTTAATGCAGTCCAATACCTAAAGGGCTTCGTACCACGTCTGTTTAAGACTTTCGACGGTAAGGGAAACCCTCGGAAACATTTCACACATTTTCGTGCTAGTTGCTGCAATGGTGGGAGCGACGCTTTGCTCTTTTGTCAGTTCGTCAGCAGTTTACTAGGGATTGCCTTCGATTGGTATGCAGAATTGTCGAATGGTTCAGTCAAGACCTGTGTAGAATTGGAGAACCTCTTCGTTAAGCGGTTTGATGGGGCTTAGCACCACATCACTATCGGTGATCTAGTGGTGGAACAATAGAAACTGAACGAAACTTTAGTGGATTACATACTTCAATGGAGGAACTTAAGTATGAAGTGTGAACCACGGCTTCAGGAACAGCATGCGGTCGGTATCCTACTGAAGAGTATCCATGGCCAGATAGCACTTCTCCTCAAAGGATTCACAATTAAGACTTTCGAGAAGTTTCTTAGCAAGGCCGGGAGCTTGCAAGAGGAGGCAAAACAACTAAGTTTCGTTGACAAGACTGATAAGAAGAAGCCTATAAAGGCATTTGAAAAGCAATCTGGGATTGTCGCGGCAGTAGATAAAGGTAAACAGCCAGTGCAGATACAGCCAAAGTGGCCACAGCCAAGTTATCAACCACCGCAACAGATTTATCAACAACCTCAACAGAACTATCAACAGCCTCCATCGAGCTATCAATCGTGGCAGCAGGACCAACCACCGCCTCGTCCGCTACGTGCCCTGAAGGAACTTCTAAATAAGGAATACCCCTTCAAAACTGAGGCAGTAGCAAAGATGTTTAGCAGTTCGATGAAGACACCTGACTTTCAACTACTAGAGCCCAGAAAGCCAGAGGAAGTTGACAAGAAAGATCATCCGAACTACTGTCCCTACCATAGGATGCTCGGACACAAGATAGAAGACTGCTCCACCTTCAAGAATTGGCTCGAGGATAACCTCCGAAAAGGGAACATAATGATCCCGATGGAATACATGAAGGAGACCCTAAAAAGGAGGTTTCGTTAATGTTATTTCAACGGATCCTATTGTTCCGATAGACCCTTACGCGACCAATGATCGATGGAGTACTGTCTGGACATAGTCTTCGAAGAAAATTTTGGATCACATCCAGACCGCTTCGGTGCACGCTTCAACTCAGAGTTTGAAACCCGCTAAGCCAGCACTATCGCTTGCAATCGAAGAACAGCCCCGGAAGGAGGAAAAGATTATGGAAGAAAAGAAGACCGAGGCTCCAAAGGGTGGACTAGGGGATGCTTTTCCTATGATGGTTATTTCTGATTTGGGGGAGAAATCCCTCAGACCTCTGACTCTGTATGATTATTTTCTTGCCCCGGTGGGATCTTATAATGATAAGAGTTTTGGTGTTGGCTACGTTTTGACTGTTTCTAACCATTATGTAACTAACGACAACCAACCCAATCCGAATAATGATTTTAATACAAATAACGATTCTCAAATCATACAAAACCTCGACGACCACAACGAAGGAGAAGACATTCACAAGGATGGCTATGAAAGCTCAATGAATGATGAGTTCATTTTTGAATTCCGAGGAGCTCCAATTGCGATAGGGTTGGAGTTATCAGATTTTGAAGCAACTCCAGAAGAGCCAGTCGTTCTGATTCAAGAGGAGACACCGACAGATCCAGCACCAGATGTAAAAGAGATAACAGAAGTTAATCTAAGAAGCAGAAAAGTTTTACCCCCGAGAAATGGTCCAAAAGATAAAGGAAAGCAAGTGGTTGCTCAGGAAGAGCCAACCCCAGCAGAAGAACTGCCCATTCGGGAAGAGATTGAAGAACCTGGTAATAAAGTGGATTATAACGTGCTAGCCCATCTTAGGAAGCTACCAGCCAAACTGAGCATCTACGACGCTCTGATCCTGTCAAAGGAGATGAGAGAAACTCTGATCAACATTTTACTTGATCCAGAAATTTGTTTAACTCAAATGACCGGTAATTCCTTAGACGAGGTTTGCTCGTTAAGAGAACAGCGCGGTGTTAACTTCACAGACAGTGATCTGTTACTTGGAATAGTTGATCACAACCAACCGTTCTACATTTCAGTCACTATCGGAAAGTTCACGCTCTCTAGGGTGTTAGTTGATCTGGGAGCATCGATCAACATAATGAACCTTCAGATGTTAGCATATTTGGAAATTGATGCTCGCGACCTCGAAGCAGACAGAATGTTATTAAGAGACTTCAATCGAAAAAGAGAAAGAGCCCTTGGATCAATAACACTATTAATGAAGACTGGTGATTTGGCAAAGACAACTGCAAAATTCTATATAATTGATTCTGAGACATCATTCAAAGCTCTACTGGGTCAGCCGTGGATCTATGAAAACTGGATGGTACCGTCATCTCTGCACTAGTGCATAAAGTATTGTTAAGGAGGAGAACAGTGTATCAAAGGTGATTTGCAACCGTTCTCCGTACATGAGATTGGCATTCACGAAGATGCAGCCTACTACGCGCCTCCGAAGAAAACTGTCTTCTCCAGAAATAACATACCAAATGACGCAAAAGGAGTTCAAGACGATGAAGAGCCTGAAATTCTTGTTCAACAGTTACTCACCACTCCCTTACGGCGATATGGTGAAAGTTTCTCAGAACTCGCACCCGAGGTCGAGGCCAGGGACGAGGTTGATGAAGAAACGGTGGAACAGTTGAACAAAGGAAACCGATCATCGATGTTGATTGGGAGAACAGTTCCGAAGAAGAAGAAACCAAGAAAGAAGTAATGAAGATAAATCAAAAGAAACCCTAGTTCAAGATCTCTCTCGAAGATGAAAAGAATGAAGAATACAAATCGATGTACTAGAAGATTAACCACTATGTGCATACTATGACCCTAACCCCGATCCATCCTAGTAAGGTCGAGGGTATGATGGTCAAAGAAGTACATGGTGGTGGTGCTAAGCCGATCAAGTTTTATCGTGGTGCTTCTTCTTCCAAAATTGAAATTGATGTAAAATTTGAAGATGTTACTTCTTCCGAATTAATGGAATTGCCTTTTGAGTGGTACTCTCCCTGTGTTCATAATTTAATTCAACGTGGTGTCTTACCTAAACAATGGACAAAAGGTCAAGCACAACACTTTGAAAAATTATGGAATAATACCAGTCGACCACCCAATTCAAAGTATGGTCTCATATTCAGCACAGTAGCACCAGCTGATGACACACAATTTTGCTTGGTTGTCACTTGAGAGTCTAATGAAAACTGCCTAGAAGCTTCAAAAGATCTCGAGGATCTACCAATTGGAGACGCTCCACCAGAATTCGAAGAAGAAATTAAATCTACAATAGACGAGTTAATGGAAGTTAACTTAGAAACTAGAGAAAAGCCTAGGCCGACCTTTGTTAGCTCCTTACTCAATAAAGAAGACTCTAAAAACTTGATCAAGCTATTAATGGAATTCAAGGACTATTTTGCTTGGAGTTATGATGAAGTGCCAGGATTAGCTCCGGAGGTTGCAGTTCACAAGCTAGGAGTGGATCACACTATCGTTCCAGTCAGACAAGCTCTGAGAAGAATGCGTCTAGACATCGAACAACAAGTAATAGATGAAGTTAAGAAGCTAATAGATGCTAAATTTGTCCATGAAGAGCAATATCCAACTTGGTTAGCCAATGTGGTACAAGTCAGAAAGAAGAACGGTCAGATCAGAATCTGCGTGGATTTCAGAGATTTAAATAAAGCATGCCTGAAGGACGGGTTTCCACTGTCAATTCCATAATTGATGATCGACATCACTTCAACACATGAAATCTTCTCTTTCATGGATGGATCGTCAGGATACAACCAGATAAAGATGGCATCGGAAGATGAAAAGCTCACGGCCTTCAGAACGTCAATCGGAATAAACTGCTACACAGTAATGCCTTTTGGATTGAAGAACGCAGGAGCAACTTACTAAAGAGCAATGACGATGATTTTTTATGATCTCATTCACAACCAAGTCGGGTGCTACGTGGATGTAGTCATCTAGAGCAAACTAAAAGAAGATCACATGTATCATTTGAGAATTATTTTCGAGCGGTTAATGCAATTTAACCTTAAGATGAATCCCTTGAAATGCGCCTTCGGCGTTACCTCCAGGAAATTCTTAGGATTTATTGTCCGACATCGCGGAATTGAAATCGATCCGGAAAAGATTAAAGCTATCTTAGAAATGCTGCCTCCCAAAACATTGAAACAACTACGATCCTTTCAAGGGAAGTTGGCTTATCTTCGACGCTTTATTTTGAATTTGTCAGGTAGGTGTCAGGCCTTCTCGGCATTAGTTAAAAGGGACGCCAAATTCGTTTGGGAAGAAAAATGCCAATGGGCCTTCGAGGATATTAAGCAGTATTTAATGACACCTCTTGTCTTAGCAGCCCTAGTCTCGGGTCGACAGTTGATACTTTATACCGCGGCTTTAGATGACTCCCGTGGAGCCCTGCTAGCCCAGGTCAATGATGAGGGTAAAGAAAATGCTCTCTACTACTTAAGTCACCGTCTAATTCTGATGGAAGTAAAGTATCCTCATATTGAGAAGCATTGTTTGGCCCTGATCTTCGCCCCTCAAAAGCTCAGGCATTACAAGCTCTCTCATAAGGTCAACCTTATATCGAAAGTTAATCCATTGCAATACTTGATGACCTGACCAACGCTTTCCAGCAGACTTGCCAGGTGGTCGATGATACTATTGCAATTAAATATAACTTTTGTTCCTCTTCGCCCGTAACCTCGCAGAACACACTTTACCGGCAAAATCGCCTCTCAATGATGACTTGCCCGACGAGCAGATAATGAGCTTAGAAGACCCCAATGATCAACATTGGGAACTGTACTTCGACGGAGCAACATCAGCACAGAAAGAAAAAGAATTGCACACGATAGAGCCCGGTAAGGCAGGAATCAGACTAATATTTATAACACCAGAGCAGGGGATGTTAAGATACTCCTACCATTTGACCGAACCGTGTACGAACAATGAAGCAGAATATGAAGCTCTCATAACTGGACTGGTGCTAGCCATTTAGATGGGTATAACAAATATCAACATCTACGGTGATTCGCAGTTAATCATACAACAGGTCGCAGGACAGTACAAAATTCTGAAACCAAGACTCGAATAATACTTTCAATATGCCATGAAGTTACTAGAACAGATTCCGAATGTAACGATCTACAAGATTTCCAGAAGAGAAAATAACCTTGAAGACGCTCTAGCCGCCTTGCAAAAGAATTTGCCTGCTTGCAGGATGAATCAATTGAAATGTCAGTTCAGGGAAGACAGGTCCTCTCACAGCTCGACATGGATGCAATGCACCAATCAGAAAAAGAAGAAGAATCAGTTGTCTCAGTGACGGAAGCTACAGAAGATTGGCGGCGACCATTAATAGATTACCTACAAATAGGAAACCTACAGATGATAAGTCATTAGCCCATTAAATCAAAAAAAGAACTTTGTCTTACGCATTAATAAAAAATACGTTATACAGAAGATCTTTCGACCAGATGTGGCTAAGGTGCCTGAATGGGTCTGAAGCTCTTGAAATTGTTAAAAAAGTGCATTCAGGACTTTGTGGCGCTCATCAATCGGGTCTGAAGATGAAAATGAAGATTAAGAGATTGGGGTACTATTGGCCCTCAATGATGATCGCCTGCATGAAAGTTGCAAAAAGTTATCACCAGTGTCAAGTACATTGAATGGTTCAACATCAACCTCCAAATGTGCTGCATCCGACAATCCCGTCATAGCCGTTTTAGTGTTGAGACACAGATATCGTGGGTCCGATAAAACTACCCTCTTTAAAAGGACATCACATTATTCTTGCAGCTACAGATTACTTTTCCAAATGGGCAGAAGCTATACCGCTCAGAGAAGTGAAAGCACATCACGTGTTACAGTTCTTTAAGAATCAAATCTTCTACCGTTTCGGGGTACCACACAGAATTATCTCAGATAACAGGTCAGCATTCAGAAGCACGAAGATCAATAGTTTTGTCAGAAGACACGGGATTGATTGGAGCCATTCGACGATCTACTACCTAAGAGCAAAAGCTTGTCTGAGGCTTTTAATAAAACTCTCGTCCAAATTCTAAAGAAAGCTTTGGACAAAATAAAAGAAATTGGCACGAGAAGTTATTAGAAGCCTTATGGCCTTACAGAACGACTTTCAGAACTCCTACTCAGTCTACGCCTTACGCTTTAGTGTACGGGTCTGAGGTCGTCTTGCCCTTGGAAGTTCAATTTCCATTTCTCAGAATTGCAGTTGCGAATAAGATCACTACAGAAGAGAATGCCAAACTACGATTAGAAGAATTAGAAATCTTGGAAGGGAAACGACTTTCAGCGCGACAGAATCTGGAATTATATCAAGCCAAGATGATCCAGGCCCACGATAAACTAGTCCACCCAGGGCATTCAAAGTCAGTGACTTGGTTCTAGTTCTCAAGAGACTTATTCTTGCACACCGCAAGATAGGAGGTAAATTTGAACTGACTTGGGAGGGGTCGTTCATGGTCGAGACAGTCTACTCTGGAAGTTCCTACCAACTTGTGAATTTCCGTGGAGAACGATCTATGCTTCCAATCAATGGACGATATTTGAAGAAGTATTGTGCAACCTGATGTTTCAAATGATGAACTTTAAAAAATGAGGTCTCATTCCTAGAAGCACGGGTGGAGTAATCATTTGTAACTGCGTCCAAACCCAAAATATAAAAATGGATGATAAAAATTATTAACAAAAAAATGTGTTAAGAAGAAGATATGTGAAATCATAATAATAAAATTTTGATCCTTCTTTCCAAATCAAGCTCATTCCCTATCTTTCCTTATCTTTTCCTACTCTTATTAAAATTTGAAAGAAATGAATATGAATTTTCTATTAATAAGTAAATTTTCTTATTTGTTCTCGCTCTTAGTACAGCCCCTGATCCTTTCCTTATTTTTCTCAGGGAAATTTCGAACGACTGGTTGGTTCTAAACTTTAAGAATGATGTGATTCTAGTACTCGATGAAGAGAAGATGAAGGGTGGGGCAGTGATTGAAATCAACTCTGATTTCATACTGGCCGGGCTACAGTACAAGGAAACTGATTGGACCCCGATCGACCGGGAAGAGTTCAACAGCCAGACAGTAATGAAATTGGGTGGCCCGAGTCAGCAGTCTACCGACAAGAAAAGGAAAGTAAACGCTGCTCAGATGACAGGAGCAGACAAGAAAATCAAGTTCGTGGTTACTACAGCAGAGGGCAAGCTTGTCAGTGCCATGCCCGTAAAAGGTCATGAGGTAAGGAGAGCTCTCTCACTCCTACCCAACTAAGAAACAAGAATTGCCGCATTCGCAAGATGTTAAGCAAGCAAGCAGCGGACCAACATGAAGAGGTAATTGCTACCGTCAGTACAAATACTTCGAAGAAGCCGGTTCGGCAGGAACCAGAAAGGAGGAAACCAACTCCAAGAACAACAGAAAATATAAAAGAAACTCCAAGAAAAGCAGAGACAAAATCAGTGCCACGATGCCAGACAGATGCACCAGTTTTGAAGAGTCTTGTTGCGAAAGCAACCCCGGGGGATGTCCTGACAGAGACTATCTCCGAGGATTCGAGACATGCAGGAGAACGTACTGGGGTTGAACCATACATCCCACAGTACGTTACCAGACCTCGCCGATTGCAGATAATCCCAGAATACGAGCTGGAACGATTGCAGAAGGTTGAAAAGAAAACTTTTGAATATTTTGAAAGAATCCAAGGCAAGAGGATCAACATCTTGGAAGGCCTTTAGCTACATATGGATGTGTTCTCAGACTACGAGCAGGAGCAAATTGTGGACTACATCATTGAACTTTAGAAGATGGGCCGAGCTGGTCATTTGAGAGAGAAGACCTACTCAGAACCTCGAAGATGGATAAAAGGAAAAGGAAGAGTTACAATCCAGTGCGGGTGTTGCTACAAATTCACCGAGGACAGAAAGGGAAATCCACCAGGGATACTCCATCGTAGCGAGGTGGATCTGATGCCAAGAATTATCAAGAGGATGGTAAAAAGGATGGTAAGATGGAGGGTATTGTCTGCAGATTGCATACCCAACAGCTGC
This sequence comes from Papilionanthe hookeriana x Papilionanthe teres, assembly GCA_022702705.1. Lineage (NCBI taxonomy): Eukaryota > Viridiplantae > Streptophyta > Magnoliopsida > Asparagales > Orchidaceae > Papilionanthe > Papilionanthe hookeriana x Papilionanthe teres. The sequence continues at coordinate 36,533,044 of CM040437.1, read as the reverse complement.
ATCATTAACATATACAAGGAGGGCGACTGCATACCGCCACACATAGATCATCATGACTTCGTCAGACCTTTCTGCACAGTGTCTTTTGTCAACCAGTGTAACATCATGTTTGGATATGACCTCCGGATAGTGGGCCCCGGAGAATTCCGAGGCTCGGTGGAGATACCTCTACTGGTAGGTTCCGTCTTGGTGCTAAAAGGAAATGGAGCAGACATAGCAAAACACTGCATTCCAGGTGTGCCAGTTGAGCGGATCTCCATCACTTTCAGGAGGATGGATGACAACAAGATGCCTTTCCACTTTCAGCCAGATCCAGAATTAGAGAGCCTTCGGCCCTACGAGCTGTGAGCTACATGGGAGATAGCACACCTCCAATGCACATCCGGATGGAATTTCCTGCCAAAGATGGCTTGGAAGGTGATGTTATTGTCCATGTATCTCACTATTCAGACATGGATTTCGACAGATTCTTTTGGAAGAAACTTGCAAGAATCTTACACAATCCGTTTTTGGATTTATGTGGATTTTATGAGATACTGAATTTTCAATGAAAATATCATAATATTTTGGATCGAGCTATATGATGTATTTTCAACAAATTGGAATGGAAACTACCATGTCGTGTTTTGCCTTCACCTCTTTTGTGCAAATTGACTAGGAAACGCCATTAAGTTAAATGAATTTTGAATGAAGAACGAAAAGAAAAGAAAATAAATATAGAACTCTTTTTAAAAATTTGAATGTCAAAACGAACGGCAAATTAACACGAACTCTAAATGAACAAAAATGAAATTGAACCACTAAAGCAAATGAAATGAAACTAGATCTCGAATTTAATTCTGATCTGAATCCGTCGATTTGAATCTTTCGACTGAAATCCATTTAAAGCTCCTTTGAGCTCTCTTTTGAGTTGATTCTTCCCCACACAAGACTTCAACTTTAGTTTCAAACTTCTAAAATTTTTCGTCGTCTTGAATTCCTTTCGATTCTACGCGATCTCTTTCCCTCTTTTGAAGAGGTCGACTGAGTCTATTGACACAGAACCACAGAATTTTCGATTTGGTTTTGATGGCATGGATTCTTATCCTTCGCCAAACAATTAAAATTTGATCAACTCTCTCGAGATGTGAAACACTTTCATGTCTCGTTCTAACCTCTTCTGCACTAAATTTTCCACAGGATCTTGAAAACCCAAATCAAATACTAACTTTTGGGATTGGTAACTAAATTCCAATTCCCATCCTTTTGAGGCTCGTACCTAACTTCCAGTTCTCATTTCGAGATCAATACTTAAATTTTAATTCTCTTTTCTGAATTTCTGCTAACCTAGTAGTCTTTCCGAGAAACTTTTTCACAATCTAATCCTTCGACTTGGGTATAAGACCGACAAGGCATCCTAATCTCAGACTCCCCTAATCTCGCACACTTTCCGAGAAACTTTTTTGCATTCTAATCCTCCAACTTGGGTATAAAACTGACAAGGCATCCTGATCTCGGTGTCTGCTAATCTCGCACTCTTTCTGAGAAACTTTTTCACATTCTAATCCTCTTACTTGGGTATAAAACTGACAAGGCATCCTAATCTCACTGTCAGCTAATCTCATACTCTTTCCGAGAAACTTTTTCGCATTCTAATCCTCCAACTTGGGTATAAGACCAACAAGGCATCCTGATCTCGGTGTCCGCCAAATTCACACTCTTCCGAGAAACTTTTCCACACTCCTGAAATCTTGAGGTCGGAACCTAACTTCCGACTCTCTTCCGGGACTGGTACCTAACTTTCAGTTCTCACCCTTTTCGAGGTCGGTACATAACTTTCGACTCTCTTCTGAGACTAGTACCTAACTTCCAGTCCTCACCCTTTTTGAGGTCGGTACCTAACTTGCGACTCTCTTCCGAGACTGGAACCTAACTTCCAATTCTCACCCTTTCCGAGGTCGGTACCTAACTTCTGACTCTCTTCCGAGACTGGTACCTAACTTCTAGTTGTCACCCTTTTCGAGGTCGGTACCTAACTTCTGACTCTCTTTCGAGGCTGGTACCTAACCTCCAACTCTCATTTCGAGGTCAGTACCAAAATTCTGATTCTCATCCTTTGCGATCGGTACTTAAATTCTGATTCTTTCTTCAAGGCTGGTACCTAAATTTCAGTTCTCTTTGCACTTCCAAAGTTGGAACCTAGATTCCAATTCTCATCTTAAATCCAAAATTTCTGCGAAATACATCTTGAAATCAATCTCAAATCAAAATTCAACCAAAATGGAAACCCGAATTGAAATTCAAAACTCAAACTTAAAACTTGAAATAAAAATGAAACGAATCTAAAATTCAATCTCTTGAAATCTTTTGATTTGAAATTCACCTCCTTTTTCCCCAGCGAGAGTTCTGGAATCTTGAGTCTTCGAGATTTACCTGATAGTCCCCAGTGGAAATTTTCTACGCTTTGTTCTAAGTGTGTCACTTAGACGTCTGTGTTGGTTTTGTTGATCTCTTCGATCAACGCCAATACATGTGGTGTGCTTGGTTAGCACACCACACCTATTGGGGGTCCATTTGTTGACCTCATCTTTGGTGAGGTCTTTTCTCTTCTTAGTGCTTAGGATCTAGCCATAGGTTTTCCCTTTGACTATCCTAGAGGAATAGAAATGGAACCCACCACTTAGAAATTCAAAAACCTCTTAACTCTTCTTGAACCCCACTGATGATCATAAACCTCCAAGCCCCTTTGGAAGGTTAAAAGTCAAATGTGGAGGTTCAAGGATGAGTTCCAATAGGATTCTTTGGCCTTAGGATTACCCTGGGTGGCCTGGTCTTGGTGAAGGGTCAACTTGCACACACTACACCCTCACACACATTCTAAACCCTAAAACCACTCTTACCCAACTTGGCTTCCTGACTCAAGTAGGAAACTCATATGGATGGGCCTTAACCCCTAAGCCCCTGACTAAGAGGGTTAGGAACAACATATTGAGTGCCTAAAATGAGTCCTTTTTTAATATAAACATTCACATCCTTAAAAATTGTAGGCCAATAAAATCCTGATTGCAATATTTTATATGTAGTTTTATCACTTCCAAAATGTCCCCCATAATCAGAATCATAACATTTTTGAATAATTTCATAATTTTCTTCCAAAGGTACACATCTTCAAATTATAAGATCTTTTCCTTGTTTATATAAAAAATGGATCATCCCAAAAATAAGTCTTAACATCTGACAGAAATTTCTTCTTTTCATGATATGTCAAACCATAGGGTATAATATTACTAATAATAAAGTTTACTATGTCTGCATACCACGGAACACGTAATTCTTTACCAGTGAATAGTTTTTCATCACGAAAATGTTCATTAATTTCTTCAATTTCAGCAATTTGATTATCAGAACCCTTCATATCTACTATCTCAAAATCAAATTCTTGCAAAAGAAGAATCCATCTTATCAGTCTTGGTTTTGCATCATTTTTCTTCATCAAGTACTTAATAGCAGAATGATCCGTATGCACAACACATTTAGTTCCAATTAAATATGATCGAAATTTATCAAAGGCAAATATTATAGCTAATAACTCTTTCTCAAGATAGTGGTATAACTAATTTGAGCTTCATTAAGAGTTTTACTAAGCATAATAAATTACTTTGAAAATTTTATCATATTTCGACCCAAAACGACACTCAATAAGCATAATCCCTAGCATTACACATTAATTCAAAAGGTTTTTCCCAATTTGGTGAAATTATTACAGAAGTAAAGTGATTAATTTTTCTTTTAATGTTTCAAAGGCTTTTAGGCAATCATCATCAAAATTAAAAATTACATCATTTTCCAGTAAACAGCATAAAGGTTTTGTAATCTTTGAAATGTCTTTGATGTAACGCCTGTAAAATCCAGCATGTCCTAAAAAACTTCTAATTCCCCTTACATTGGTTGGCAAGGTAAATTAGATATAACTTGAATTTTTGCAGGATCTACCTCCAAACCATTTTCTGAAATCTGATGTCCCAAAACAATTCCTCCTGATACCATAAATTGGTATTTTTCCCAATTAAGGACCAAATTAGTTTCTTCACAAACTGTTTTAGAACTTTAGATAGATGTTCTAAACATGATTCAAATGAAATTCCAAACACCAAAAAGTCTTCCATAAAAACTTCAATCCCTTTTTCAATTAAATCACAAAAAATAGCCATCATACATCTCTGAAATGTAGCAGGGGCATTACATAAACCAAAGGGCATTCTTCAAAAAGCAAACATGCCATAAGGACTGGTAAACTTAGTTTTCTCTTGATCCTCAAGAGCAATTTGAACTTGGTGGTAACCAGTATATCCATCCAGAATACAAAAGTATTTATGCCCAGCCAGTCTATCCAATATTTGATCTAGAAAAGGGAGTGGAAAATGATATTTCCTTGCGGCAAGGTTTAACTTTTCATAATCAATGGATACCCGCCACCCTGTAACTTGTCTTGTTGGTATCATTTCATTCTTTTCATTAACAGTCACAGTTACTCCTCCTTTCTTAGGAACACAGTGAATAGGACTAACCCATGAACTATCTAAAATAGCATAGATAATTCCAGCATCCAACCATTTTAAAATTTCTTTCTTAACAACGTCTTTCATGATAGGATTTAATCTCCTTTGGGGATCAGCCCGCGGCTTCGTAATTATCTTCCATAAGAATTCTGTGCATACAAATTGAAGGACTGATTCTTTTAATATCATCAATTTTCCATCCAAACGCTTTCTTATGCTTCTTCAAAATTTCAAGTAAACTCTCTTCTTCTTTTTTAGTTAATTGAGAGGAAATTATAACATGCAAGGTTGAGGATTCACCTAGAAAAACATACTTCAAATCATCAGGAAGCATTTTTAACTCAAGTTCAAGAGGTTTTTCAATTGATGGACCATAATATTTATCTTTCTCAGTCATATCCAACACTTCAAAATTTTCACAAACATACTTTAAATCTTCCTCTAAAATCTTCAGAATCAAATAACTCCTCTTCTTTCTTATATACAAATTCTTTCTTTCAGCTTTTTCTTCATAAGTTGATTTGAAATGACATTCACTTTAATACTCAATAATATCCATCCTATAACACTTATCTTCTTTACCTCTAGCAGGATATTTCATCGATTTTGAAATATTAAATGTAATAGTTTGATCATTAACCCTCATCGTTAATTCCTCTTTTTGCACATCCATCATGGCTCTGCCTGTAGCTAGAAAAGGTCTCCCCAAAAGTATGGGTATCTCTTTATCTGACTCCATATCTAACACAATGAAATCCACAGGAAAAATAAATTGATCCACTTTTACCAAAACATCTTCTATAACTCCTTTAGAATATGTGATCGAACGATCTGCTAATTGCAGATTTACAGTAGTTGGGGTTATTTCTCCTAGTCCAAGTCTTTTAAATATTGATAGAGGCATAAGGTTAATGCTTGCACCCAAATCGCATAAAGCTTCTCCACATAATTTTTCTCCGATTGCACATGGAATTGTGAAACTACCAGGATCTTTAAATTTTTCAGGAAGCTTTTTTTGAATTATCGCACTGCACTCCTCACCAAGTGCAACAGTCTCATTTTCTTCAAACTTCCTCTTTTTATTAAGAATATCCTTCATCAATTTCGCATTGCTTAGCATTGGTTCTAGGGCTTCAGCAAATGGAATATTAATGGTAAGCTTCTTTAATATCTCTAAGAATTTTGAAAATTGCTTATCCAACTTTTGTTGACGAAGTCTCTGAGAAAATGGAAGTGGTGGTTTTTCTAAATTAACCTTAGGTGGAGAAATAGGTCTTTCAAAACCTTTTGGAGCATCCTATTTAGGTCTTTCAATTTCTTCTTTCTCTACTTCAGTTTCTTTTTGAACTCTACCTTCCAATTCTTTTCCACTTCTCAGTTGAATTGCTTTCACTTGTTCTTTACTCTTTTCTCTTGGATTCACTTCAGTATCGCTTGGAAGCATTCCTTGGGATCTATTACTTAAGGCATTTGCAATTTGTCCCAATTGATTTTCAATATTTCTGATGGTTGCTCCTTGAATTTGTAATTGATTTCCCATATGTGATACTACTTCTTCCATAGACAAACTTCTTCTCCTTATTTTGTAAAGCATTGTTATAACCTGAAGGATAAGTTAATCTATTATTATTATTACCTTGGTTTTTCCAATTCACCAATGGGTTTACTTGGGTGTTCCCCCATTATTGATTAACACCACCCTGATTATTGTTATTCCAGTTAAAATTTGGATGATTCTTCCAACCTGGGTTATAATAATTGGTATATGGGTTGTTAGGTTTGATTATAGCATTCACAGTTTCTGGTGAAGAATTAGAATCAACCATTTAGCCTAATGAATTTTCTTCAATCATGAGATTTGGCTGAGAAAAATTCATCCCAAATTGGTCTATCTTCCTTGATACAGCAGCAACTTAATTTGCTAACATTGTAAAAGCATCATTTTCATAAACACTGGCTACCTTTTTAGGATTTAACCTTTCAGAAGGCCATTGAAAATTATTAGTAGCTATTTCTTCAATTAAAGCATAAGCAACTGAAAATGGTTTAGACATTAATGATCCACCAGCAGCAGCATCGATGATTGATCTAAGAGATCCAACTAATCCATTATAAAAAGTTTGAATTATTAACCAATCTGGTATCGCATGATGTGGACATTTACTGAGGAGATCTTTAAATCTTTCTCATGCTTTATATATTGATTCCCCTTCAAACTGATAAAAATATGTTATATCATTACTCAACTTAGACGTCTTAGATGGTGGAAAATATTTAGCAAGGAACTTTTGTGACAGTTCACCCCAAGTTCTAATTGATCCAGGTTGTAATGAGTGTAACCATATTTTAGCTTTATCCCTTAGTGAGAAAGGAAAAGTCTAAGTCTAATAGCATCATCCGAAACACCATCATATTTAAAAGTAGCACACAACTCTAGAAAATTAGTAAGATGCAAATTAGGACCTTCAGTTGTTGCTCACCCAAACTGATTATTAGACACCATTTGGATAATAGCAGGTTTAAGCTCAAAAGAATTAGCGAGCTACAGACAGGGTTTTGAATACTACCACGAAGTTAATCTACCTGTAGGGTTAACATAATCTCTTAAAGGTCTTAATTCTTGATGGATGCCAACATTTTGATTTTGATGATTTGCCATTTCTTGAATATTTTTATCTTTTTCTGTATTTTTAATTTTTTTAATTTTTAGGATAGTTCTTTCTAATTCAGAATCGTAAGGCACAAGTCCTTCAAAACCTGAACTACGCATACAACAATAAAACAAAACAAAACACTACACACTAACAAAAAAAGAAAAGTAAAAATTTAAAATTTCTTAATTCTCCTTAAAATGCAATTTAATTTATTTTCCCCGGCAACGGCTGCCAAAATCTTGATCCCCTGATTTTATACTTACAAATATGATATGAAAATTGGCAACGGAACCAAAAACTTGAAATTGTCCTGTAAATATAACGACACTAAAAACTTGATTCCCGGCAAACAGCGCCAAAAACTTGGGCCGCTGGGAATATATGCACTGATGATTTAGATATGAAAATTATGATTTCATAATATGGGATACTACGCAAGTATATGTATCATTTATCAAGTAATATATGACTTTTTGATTAAGCCCCGAGATATCGAACCCACGGGGAAAATGTAAAAAACTTTAAAGGAATCAGAAAATTATCTTTTTACTTTCTTTCTTTAATTATTTTTGAAAAAGTATGTCTTGATTTTGAAAAGTTTTGAATGTTGATTTGTCTTTTGAAATTTCCTTAAAAGGTTAAGCAAGAAATTAAAATTATAATAATTAATAACACTGGATGTAAAATACTATTAACTAGAATATCTTTTTCTTTCCTTTTATGAAGTAGTAATAATTCTTGAAGTATTGTTGTGGAAGTATTCAAATTTGTTGTGACAGATAGAAGAAAATGTGTTCTTTACCCTTACTTGGTTCTATAAAGAACATAGGTTAATTTGAAATTTTTATTATTTTGAACATGGTTAGACAGGGAAGATACTAGTCTCTCACTCTAGAGTTCCCTCGATTCCCACCACTTGGGGGCTAACTTCTCATAAAAAACTCAAAACTTCAAACCAAATTAGGGGGTTTTAGCATGTCACTCTAAAATCCTCTAATTTTACTCCCTTTTATAAAAATATCTTCTAATATTACATTCAATTATATGGACTACAATTCTCACCCATATAATTACATGTGATTCTTACTAACTTTTATGAGACAATACCGCATTGGATCTTAGATAATCTAAAGAAATTCTACAACTTAACAGGCAAAATTAAGAAGTAAACAAAGTTTTTAGAATTAATCTTCACAACTTCTTCCAACTTTTAAACACTTATACCTTAAACAACAATTCTTTGTAAATTAATTACTTCTCCATTTAAGAAAGAAAAAGATAAAGTAAACTACTCAGAATGCATTGAGAAAATACAAAAAACACATTGATTTGAAATTAAAAACAATAAAAAAAAATAACAAACTAAAGCAAGTATTAATATAAAGATTAAAAGTACACACTTATCTGAAAATCCTCTCCACAAGTCTAAGGAAGTTCCTCTGAAACTTTGACTCTTCACTAAACTACTCCTCAGAGCAAGTCTCCCAACTCTGATGACTCAGAATATAGACTTCAGACTTCAATAAAAATTAAACTAAAAGAAAGAAAAGAAGTGGGAAGAAGAAGACTTTACTCCGACCATTTTCTCCTTTCTACTCTCTACTTCTACTCTAAAATAAAAACTCTTAAAATGCAGTGGAAGACCAAAAGAAAGAAAGAAAGAACCCTTCAAAATGCAAAGGAAGAGTCTCCTAATCTTTCCTAAGGCTCTCTTTAAATAGTAAACCAAAAGGTGCCTTGGTCTCTCTTCAAAATGTGTCCAGATTCAATGTATCTACCAAGGAACGCACCTCTTCATTCAAACTTGCCGCCCAAAGGAAGTTATGGTAGTTACCACCAAGAGTTGCATCCCATCCCCTTTGAAATTTGTGCTAAATTCATTTGATTTTTGATTTTTAACTGTGGCGGCTAAGCGCCGGCCCAGCAGCGCTCAGCCGCCAGTGTCAAAACTTTGATTTTTCATTTTGTTTGCTCCAAATTTGATCCAATTTTGCTCCTTTCGTCATGATCATCCATTTTCATCATACCTGCAAGAAAAACACAAAATACCTTCCATTAAAGTTCAATATCATTAAAAATAGGTATAAAATGTGCATAAAAATACTAAATATTTTAGGTGTATCACTTACCCAATTTTAACCCAAACTGAACACATTACCAAATCTCACCAAATTGATTCCCCTAAACCTATAATCTCCTCCCGATTAATGTTGGAAACTCTTCATGAAATTCCCCTAAACCATTTGGAACTTTCAATTGGGCCTAAATCCCACTCTAGCCCAACCTAAACCCAAGTTAAGCCAACTTGCCTCAAATTGACCAAAACATCAAACTAAGACAAATTGACCTACCAAATCAATTCAATACCACTCCAAACCTCTTCTAAAAACTTCATGACAATCGTACACACCATTTTGAACAATCATTTGGGTCTAAACCAAGCTCAAACCCAAGCTAGCTAAACTTGAACCCAAATGACCTAAATTGAACTTATGGCCCATTATGACCAATTAATCCCAAATGTGACCAACCTAGGTCCAACACAGCCACCAAGTGACCCCTAGGAACCACCCTAGACCCACCTAGCCCACTCTACTTGATCCATGGACCAAAGGTCCCTCAAATTAGAGGATCTTCACCTTTAAATGGCTAAATCAAGATATATTTGTAATAATCCCTTTACCATTTAAACTCATGGCACTTGATGGCCTGCCCCCCTAACTACTGGCCACCTCCCCTGGCCTGGCCGACTGGACTAGTGGCTGGAAAATGACAAAACGAGAGCCACCCCCTCTTCAATTGAACCCAAACTCACCTCCCAAGCTGTCCAGCTCTGATTGGCCAGTGGAGCTGATCTGCCCTCCACCTAAGAAGCTGAATACACCCAAAGAAATGCTCTGAGCTTAGCCAATTCACCATGGCTATAAAAACCACCCCTCATGGCCAAAATCTAGGTGCTGGAAATTTCCTAATAAAACTCAGTTAAAACTTCACCAGAGCATCTCCAGACCTCCCCTAAGATCATTCCAGCCACTTTCGCCTTCTGATTCCCACTGACGGAGCTTAATTTCAGAGCTCAAACTTGGTCGAAAACTATGACAGAATTCACCACAACTCCACAGTGCACCAAAGTTCAATTAACTGCACCCACACCTCACAACAGTGAAAGAAGAAGATCCCCCATCAAAGCCCCATCACAAAAGGCCTCTGCACCAGACTTTGATCAACACCTGAAAACAGCTCTGGTCGAATTCAAGTCCTGGCATTTCATCACAGAGCAAGGCTCCATCTGGAGGTTCGTTGGGACCAATCAAAGCTGCCACAACCATCTGATTGAGGCCTTCCCTCTCAAACAAAGGTATTGAGCTCACTCTTCCTCTAGAGCTATTCTTCGTCGTCCATAATTCTACACTGTATTTCATACCGTATAAGCCATATGGATAGGTTCTTCTAGGCTAGATGAAGCTTCAGAAACAAACCCCAAGTGAATTGGTTGAGTATCGAGAGAGATCTTATGTCTAGAAGGTGGACGATTCTCGGGATGAACCAGTCGAAGACGATGAAGGAACGTCGTTCGATTGCGCGTGTAATGCTTGGATGGCCATGATAGAGTCAGACAGAGATCAGATACATAAAGAGTGGTCACGTGGACATCCATTCAAATGGTGGTGTCGAATAGAAGTGCGCCGTGTAGTCTTTCGGAGCTGCCAAGGATCCAGTCAGTGTCGCCTGTTTAAGTAAAAAATAGGGCATTTTTTAATTAATTAAATTACCAGAACTTTAAAAATCCATAACTTGGCGTAAAAAAATCATAAAAATAAAAGAAAAATACCTTCTTTCTCAGTGAACAGAGAAAAATAATGTGGAATTGGTTTAAAATTTATTTGACGAATATTTTATTTTTAATAAATTAAATACTGATTTGAATCTTTTAATTCTCCATTAAGGTAGACATTTCACCATGGCTTGAGCTTTGGTGTTCTTGTTTTATCTATTATAAGGGACCTTCCCTGATTTTTCCAAGGTCAAGGGAGATCTCTGTAAGGAGATCTCTATTTTTCAAGTTATTATGCTTATTTTGGTATAAAAATTATAATAATTAAAAAAATGATCAGAAAAATGCAAAGTAAATTTTGGTAGGTTTTCTATGACCAGAGGACCCAAGGAAAAGTGGAAACTTAGCTTAAATCATTCAGTATAACATTAATGGTAATTAAGACCTAAAACCAATATAAAAATACATTGGAATAAATAAAAATGTAAATAACCCAAAAACAATTCTCCACTGTACTTTAAAAGTGAGAGAACTCCCCATAAAAATTTCATGGCATTTGGAGTTTATTTAGTCACCTAAATGAATTTAAGTGAAATAATAATTTTGAACATTAAACTCATTTTAATAATTAAAATACAACTCAAAAAATTTTAAACTTGGTTTTGAGAGTTCTTTGTAATCAAAGGATTTTTCTAAAATTAAAATAAGGATTTTAATAAAATTTTCATTTTTAATCATATTTTAAATATTTAAATAATTAAATAATAAAAAAATCACACAAATATTAAAAATAACTAAATTGTCACATTTTATTTCCTAATCACTTGGGAATCATTCACATAATTTTTCTAAGCTTCAAAATTAAAATATCAATTTTTAAAGGCTTAAATTAATTTTTAAAAGGCTAAAAAAGATTTTCCTTAATTGTCCACTAAAATAATTCTAATAATTAAAATAAAAATAAAAAAATATAAAAATTATTTCTCTGGGTTCCCTGGCCTCGGAGGATTTAAGAAAAATATAAAATTGAATTTTCAACCATTAAAATGTTTTATAATTAATTAAAACTCCAGAACTTAAAATAATTCTAATAATTAAATTAAAACTCAAAAAATCATGAAATTTGGTCCAAGTGGTCCTCTAGTCTAGGTCTATCTTCAATAAAAATTTCAAAGTAATATGCTTTGTTTTGGACAAGTCATTGAATTTTCATTGATAACCTCTATTTTGAATTAAAATAAATATATAGATTAAATTAAATTTTAAAAATTCACATTTTCTCCTCTAATATTTTAATTAACCCATAAGTGGGGTCGCATAAAAATTTCAAAGTCATTTGAGCTAAATTTAATGAATTATGAAGTGATAAAGGCCTTTAGGGGTAAAATTATAGTTTTAGAAAATTTAGACTTAATCAATATTTAGGCTTAAATCAAAATGGGAAAAAGGAAATAAATGACCTTAATTATTATGTTGAATGATTGAAACATCAAGGGATAAATGGTAGAAACTCATTGCAATTTTGTCACATTAAAATTGAATATTTAAATTTCCTTAATTATCATAATTTGGAAGAAAATCAAATTAAAAGAGCTTTAAGGTTAGGGTTTGATTTTGGAAGTTAATATTCCACTAATTTAATACCCCTTCATTTGATGTTTAAATGATAATTCAATATTTTGATAAGAATCATAATCATGAAGGGCATTTAATTTCTTTTAAAGACATGAAAATACCCATTAAAATCATAAGGGCTTAGTAGTGAGCTAGGCTTAATTAAAGAAATTAACTGGTGAGAATTAGAAAAGAAAACATAATTAATCTTAGACTACCTTTTGAGACATTACAAGGCCATCAAAATTTGGTAAGTTCTTCCATAAGTTAAGTTTGCCTCTAAAGGCTCACTCACATAATTCCAAAGTAAAGTATCAAATGATAACTAGCCCGTCTTTTGGGATGACTAAAACATTGGCTCTCTGAGCATAAGGGTATGAAACAGATAAATCATTTAATAATTATGATAAGTTCAAAAGACCTCAAGGAAGCTCAAAAGGAATGTGAAGTATCTGGGTCTCTCCTGGATCCTTCACAAGTCTTCTGGACACCTTTTAGGATAATTGGATCTATCACATTTATTAAATGAAGAAATATCTCTCAAATGAACAAATAGGACCCACCAGATTATGACCTAGGACTTTATAGACCTGTGAAGAACCTATCCATAGGGTTTTACTTCTCTGCAAATATAAATGTTTATTATAAGAATACTAAAGTTTCAGGTGGAGAGGACGGGAAGACCTACCAGGTATGCTTTTATTCTAATACAACTTACTTACCTACATTCCACTGCATTTTCTTTTCTTGCAAATTTGCATGCTAAACAACAATGTCAGCCTGCATGAAAACTGAAACCTTTATGATAGTCATAAAACCAAAACTAAAATCAAAATTAAAAATCAAGACAAGATAAAATTTACCGCCACAACATTCAAAATATAAAACAACTTAAAATTTAATTAAAAACAAAACAAAAACCCATAATTGCATCTAAATTAAAATGTCTTGTTGGATGATCGGGAATCCCTCGGGAGAGGTAACCTACATGTTGCTAACTGGGTTTCCCACTGCCTAAATGAAATTATGGAACTCATTAATTTGAGTTTAGTAAATTCATTTGGACTAAGTGAATTCGATGAAAATAGTGGTACCGGAATGATGGAACCATGTGATCTTAACCGGTGTTGCTACAATCAACTTTAATGGGTTCCCCTTATAAAATATTAAGACATCTCAATTTTAAATATTTCCAAAACATGATACTTCTCTTTTCTCTTCAATTAACACTTCTTTAAACTAAACTTGCTACGACGAGGAGCTTGGAGCATGCATGGTGGCAGCACTCCCATCTTCAACAGCAAAATTCCTTAGAAATTAAAGCAAACAACCCATAGGACTTTGAGGTAGCCTGCTTAGTGCAGCATAAATCCTCACTTTTTGATTAGGCCCTTGCATAACCATGTTGTGCAACATATGCCCTAACTCGTCTTAGGATTCTGAGGTTGTCATTAGGTATGACATAAATCCTCCTATCCCCCGGGCCATTCATATGATCAGTATCAGGTGAATGTAAGTCCTAAATAATAAAATTGACAGGATGAACACCAAATAAATATCCTAAATCAAAGCCAAACCATAGATAGTTTGGGAAGACATCAAGATTTTTCTTGAATCTATGTACCTCCCCTAGCCTTCCCTTCTTTGGATTCTGATAAAATGAAATGTTCCAAAACTTGAGTTATTTACCTATTGAGTTCCCGATTATCAGATTTTCTTTGAAAACCTTACCTTTGGAAGTCATGAATATAAATATTTCCTAATCTATATCAAGAGTTTTCTTAGGTGACTTCGGTCATCTAAGATGTAATTAACTATAGGGGCTTGCCCTTATAGGAAACTTAAAGACCCTGGATTAATATAAACCCTATCTAATTCATTCATATTAGGTAGGGGAAATTGTCGGTCAACAATGGTTCGCAGACCAAATGGGTGTCATAAATTCTTTGTTTTATTTGATCAAGCCTCACTTCAAGCAATGTATTTATTTTTTGGGATAAATACATGTATTGTGGTAAAATGCTTGATTATTTAAATTGTTATTTATATGAGATCGGTTTGATTTTGTATTCTTCAAAATTAAAATGTTATTTTCAAAAATCCATATATATTAAACTAAATCAAAAAGCTTTTACTTTATAAAAACTATAATTAAAATAAAAATATTTTTTAAAAATTCTAAATACCTCATTAACACCACCATACCCAATCAAGAAAAAGAAAAGAAGGAAAGAAGAATAAATTTTTAACGACCGACAACATTAAGCTTAGTTAAAGTTAAACCCTAATTAGACTTAATTAATCTTATTAAGCCTTATTTACATTAGGATTAATCAAATTTAAACTCCAATTAAGTCCAACCCTAATTAGACTTAATTAACCCTTAATCCTTACATACATTAGGCATAAGTGACCTTTAAACCCTAATTAATTATAATCCTTATTAGACTAATTAAATCTTAAGCCTTACTTACATTAGGCGTAAACCAACTTAAACTTTAATTAAGCTTAAACCATAATTAGACTTAATTAGATCTTAAGTTTTATCTACATTAAGTTTAAGATTTAATTAATCTAAATTATTAGGTTCAACCCAAACTGAACCTAAGTTAATCTAAATCTTAGATTCAACCCAAATTGAACCGAAGTTAATTTAACTTTAGGTTCAATCAAAATTAAACTTAACTCAACCTAAACCTTAAGTTCAACCCAAATTGAACCTAAGTCCATATAAATCTTAGGTTCAATCCAAATTGAACCGAAGTCAATTTAATTTTAGGTTCAATCCAAATTGAACTTAACTCAACCTAAACCTTAAGTTAAACCCAAATCGAACCAAAGTCACCCTAAATCTTAGGTTCAATCCAAATTGAACCTAAATCAATCCAAGCCAACCTAAACCTTAAGTCTAGCCTACATTAAACTTAATCATTTTTTCTTAGGATCAACTGACACTAAACCTAAACCTTAAGTCTAACTTAAACAAATTTCCCTGGTTCAACTGACATTGAACCTAAATCTTAAGTCTAATCAACATAAGATTTAATTCAAACTTCCTTAGGTCTAACCTACATCAGACATAAACCTTATGTTTAACATAAATTAAACTTAATCAACCTCTCTTAGGTTTAACATAAATTAAACTCAAAGTTGAGGATTCAAATCACACCTAAGTTAGACAAACAAACCGACTAACCAAAAAATCAAAGCCTACCTTAAAACACAAATTTAAAATTCACCTTAAAAGACATTAAAAATTAAACTCGAACTTTATAATGCCACTTGGTTTGAGGATATATTTTGGAGAAGGTAATCCATGGTTGCTAAAAAAATATCTTCAAGTCACTCATGACTAGTCAAACTACAAACTTAATGATCTGGGACGACGGAACCATGGAATCATGTTTGGGTCATCCCAAACAAAATAAAAATAAATGACAAAATCACAAAATTTAATCGGTTAATAAATCATAAGCAACCTAAAATTTTCAACACCTTAAATCTGAAAAGGACACTAAAACTTGAATGAAATTCTAATGAATAAATATCACTAAATGCAACTTGAACTCTAGTGTTCAGATTTATGAAGATCTTTTAAACCACACAATCTGTGGTTGCTGACAAGAATCATGCGGTGTTGGCTTAAACACCCTTCAGACTAAGTAGGCCTGAATAACCCGACGACCTTGGGACGGCGGAGCCATGGACATCTTGACCAGGTTGTCTAAAAATTAAAATACAACTAATTACATTAGAAATTAAGATATAATTTTATGCTAACCATATCGTGCAGGTTTGCTAAAGGCACAAGGGAAATTTAGATTTACTTTACATATTATTAGGATGTACTAACTTTATTTTGCAAGGATAATGTTCTGAAACTTGGAGGGTGAATCTTAAAATGAAAAAACAATGACAACAACAAAACAATCACAACAAAACAAGACAACAAAATGACATAAAAAAACAAAACAAAACAAAACTATAATAACAAACAAAATAAAAAAAACAAAAGAAAAACAATAAAATAAATCCAACCTTTAGGGTAGTACATGACATTTAGAAACATATTACCACTAGGAATGAGAGTTGACGTTTTTTTCCTTGAGCTTGACATTTGAAATTTCTCAGGGAACAAATGTTAACATTAATCAGGAGTTTTCTTAGTCAGTTCTAACTGTCTAAGATGAAATTAATTATGGGAGCTTGCTCTTGTAGGAGAATAAAGAACTCGGAATATGTAATATACCTAAATCTCTAGTTATTAGGTTTTTCATGTGGTTTTCTTAAAAAAAATCTCAGGAATTGGATATTCTAGAATTTTCTCTGTAATGTTCACCACAATGAATCTATCCCGACATTATTTTTATTGTTTTATATTTTATTAGTCATTTTCCTTTCTTCTCTAAGTTTCTTAATATCTAAGGATCATTTACATGATCTAAAAGAATAAGTTACTTGGAGATTAGGGCAATATGATAGATAAACAGAGTGGCAACTCCTCGACAACAACAACAACAATGATAATGATAGAGAATTAGCGGCGACAGTATAGACAGGTCTGGCGGCGAAAGGGTACTACGCAAGTATACGTATCATTTCAAGTAATATAGTATTTTTTTCTTAAAACCCTTAGTATAATGACTTAGAATGACTTATATTAAAACTCCAAACAATCTTATAGGAGAAGAACGTCGAATTATTATAAAAAGAGAAAAACTAAATATATATGTAAGATTTAATTCTTTGCACAATAATAATGCAGAAATTATAATCTAATTAGATGTTGAGAAGTTTGAATTATGTAAAGAGTCTTTCCCCTTGCAAGTAATTCATAATCAGTGTTGGAGTCAAGAAGATCAAAGGTTTAAATGTTGTGTTGTGACAAATAGGAGCATACCTGCTTCTTTACCCTCTTCCGAGTGCATAAAAAACATTGACTAATCTAAAGTAAGTTTCAGCTTGTGTGGAAGTGTTGGGTAGATTCTAGCCTGTCACTTCTAGATTACCCACTGGGACCTCTCTATATCACCTAACAGCGATTCTTTGTTCTTACTTTAAACCAAATTGGTAAAGGATCTGGCTTGTAGCCCTAGAAACACTAATTCTACATCTATCAAAATTTATCTCCCTATTTATTTGCACTCTCCATAGATTTTGGTTTCCCTTCTCGTAAGATTAGTGTGGTATTCACAGTTGGGTGAAATCCTAGTCCTCCCGGGTCATTATGTTTCACAACAAATTTTAACATCACAAATGACCAGCTTGAAAAGTAAATAAAGAACCATTGGAATACCATCAAATCTTATGAAATAAAAGAAGTTTTAAACAAAATAAATCCTCTACATGATTACTTTTTATTGTAAGGAGAAAGAAAAGAAAACTACTCAAAACTCATGGAGATAACACAACACCACATGATTTATATTAAAAGCCAAGTCTTAACACAACAACAAATGATTTACAAACACAATTAGTTATTTTAGATTACTCCCCAAGAAATTCCTGAGGTTCCTTGCAAGATATCTCCAAACTCTTCTTACACAATTAAGGACTCTTCTCTCTAACACAAACTAAACCCTACTAACAACCCACACACCCTTTAGAACCCTCTTTTTTCTTCTTTTGTTTGACCAGCTAATGGCCCCATTTTATAGAACTCTGAAAATAACTAAGAGTCACTTCAAGCATGTTGACCTCATTTTGATGAGGTCTTTTGCTTCTCTCTTTAGTACTTAGGATCTAGCCTTAAGCTTTTCCTTTGACAAATCTTAGAGGACTAGAAATGGAACCCACCACTTGGAAATTCAAACCACTTCTTAACTCCCTGTAAACCCCACAAGCTTGATTGTAGACCCCTAATCACCTAGAGGGTTGAAATCAAATGTGGAGGTTTAAAGGATGAGTTCCCATGTGACTTTTCGGCCTTGGAATACCCTGGGTGGCCTGGTCTGGTGAGGGTTGACTTGCACATACACTACACTCTCACACACATTCCCAGTCCTAAAACCACACTCTCACCCAATTTGAATTCCTGACTCATGTAGGTAATTCATATGAATGGTCCTTAACCCCTAAGCCTCTAGCTAAGAGGGTTAGGAACAACATAGTGAATGCCCCAAATGAGTCCTCTCATGGCTCATATGGGCTTGATATGGCTTCATGGCTTAACCAAAGTGATTCCATTTCACTCACACTTGATCAATCTTCATTTTTCCAAAATTTCAATTTTTGACCCCCGGGGCCCCGCACCCACCAAACCTACCAAATACCCTTGAAATGACCCAAAATTTGCAAAATCACCAAAATTACCCAAAATTCCTCAAAATCAATCCCAAAAACTTCCCACCACTCAGGTTGACCATCTTTGACCAAAAATACCAAAATTTCCAAAAATACCTCTAAAAACCCCCAAAATTACCAAAATACCCTTTTACCCCAAAAAAATCCAAAATTTTTAAAAATTCCCAGAAAATTCGAAAAAATTCCAAATATTCTCAATTTCATTTTGTTCAACTACACCATGGGCAAATTTTGCCAATTTACCCCACTTTTACCAAAACCCCCAATTTTACCCATTTTAAACCCAAGTGAACCCAATGTCAAACCAAACCACCCCAATTGACCTCAATTTTTGGTCCAATTCAATTCTAAACTTCAATAAATATCCCCAATATCAATTTAGACCAAATCCAAGTCCAATTTGATTGACATTTGGGCCCAATTCTAATTTGGGGCCTAAGGCCCAATTTTGGACCATGACCTAAACCTAGCCCAAACCGAGTCCAATTCAACCCCAATTGGCCTCAAATCTTTTCTAAAACCTTCCTAACATTCCCACAAACAAAACACTAACTTGATTTGCCCAAAATTTAAACCTAAATGCCACCCTAACCTAACCCAAAACCAAAATCCCTTAAATTGACCTAAGCTCAAACCAAACCCAAATGGGCCCAAATCCCAAAATTAGAGCCCAACCAGAGTTGAGAACTCTTTGTAACACTCCCATAAACATTTCACAACATTAATTTTACATCAAATTTAACATTAGCCCAACCTTAGCCCAAGTTAGCCTAATTTGACCCACTTTGGCCCCTTTAACTAAAAAAGCCCAAATTCAACCCAATTCTACTCCAAATCACACCAAATTGATTCCAAACGATTCATGAAACATCCCTAAACTAAACCCAAAATTTATTTGGCACAATCCTTTACAAAATTTTCATCCCAAATTTAGTTTAAACCTAAAAGCCCACTTCCTTAAACCACTTTAAAAGCCCATCCCAAGACAATTTCAAAAGCCCAAAATTGACTCTAAAGCCCATATGACATTTTCATTTGTCATCCATTTAATCAAAATCATTCCCTAAGTTCCAATTCCATCATCAAATAAATCTAAATCAAGCTTCATGCCAAAATACCCCTAAATTTCAAAAATCCCAAAATCCCTTTCTCATGCAAGTGAGCCAAGCCATTCCTAAGCCATGAGCAAGCCTTGGAGCCATGCACAAGCCACATGAAAGCCATGAGAATCTTAGGATTGTCAACACCCCATAAGTGGAAAAAGGAGGAAGGCCTTTAAGCACTCCTTAAGTGTCATTAACCATTCCCATGTCTCCCCTAACTCATGCTTAAGCCTAATTGTACTTGGATTGTGACTTAACCCCACTAATAAAGCTGATCCAAATGACTTTCTCTTCAGCCCAAACCAGCCTTAGGGAGGTGCACCTAGCTTAATCCATTCATTGGACCAAATTAAGAACAAATGAATTTTCCCCCATTCCATTTAAATCAAATCCTTTACACATGTCCAAAGCCAATTGAACTCACCAAACCCCAGCCCTGACCTCACAGGTCAAGATGGTGACCAATGTCTGACCGGCCAGCCATCTGGGTCGTAGGAAAACACCATGGCCGAGAGCTCCAAGTGAGCCAAAATTTCAAATTCTCCCTTGCTGAGCTGTCCCAACCCTAGTGGACACCAGAGCTCTTCTTCTCCTCCCCTGAGCAACTGATCCCACCTCTCCAATTGCCCCGGGAAGCCCTCCAGCCATGCCTATTTAAACACCACCACCTCTCGGCCAAATAAGGTGATGAACCATACCTTAAGGAAACTCTGCCAAAATTGCTCCAGGATCCTCTCCTAACCCAGAGCAGTTGATCCCCAATGTTCCTTTGCCCTAAACCCCATTGACAGAGCTCAATTTCTGAGTTGAAAATCCACCTAAAAAACAGGACACTTCACCACAGTAAGCCAATCTCCATATTGATTGACCCTACACCTTCACCGTACCAAGAGGAGAAGTTCCCCAAAGAAACCCCCTCACCAGGCCAGTCATTGCTTCCAGCCTCCAAACTTTGTAATCGGTTGTGGAGACTTTCATACTTAGATAATTCCCAAGAGCCAGAGACTTCATCTGGAGCTCGCTTGGACTCAATCGAAGGTGACACAACCCTCAGATCAAAGCTTCACTTCTCTGAGCAAAGGTATGAACTCATTCTTCCTCTCGAGCTTCCAGCAATTCTCCATTTTGTTTGAGTTAATTTCATAGCTTATAAATTGTATGGATGCGTTCGTCTCTTCCAGACGAATCCATAGAGCATAAGAACTCGAAAATTCATTGAGAATCGAGAGAGATATTAGGGTTTGAGTGTGGACGGTCACGGGTGCACACCAGTCTTACACGATGACCAGGAGCTGTTGGATCGCGCGTGTATCAAGCGGACGGTCAAGATCAAGCCGGACAGCGGAATGTTACGTGAACCGTGGGCCCCTGGTGCGCTGAGTCAGATGGCGGCACCGAATCACAGAGCGACGCGTGGGCTTTCGATCCACCGTAGGATGACGCAGCGCCGAGTCGGAAAAGTAGGAAATTAGGGTATTTTTTAATTATTTAAATACCATAACTTCAAAAATTCATATCTTCGCATAGAAAAATCACAAAAATAAAATAAAAATACCCTCTTGCTCAGTGAATAGAGGAGAATAATGTGGAAAAGAAATCAAGTTAATTGGATGAGTATTTTATTTTTAATAATTTATTTACTGTTTCCAAAGTTTTGATTCTCCATTTGCATAGACAATTCACCATGGCGTGAGACCATGGGTCTCTTGAAGCCTCTGATCTTGGGAACATTCCCTGAATTTTTCAAGATCAGAGGCCATCTCTGTGAAGAGTTATTGATTTTTCAAGTTCATCTCACTATTTTAAATATTTTAATTCTAATAATTAGCATGTTGTAAAATAAATTCTAGGAAAATTTGGTGATGTTTCTTAGGACTAGGGGACCCTATGAAAAATATTTTTGAGTTAATTCATTCATAATAACCTTAATTGGCCTAAACCCCTAAAATTGAATTTGAATTAATTACGGTTAACCACACATCAAATTGACTTGAAAACAATTCTCCATTGCTTTTTATGGTCAGAGGAACCATACATAAAATTTTGAAATCAATTGGACTTGATTAACCCCACCGAATGGATTGATTAAGCCTCATAAGCAAAATGGAACTTTAAAAATTTATAACTCCAAAAATACTTTTCAAAAATTCACAAAAATGGTTATGGAGCTTCTCTGATATTAGGGAAGTTCAGAAAAATTAAAATTGGAATTTTCTAAAAAAGTTGATTTTTTACAATATTTTAATATTTTAATAATTAAAAAAATAATAAAAATCACAAAAATATTAAAAATCATAAAAATGTCACATTTTGACTCCTAATCATTTAGGAACAAAACAAATATTTTTCTTAAGTCCCTAAGGGAAGATATTGAATTTTAAAGGCTTAATGTAATTTTTAATGTTAAAAAATGAATTTTCAACCTTCTTCACTAAAATAATTCTAATAAATCAAAGAAAAATCATAAAATTATAAAATTTGTTTCTCTGGACTCCTTGAGGTCAAAGAAATTTAAAAAATATATATATAATCTATTTTTTAACCATTATTTTATTTTAAATTTAATTAATACTCTAAAACTCAAAGTAATTATAATAAATAAAATGTAATTCAAAAAATCACAAAAATTGGTTCAAGTGGTCCCCTGGTCATTAGGAACATCCCAAAATTTTCTTAAGGATAGAAACCATTTCTTGGTCATGTTGTTGAATTTTCCTTGAAAACCCCTATTTTCTACTAAAAAAATTATATAAATAAATTAAATTCAGAAAAATCACATTTTCTCCTCCAATGTCTTAATTGACATGTGAGTGAGGTGACATAAAAAGTTCAAATTCATTTGAGCTCAATTTAGTGAGTTATGAAATAAATAAGCTTAAAAATGCATAAAGGTAATTAAAAAAAATTTAACCCTTAATTAAAACTATAGGTTTAATCAAAATGGAGGGTAAAATATTTGATTTTAATTTCCTCTTAGATGATTGAAACATAGGGAAATTAAAAGGGTAGAAACCTATTAAAACTTTAAAAATTTCAAAATGAAACTCTAATTAATTAAATAATTTGAATTTTGGAAAGAATATATATATATATTTGAATTTGGATTATTAAAATAAGGATATTATTAAGAGGATATTTATTCTTTAATTTAAAAATCCCTAAATAAGTCACTTTAACAATATTTAGTTCTTAACTAAAAATTAAAATAATAATTAAAATTAAATTTAAAATCTTGGAATTAAATTAAAATAAATTAAATTAAGTCAAGTCAAAGTTTAAATTAAATTAAATTAACACCTTAACAATTAAATTAAATTAAATTAAAAATATTGAAACTAAAATTAAATTAAAAATTAAAATTAAATTAAATTAAAATTAAATTAAATTAAATTAAAATTAAAATTAAAATTATATTAAAATTAAATTAAAAATTAAACTTAAATTAAATTAAAATTAAAATTAAATTAAATTAAAATTAAATAAAATAAAATAAAAATTAAATTAAATTAAATTAAAATCACTTAACAACAAACATAAATCAAATCATTAAGAGTTAAATCAAAACATATCAATAATTTCAACACCTCTCCCTGTCAAGTAAATTTAAAACATAAACATCAATCTGAAATACTAAGATAATTGAAAGTGTAAGATTTAAATTAAATCTAAAGTAATTTGAACATTATTCCAAACTTAAACCTCATAATTAATTTACTTTAAATCATTAACTCAAACTTTAAATTAAGAACGATTAAAATTCTCAACAACCCAACTTGCCCTTAAAGGCTTTAGTTATTATAACTCTTAAATAGAGTATTAAGTGAAATGTCACGTCACACACGAGATATTCAAACATCCTAGTTCACTGAGCAAGAAACAAAAAAAAAATAAAAATCATTGGATGATCAATTCATCTGTACAATAAAAATTCATTTGGACTCAAAATAATCCTGTATATTGAAAAGATGTTTAGGACTCGTCCTAAGCACTTCCTCAATATGACGGGATGTTTTAGAAGAACAATTGAATTTAATTGTTCTTTGATGAAGAAAATCTTCCTTAAACAAAAACACAACAACCTAGACGTCATAGGAGATGACTAGCAATAGGATTAGGAATTTGGTAGACAACCAAAACCCTTCTCTTAGCTTTTTACCTAGGTACTTGTTGAAATATTTAAATGTCTTAGTGTGTGTTTTAAGTGCAGCTTGGGATGACGGGAGGACCCTCCAGGTACGCTTTTGTTTTATTGCAATTTACTTTATCGCAATTTACTTACATGCACAGTATTTTACTTTTCCTTGCATGTTAAAACAAGACTATTGCATGAAAACTGAAACCTTCTAGGATAGCCACAAAATTGAAACCAAAACTAAATTAAAAGTCACCACAAGATAAAATTCACCACCACAACATTCCAAAATATAAAACAACTCAAAATATAATCACAAACAGAACAACAAACTACAATTGCAACTAAATTAAAACATCTCGTTGAATGATCGAGAATACCTCGGATGATGTAACCCACGTGTTGCTAACGGGATTTCCCACGGTCTAAATGAAAGTGTTGAACTCATTCAATTGAGTTTAGCAAATTCATCCGACTAAGTGAATTCGATGAAAATAACGGTGCCGGGATGACAGAACCGTGGGATCTTAATCGGTTCTGTTTAAACAACTTTAAGATTTGTTTTAATTAAAATATTGAAAATATTCGGACTTCAAGATTTATAAACCAAAGCACTTCTCTCATCTCTTGATTTTCACCTTCTAAAACTAAACCTCTGCAACAACAAGGAGCTCGGAGCATGGTGGGCAAAGACGGCCATCGTCATCAAGCAAAACTCGGTCTACTTCAAAGAAACTTTCCTTAGAATTAAATAACCAAGCCATAGAATTTCGAGGTAGTTTGTCTAGTGCAACATAATTCCTCAACTTTTTGTTAGGCATTTGCATGATCTTGTCATGTAAATTAAGCCTTAACCGGTCTTAGGACTCCGAGGTAGTCGTTTGATACGACATAAACTCTCATATCTTCAAAGTTGTTTATATGATCATGTCATATAAATATAAGTCCTAAGTAACTAAAATTGGCAGGATTGCAACATTAAATAAACTCTCAAATTGAAGCCAAACAATAGAATAGTTTGGGAAGTTGCCAAGATTCTTCTTGGATCCTCAGCTTTTCCTACTTCTCTTCCTTTAGACTTCGAAAATAAACTGTTCCAAATTTGAGCTAATTCCTTTTGACATTTCCAAAATTCAATCTCTTGAAAACCTTAAACTTTGAAATTCATGAAAGCAAAACCACTGATCATTATCGAGAGTTTTCTTAAATGATTCCCGTCATTTAAGATGTAATTAACTATATGGGCTCGCCTTTATAGGGAACTTTAAGAACCTGGTAATATAAACCCCGCTTAATTCCTTTATATTAAGCGAGGGAACTCGTCGGCTTATAAAATTGGTTCGCGTACCAAACGGATGTCACAAATCTTTTAGTTTATTTAATCGAGCCCCATCATCAAGCAAAGGTGTCTATTCTTCAGATAGATACACGGTTTCGGTGTAGTGCTCATTTATATAAACTATTTGGGATGTGAGATCGACTTGATTTCATATCTTAAAATTTTCAAATTTAAAATTATTTTCAAAATCAAATGCTACTTTTTAAATTATATATATATATATATATATATAAATTAAATTTAAAATCTAAAATTCGCCGACAATTTCTGTAGGTGACCCCCCTTTTCAAAATACAACACAAACCTAAAAATATGTCGACAGCTTCTGGCGACTCCGCTGGGGAACTGTTCCTCTCTCCATTTTGATTAGATGGTTTTGCTTTCATAAATCGATAGTGAGTCCATATCCCTAGTGGACCAAAACTATCATTCTTCTGTTGGAATACCCCGTTCATTTCTGTCTTGAACGTGTATAGCCAACTCCTCTCGGATTTAGGAGCCACTATTTAGACACCCCTAAACAGAGAGGTTTTGATATCCTTTTACCTCTTTTTCTGAGGTGGGGTGGACCCCCAATAGGTGTTAGCTTAGGAGCGGTCCTTCGGATTGAGAAGTCTTATGAGACTTTATCTTCCCTTCCAATTCTGAATCGGATCCTTCACCTTTTCTATACCTTTAAACATTTTGTTCCTAACAAACAAATCCTTTCTGATAAACAACCTTCTAATGAATAAGCTCTTTTAAAAAAATCACAAATACACTAAGATAAATGAAAATGTTTTCGGACTCTTTCTTTTTTTCGTCCTAAGTTTTGCGACAAAAGGAAGCGTAATTCGGGACTGACATTCAGAATCTGCCTTGCAGAAAATGACTGCCCTGAAGTTAATCTTTTCCTTCACCAACGGAATGGACTTCGTCGTTTACAAGGATGAGCTGCCTGACAATGGGATCATCCGTTTTGGACAAGGATTCGACAACATAGATATCAAGTTCACTGGCGTCACTCTCTTCGCACTAATGGACAAAATGCCAGAAACTGAAGAGCCCGTGATTGAGTTCAACTTGAAGTCGGCTCAGGAATTCCCTCCTCTGCAAAGGGTTCCAGTTGAAAAGAGTGCTACTGCTCGTAGGAGAACTATTGTCTCTAACCCCACCAGTCTATTCATCTCTGCACCTACCCTAACTTCTGCCAAACTGAATGGGAAGGAAATCCAAGTCTGTGATGAGCCTGTCACCTGTTGACCTCATTTTTGATGAGGTCTTCTCTTCTCTCTTTAGTACTTAGGATCTAGCCTTAGGCTTTTCCTTTGACTATCCTAGAGGATTAGAATTGAGACCCACCACTTAGAAATTCAAATCACTTCTTAACTCCCCGCAAACTCCACAAACTCGATTGTAGACCCCTAATCACCTGGAGGGTCGAGATCAAATGTGGAAGTTTAAAGGATGGGTTCCTATAGGACTTTTGGCCTTAGGACCGCCTACGGTGGCCCTGGTCTGGTGAAGGGCTGACTTGCACACACACTACACTTATACACTACACTTTCACACACCTCCTAAAACCACACTCATACTCAACTCGACCACTCGACTCATGCAGTGTGATTCACATGGATGGTCCTTAACTCCTAAGCCCTCGCGCAAGAGGTTAGGAACAACATAGCTGAATGCCCCAAATGAGTCCCTTCATGGCTCATCTCGGGCTTGATATGGCTTCATGGCTCAACCAAAATGATTTCATTCCACTTACATTTACCCAATCTTCAATTTTCTAAATTTTCAATTTTTGACCCCCGGGACCCTACACCCGCCTAGCCTACCCAAAACCCTTGAAATTACCCAAATTTTTCAAAAAAATCCCCAAATACCCAAAATTTCTCAAAACCAATCCCAAACATTCCCACATTACCCAAATTGATCATTCATAGCCAAAAATACCCAAAATTCCAAAAAATACCCCCAATACCCTCCAAATACCCAAAATGCCCCTCTTGACCCAAAAATCCAAAAATTCATAAACTTCCCAGAAAATTCCAGAAAATCCCAAATATTCCCAATTTCATTTTTTTCAACTACACCATGGGCCAAGTTTGTCAATTTACCCCACTTTTGTCAAAATACCCAATTTGACCCATTTTAACCCAAAATGAACCCCATGTCAAATCAAACCTACCCAATTGACCCAAATTCTGGTCCAATTCAATTCTAAACTTCAATTCAACATCCCCAACACCAATCTAGACCAAATCTAAGTCCAATTTGATTGGCATTTGAATCCAATTTCACTTATGACCTTAAAGCCCAATTTGGACCCATGACCCAAACTTAGCCCAAACTAACCCAATTCAACTCCAATTAACCCCAAACCTTTTCTAAACCTTCCTTAACATCCCCACAAACAAAACACTAACATGATTTGCCAAAAATTTGGACCCAAACCCCGCCCAAATTCAACCCAAAGCTACAAAGCCCAATTTTGACCTAAACCCAAACCTAATCCAAATAAGCCCAAACCCCAAAATCAAAACCCAACCAAAGTTGAAACCTCTTTGAAACACTCCCATAAACATTTCCCAACATTAATTTTACATCAATTTCAACCCTAGCCCAACATTGGCCCAAATTAACCCAATTTGACCTACATTAGCCCATGTACCAAATGAACCCAAATCCAACCCAATTCAAGCCCAAACCACCTCAAATTTATTTCAAATCACTCATGACACATCCCTAAACCAAACCCAACAATTATTTGGCCCAAGCCTTTACCAAACTTTCATCCTAAAATCTATTTTAAAATCCAAAAGCCCACTTCCCTAAACCATTTTAAAAGCACATCTTCACTAAATTTCAAAGGCCCAAACTTCATGCTAAAGCTCATATGACATTCTTTTCATCACCCCATTAATTGATATCATCCCTTAAGTCCTAAATCAATCATCAAATAATCCTAAATTAGGCCTCATGCCAAAAGAACCCATAAGTCCCAAAAATTCAAAACCTTCTTTCATGTAAATGACCAAGCTTTGTCCCAAGCCATAGAGTGAGCCAAAGACAAGCCATGTACAAGCCATATGAAGCCATGGGATGTTTGACATGTGACCATGCCCAAAGTAGCAAGAGGAAGGCCCCCTTTCTTAAATCTTCATTAAGCTTTTTAACCCCTTCCATGTTACACACTAAACCATGATTAGCCACATCACTTTAGATGGGGACTTCACCACCCCTTTCTAGCTGATGCAAATGATCCTCTCTCAGCCCAAATCAGCCATGGGGAGGTGAACCTAACCGAAAAATCATGGCTTGGACCAAATCAAGCCAAAATAGCCTCTCCCCCATGCCATTTTAATCCAAGCCCTTTACACATGGCAAAGCTCAATTGCTCGCACAAACCTCCAGCCCCGACCCACCTGGACCCGAGGGTGACCCATGCTCGCCGTCCACCGCCCGGATCGCCGGAAAACACCATGGACGAGACCTCGGGAGGAGCCAAAAATTCAATTCTCCCCGTCGAGCCGCCCCATGCCCAATGGCCACCATGGCCGTTCTTCCCTTGACCTAAGCAACGTGATCCCAAGCCTTAAACCCCCCTGGGAGGCCCTCCACCCTCTCCTATTTAAACCTCACCTCCTCTCGGCCTTGAGGGGTGATGAACCAGACCTTACTGAAACCCTACCAAAATCACTCCAGACCACTCTCCACACTTAGAGCAGTTGATCCCCAGTGACAATTTGCCCTAATCCCCACCAACAGAGCCCAATTTCTCAGCCAAAATTCCACCCAAAAACAGGACATCTCCCAATTCTCCACCAAATTCAAATTAAACTCACCCACACCTGCACAAGGTCAAGAGAAGGAGTTCCCCAGTGAAAGCCCCCTCTCCAGGCCACCCATTTGTTCCAGACTCCAAGCTTTGTAATCAGTTGTGGTCGAAATCATACCTGGAAAATTCACCAGCCCAAGGGACTTCATCTGGAGCTTTCTTGGACCCAATCGAAGGTGACACAACTCTTAGATCGAAGCTTCACTTCTCTGAGCTAAGGTATGGACTCACTCTTCTTCCCGAGCTTACAGAGATTCTCTATTTAATTTGAGTCAATTTCAATACATGTTTACCATATGGATGTGTTCGTCTCCTCAAGACGAATCCATAGAGTATAAGAACACAAAAATCCGTTGAGAATCGAGTGAGAAATTAGGGTTAGAAGGTTGACGGTCACGGGTGCACACGAGTCGTAGACGATGACTGGGAGCCGTCGGATTGAGTGTGTATCAAACAGACAGTCTGGATTGAGCCGGACAGTGCGATAGTACGTGAACCGCGGGGCCCTGGAGCGCTGAGTCGGATGGCGGCGCCGAATCAGAAGATGACGCGTGGCCTTTCGGAGCTGCCGAGGATGGCGTGGCGCAGCGTGGATAAGTAGGAAATTAGGGTATTTTTTGATTTATTTAATTCTCTAAACTTCAAAAATGCATAACTTTGTGTAGGCAAATCAGAAAAATAAAATAAAAATACCCACTTGCTCAGTGAACAGAGGAGAATAATGTGGAAAAGAAATCATTTAATTTCATCAAGTATTTTATTTTTAATTATTTATTTACTCTATGCACTATTTCAATTCTCCATACATGTATACAATTCACCATGGCATGAGACCATAGGGCTTTTGAAGCCTTTGAATTTGGGAACATTCCCTGAATTTTCCAAAGTCAGAGGCCACCCCTATGAAAAGTTATTGATTTTTCAATTCTAGGTCACTATTCTGAGTATTTTAATTCTAATAATTAGCATGTTGTGAAATAAATTCTAGGAAAATTTGGTGATGTTTATTATGACCAGAGGACCCTAGGGAAAAAGGTTTTCTAGTTAACTCACTTGTAATAACCCTAATTGGCTTAAACACCCAAAATGGAACCTTAATTAATTAGAGCTAATCATACATCAAATTGAGTTAAAATCAATTCTCCACTGACTTTTAGGATCAGGGGAACCCACCATAAAAGTTAGAAGTCAATTGGACTTGGTTAGCCCTATCAAATAGGTTAATTAAGCCATTTAGCCAAAATTAAATTTAAAAAATTCATAACTTTCAAAATACTTCTCAAAAATTCACCAAATTGATTTTAGAGCCTCTCTGATATCAGGGGAATTTAAGAAAAATAAAATTACAATTTTCCAAAAAAGTTAATTTTTTGCATTATTTTAATATTTTAATAATTAAAAAATAATAAAAATCACAAAAATAATAAAATTCACCAAAATGTCATATTTTTAATTTTAATCATTTAGGAACAAACCCCATATTTTTCTTAAGTCTCTATGATGAGATATTAAATTTTAAAGCCCTAAGGTAATTTTAAAATTAAAAAATGTATTTTCTAGCATTTCCACTAAAATAATTCTAATAAATCAAAGAAAAATCATCAAATTATAAAAATTGGTTCTCTGGTTTCCTTGATAACAGAGAGATTTTTAAAAAATATAAAATTCATTTTTCAACCTTTATTTTATTTTTAAATTAATTAATACTCCAAAACCTAAAATAATTATAATAAAAATAATATAATTTAAAAAATCATCAAAATTGGTCCAAGTGGTCCTCTAGTCATTAGGAATGTCCCATAATTTTCTTAAGGACAGAAACTTTCTCTTGGTCATCTTATTAAGTTTTTCCTTGAAAATTCATATTTTCCACCAAAAATAATTATATAAATAAATTAAATACAGAAAAATCACATTTTCTCCACTAATGTCTTGATTGACATATGAGTGAAGTCACATAAAAATTTCAAATTCATTTAAGCTCAATTTAGTGAGTTATGAAATTAGTAAGTTTAAAGGGCAAAATGGTAATTAAAATTTTAACCTATAATTAAAAATTTTAGGTTTAATTAAAAGGGAGGGTAAAATATTTGATCCTAATCTGATTTGGATGATTGAAATTTAAATTATTAAAGGATAGAAACCCATCAATCATTTTTAAGATTAATTAAAGTAAACCTTAATCAATTAATTAATTAAATTTGGAAGAATAATAAAAAAATTGGAATTATTAAAATAGGGATATTATTAGGAAGAAATTTATTCTTTAATCTAAGAATCCCTAAATTGATCACCTCAATAATATTTAATTCCTAATTAAAATGATAATCGAAATTCAAAATTTAAAATGTTAAAAGACTTAATCATTAAATTAAATTAAAATTAAAACATTTAAATTAAATCCTTTTAAAATTTCAATTAAATTAATACTTTAACAATTAAAATTAAATCATCCTTAAAGCATAAAGAATAAAATATTAAATTAAAAATTAAAAAATTAAATTAAATTAAAAAAGAATATAAAACCAAATTAAATTTAAATTAAATTAAAATTAAATTAAATTAAATTAAATTAAATTAAATTAAAATTTAAATTAAATTAAATTAAATTAAATTAAATTAAATTAAAACATATTAAATTAAATTAAATAAAATAAAAAATAAAATCAAGTTAAAATAAAATTAAAATTTAATTAAATAAATTAAATTAAATTAAAATTAAAACTAAACTAAATTAAATTAAATTAAAATTAAATTAAATTAAATTGAATTAAATATAACATCACTTAAGACATAAAGAATTCAAAAATAAATCTAAAACAACTTGAACACTATTACAAACTTAAAATCATTAATTAAAATTAAGTCGAATCACAAATCACTTAAACATCGATTTGCCCTCAAAAGCTCTTGTTGTCATAACTCCTAAACAGAGTGTTAAGTGAAGTATTACTTCACTCATAGGATATTCAAATGTCCTAGTTCACTGAGCAAGATAACAAAACTTGAACTCCTGGATGATTGATTCATTATATAATTAAATTCTCTTGACTTAAAATAATCCTGAAGTATTGAAAAGATGTTTAAGATTCGTCTCAAGCATTTCCTCAATACGATAGGATGTTTATAAGAACAATCGAACTTAATTATTCTTCGATGAAGAAAATTGTCCTCAAACCAAAACACAAGAACCTGGACGTCATAGGAGATGACTAGCCATAGTGATTAGGAACTTGGTAGAAAACCATAACCCTTCCCTTAGCTTTACTTAGGAACTTGCTTTAAATGCTTAAATATTCTAAATTGTGTTTAAGTGCAGCCTGGGATGACGGGAAGACCCTCCAGGTACGCTTATATTTTATTGCAATTTACCTTATTGCAGATGCACTTTACTTTTCTTTCATGATAAACAACTGTTGCATGAAAACTCACACCTTTAGGATAGTCCCTAAAACTGACACCAAAACTAAATTAAAAGTCATTACAAGATAAAATTCACCGTCACAACATTTCAAAATATAAAACAACTCAAAATTTAATCACAAACAGAACACAAAACTACAACTAAATTAAAACGTCTTGTTGGATGATCGGGAATATCTCGGATGATGTAACCTACGTGTTGCTAACGGGATTTCCCACGGTCTAAATGAAAGTGTGGAACTCATTTAGTTGAGTTTAAGCAAATTCATCCTGACTAAGTGAATCCGATAAAAATAACGATGCCGAAAGGATGGAACCGTGGGATCTTAACCGGTGTTGTTATAATCAATTTTAAGATTTATTTTAATTAAAACATAAAGAACACTTGGATTTTAAGATTTCTAAAACCAAACTCTTCTCTTCTCTTTTGATTACAATCTTCTAAAACTAAACCCTCTGCAACAACAAGAAGCTCGGAGCATGGTGGGTAGCACGGCCATCGTCATCAGCGAAACCTGAGCCTATTTCAAGAAACTTTCTTAGAATTAAATAACCAAGTCATAGGATTCCGAGGTAGTTCACTTAAGTGCAACATAAATCCTCAATCTTTTTGTTAGGCATTTGCATTGCAAATTAAGCCCTAACCAGTCTTAGGATTCCGAGGTAGTCGTCCAATACGACATAAACCCTCACATCTTCGAGCCTATTTGTATGATCATGACATACAAATATAAGTCCTAATTAATTAAAATTAGCAAGATCAAAACATTAAACAAACATTAGGACTTTCCTAAATTCAAGCCAAACAATAGGATAGTCGGGAAATTACCGAAGTTCGCTTCGAATCTGTAATTTCTCCTACCTTTTTTCCTTTGAATTCCCAAAACAAAATGTTCCAAACTTGATCCATTCCCTATTGAAATTCTAAAATTCAATCCCTTGAAAACTTAAACTTTGAAATTCTTGAGAGCGAATTATCGATTATTATCGAGAGTTTTCTTAAGTGATTCCCGTCATTTAAGATGTAATTAACTATAGGGGCTTGCCCTTATAGGGAATTTTAAGAACCCGAGTAATATAAACCCCGTTTAATGCTTTCATATTAAGCGGGGAACTTGTCGGCCTATAAAATTGGTTCGCGGACCAAACGGATGTCACAAATCTTATAGTTTATTTAATCGAGCCCCATCACCAAACAAGTGTGTCTATTCTTCTGGATAGTATACACGGCTTACGATGTGGTACTCGTTTATATAAACTATTCGAGATGTGAGATCAGTTTGATTTCATATCTTAAAATCTTCAAATTTAAAAAATTATTTTCAAAATCAAATACTACTTTCTAAACCATATATATATATTTAAATTAAAATTAAAATCTAAAATTCACCGACATCACCGTGGAGGGTACAAATTTTGCTACAATACCGTCCGTTTTTGAAATTGGGTCCAGTTCAAGAGTTGCACCCCTAACTCGAACTCAAAGAAGAAATAGAAGCGTAAAAGATCTCTAAGATCAAGAAAGCCGTAGCCGCCGAAGTTGCTTTTCTAGAAGAAATTCCCGAGGAAAGAGAAGAACTGCCTGAGTATATACCTCTGTTGGAAGGAAGCAGGTTTCACCCTCTCTCTGCCACATCAGATGAAGAGGATATCCGTAGGATCGCCACTGCATTACCCCGACCTGCATACTACAGCAATTACAAAAGGAAAAGGAATAGGACTACGCCATTTACTCGACTGCAAGCTGTGATAGAAAGATTGGCAAAGAAAAAAAGATGCCCTGTGTCAAAAATCTTAAGAAGGATAGGACGGGTACCAGCTAAATCCCGCCTCGGACCGCGAATAGAGCATGTTGCTGCTACAGCAAAACCAAAGAAGAAGATAAAAGCCAGTTCACCCGTTATTATATCGGGTCTGCAAATTAGGGAGGATACCACCTTCCAGCATGTAGCCGATAGACCATCCGGTCCTAAGCTTCCGGCTGCAAGAAGGATTGTATGGCGACCTACTACTGGTGAGCTAAGACCAAAACAATGTCCTGAGAAGAAAAGTCTCGTCAGGAGACTTGAATCAGAAGGAAGTGCTACTGCGATAAAGGAAACCCCCGAAAAAGAAGTTCAACAACTGTCACATGAAAACTGCGAGACCGTGCGGAAAAGGCCATTAGAGGATGTCATGGACAAGTTAAGGACCGATATCCGACGGTTAGCAAGAGAAAGAGAAGAAAAACTAGAAGATGAAGTTGATTCCTCAGAATTCATGGATGACGAGTATGCTGAAATCCACATGGTTGAGACACAAGCATCGTCAGCTTCACAAGGTGCTCCGGCAGCTGCGGAAAGAGATGAACTGGAAGTGATGAGAGCACAGCTTCGAGAAAGAGATGACACAACTTCCCAGATGGCAAAGAGGATGGAAGAGATGGATGCTGCCTTAGCCACTCTCCAGAGTCAGGTACAACCTCAAAAAGAGACACCCGCAGAAATTATCCATATTGCAAATGGAGGAAAAGAGATCACATCCATCAAAGGAGATGAGCCACCAAAGAAAGATCCTGCACAAAGCATGATTCCAGAAAAGAACATTAAGAGCATGGTAGAATAGCAGGTGTGAGAAGCCCTAGCACAATCTAAGAGTGGAGCATCTATTCAGATGGGTAGACCTTACCCCGAAGAATTTGATGCGGTCCAATACCCAAAAGGCTTCATACCATCTCTGTTCAAGACTTTTGATGGTACCGGAAACCCTCGGTAGCACATTGCACATTTTTGTGCTAGTTGCTGCAATGCCGGTGGGAGTGACGCTCTACTCTTTCGTCACTTCATCAGCAGTTTATCAGAGATTGCCTTCGACTGGTACGCAGAATTGTCGAATGGTTCAGTAAAGACCTTTTCAGAACTAGAGAATCTCTTCGTTAAGCGGTTTGCCGGGGCTCAGCACCACATCACTATCGGTGATCTAGTGGTGGAGCAACAAAAGCCGAACGAAACTTTAGTGGATTACATACTTCGATGGAGAAACTTAAGCATGAAGTGTGAACCACAGCTTCAAGAACAACATGCAGTCGGCATCTTGCTCAAGAGCATCCATGGCCTGATAGCACTTCTCAAAGGATTTACAATCAAGACTTTCGAGAAGTTTCTTAGCAAGGTCAGGAGCATGCAAGAGGAGGCAAAGCAGTTAAGTTTCGTAGACAAGACAGATAAGGAAGCCCGTGAAAACATTCAAAAAGAAATCTGGAATCGTCGCGGCAGTAGATAAGGGCAAGCAGCCAATGCAGATACCGCCAGAGCGGCCACAACCTAGTTATCAACCACCGCAACGGACATACCAACAACCACCTCAGCAGAGCTATCAGCAACCTCAGCAGGGCTATCAGCAACCTCGTCCAAGCTATCAGTCGCCTCAGCATTATGAACAACCGCCTCGTTCATCACGTACCTTAAGAGAACTTCTAAATAGAGAATATCCATTCAAAACTGAAGCAATAGTGAAGATGTTCCGCAGCTTAATGAAGACACCGGATTTTCAGCTGCCTGAACCAAAGAAGCCGGAGGAAGTCAATAAGAAAGATCATTCGAGCTATTGCCCTTACCACCGGATGTTTGGACATAAGATAGAGGATTGCATCACTTTCAAGAGTTGGCTTGATGACAATCTCCGAAAAGGGAACATAGCGATCCCAAAGGAATACATGAAGGAACCCCAAAAAGGAGGTTCCTTCAATGTTATTTCAACGGATCCCATTATTCCGATAGACCTTTACACGACCGATGATGGATGGAGTACCGTCTGTACAAAGTCTTCAAAGAAAATTTTGGATCACATCCAAGCCGCTTTGGTATGTGCTTCAACTCAGAGTTTGAAATCTGTCGAGCCGGCACTATCACTTGCGATTGAAGAACCACCCCAGAAGGAGGAAAAGATCGTGGAAGAAAAGAAGACCGAGGCTCCGAAGGGTAGACTAGGGGCTGCTTATCCTATGATGGTTGTTACCGATTTGGGGGAGAAATACCTCTAACTCCTGGCTCTGTATGATTAGTTGCTCGCCCCGCGGGATCTTATAATGATAAAGGTTTTGGCGTTGGCTACGTTTTGACTGTTTCTAACGATTACGTAACTAGCGACAACCGACTTAATCCGGATCTCGATTTCAATACAAATAATGATTCTCAAATCATACACAACTTCAATGACCACGACGAAGAAGATGTTCACAAGGGAGGCTACGAAAGCTCGACAAGCAACGAGTCCGTTTGTGAATTCAGAGGAGCTCCGATCACAATAGAATTAGAACCATTGGACACCGAAGCAACTTCAGATGAGCTAATTGTTCCGATTCAAGAGGAGACACCGGTAAATTTAGAAGAGATAACAGAGGTTAATCTAAGAAGCGGAAATGTTCTACCCCCGAGAATGGGTCCAAAGGATAAAGGAAACCAGGTGGTTGCTCAGGATGAGCCAACCCCAGCAGAGGAACTGCCCATTCGGGAAGAAAACGAGGAACATGGTAAAAAAGTGGACTACAACGTGCTAGCCCATCTTAGGTAAGTTACCAGCCAAACTAAGCATATACGACGCTCTGATCCTGTCAAAGGAGATGAGGGAGGCTCTGATCAAGGCTTTACTTGATCCAGAGATTTGTTTAGCTCAAATGGCCGGTAATTCCTTCGACGAGGTTTGCTCGTTAAGAGAACAACGAGGTGTTACCTTCACGGACAATGATCTATTACCGGGGACGACTCGATCACAACCGACCGTTATACATTTCGATCACTATTAGAAAGTTTACGCTCTCCGGAGTGATGGTTGATCCGGAAGCATCAATCAACATAATGAATCTTCTGGACGCTAGCATATTTGGAAATCGATGCTCGCGAGCTTGAGCGTACAAGATGTTATTAAGAGGCTTCAATCAAAAAGAAGAAAGAGCTCTTGGAACGATAACATTACTGATGAAGACCGGTGATTTAGC
This sequence comes from Papilionanthe hookeriana x Papilionanthe teres, assembly GCA_022702705.1. NCBI lineage: Eukaryota > Viridiplantae > Streptophyta > Magnoliopsida > Asparagales > Orchidaceae > Papilionanthe > Papilionanthe hookeriana x Papilionanthe teres. The sequence continues at coordinate 36,495,365 of CM040437.1, read as the reverse complement.
AAAGACAACCGCAAAATTCCATATAATTGATTCTGAGACATCATTCAACGCTCTACTGGGTCGGTCATGGATCCATGAAAGTCGGATGGTACCGTCATCTCTACACCAGTGCATAAAGTATTACGATGAAGTAGAACAGTGTATCAAAGGTGACTTGCAACCATTCTCCATACACGAGATCGGGATTCATGAAGATGCGGCCTACTACGCGCCCCCGAAAAAAACAATCTTTTCAAGAAATACCATACCAAATGAAGAAAAATAAATTCGAGACGATGAGGAACCTGAAGTTCTAGTCTAACAGTTACTCACCACTCCCTTACGGCGAGATGGTGAAGATTTCTCCAAAACTCGCACCCGAGGTCGAGGCCGGGGACGAGGATGTGGAAGAAACATTGGAATAGTTGGACAGAAGAAACCAGTCATCAATGTTGATTGGGAGAACAGTTCTGAAGAAGAAGAAGAAATTGAGAAAGAAGCAGCGACAATAAGTCAAAAGAAACCCCAGTTCAAGATTTCTCTCGAAGATGAAAAGAATGAAGAATACAAATCAAAGTACGAGAAGATTAACCATTATGTACATATTATGACCCTGAACAAGATCCATTCTAATAAGATCGAGGGTATGGTGGTCAAGGAAGTGCATGGTGGTGGTACTAAGCCGATTAAGTTTTACCGTGGAGCTTCTTCTTCCAAAACTGAAAGTGATGTTATGATTTGAAGATGTTACTTCATCTGAATTAATGGAACTACCTTTTGAGTGGTACTCTCCCTGTGTTCAAAATTTAATTCAACGTGGAGTCCTACCTCGACGATGGATAAAAGGTCAGTCACAACATTTTGAAAATTTATGGAATAATGCCAGTCGGCCTCCCAATTCAAAACATGGTCTCGGATTCGGCACGGTAGGGTTTTTTGACGATACGGGATTTTGCTTGGTTGTCACTTGCGAGCCTAATGAAGACTGCTTGGAAGCTTCAGAAGATCTCGAGGATCTACCAATCGAAGATGCTCCACCAGAATTCGAAGAAGAAATCAAATCTATAATAGACGAGTTAACGGAAGTTAACTTAGGTACTAGCGAAGAACCTAGGCCTACCTTTGTTAGCTCCTTACTCAATAAAGAAGACTCTGAAGACATAATCAAGCTATTAATGGAATTCAAGGACTGTTTTGCTTGGAGTTACGACGAAATGCCAGGATTAGCTCCAAAAGTTGCAGTTCACAAACTAGGAGTGGATCCCACTGCTGTGCCAGTCAGACAAGCTCCAAGAAGAATGCGTCTAGAAATTGAGCAAAAGTAATAGCCGAAGTTAAGAAGCTGGTAGACGCTAAATTTGTCCGTGAAGAACAACACCCAACTTGGTTAGCCAACGTAGCACCAGTCAGAAAGAATAATGGTCAGATCAGAATCTGCGTGGATTTCAGAGATTTGAATAAAGCATGTCCAAAGGATGAATTTCCACTACCAATCCCAGAACTGATGATCGACATCGCTTCAACAAATGAAATCTTCTCATTCATGGATGGATTGTCGGGATAAAACCAGATAAAGATGGCACCAGAAGATGAAAAGCTCGCGGCATTCAGAATGCCGATCGGAGTGTACTGCTACACAGTGATGCCATTCGGACTAAAGAACGCAGGAGCAACATACCAAAGAGCGATGACGAAGATTTTTGATGATCTCATTAACAACCAAGTTGAGTGCTACGTGGATGATGCGGTCATCAAAAGCAAACTGAAAGAAGATCACTTGTATGATTTGAGAATTGTTTTCGAGCGACTAAGATAATTTAACCTTAAGATGAATCCCTTAAAATGCGCCTTCGACGTCACCTCTAGGAAATTCTTAGGATTTGTTGTCCGATATCGCGGAATTGAAATTGATCTAGAGAAGATTAAAGCTATTTTAGAAATGCCTCCTCCAAAAACTTTGAAACAACTACGATCCTTTCAAGGGAAGTTGGCATATCTTCGATGCTTTATCTCAAACTTGTCAGGTAGGTGTCAGCCCTTCTCGGCCTTAGTTAAAAAGGACGCCAAATTCGTTTGGGATGAGAAATGCCAGCGGGCTTTCAAGGACGTTAAGCAATATTTAATGACACCTCATGTCTTAGCAGCCCCAGTCTCAGGTAGACCGTTGAAACTTTATACCGCGGCCTTAGATGACTCTCTCGGAGCCCTGCTAGCACAGGTCAATGACGAGGGAAAAGAAAACACTCTCTACTACCTAAGCCGTCATCTAATCCCGACGGAAGTGGAGTATCCTCCGATTGAGAAGCATTGTTTGGCTCTGATCTTCGCCGCTCAAAAGCTCAGGCATTACATGCTTTCTCATAAGGTTAACCTTAATTTGAGAGTTAATCTGTTGCAATACTTGATGACCCGACCGACGCTTTCTGGCAGACTTGCCAGGTGGTCGATGATATTATTGTAATTCGACATAACTTTTGTTCCTCTTCACGCCGTAAAAGGACAAGTCCTAGCAGACTTCCTTGCAGTACACCCTTTACCGGCAGATTCGCCTCTCGACGACGATTTGCCTGACGAGCAGATAATGAGCCTAGAAGACCCTGATGATCGATGTTGGGAACTATATTTCGACGGTGCGTCCTCATAACCGTTTGACATAACTGTGTACAAACAACGAGGCAGAATACGAAGCCCTCATAACAGGTTTGGAATTAACCATTCAGATGGGAATAACAGACATCAACATCTAAGGAGATTCTCAGTTGATCATTCAACAGGTCGCCGGACAATACAGAATTTTAAAGCTAAGGCTCGAGCAGCACTTTCAGTATGCCATGAAACTATTGGAACAGATTCCAAACGTAACAATCTACAAGATTCCCAGAAAAGAAAATGCTCTCACTGATGTGTTAGCCCGCCTTGCAAAGGAATTTGCCTGTTTGCAGGATGAGTCAGTTGAAGTGTCAGTTCAAGGACTACAGGTCCTATCACAGCTCGACATGGATACAGCACATAAATCAGAAAGAAAAGAAGAAGAAACAATCGCGAAGCAGAATGTAAAAATATAGAAGATTGGCGGCACCACTAATGGACTACTAGCAGAAGGAAACCCGCTCGACGATAAGTCGTTAGCCCATCAAATCAAGAAAAGAATTCTGTCTTACGCATTAATAAACAATATGTTATATAGAAGGTCCTTTTGATCAGATGTGGCTAAGATTCCTGAGAGGGTCCGAGGCTCGTGAAATCGTTAAAGAGGTACATTCAGGACTTTGTGGCGCTCATCAGTCGGATTCGAAAATGAAAATGAAGATTAAAAGACTAGGGTACTACTGGCCCTCAATGATGACCGACTGCATGAAAGTTGCCAAAAGCTGTCACCAGTGTCAAGTGCATGGAGTGGTTCTACACCAACCTCCAAATGTGCTACATCCGACAATCGCGTCGTGGCCATTTGAGTGTTGGGGCACAGATATAGTGGGTCTGATAGAACCGCCTTCTTCAAAAGGACATCGCTTCATTCTCGTAGCTACAGACTACTTTTCTAAATGGGCAGAAGCTATACCACTCAGAGAAGTGAAGGCACACCACGTGCTATAGTTTTTCAAGAACCAAGTTGTATACCATTTTGGGGTACCCCGCAGGATCATTTCAGATAATGGGTCTGCATTCAAAAGTACAAAGATCAACAATTTTGTCAGAAGACACGGGATCGATTGGTGATACTCAATGATCTACTACCCAAGAGCAAACGGCTTGGCCGAGGCTTTTAATAAAACTCTCGTTCAAATTTTAAAGAAAACTTTAGACGACAACAAGAGAAATTGGCACGAGAAGTTGTTAGAAGCCTTATGGGCCTACAAGACGACTTTTAGGACTCCTACTCAGTCTATGTCTTACGCTTTAGTGTACGAGTCCGAGGCCGTCTTGCCCCTGGAAGTTCAGCTTCCGTCACTCCGAATTGCGAGCTTACGTAAAAGATCACTACGAAGAAAATACCGGACTACGACTAGAAGAATCGGAAAGCCTCGGAAGGGAAAAGACTTTCAAGACATGCAGAATTTGGAACCGTATCAAGCCAAGATGATCCGTGCCCATGATAAACCTGGTCCGCCCAAGAACATTCAAAGTCGGTGACTTGGTTTTAGTTCTCAGAAGACCTATTCTTGCACATCGCAAGATAGGTGGTAAATTTGAACCAACATGGGAAGGACCATTTGTGGTCGAGACAATCTACTCTGGAGGTTCCTACCAACTGGTGAATTGCATTGGAGAATGACCCATGCTTCCAATCAATGGACGGTATTTAAAGAAGTATTACGCAACCTGATGTTTCGAAGGGTGGCCTCTAAAGTAGAATCTTATCCCTAGAAACACGGGTGAAGTAATCACTTTGTGACTTGGTCCGAACCCAAAATAAAATAAAATGGATGATAAAAGAAATCTCATTAACGAAAATGTTAAAAAAGAAAACATGGGAAATCGTAATAATAAAATCTCAATCTTTCCTTTTAAATCCATTCATTCCTGATTTTTTTCTCATCTCTTTCTACTTTCTTTAAATTTAAAAGAAGTGAATAAGAATTTTTAATTGTTTTTTTCTTATTTTTCATGTTCTTAGTACAGCCCCTGATCCTTGCCTTGTTTTTTCGAAGGGAAATGTCGAACGGACAGTTGGTTCTAAACTTTAGAAATGGCGTGAGTCAAGCACTTGATGAAAAGAGGGTGAGGGTTGGAGCAGTGATAGAGATTGACTCAGACTTCACACCAGCCGGCTTACAATATGAAGAAAATGATTGGATCACAGTTGATCAAGAAGAACTTCACAGCCAAATAGTGATGAAAATGGGTGGCCTAAGCCACCAATCCAGCAGCAAGAAAAGAAAAGCAAACGCCGCGCATGCAACCAAAGAAAATAAGAAAGTTAAGTCCATGGTTGCCACAATAGAGGATAGGCTTGTCAGCGCTGCACCTGCAAAAATTCAAGGGGTAAGGAGAGCTACTCTCACTGCTTCCCAGGGAAGAAATAAGAATCGTTGCATTCGCAAAATGTTGACCAAGTTAGCAGAAGATCAACATAAATAGACAGTGGATACCGTTAGTGCAAATGCTCCAAGGAAATCGGTTCGTCAGGAACCAGAAAAAAGAAAGTCAACTCCAAGAAGGTCGGAACAGATAAAAGAAGTACTAAGAAAAGTAGAAATAGAGTCGATACCTCGACGCCGAGCAGATGTACCAGATCCGAAGAGTCTTGTTGCGAAAGCAACCCCGGAGGATGTCCCTACAGAGACTATCCCGAGGAGCCGAGATAAGCAGAAGAACGTACTGGGGTTGAGTCATACATCCCGCAGTATGTTACTAGACACCGAGAACTTCAGATAATCCCAGAATATGAGCTGGAGAAAATGCAACTAGTTGAGAAGAAAACCTTTGAATACTTTGAAAGAATTGGAAACAAGAGGGTCAACATCTTGGAAGGCCTCGAGCTGCATACATATGTATTCTCAAATTACAAGCAACAAAAAATTGTAGACTGCATCCTCGAATTGCAGAAAATGGGTCGAGCTGGCCGCCTGAGAGAAAAGACATATTCAGAACCCCGAAGATGGATGCCAGGAAAGGGAAGAGTTACAATCCAATGCGGATGTTGCTACAATTTTGCCATAGAAAGAAAAGGAAATCCACCAGGGATACTCGTCGCAGTGAGGTGGATCTGATGCCAAGAATCATTAAGAGAATGGTGAAAAGGATGATAACATGGAGGGTATCGCTCGCGGATCGCATACCCAATAACTGCATTATTAACATCTACAAAGAAGGCGACTGCATACCTCCGCATATAGACCATCATGATTTTGTTAGACCCTTCTGCACGGTGTCATTCGTCAACCAGTGCAACATCATGTTCGGATCCAACCTCTGGATTGCGGGCCCCGGTAAGTTCCGAGGCCGATGGAGATACCACTACCGGTAGGTTCCGTCCTGGTGTTAAAAGGAAACGGAGCAGACGTTGCAAAGCATTGCATTCCAGGAGTGCCTGTGGAGCGGATCTCAGTTACTTTTAAAAGAATGGACGACAGCAAAATGCCTTACCACTTTCAGCCAGATCCAGAATTGGAGAGTCTCTGGCCCTACGAGCTGTGAGTTACATGGAAAATAGCACACCTCAATACACATTCATGCGGCATTTTTTGCCAAGGGTGGCTTGGAAGGTGATGTTATTATCCATGTTTCTTACTATTCAGACATAGATTTTTGACAGACGCTTTTGGATGGATCAACAAGAAGTTTACACAATCCGTTTTGGATTTACATAGATTGTATGAGACATTAAATTTCCGAGGAAAATGTCATCATGATTAGATCAAGTTGTATGATGTATTTTTAGCAAGTTGGAATGAAAATGACTACGTCATATTTTGCGTACACCTCTTTTATGCAAATTGACTGGGAAACGCCATTAGAGTTAAATGAACTTTGAACGAAGAATAAAAGAGAAAAGAAAATAAATGAGAACTTTTTCACATGAACACTAAATAAACAACAACAAAAAATAAAATGGGATCGTTAAAGGACAAACAAAACGAATCTAAACTCCGAATTGAATTCCAATCTGAATCCTCTGATTCGAACCTTTCAGTTCTTTACTCAATTGAAATCTGTTTGGAACTCTTTTGAAATTTCAATATTCTCTTCGACTTGTGGTTAAGTTAATTCTTTTTGGCTTGGTACACTTACCAGCTCCTTTCAATTCTCTTTCTTCTGTGTCTTAGAGGATCGACTAGTTCTATTGACACGGAGCCACGAACTTTGTTCGATTTGGTTCTGATGGCATGAGACTGGGTCCCTCTTCATACATATAAATTCCTTCGAGGTCGGTACCTAAATTATGACTCTCATTCGAGATCGATACCTAAATTTTGATTCTCTTTCGAATTGATACCTAAATTTCAATTCTAAATTCTGAGACTGGTACCTAAATTCCAGTTCTCTTCCTTCGAGGTCGGTACCTAAATTTCGACTCTCATTCGAGATCGATACCTAAATTTCGATTCTCTTTCGAATTGATACCTAAATTTCAATTCTAAATTCCGAGAATGGTACCTAAATTCCAGTTCTCTTCCTTCGAGGTCAGTACTTAAATTCCGACTCTCATTCGAGATCGATACCTAAATTTTGATTCTCTTTCGAATTGATACCTAAATTTCAATTCTAAATTCCGAGACTGGTACCTAAATTCCAGTTCTCATTTTGAGGTCAGTACCTAAATTCTGATTCTCATCCGTTGCGAGGTTGATACCTAAATTTCGACTCTCTTCCGAGACTGGTACATAAATTCCAGTTCTCATTTCGAGACTAGTACCTAAATTCTAGTTCTCATTCCGAGATCAGTACCTAAATTCTGATTCTCATCCTTTGCGAGGTCGATACCTAAATTTCGACTCTCTTCCGAGACTGGTACCTAAATTCTAGTTCTCATTTCGAGACTAGTACCTAAATTCTAGTTCTCATTCCAAGATCAGTACCTAAATTCTGATTCTCATCCTTTCCAAGGTCGGTACCTGAATTCCGACTCTCTTTCCGAGATCGATACCTAAATTTCGATTCTCTTTCAGGTTTGATACTTAAATTTCAAATCTCACTCTCTCGAGATCAGTACCTAAATTCTGATTCTCATCCTGTTCAATCAATACTTAAACTCTGATTCTCACTCCGAGGCTGGTACCTAAATTCCAGTTCTCTTTGCAATCCCGAGGTTGAAACCCAGGTTTTAATTCTCATTTCAAATCCAAATTTCAAATTCAAAAATTTCCTTAATCGATTTTAAATTAAACTTCAATCAAAATTGAAACTCGGAACAAATCGAAACTGAAACTCACACATTGAAACTTGAAATTTAAAAGTAAAATGAAATCTAAATTGAATTCCCCAGATTTTGTGATTTGGAATTCACCTCCTTCTCTTTTCCCCGGCGAGAGTACAGGAATCTCCAGTCTTGGAAATGTACTTGATACTCCCCAGCGGAAATTCTTCTACTTCATCCTAAGTTCGTCACTTGGACATCTGTGTTGGTTTTGTTGATCTCTTCGGTCAACGCCAATACGCGCGGTGTGCTTGGTTAGCACACCACACATATTGGGGGTTCATTTCTTGACCTCATTTTTTATGAGGTCTTTTGCTTCTCTCTTTAGTACTTAGGATCTAGCCTTAAGCTTTTCCTTTGATTAATCTTAGAGGACTAGAAATGGAACCCACCACTTAGAAATTCAAACCACTTCTTAACTCCCTACAAACCCCACAAGCTTGATTGTAGACCCCTAATCACCTAGAGGGTTGAAATCAAATGTGGAGGTTTAAAGAATGAGTTCCCTATAGGACTTTTTGGCCTTAGGAATACCTTGGGTGGCCTGGTCTGGTGAGGGTTGACTTGCACATACACTACACTCTCACACACATTCCCAGTCCTAAAACCACACTCTCACCCAATTTGAATTCCTGACTCATGTAGGTAATTCATATGGATGATCTTTAACCCCTAAGCCCCTAGCTAAGAGAGTTAGGAACAACATAGTGGATGCCCCAAATGAGTCCTCTCATGGCTCATATGGGCTTGATATGACTTCATGGCTTAACCAAAGTGATTCCATTTCACTCACACTTGATCAATCTTCATTTTTCCAAAATTTCAATTTTTGACCCCCGGGGCCCCGGACCCACCAAACCTACCAAATACCCTTGAAAAGACCCAAAATTTGCAAAATCACCTAAATTACCCAAAATTCCTCAAAATCAATCCCAAACACTTTCCACCACTCAAGTTGACCATCTTTGACCAAAAATACCCCTAAAACCCCCAAAATTACCAAAATACCGTTTTACCCAAAAAAATCCAAAATTTCTAAAAATTCCCCGAAAATTCCAGAAAATCCCAAATATTCCCAATTTCATTTTGTTCAACTACACCATGGGCCAATTTTTCCAATTTACCCCACTTTTATCAAAACCCCCAATTTGACCCATTTTAAACCCAAGTGAACCCAATGTCAAACCAAACCACCCCAATTGACCTCAATTTCGGTCCAATTCAATTCTAAACTTCAATTCAATATCCCCAATATCCATTTAGACCAAATCCAAGTCCAATTTGATTGACATTTGGGCCCAATTCCAATTTGGGGCCTAAGGCCCAATTTTGGACCATGACCTAAACCTAGCCCAAACCTAGTCCAATTCAACCCCAATTGGCCCCAAATCTTTTCTAAAACCTTCCTAACATTCCCACAAACAAAACACTAACTTGATTTGCCCAAAATTTGAACCTAAACTCCACCCAAACCTAACCCAAAACCAAAATCCCTTAAATTGACCTAAGCCCGAACCAAACCCAAATGGGCCCAAATCCCAAAATTAGAGCCCAACCAAAGTTGAGAACTCTTTGTAACACTCCCATAAACATTTTTCAACATTAATTTTACATCAAATTCAAAAATTAGCCCAACCTTAGCCCAAGTTAGCCCAATTTGGCCCACTTTGGCCCCTTTAAATAAAAAAGCCCAAATTCAACCCAATTCTACTCCAAATCACACCAAATTGATTCCACACGAAACATCCCTAAACTAAACCCAACATTTATTTGGCACAATTCTTTACAAAATTTTCATCCCAAATTTATTTTAAACCTAAAAGCCCACTTCCTTAAACCACTTTAAAAGCCTATCCCAAGACAATTTCAAAAGCTCATAATTGACTCTAAAGCCCATATGACATTTTCATTTATCATCCATTTAATCAAAATCATTCCCTAAGTTCCAATTCCATCATCAAATAAATCTAAATCAAGCCTCATGCCAAAATACCCCTAAATTTCAAAAATCTCAAAATCCCTTTCTCATGCAAGTGAGCCAAGCCATTCCTAAGCCATGAGCAAGCCTTGGAGCCATCCACAAGCCACATGAGAGCTATGAGAATCTTAGGATTTTCAACACCCCATAAGTGGAAAAAGGAGGAAGGCCTTTAAGCACTCCTTAAGAGTCATTAACCCTTCCCATGTCTCCCCTAACTCATGCTTAAGCCTAATTGTACTTGGATTGTGACTTTACTCCACTAATCAAGCCGATTCAAATGACTTTCTCTTCAAATTCCAAACCAGCCTTGGGAGGTGCACCTAGCTTAATCCATGCATTGGACCAAATTAAGCCAAAATGAATTCTCCCCCGTTCCATTTAAATCAATTCCTTTACACATGTCCAAAGCCAATTGAACTCACCAAACCCCAGCCCTGACCTCACTGGTCAAGATGGTGACCAATGCCTGGCTGGACGGCCACCTGGGTCTCTGAAAACACCATGGCCGAGAGCTCCATGTGAGCCAAAATTTTAAATTCTCCTCGTCGAGCCGTTCCAACCCTAGTGGACACCGCAGCTCTTCTTCTCCTCCCCCGAGCATCCGATCCCGACCTCCAATCGCCCTCGGAAGCCCTCCAGCCATGCCTATTTAAACACCACCACCTCTCGGCCAAATAAGGTGATGAACCATACCTTAAGGAAACTCGCCAAAATTGCTCCGAGACCCTCTCCTAACCCAAAGCGATTGATCTCCAAGTGTTCCTTCGCCCCTAAACCCCATTAACGTAGCTCGATTTCGAGTTGAAAATCCACCTAAAAACAGGACACTTCACCACGGTGAGTCAATCTCCAAATTGATTGACCCTACACCTTCACTCGTACCAAGAGGAGAAGTTCCCCAACAAAAGCCCCCTCACCGTGCCGGCCATTGCTTCCGACCTCCAAGCTTTGTGATCGGTTGTGGACACTTTCATACTTAGACAATTCCCTGCAGCCGCAGACTTCATCTAGAGCTTGCCTGGACTCAATCGAAGGTGACACAACCCTCAGATCAAAGCTTCACTTCTCTGAGCAAAGGTATGAACTCATTCTTCCTCCCAAGCTTCCAGCAATTCTCCATTTTGTTTGAGTTAATTTCATAGCTTATAAACTGTATGGATGTGTTCGTCTCTTCAAAACGAATCCATAGAGCATAAGAACTCAAAAATCCATTGAGAATCGAGAGAGATATTAGGGTTTGAGTGTGGACGGTCACGGTGCACACCGGCCGTAGACGATGACTGTGGAGTTGTTGGATCGCGCGTGTATCGAGCGGACGGTCAAGATCAAATCGGACAGCAGAATGTTACGTGAACCGAGGGCCCCTAGAGCGCTGAGTCAGATGGCGACGCCGAATCACAAAGCGACGCATGGGATTTCGATCCGCCGTAGGATGACGCAGCGCCGAGTCGGATAAGTAGAAAATTAGGGTATTTTTGAATTATTTAAATACCAAAACTTCAAAAATTCATATCTTTGCATAGAAAAATCACAAAAATAAAATAAAAATACCCTCTCGCTTCGGTGAACGTGAGGAGAATAATGTGGAAAAGAAATCAAGTTAATTGGATGAGTACTTTATTTTTAATAATTTATTTACTGTTTCCAATGTTTTGATTCTCCATTTGCATAGACAATTCACCATGGCATGAGACCATAGGGCTTTCGAAGCCCCTGATCTTGGGAACATTCCTTGAATTTTTCAAGATCAGAGGCCATCTCTGTGAAGAGTTATTGATTTTTCAAATTCATGTCACTATTTTAGGTATTTTAATTCCAATAATTAGCATGTTGTGAAATAAATTCTAAGAAAATTTGGTGATGTTTCTTAGGAGCAGGGGACCCTATGAAAAATATATTTTGAGTTAATTCATTCATAATAACCTTAGTTGGCCTAAACCCCTAAAATTGAATTTGAATTAATTAGGGTTAACCACACATCCAATTAACTTGAAAACAATTCTCCATTGCTCTTTATGGTTAAAGGAACCTTACATAAAATTTTGAAATCAATTGGACTTGATTAACCCCACCAAATGGATTGATTAAGCCTCATAAGCAAAATGGAACTTTAAAAATTTATAACTCCAAAAATACTTTTCAAAAATTCACAAAAATGGTTTTGGAGCTTCTCTGATATCAAAGAAGTTCGGGAAAATTAAAATTGGAATTTTCTAAAAAAGTTGATTTTTTACAATATTTTAATATTTTAATAATTAAAAAAATAATAAAAATCACAAAAATATTAAAAATCATAAAAATGTCACATTTTGACTCCTAATCATTTAAGAACAAACCAAATATTTTTCTTAAGTCCCTAGGGTAAGATATTGAATTTTAAAGGCTTAATGTAATTTTTAATGTTAAAAAATGAATTTTCAACCTTCTTCACTAAAATAATTCTAATAAATCAAAGAAAAATTATAAAATTATAAAATTTGTTTCTCTGGACTCCTTGAGGTCAAATAAATTTAAGAAAAATATAAAATCTATTTTTTAACTTTTATTTTATTTTAAATTTAATTAATACTCTAAAATTCAAAGTAATTATAATAAATAAAATATAATCAAAAAATCACCAAAATTGGTCCAATTGGTCCTCTAGTCATTAGGAACATCCCATAATTTTCTTAAGGACAGAAAACTTTCCTTGTTCATGTTGTTGAATTTTCCTTGAAAACCCCTATTTTCTACTAAAAATAATTATATAAATAAATTAAATTCAAAAAAATCACATTTTCTCCTCTAATGTCATAATTGACATGTGAGTGAGATGACATAAAAATTTCAAATTTATTTGAGCTCAATTTAGTGAGTTATAAAATAAATAAGCTTAAAAGGGCATAAAGGTAATTAAAAAAATTTAACCCTTAATTAAAACTTTAGGTTTAATCAAAATGGAGGGTAAAATATTTGATTTTAATTTTCTCTTGGATGATTGAAACTTAGGGAAATTAAAAGGGTAGAAACCTATTAAACACTTTGAAAATATCAAAATGAAACTCTAATTAATTAAATAATTTGAATTTTGGAAAGAATATATATATTTGAATTTGGATTATTAAAATAGGGATATTATTAAGAGGATATTTATTCTTTAATTTAAAAATCCCTAAATAAGTTACTTTAACAATATTTAGTTCTTAACTAAAAATTAAAATAATAATTAAAATTAAATTTAAAATCTTGGAATTAAATTAAATTAAATTAAATTAAGTCAAGTCAAAGTTTAAATTAAATTAAATTAACACCTTAACAATTAAATTAAATTAAATTAAAAATATTGAAAACTAAAATTAAATTAAAAATTTAAATTAAATTTAAATTAAATTTAAATTAATTTAAATTAAAAATT